>CM072924.1:186740449-187340449 GCA_036971965.1 Nyctalus aviator | reverse complement strand
TTTTTTATCAGTGGAAAATTGAGCCCATGCTGCCCGCTGCCTCCATCGTTAATTATAATTAAATAATCACCTTGTTAGCACCATCTGTCATCCTGACGTGTCCGGCGTCTGCAAGATGGATTTCATAGGTGAATCAATCTCGGACGGTGAAGGAGCCTTGTGTGTGCTGAGCTCCGGTTTCCACGTGTCCCCCGGCCGCTGTAAGAACACAGTTTTCACAAATTGAAATGCCATTGATTGCTGCGGCTGGTGAATCACGTTGGAAGTGTGTGTCGTGAATTCCCCATTCTGCCGAGGACGCCCGTCCCATACATCACGGCGGGGCCTGGCCGCGGATCTACATCTCTCGCTGACGCCAATAATTAGCTCCTTCCCGGGGACGGCTCTGTGCCGCCATTGGCTTCCCCGTTTACTCAGAGTGATGGCCTTGCTAGGCAGCGGAGAGTTCCATGCTGTTGACAGTGTGTTTTGGAAAATGAGGAGCTTCCTCTGTCCAGACGAACTCCAGTTTGGATGGAACGTGTGCGTTCCGCGGCCCTTCTCCCTGACGCTGGTTCTACGGCTGCTCCCGGGCCGTGGGCCCCCCGTGGTGCTGGCAAACCCTGGTTCCCCATCCCCGAGGCAGAGGGCGCCGGGTGCTGAGGGGCTGAGCGGGGTCCCTGGTCCGAGGAGGAGCTGCCTGGGGCGTGGTGCTCAGAGTCACACAGGTGTGGCTCCTGTTGGACAGAACACCTTTGGCCCAAGTCCTTGCCTTCAGCACGGTGCCACCTTGGCTTCGGAGACCGTTCCCCCTCGCCCCTGTGAGAGGGCAAGCAGGGGGATATGGGCGTGCCTCTCGGTGTGGTAAGAGCCCGTGAGGTAAGAGTCCGTTTGGGAGAGCTGTGGGGTGTGCCAGGCCAGGGGATCCGCCTCTGTGGTAGGAATTCTCTGGTGACGAGACACAGGGGTAGTTTCTCACTAAGACAGCAGCATGTGTGGAGGCAGAGCATGGATCCATCCCACGGGCCGCCTCAGGGAGCAGAGTTTCTGAGTTCGTTCCAGGCTTTTAATTCAAAGTGCTTTCACGCAGTGATGTATTTTAAAACTTTTGTTTAAAATGTGAACACATGACAATCGCCATTTTACCTAAAACCCCTCGCGCTGAAACCCGGCTTTCCGTCCACGTCCGCGTGCGGGAGGCTCACGGGGCCGGTCGGAGCCCCGCGCTGTCGGTGAGACCGGAGTGAGCAGAGATGTGGCCACGGGCCGCTGGGCTCGGGCGTGAGGACACTCGGCTCGGAGGGGCCGTCTGTGTGGGGTGTCTCCCCAACTCCTCACTGTCCTCATTCACCTCTGAGGCCAGCGGCTCCGGCTCTCAGCTGGGCCCTTGGTCCCTCGCTCCTCCGGCTCCTCTCTGCGATGGCGGCCGAGCCCTGGGGTCTGCGGGCCAGTTCCTCTGCGAGATGTTCCCATTCACCCCGTGGCAGCTGGGCGCGTGCAGACATCACCGGGCGCTCCGCACAGTCTGGAGGCTGAGAGCCAGGTGTCAGCAGTGACGGGGAAGGTGAGGTCACGGGGACCATCTCCTCCCGCCTGCTCTCACCACGAGGTCAGCGGGCGGCTGCCGGGATCGCTCCCCCCAGGCGACCCCACAAGGGACATCGAGCAACATCCCAGCTCCATCAGCGCCTGCGGCTGCCGCTCAGCTTGACGAGGCACGGGCCACGCCGCTTGTTCTCTGGGTCACCATGGGAACAGCGGGGCATCGCCTCCTGTAGGAAGTCACCCAACCAATAACTACACATGTACAGGGCATCCCCAAAATGTGGTACACACTGAATAATTATAAAGGCAGTGTTTATTTTCTTTTAAATAATTTTTATAGATGTCAGAGAGGAAGGGGGAGGGAGAGAAACATCCATGATGAGAGAGAATCATTGACCAGCTGCCTCCTGCACGCCCGCTACTGGGGATCGAGCCTGCAAACAGGGTATGTGCCCTGACCGGGAATCGAACCCTGATTCTTTGGTTCCTAGGTAGACAGACACTCAACCACTGAGCCGCACCAGCCGGACCACAGTGTTTATGAACATACATTTCAGTTTCTAAATTGAGCTATCAGCCGTTGGAGTGAATGTACATTTTGAGGACACACCGCATTAAGAATATGTAAATCAGATACGGCCGGCGTATTGTTAGCCTTGGCTGTGGACAGATGATTAATCACCGCTGTCTCAGCCCTCCGGAGTTCATAATGTAATTAGTGGCTCTCAACATATCTGGGTCAGATGCCCCATTGAAAATGCAGCAGAAGCTACGCATCTCCCCGTCCGCAGGAGATCTCACAGGCATGTCCGTCAGCCACAGGTTTGCCTGCCACCTGGGGTCGCCGTGGAATTTCCGGTTGTGAGTTATGGGAATTTACAGCGACACGGAATGAGAACGCCCCTGCTCAGCGGGGCCGCGCGAGACCGCGTGCGGAGCGGTGATGGGTGCAGACAGGAGTAGAGGCGGCACAGGCAGAGGCGCTTCTGACAGGTGTCTGTCGGCGGAGCAGGGGCGTGTGACGAGGACAGGAACTGGCCGTGGGTGGATGTGAAGCGGAGGGAAAAGGAGAACATCCAGCCTGAAAGAGCAATCGGGGAGGCAAATTGGAAGATCAAGAGCGCTGGGGAGAGGCGGAACGGGGCCTGACGCCCGTGGAAGGTGGTGGAGAAGGGCGTGCTGGCCACAGGGTGACTGGCACCATAAGGAGCTCCAACCGGGCTGCTGGGGACGGAGGTGGGTGGGGAGCGCCGGGGGTCGGGGAGACCTCACAGAGGGGCAGCGGGGACAGAAACCAGCGTGTGGTCACCGCAGACAAACTCCCTTTCGACGGCCAGTTCTTCCAAGGACGCCCGCCATTCCGAGGGCAGGAGGCCAGGCCGGGCTTGTACGCGGGGAGGGCTTATCCAGGCTGACAGGGGCGTGGTTAGCGGGTGATCAGGCAGGCAAGCAGAGTGGTTAGTTAGGGGCGATCAGGCAGGCAGGCAGGTGAGTGGTTATGAGCCAGCAGTCCTGGATTGTGAGAGGGCTGCCCGACTGCCTGTTTAGGCCCGATCCCATGTGGGGAGAGAGAAAGCGTCCCACAGAATGGACGCCCCTGTGGGGCGGGGGAAAGGGTCCCACCGACTTCCTGTGTCCGTGGCTTATTCCACAGCATTGGGCGTAAACAGGTAGTCGGACATCCCCCAAAGGGTCCCAGAATGGAGAGGGTGCAGGCTGGTGCAGGCTGCACTGAAGGTCACCCCCCCCACACACACACACACACACTGCATGAATTTCATGCACCGGGCCTCTTGTAATAATAAATAAAAAAACATTTTAAAAAAAGAAAAAGGATGACTTGAACCAGCTTTGACCCTCTGACTGATATGGCCTCAGCTCCCAGGAGGTGCCGAGGCCACTAGCCCTGGGCCAGCACCGCGTCTCCTATCTCCCTCCTTCCCAGCTGCCCTGTCCACTGGCCCGGCCAGCACGGCTTTCTGAGTGGGAGGAGAGACAGACTCTGTCCCTGCAGAACCACTGCCCCCTGGGAACGTGCAAGTGGAGGGTTCGAAGCTGGTGAAAGGGTGTTACACTCGGGTAATTCAAATCAACGTTTAAGATGGAAATCAGTCCATTCTTACGAAGGTGTCTTCAGGACAGCCCATGCTCAGAGCTCAGCGCGAGAGGCAGGGGCAGGGGAGGGGCAGAGGCAGGGGTGGGGCCAGGGCCGGGGCAAGGGCAGAGGCAGGGGCAGGGGCAGGGGCGGGGACAGAGGCGGGGACAGGGCCGGGGCAGGGGCAGGGGCAGGGGCAGGGGCAGGGGCAGGGGAGGGGGCGGGGGCAGAGGCAGAGGCAGGGGCAGAGGCAGAGGCAGGGGCAGGGGCAGGGGCAGAGGCAGAGGCAGGGGCAGGGGCAGGGTCAGAGGCAGGGTAAGGGGCAGGGGCAGAGGCAGAGGCAGGGGCAGAGGCAGGGGCAGGGGCAGGGGCAGGGGCAGGGGCAGGGGCAGAGACAGGGGCGGAGGCAGGGGCAGAGGCAGGGGCAGGGGCAGGGCTGGGGCAGGGGCAGGAGCAGAGGCAGGGGCAGGGGCAGGGGCAGGGCAGAGACAGGGGCAGGGTAGGGGCAGGGGCAGGGGTGGGGGCAGGGGCAGGGAGGGGCAGGGGCAGAGGCAGAGGCAGAGGCAGGGGCAGGGAGGGGCAGGGGCAGAGGCAGAGGCAGAGGCAGGGGCAGGGACGGGGCAGAGGCAGGAGCTTGGGTCTAGGGGAGCTGACTCAGCCAAGAGTCCCAGCTGTCCCCTGACCCCCGAGGTGACATTCAAGATTCCCTCTATTGGGAGGATACGTTCCTCCTTGAAAACCTTCTGATGGGCTGTTTCTCGGGAGAATCCATTTGGCGTACAATTTTCTAATCACAAAAAGGCTCAGAACCCGGTAGGAATGGTGGCTCCACTGAAAACAGGCCATCACTGCTGCGAGGCCTGTGAGAAGCAGTCACCGTGGTGGACTAAAATCACAGATTTAAATGCTGCGACACTCACGCCTCTGTGGAAGTCTTGCTCCTTCGAGGAAGGGGAGTTCTGTAGCGGGTCTGTTTTTCCCAACTTCTCCTGTGTCTCGGGGCCCTCTGGTGACCCAGGCGTGTCCCAGAGGGCGTTCGGGATGGGGATTCTGGAGATGACAGAGCTTTGGCAGGAATCTTTCCCCACTGTTTAGAGAAAATGCCATCATTACCCCAAGAATAGAGGCAGCGTTCTTTACCCCCGAGACTCTTCAGGGACCGCCTCTCTGCAATACGCCTGCCTCCTCACCGCTATAAAAATGGAAATATTTTCCTATGCCACCCCTTGACCCGAAACGGCTATAAAACCCACAGACATCATCGAGGTGTGTGCGTGTGGACCCTAGCGTAATGCTCACGGGTACATCCGCACCGTCCGCGTCCTGTTAACGTTCCCTTTCCGAATCTCCTGTGCCCGCAGCGTTCTCTGCCCGGTGGCTGTTTCCACAGCCGTCATTGTGAAATGGAGTCTGCGCTCGGGTGACGCCTCTCAGGCCTCATTCCATTAGCGGGTTTCGATCCGGTGACTCCGGGCGGGGGGGAGCGTGTGACGCCTCAGGTCTGTGAGGTTTTCTCAGCCACAGGCAGGCAGGAGGCCCGTCAGGTGCTCTGTGCCGCCCCGTGCGGCGCGTGGGGCAGGCAGGCGTGGCAACCCACAAGTGAAATCGCGTGAAATGAGACTCAGGGGCCATCCAGAAAAGCGGCAGGTTGGCTAGAGGAAGGATCGATATCGAAACGGAACTTTTGGATTGGAACACGGATTCTTTGTCCGCCGGAGTCAAAGAATGAATCCACGGACAGACGGCAGGATAGCAAAGGATGGAGATTAATTAAAGAACAAGTACAGCCGAAACCGGTTTGGCTCAGTGGATTGAACAAGTACAGCCAAAACCGGTTAGGCCGTGGACTGAAAAGTCCCAGGTTCGATTCTGGTCAAGGGCATGAACCTTGGTTGCGGGCACATCCCCAGTAGGGGGTGTGCAAGAGGCAGCTGGTCGATGTTTCTCTCTCATCGATGTTTCTCACTCTCTATCCCTCTCCCTTCCTCTCTGTAAAAAATCAATAAAATATATATTTTAAAAAAGAACAAGCACAGACTCCCACATAAGGAGGAGAAAGGGCCCCATGGTTTTCCTGTTTCCATGGTCTTTAAAGGCTGCAGATCCTGTGTCCTGATATCCCCTCTGATTGGTCAATATTTCCTTTCGATGGGTTACTATAGTGACTCCTGAGGCCCTCCTCCCTCATCGTCCTTCCATTCCTTCTAGACTTTCCTCCTCCTTTGTTCTGTAAATAGAGACCTATTTGGGCCACTTCCACTTCCCGCGTCTGAAGGAAATGGCCCTTCTCTCTGTCTTAGCCCCGTGTGTTCCTCCGCTTTATTCTCTCCCTGGATTCCCGTGGCTCGGGCCGCCATGAGAGCTCCCGGGGGTATGGGGAGAGCCCTGAGCCTCACAGCACGGCCTGAGCTTGGAAGGCAGAGGCTGGGCTTGGCAGCTGTGGTACATTGTCTTTTTTAAATATATTTTATTGATTTTTTACAGAGAGGAAGGGAGAGAAAGGGATAGAGAGTTAAAACATCGATGAGAGAGAATCATCGATCAGCTGCCCCTTGCACGCCCCCTACTGGGGATGTGCCCACAACCAAGGTCCATGCCCCTGAACAGAATCAAACCTGGACCCTTCAGTCCGCAGGCCAGAGCTCTATCCACTGAGCCACACCGGTTTCGGCAGCTGCGACCCATTTTCCTGGGCCGGCAGAGGGGTGGCGAGTGAGCAGAGGGTGGCAGGCGGCCGAGCTGCTTGGAGAAGCTCAGTCACTGGGAGGTGCTCCAGGGCGTGATGGGACTTGATGTGGAAGAAAGTCCCCCATGAGGGACTCGGGCTGTTGAAACCAGCCAAGGGCAGAGCCAGTCGGGTCACGGGGTTGTTCCCCGGTAGGAGGCGTGCGGGTGGCAGCCACGATGGTGCTGAAGAACGTATGTGGGCCTTACCCTTTAATGGAATCCTAAATCAGCCCCAGCGCTGGTTGCTGAGCGTTCTGGAGATTAGGGGCTAAATTCCCCAGGAGGAAGGATTCGGGTCGGACTGGGGACGCCCGGTCGATGCCATACGGACGTGTCTTTCCCTGGAGGAGAGGCAGGACGTCTCCGCTGGCCGCTCACCCGGACAGGTCACCGCCGCTAATCGGCTTATCGCCGAGGGAGGGAGATCAATGATTATCCCTTTAGAGAGCGGCTGTCCGGGATAAAGTCTGCAAATTCCTTCACAGGCGGCGAAGGAAATGCAATTTTCAGCAAAGCGGCCATCCGCCCGGCTCCATCTGCTGAAGGTCAAGCTGTTGAGGATGCCCGCGGGGGTCCGTGAGCACTTCCTGGGACTCAGTGCAGGACCTCGGGTCACTGAGGCGCTTGGCCAGTGCCCCTGCATCCCGCCGTAGCCGAGGGGGGCCCTGTGACCGGGGGGGACGCGTCCGGGGTCCCCTTACACGGCTCTGCACACGTGTCTCACCGGGGTGACTCGCCGAGGACTCAGTGTGGCCATGGGCGCTCACAGTCCCACACGCCTGGTCCCAGGAGAGCCACTGGCCGCTGAGGAGCCGAGGCCATGGCCCGGTCCAGGGCTCAGTGCACAGGGTGAGTGGGGAGGGGAGGGAGCAGCCGGGCCCATCCTGGCGCAGCCCACAGCCCCGGGCACAGGCGCTCCGGGAGATGGGGAGCGATGGTGTAAGGAGACAGCACCACCCCACCATAGCCCTCCCAGGCCCCGGACACGGGGCGGGCCCGCATGCGGACAGGGCCCTGTTCTCTGCTCATCTCCCTTCAGACAATCCTCTCAGAAACACTCTCTCTGCACAGAGAGGATCAGAGCCGCGCCCGGCATGTCTGCTCCGTGTTCAGGTCCAGCCCAGCCCCTGGCTGGCTGAGAGGGTGCTCCCGGCTGCAGGCCACAGTGTGTGGGCACTGTGGGACGAGGGGCTACGTGACTTCTCGGGCCACCTGGCGGGCCAGGGTGGGTCCCCCTCACAGATGCACCCAGAAATACCCTTCCCAACCCTCTGGAGGGCAGGGGTGGGGTCTGGAGCAGCTTTGTGGCGGGTTGCCCCAGCACAAGGTCAAGGTCCTTCATTCTCTATTCGATGCGCCAAGAAGCTGGACAGACACCTGGATGCGTTTCCGTCAGTCCCTGTTGGGTTCCTGGGTGAGCCTGTTGTCCTGGGAAATGATGGATCCACCGGAACGCGTTTGTCCCTGTGGAGAGACAGTTCAGAACCCGCTCTCTCCTGCTGTCACCTGCAGCTGGTTACCAGGGGAACGCCCAGCACCTCGGAGGCTGCTATGAATATTCTGCCACTTGGGATCAGAACTCTGAGAGTAATAGGAAAGCAAAGCGTTCTGCCCAAGGGCCTCGAGTTATTAATCCAATATGACACTTCTCATAAGTGAATCTAGTTGGGATAATGTTTGGCCTGGTTGGGAGGGGAAAAAAATGACTAAGGAAGTCACAGGCCTGGACAATGGTCAGTGACTTCGCCAATCACAAGAGGAGGCGGGCCCTCCTCCCTGGGCCTCCTGGGAGAATGCCCTGGGAGAATATCCTGGTGATTTTCTCACCAGGAAATCATTCCTGAGCCTCCCCGGGCGTTACCCCACGGACAGCCTGCAGGAGGGTCAGAGGACAGAGGCGACAGGCATCTCACGGGATGCGATCCGCTGGTGCCAGGGCGTCCCTGGAAGCCTTGGCTCACTCAGGAAGCGCTGGGCGGGATGGAGCAGGAAGATGGCTGGGGGGAGTGGGGGGCGGGGGGGCAGTGTGCGTCCTGCCACAGGGAGACAATCAGGACTCGCCGGATCCCAGCCTGAGGGGTGACGTGGAGGGTTTATCGGGAGCCTGTTCACACGTGATAACGGTATTAGGCTCATCCATGTTGAAAAGCGTGTTTTTCCGAGATGCGTGCTGACGCACTTACGGGCGTGTGGATTGATGTTCTGATGTTTGCTTCCCAACCAGCGGGGCTGGGGGGGATGTTTGTATAAGATACACCAAAAATAAAATAAAATAATAAAATAAAATAATAAAATAAAATAAAATAAAATAAGAATAACTACGAGTTGATAATTATTGCAAATGAGCAATGGGCACATGTGGGTGCAGGACACTTGCATGAGTGATTTTTATGTCTGAAGGAATGTTTCACGCAGTAAAGACAAAACAGCGCCCCCTGCAGCCAAGGAGGCTGAAGCAGTAAGTCCCCCACCCTCAGCCTGCTGGAAGCCCTGTCACCTGTGCACACTGCCCTTCTATCCGCATATGTAAGCGGCGTTGTTTGTGCACGCACCTTCTCAGCATAGGCTGGGGTTGCTCCTGAGGGGGGCGGGGGCAGTTTCTCTGTCTGTAGATGGAAGGAGGGCAGTGCCTCCTGGGAGGGGTGGATGCCAGGGAAGGCCCCTCCCCCAGGGGTGGTCTCAGCTTCTGGGGGGAGAAGGAGAGGGGGAGCACCTGCAGGGCTGAGAGCTGTGTGCAGCTCAGTGGTGGTGCAGCTGAGCCAGTCTCATCCCCGCCACTCACAGGCGGTCAGAGTCACCCACAGTCCTCCAGGGAGAGCGGCTCTGGGAGCCACGTGGACGAGTCCTCTGCTGAGACCGGACCTGCCTGAACGCCATGGCGGCGTGACCGTGGTCTGGGGTCCGCCACGGCTGGTGGGAGCAGGCTGGGGAGGAAGGGACAGTGTGTGCGTGGTTTTCAGCTCCCGAAGCCGTGGCTGAGAGACGCGGCCTGGCTGCCGGGCGGCCTGTGTGGCTCAGTCATTGGCGGCCCTGGCCCTGAGCTCAGCGGGACAGCTGTATGGCAGGTGGGCTGAGGGCAGACATGGCTTCCTCTGACCACTCAGGCTCTGTTCTCTCTTCCAGTGAAAAAGGCCATCGAGCTCAAGTCCAGAGGCGTCAAGATGCTGCCCAGCAAGGAGAGCAGCCCCAAGAACTCTGTCCGTAAGTCCCCCTCCGCGCTGTCAGTCCTTCCGCGGGCGAGCGGGCGGCGGGCGGAAGTCAGTCTACAGTGGCCCTGCCCCTCCTCTCTGTCCACTCTCTGCCTCTGGAGCCTTTTCCGACCTCACACTGAGGGGCGGAGGTCCTGATGATTGATCCTGCTGCCTAAGGGGCCTCACCACCGTCTCACTTCTGCCCTCACTGGTCACTGGTCACCAGTCACTGGTCACTGGTCATCGGTCACCGGTCACTGGTCATCGGTCACCGGTCAGGTCACCAGTCGCCAGTCACTGGTCACTGGTCGCCGGTCACTGGTCACAGTACAGCCAGAGATTTCTCTCTTGAATAGATGTCACCATCTCAGGTTTTACCCCAGTTCCCCTCTCCATTCCTGTATAACCTCCTTACCCACCCCCCCAACACACACTCTGTTGATCTCTGAGACAGGCGGGTAGGCGTCTGGTTTTGTAATTTCTAATAAAATAGAGGCCCGGTGCATGAAATGTGTGCGTGGGCACGGTCCCGAGGCTCAGCCTGTGACGAGGCCATCTTCCCGGCGCCCACCGCCACCCACTGCCACCCACCGCCACCCACCCCGGTTCCCTGTCCACCAGCAGGGGAAAGGGATCGAGAGGTGGTCAGTGCGCCTCGGAGTGACCGGTCCAGTGGTCCTTCTGGTCGTTCTGCCGTTAGGGTCCATTGGCATGTCACCCTTTTATTATAGAGGATATTCTTGGTTGGGCGGCAGTGTGGCTCAGTGGTGAGCGTCGCCCTATGAACCGGAGGTCAGTCAGACAGCAGGTCTTCCATCCGCATGGCGAGAGGCACAGCTCTGTGGGAAGGAGATGGTGCTTCGGTTCCGTCTGCACACAGCGGACGGATTCGTGATTCCTCGCTGGGTGTAGGCAGAGTCTGCCCCTCTCCAGACAGCACCAAGCCATCCTTTAGTCTGACGGGAGAATCCGTCCTTAGAGAGAATGAGGGGGTGAGAAACGGGAGCCTTCTGCGATCAGCGGTGAAGTAAATGGTGGCGTTATTTATGCAGAAGGCGTGACAGAACCAAATTAAACGTTTCCTGGAGAAAAGGGCACGGGCTTTACGCCAGAGAGACGAGGAGGCGAGGGCTGTGGAACCACTCGCCCCCTCCCCGCCGCCCACGGCATCCACCGGGCCTCAGTGGCGATGGGGTCTGTGGGCTGAATAGAGCAGGTTGTGCGTTCCCGCTCCAGAGCTGACATTGCGTGGGCTTTCCGCAGGGCCAGGCCCGGGGAGCGGTCCGGATGGAAGTGGGACGAAGGGGAGAGCGGACGTGGGCGTGGCGGGCCGGCAGAGAACGCAGAGGGCACGGGACTCACTCTGGGAGCAGCAGGAGGTCAGGGTACTGGACTGGGTTCACCAGATCTGAGGACACAGGTTCAATCTTGGGGTGAAGCCAAACGCAGGCATGGACTTCAGAAGCCAAGGGCCATTCCCCCTCCGGCGCCCCAGGACCCTGGGGGACAGGAGGTCGCCCGTGAAAGCAGTGAGACTGCGGCTGTCTGGGTTTCCCGGGCAGGTCCTGGGTATGGAGTTGCTCTAACCCCGTGGTTGGCAAACGCGGCTCTTTGTCTCCTGGAGTGCGGCTCTTCCACAAAACACCACGGCCTGGGCGAGTCTATTTGGAAGAAGTGGCCCTAGAAAAAGTTTAAGTTTTAAAAATGTGGCTCTCCAAAGAAATGTCAGTTGTTGTGCTTCAGCCGTGTCCCCTGTGTCCCTGGGCCAGCTGACCCCTCCGAGCCGTCCCAGCCCCACAGGCTGGGGATGGAGGGAGGAAGAGGGTGCAGAGCCCTGGCTGCTGTGTCTCAGCGCGAGGTTGTTTGCCGCGGAGGGAAGACGGATGGCTGTACACACACAGCATCGATTAGCTGTAACTCACCCGGGCGAACAGATGGCCGCACCGAGGCCTGGCCATTTGCTGCTACAACGGTGTGTGCCCGGGCGGGACGGGCCTGCGGCTCAGAACATTGCTTAATGGGGAGCCCGGTAACAAACTGCAGGAACATGGAGCGCGTGATGCATGGCCCTCACGCCCTCGGGAAGAAATAACAAGGAACGTGAAATCGATGGGCCCGGAACGCGCCTGCTCTTGACTCTGAGCCGCTCCTGACATTGGCCTTTGTTCCAAGGGGGTCCATCGCCCCCTGCCTGCACAGCGCCCCCTGGAGGACAACAGAGAGGTCAGCATTTCCGTCGCCCACCGGACAGACCTGTGAACGCAGAGCCGGATGGAACATTGTCTCCAGTAATGCTATCCTCCATCCGCTGCCTTTTCCTCTGCGACAGCCGGAATGGCTCCGAAGGCCCATTTCAGAGCTTCTGCAGCTCCTCTCGCTGCGGGAGACCGCAAAGCCGTGTCTGAAGCGCTGAGCACAGAGAAGCGGGCGTAATGGCGTCCTGTGTGAGTGGCCTGGGTGGCGTGGGGTGACCAGCCAGCCCAGCTTCTACATTCTGCCATGCTACAGGACATGTCCTCCCCTCGGCCACACTGTGTTCACCTGCCCTCGGTACCCGGCCAGACACACAGCCTGGCTTTCTCCCGTTTGGAATTATGGGGGCTGCCCTTCCATCCTGCGTGCTGGGCTGAAAGGGAGCGTTAACCTCCCTCTCTGGCTCTGTGTCCTCCGGGAGCCGCTATGCTTAGTGACGGTCACACTCCTTGGCCATTGCTCTCTGTCTCCCCACCACCCTGGTCCTCTGGGCCTTTTGCACAGGCCTGTGGTCTCTTGTCCCAGCCTCTATGTCCTGCCCCATCAGGAATTTTGGAGGGAGATCAGCGGATTCCATCCTTCTTCTGCGGGTTCCCCTCACAGCCCATGGCTCTGCACCTCTGCTCACCGAAACAAAACAAAACAAAATAAAACAAAACAATCATACAAGCCTATAGAACATTTTTTTGTGAGTTTATTTGAGTCAAACTGGACAGTTGCCAGGAAGCCGTCTCAACAGAAGGGATGATGCTCCAGAGAACGGAGAATGGCGGGTTTCGCCTTGTTTTACACATTACAGTCAAAGGAGGGGGCCTTGGTGGGTCACAGGAACTCATTGGTGATGGGTTGGGGGGGCGGGAGGAAGCAAGGGGAAACCTCTGGGATTGGGTGAAAGTGAGATGACGGACACACGCTCCTTTCCCTAGGCGGTGCAGGACAGGCGGCAGGCAGCACTAACCAGGAGAATAGCAACAAGGAGGGGACCTGTGGTCTGACCCAGGCACACGGGTTGTGCCCTGAGCAGTTGGGAAAAGGGAAGATACAGGGACCCACATCCCACAGGGGCATTACCTTAGACAGAAAGACAACAGCTCCATAAGGTGGAAGCTGACCTCTGTCTGGGCAGATGCTGGGCTAAGATATGACTTCCACCATGAACTGCTTTTATTTTTTTTATTTAAATTATTTATTGTTTAAAGTCTTACCTATGTCTCCTTTTCCCCCATTGACCTCTCCCCAGCCGCTCCCACCCCCAGCACATGCCCTCTACCGTCTGTGTCCATTGGTCATGCTCAAATGCATGCACCCCAGTCCTTCGGTTGATCTCTTACCCCCTCCACACATACCTTCCCCTGCCTTCCCTCTAAAGTTTAACAGTCCGTTCAATGCTTTTATGTCTCTGGCTCTATTTCTGTTCATCAGTTTATGTTGTTCATTTATTCCACAAATGCGTGAGATCGTGTGATACTTATCTTTCTCTGACTGGCATTGTGTAGATGGACCACAGATTTCTAATCCACTCATCTGCTGATGGGCACTTAGGCTGTTTCCAAATCTTAGTTATTTTAAATTGTGCTGTTATGAACCTAGGGGTTTTAGTTTCTTGGGATGTATTCCTAAAAGTGGGATCACTGGGTCGAATGGCAGTTCCATTTTCAGTTTTTTTGAGGAAACTCCATACCATTCTCCACAGCAGCTGCACCAGTCTGCATTCCCACCAGCAGTGCAGAGGGTTCCTTTTTCTCTGCGTCCTGGCCAGCACTTGTCGCTTGTTGATTTGTTGATGATAGCCATTCTGACAGGTGTGAGATGGTACCGCATTGTCGTTTGATTTGCATCTCTTGGGTGATTAGTGACTTTGAGCATGTTTTCTTATGTCTCTTGGCCTTCCGTTTGTCCACTTTCAAAAAGTGTCTATTTAGGTCCTTTGCCCATTTTTTGATTGGGTTGTTTATCTTCCTTTTGTTAAGTTGTGTGAGTTCCCTATAAATGTTGGAGATTAAACCCTTATCGGTGATAACTGGCCAAATATGCTCTCCCATGCACTGAGCTCTCTTGATGTTTTGTTGATGGTTTCTTTGCTGTGCAGAAGCTTTTATTAAAGGTCTTACTTTCAGACTGTCCTGTGTGGTCCCGTTAGGTCTCTGAGTTCACAAGGCCGCCACAAGCCTCCCCTGATTTAGTCAGGTTAGCATACCTTTTCGTCCACACCGCCCACAAAATAACCCACTGCGGCCCCACCTGGTTTGGCTCCGTGGATAGAGCGTCAGCCTGTGGACTGAAGGGTCTCGTGTTCGATTCAGATCAAGGGCACATGCCCAGGTTGCGGGCTCGATCATCAGTAGGGGGCTGCAGGAGGCAGCCGATCCATGATTCTCATCATTGATATTTCTCTCTCTCTCCCTCTCTCTTCCTCTCTCTTAAATCAGTAAAAATGTATTAACGAAGAGGTAAATAGTAATAATAATAATAATAATAATAATAACCCATTGTGTTTCCTACCGATGTTGTTAGAGTCACGACGTCTGTGATCCACTTGCTAGAAGCAGAGCTCATGGCCAGCTTTGCTTTTGGGGCCCTGGCTGCTGCCTTCCTGTGAGGCTTAGGGAAGGGGATGGGGCAGTGGTGTGTGTGTTGCTAAGGGGGATAGGCTGCTGCCCCTGCTGGGCAGGTCTCCCCCTCGGGCCCTGGCCTGGCTCTGAAGCAGGTGTGGGCTGTGGGGAAATTATGGCCCCATCCGCGCTGCAGGCCTGGGCGGTTAGTGAACTCCAGGCACTGGCTCCAGGCCACTGGCTCCTCCATAAAACGCAACAACCCAGTCCACAGCTGTTAAAGGCCCTCCTTTTCCTGACAATGACCGTCCCCGGGCTGCGGAGCACTGTGTGAATTGCTCATAAATCAGGTGAGTAAATCATGCTCTCAGTTTCTCCAGGCCTTTGTCCCCGCAGGAGCTGAAGTATCTGTGAAAGTGCCGGGGATCCTTGTGGGGAAGGGCCTGGTGACCAACATTTATTAAGTTAAATGAATGCAGGCACGTGGCCCTTACAGTTACCCCGGGCAAGGATGCTTGTTATATGGACCCAGCACACACATCTGTGACCGGACAACCAGGGCCCAGCTGCCTGTCACCCCTTGAGCCAGTTAGGCAAACACAGGGCCGAATCATACAGGAGCGTTAATTCCAGACCTGGGGCAGCTTGGGAGAGCAGCAGGTCAACCTGCAGCGCCCTCTATGGGAAGGAAGGAGGACGTGGGGAGAAGGGGTTACAGGCATGGGGAGCAGGGCAGGGGGTGGGATGCACTGAGGGGCCAGGAGGCTGTGACTCCCCATGCTGGTAGGCAGCTCCCGAACAGGAGTGGTTCCAGCACCGGCTCCAGGCCCTGGGGCACTGGTCGCAGCCAGGTCAGAACGTCCTTTCCTAACCAGCACAGGGTGCTCATGGTTAACGGAGTCTCATTACTATTCCCCACCATCAGAGCTGGTCCCCAGGATCCTGGCTCTGCCCCTGACAATCCCAGAGCACACCTGATGACCTGTGTGGACACTTGCTTTGCAAAGTGAGCGGAGAACACATCCTTTCATTCCCAAAGACGCATGGAAACAGCTCAGGCTCTGAAAGAACTGGAAACCCTAGCACCGCCGCCACTTTCCTCAGAAGCCCAGCGCGTCCTGAGGTTCATCAGATTGTACAGAGTGACTGGGTCTCCCCGCTGGCCGGCGACAGTCCCGCTGCACAGTCCCGTGGAGGCAGCCCAGGCATTCCGGCCGAGGTCGGAGGAGAATCACTGTTCTTTGTAATTAAATTGTCTTCTAAGATCGAACGTGGGTTCCCGAGTAACTTCAGTCAGGAAGCCGGAAGACGAGCTAATTAATCGCAGGAGCTTCTTGGAGAATTCGGTCGAAGCTCTCCGTGTAGACACGAGGACGGGAGGCGGCCAGGCAGCCTGATCGGGGCCGATGGGGAGCGAAGGGGAGCGAAGGGGAGCGGGCTCAGCAGGCGGTGCTCAGCACCCGGGGGTGCAGCCAGGGGGCCCCCCCGCAGGCCCCCTGCTCCCTAAAACCACGTGGACAGAGGAGGAGGAGATGGAAAACATGGCAGCCACGTGCTGGGTAGTGTGCTCCGGCCTCACAGGGGATGCAGGGGGAGCCCCAGCTCAGGGAGGAGCCCCTTTGCCCAGAGGGCTGCCTGTCCTCCCGGGTGAGATGTGAAGAGGGACAGGGAGCGCTGCTGCTGGCCGCAGGGGTTATGCTGACCCGGAGCTGGGTGTTAGGGAAGCGATGAGTGAGCTCAGTGGCGTGGACATGTCAGAGGGGCGAGGGCCGTGTGCTGGATTGGATCCAGGAGGCGGGGAAACACCGCCTTCTCCCGTGATGGGGGGACCATGCCCGGGGCATTCCCACACAGGAAGGCTGGTGGCTCAGCCCTGCCCTCAGCGCAGGGGGGGCTGGGAGGGGGACCCCTGGGCGTGGCCTGCACTGAGCCTTCAGACACTGAGCTTCCTTGCTTGGTCTGCAGGCTGTTTCTGGGTGGAATGTGTTACTGTGAGAAAACATTCAAACCTGTAAAGAATTTTGTGAGTTTGTTTGAGCCAAAAGAGGAGACGTGAGTGGGTTACATGGAATCCACTGGTGACAGGTTAGGAGGCGGGAGACAGCAAAGCCGGGAAACCCTGGGATGGGGTAAAGGTGAGATGACGGACACGTGCTTCTCTCCTGAGGAAGGTGCAGGACAGCTAGTCAGTGCCTAGCTCAGTGACAGGGAGGGGTGTGCGGGCTCTGCAGGGGTGCCTGCGTTTGAGGGTCGGAAAAGGGAAACCACGTGGCCATTCCAGCACTGTGCATAGACAGCAGACAGCTTGTCAGGTAAAGAGGGGCCTCTGTCAGGGCAGGTCCCCCTTGGCCCTGACTGCCCGCCATGACGGCTCTTAGTAAACAGTTTCAGTGCAGGCCCCCTGTGGTCACCGGAGGCCCCTGAGTGTGCATGGCCACCAGCGGGCCTCCCTTAAGGCCCTTCTCACCCACAAATGTAGAGCCCTACACCTGTCAGGTGACCTGGTCTGTACACAATGGTGAAGAAACTCATAAAAAGTTCTCATTCATCACCTCATGATAGATGAATTATATCTCATGATAGATGAATCATTCTCCCAAGGAGTCAGGTGAAATCTTATGGTTCCATATACATTTTTGGAGAGTTTGTTCTAGGTCTGTGAACTATGCCGTTGGTATTTCAATAGGGGTTGTGTTGAATCTGGAGCTTGCTTTGGGTAGTATGGACATTTTAATGATGTTGATTCCACCAATCCATGAACATGGTATACTCTTCCACTAGTTTATGTCTTTCTCTCTCTTCTTTCAATGTCCTGTAGTTTTGCGAGTGCAGGTCTTTTACCTCCTTGGTTAAGTGTACCCCTAAGAACTTATTTTTTTTGTTGCAATGGTAAATAGGATCGGTTGGGCTTTTTTTTAGTTTCTCTTTCGGAGAATTCATTATTGGTGTATAAAAACGCCAACAATTTCTGAGTATTAATTTTGTATCCTGTTACATCGCCGAATTCATTTATTAAATCTAGTGGATTAGTTTTTTTGGTGGAGTCTGTAGGGTTTTCTATGTACAATACCATGTCATCTGCAAATAATGACAGTTTTACTTCCTCCAAGTGAGATGTCCTAATCTTGAACTAATGGGATTTAAACTGTGAAAATGAGGTTTAATCCACGTGATAAAGAAAAGAAGAAATGTAGTTTACCAATTGTTCTTGGTCTCCCCCCGGCCCCCCCAATTCTTCACCATCCGTTTCCAGGTGGCTGCACATTGTCAGGTTGAAAATGGACCCTCTGGTTCCCGTCCGTCCTCTGCTGTCTTGGCTGCGGACCGGCACCTAACCTGACGAGGGCTCTGCCGCAGAGCAGCTCCCTGTTTGTTGGGGGTGGCTTTTTTTTTTTTTTTTTAGCATCTATCCAAATTAATTACCACGCTAATTGGATTAAATTAGAGGCTTTAATTATGGAAGTGATTACGTGTATTTGGCAGGGTCCTTATTTGGTCAGGTCCCTGGAGCTCAGTGCATTTGCATGGCTTTTCTGAGGAGAAGGCAGAAGAAGCCAAGTGCTGGGGGGAAGTTGATGCTGAGAAGGAAAGTGACCCTGTGTTCAGGGAGAGTTCAGGAGGTGAGCGGGGTGCACAGACGGGGTCCTTCGGGAGCACCCCATTGGCAGCACTGCCTGTCGCAGTGATTCTCGGGACAGTTGAGGGCATTCCATGTGCTTGTCCCATCTCCCGCTTCGTGGGGTGAGCTCTCATCGGAAAGGCCGATGAAACAGTGGAAAGCATGAGCCGTGCTCACAGGCTGCTTCCATTATGTGCTGGGAGAAGCGTAGCTCTCGGTAAGCACTCCACGTTCTGTCATTCATGTGTGAGGAGCTGCCCCTTCCCCACCACTACAAGAGAACGTCTGGACAGCCTCTGTGTGGGGACTGACACGGGATGGTGGTCTCCACGGCTGGGCGGGCTCTGCACTGGGATGACCCCATGTGAGCAGGTCAGGGAAGGCACCCAGTGCCGCCTCTGAGAAGCAGGAAGATGTCTCTCCCACAGGAGGGACACGTTTGCAGGTGGACCTGTGATTTGCCTCAGGACACCTACACTGAGCATGCTCAGGTTCGGGCTTCGCTATGAGCTGTCCTTCCAGTCCAAGGCCAGTGCACCGACCGCCAGGCACAGTTTTCTAGGCTCCAGGAACAGTGATGTATAACCCAATTTTAATCTTCTACTGTATATTTTTATTGATTGCGGAGAGGAAGGGAGAGGGGGAGAGAGAGAGAGAAACATCAGTGATGAGAGAGAATCATTGATTGGCTGCCTCCTGCACGCCCCCAGCTGGGAATTGAGCCCGCAGCCTAGGCATGTGCTGTTGACCTGAATCAAACCAGGAACCCTTCAGTCCGAAGGCCAATGCTTTATCCACTGAGCCAACCGGCTAGGGCAGTGGTCAGCAGACTCATTAGTCGACAGAGCCAAATGTCAACAGTAGGACGACTGAAATTTCTTTTGAGAGCCAATTTTTTTAAACATAAACTTCTAATGCCACTTCTTCAGAATAGACTCGCCCAGGCTGTGGTATTTTGTGGAAGAGCCACACTCAAGGGGCCAAAAAGCTGCATAGAACTCGAGAACTGCAGTTTGCCAACCACGGGGTTAGGGCATATAATCAGATTTTAACTTGACAGTCAGGCTATTTATATCTCAGTGGCACAGTGACACTTGCTTTAGGTGAATAAGGAACTTGATTTCTGTTTTCCGTGCCTTTGAAGGATGTAATGACGGGGTGAAATCTCCTTTGGGGTCCCTGTCACACATGGGACATTCTGCTCTGAGGCCGTTACCTTCAGCATCGCCTTCTCTCTGGCGGGAAACCGGTTCTCTTCACGTTCTCTTCCGGGTCAGAGATGCCCTGTAATGACGCTGATGGGAAGCCAGATGCGTGTTGCTTCTGATTTGCACAGTGATAGTCATTCTGTTAAGAGGATCCATTAGCGTGTGCCTGGTGAAGACGAGGCTCAGTGTGCCCAAATATCTGAGCAATGCCTTCTTATTTTTGTTCCTCAGCATTGCTTATTGGGCAATGAGTGCTTTGGGTAAAGGAAATTAATTGGCGAATTTTAATCAGATTGAGGCCCTTGCCCTCTGCCGAAGTCTGCGAGGCTCCTGGCACCCGAAGGCCAGTCTGACTTTCAGACGGTGTCCAAAGGTGCTTCACAGTCTGGCCTCTCTCTGCTTCTCGAATAGTATTGCCCTGCACGTCAGCAGCAGCCACATGTACATACACACATATGCACACATTGCTACACAGGAACTCACATTCTCGCTCATGCCACCCGCTTTCCACAAATATAAATGTGTCTCATTCTTGTCTCACAAACATGAGAATGGGGATTTTAATGTTCACTGTCAAGCTGTGATATGGTAGGGACTCAGTAGATAAAGATTGAATGAATGAATGAATGAATGTCCTTAGACCTGCCTCCTTCTCACCATCTTCTCACCATCTTCTCACCATCTTCTCACCATCTTCCTAATAATTCCAAAGTCATGTTCTCAGACACTCCTTCCCTACACACTGGGGCAGGACCAGCCCCCCTCACTGTCCTCACCAGGCAGACACGCCTTGCCCTGGTCCTATCGATCCAGGAAGGACATCTGTCAATCGCTGACAGTATCTATGGATTAGTTCAGGTGATTCCTCTTTCTCTTAGGATGTACACTTCTTCATGAAGAGCCTTGCCTGGACTCGGCTGTGCACTCAGAACGCTCTGCATGCCGCATAATAAACAAACGGTGAAGGGGAGTGACGTATGGACTGCCTTTCGCACTTACCACCATAGCTTAGTGCCAGGCACACGGCAGTTCGCATTGTCATCTATCGTCTGCCACCTGCCTGCCTATCGCTCATCTATCTGTACCTCATAGACCTATTGTCTGTCTATCAGGTCTCTCTCCATCATTTCATTTGTCATCTGTATGCCATCTACCTACATATAATTCATCTAGCAACATCTATCTATCATCCATATGCTTTCTACTTACATGTCATTCATCTACCATCATCTATTTGTCATCTCTATGCCTACATAGCATTCATCTATCATCTATGATCTAACTATCATCTAGATGCTATCTACTTACATATCATTCATCTATCACCTAATTATATCACATTTATCTACCTATTGTCTGTCTATCATCTATCTATCATCTATCATGTATCTATTTATCATCTGTCATCTGTATGCCATCTACCTACCTATCTTTATATCATGTATCTACCTATTATCTATCACCTATCATCTATTTATTTGTTTATCTCTCTATCATTTCTCAGTATTGTATTTATTCTATTTCTGTCTATATCTATAATAATAAAAGTGTAATATGCTAATTAGACTGGACGGCTGAATGACCTTCCGGACATCCTTCCAGACTTAGCAGGGGCTCTGAGGGCCCAGGCAAGCTGCTGCAGCTGTGAGGGCCAAGCCCCGTGCATGAATTCCGTGCATCAGTTCTCTAGTCCTATATAATTAAAGCCTACTATGCTAAGTGTCCGGTCGTCTGTTCAACCAATCAGAGCATAATATGCTAACGATATGCTAAGGCTGCTCAACAGTTGCTATGATGTGTACTGACCACCAGGGGGCCAATGTTCCAACCAGTAGGTTAGCTTGCTGCTGGGGTTCAGAAGATTGAGACTGAGCGAGATGGGCTGGACACACCCTGGAGCCCTCCCACAGTCCCTCCCCAGCTGGACAACCTCTGGCATCTCTCGCTGGCCCCATCATGCACTAGGGGAGTCCTTGGACCTGGCATGTACTCTTACAATCTAGGACCCCTTGGGGGATGTTGGAGAGATGGTGTTGTCCCAATCCCACAGGCCAGGCCGAGGGACCCCACTGGTGCACGATTTCACGCACTGGGCCTCTAATATCTATATGTAATCTATTTCTGTCTATTTATCATGTGGACATGGGATCATATATCTTATCTTTCAGGCTGATAAAGGACTGATCTCAGGAAATGCTACAGTAGAAGGCACATGGACATAAGTCAGACTTTTCTCCTTCCCCTCAGGGGAGTTCCTACTCAGAATTCTTAATTCAAGTGTGAATGTCAGGTGGTGAACACACAATACAGTCTACAGATGACGTATCACAGAACTGTGCATTTGAAACCTCTATGATTTCATTAACTAATCTGACCCCAATACACCCTATCATCGTAAAGAGGCGTGTCTGGCTGACAGTCCCTCCCCTGGGAGGTGGGAGCCATGCCCAAGATGATGAGCGAGGATGCCAAGCCGGGCTGGCATGGTGGCACCTCAGAGGCAGGCTTTGTGCAGGCTTTTGTCCCTGGCATGAGGGTGTGAGCATGTGCAGGGGAGACAGTTAACTAGCAGTCAGCGCTGATGGTGATAAAGAGCTAAGGCGGAAGGTGTTCGATTTGGTGGGGATTCCTCGTCTGTCTCTCAGGGAGTCACAGAGGAACGCAGGGCCCACGTGAGGTCCGGACCGCGTGGCGGGCAGTGGCCGTCATGCAGCGGCATCTCCCAGGCCATCGGTGGTGGAGCTCGGGGAGTCCCCAGGACAGGCTGTCAGAGCCGTGGGGAGCTCTGCAGTGGGACACCCCGGGACCCGCCGTTTATACACGTGTGTGGAGTGGATGGCTGTTGGTCTCAGTTTACGGCTGGGTTAGTCACATCCTGACGAAGACGGTCCTTAAAGAGCAGCCTGTGAACTGAGTCCGCCGAGCCTCGCTCCGCACAGAGCAGGCCGTCAGGGTTATTAATCTTAACCTCCCACCAGGGATCATTTCAAACGTGCACACCAGTGGAGAGAGACGTGCAGGGACCCGAGACCAACGTAGGAACCGTCAGCAGTGCTCCGTCTGCCCACCCACTCCGTCTTCCCCGAAGGTGTCTTAAAGCAAAAGACATCGTAGAATTCCACTGTACAGGCTCACGTCTCTCCCAGCATGCCATGGGGTGGGAGTCACACGGCGTGTGGCCCTGTCAGGGGCTTCTGTCACGTAGGGAGATGCATTTGAAGGCCCCCATCTCTTCATGGCCTGGCAGCTCTTCCTATCACTGAACAATACCCGCTGTCCCATGGACCGCTGTACCCATCACCTGCCGAAGGGTGCGTGCTTGCCCCCAAGCTCTGCCCCTAATGAGTCAAGTGCTCTGTGCCTCCCTGTGCCCGTGTGTGTGGACATGCCTGTTCCACTTGGGATCGATGCCGAGGCGCCCTACCGCTGGGTGTGACAGCAGAAGTGGGTTTAGTCCCTGTGAGATGCCACCCACATGGCCCAGGTGTCCGCCACCCCCCCTCCTGCACTGCCACCAGCGGCGAGTGGGTGCCGGGGCTCCCATCCGGGCCGGCCCGTGCTGCGGTCAGGGTCTGGGTCCGGGCCTTCCGGGGGGCGCCCCGTGGCCGCCCTGGCGTCCCGCCTGCGTGTCCTTGGCGAGCTGTGGTGGGGAGAAGGCTGGCATGTCCTCTGTGTGCTCTGGGCAGTGTCTCTCTGGGCCTCGGGCCATTTTCGTTGTTTTGTGTTAGTTTTCTTACTGTTGAGTTTTAAGATTTCGTGTAGTTTGAATAACAATGTTTATCTTTCACAAGTACTGTCCGCCCGCCTGCAGCGTGCCTTCCTATTCTCTTCATGTGTCCCCAAGCTCACGTGTCCTTTTAATCACCGTCCAAGAATGTGTTTTATCTTTCATTTTTTTAATTGTTCTTTATTTATTTAACCCTCACCTGAGGATGTGTTTATTGATTTTATTCATTTTTTTTCATAAAGGAAGGGATATATATACATATATATGTGTGTGTGTGTGTGTCTCAAATGGTTGCGTATAATACAGTCCTCAACTGGAAATTTAACCCTCTGCCCAGACATGTAGCCTGACTGGGAATCAAACCTGTAACCTTTTGGTGTTTGATCACAATACTCCAACCACTGAGCCCCTGGCCAGGACACAGAATACACGTTTTGCATGGTCATGATGTCCAGCTTCTCATGTTTCCCACAGACATCACGCTCCTGCCGTTGTGCTTCAGGAGTCATTGCCGGGCCCAGACCTCTAGGTTTTTCTCCCGTTGCCTCCTGCAGAGCGGTGTGTACCCTCAGAGCCTGCGGTCGTGAAGGGGGCTCTGTGTCTCCATCAGTGCGGCTGCCTGTGGACGCTCCCTCTCCCAGCACGTCTGCTGAGGGTCCCGCTCTGCTGCCAGGTGCCCCCTGCGCTCCGGGTCAGAGGTCAGCTGGCCTCCGTGTGCGGGTCCCATTCTGGGCTCTCACTCTCTCCCCTCGCCCTGTGGGTCTGTCCCACCACGCTCGGGCCGTCTTGCTTGTGCAGATTTACAGTATTTACTGTATTCTTCCTTCCCGGCAGCCTGGCAGAGCCTGTCGCAGGCTATACAATTTCACTCGAACTTTCAGAATGTAAATGTGTTTCTTAAATTGAGGGTGAAATTGAAATTCAGCCTGAGGAGCGACACCGAATTTCAGTTTATTACAGAAGCCAGGATTGATGTGTTTTTTTGCCCAAGTTTCTTTCTCCACACTTCACGTGGCTGTGATTCTTGTAAGTGGTTTCTGGTATTGATCGGGCACATGCATTGCAGCAGAGGCTGGCACATATGGCAGAGAGCGCATCTACCATCCCTCCGAGCGCGGTCACTGTGTCCGCGCTACAGCAAGGACCAAAGCGCGCAGTAGGGCCACGAGCCCCGGCGACGAGGTGGGTCCCGGCCGGTTCTGATGGCCAGCCCTCTCCCCAGCACGCCCTCCTAGGGAGGGTCAGCCATGAGGACACGTGCCGCTGGCATGTGCACAAAGGAACTTCAGGCGTCTCCCACCTCACACCTTACATTTCTGTGGCCTCCATTTCAGAGTAAAAGGGGCGGGGTTCGGGATTTGGGGTAAAAATGTACTGCGGGTGCATTTCCTGAATCAACCAGCAGATGTGACTGTGCCCCTGACGTCCAGGACACCCACAGGATCTTGCTTTTTCAATTTTTTAAAAATATATCTTATTGATTTCTTTACAGAGAGGAAGGGAGAGGGATAGAGAGTTAGAAACATCGATGAGAGAGAAACCCACCCTCCCCTCTCCCCCGGAGCCTCCCCACAGGAACCTCTCACTTATTGCATCTGAGCAGGAGCTGGAGGGGAAGTGCCTCACAGCGGCTCACAGCCTGGAGGTCAGGGGCTCGAGTGCATCCACAGGGAGACTCCTGCCCCGTGAACAGGCAGGCCCCGGCCCTCACTGCAGTGCTCAGGGTTAACGGTAAAGGGACAGTCTGGCCCTCAGTCAGTGCACTGGGGAGCAGAAGGGGAAGTGGGATTAGTGGAAAGTGGGGGAGGGGCCTGCTCAGGGCCGACCCGCTTCCTGGCACTGAGGGGGCCTAGCCGGTGTGGACGGAGGAGAACCATGGACGTGGACAGAGGCCGCTGTCTCCTCTCTGGAGGGACCACGTGGGGGAAGGTCAGGGGTGTGACGGGTGGACGTCACTGTAGCTCCAGACCTGGCTGATGTCCAGGCAGCGGCTGGTGTCCAGCTGTCAGCCAAGGACCCCGGGGCTTGGGGTCCCCGGAAGGGGCCTTCGGAGCAGAGCCACAGAGGGGGCACCCCAGGACCAGCTGGTCACGCTGGAAGGAAATGGCTGCATGGGGCAGATCAGGCGACAGGCAGAGAAAATTAAAACTGAGACAGTCGCGTGTTGTAAACTGTCTATATATATAAAAGCCTACGTGACCGGCCAACCAGCCGACTGTCCGGTAGCTGTGATGCTCACTGACCACCAGGGGGCAGACGCTCATTGCAGGAGCGGAAACCACAGGCACGGAAATGTGGGGCAGACTGATGGATCTCAGAGGGAAGGGTGAATGGGGGGAGGGGGCGGAGAGAAGCAATTAGCCGAAGACCTCATATGCATACGAGAGGCCTGGAGCACAGATCCGTGCACCGGGGTTCCCCCGGCCTGGCCTGTGCCCTCTCATTATCCAGGACCCCGAGGGGGATGTCGGAGAGCCGGTTTCGGCCCGATCCCCGCAGGCCAGGTGAGGGACCCCATTGGTGCACGGGTCCGTGCCCTGGGCTTCTGGTGTTTTTATATAGTTTTCTCAGTAATGCCTCTCCTTCCATCACTTAATGTAAAGGAGGCTTCATGTTCTTCCATTGAAAATAGACTTGGACTTCCTTTTAGAATCACCATCTTAGTTAGCATATAGACGTGTTCTCTCGAGTCCACTCCGGCCTGTGAGTGATTGCAGTGTTGTTTTCTGTCTCCATATATAAAACACCTCGTACTCCAGTGTCCACACACGGCCTTTCTCTCGGTTTTGTGCGAGTGCTGAGCTGGACATATGACAGGTCTCAGTCGGGACTGTCTCTCGGCACTGTTCCTTCAAGACAAAAAGGATTATGTCACTTTGCTATCCATGGTTTCATTTCTTTATTTTTAATGAATGTATTGTTTTCAATCCTCCCCTGGGGATATTTTTCCATTAATTTTTAGAGAGAGGGGAAGAGAGGTAGAGTCAGAGAGAAGCATCCATGTGAGAGAAATGCATGGATGGGTTGCCTCCTGCATGTGCCCCAACCAGGCTGCAGGCCAGGGAAGAGCCTGCAACCAAGGGATGGGCCCTTGACCAGAATCGAACCCGGGACCCTTTGGTCTGCAGGCCAACGGTCTGTCCACTGAGCCATACTGGCTAGGGTGTTATCCATGGTAGTAAATGTGTCGGATCCTGCAAGTTATTGGACGTAGATTGTATATATTTTTTAATATATTTTATTAATTTTTTACAGAGAGGAGGAGAGGGGGTAGAGTGTTAGAAACATCGATGAGAGAGAATCATCGGTCAGCTGCCTCTTGCACACCCCCTACTGGAGATGTGCCCGCAACCAAGGTACATGCCCTTGACTGGAATCAAACCTGGGACCTTTCAGTTCGCAGGCCGACGCTCTATCCACTGAGCTAAACCGGTTTCGGCTAGATTATATATTTTATACAGATACTGGAATATCTTCCACCGAACTCCTTGTCCACCACCTGCATGTCACCAGGTACACCTCCCCCAGGGCCTCATGTGTGTGAGTGCGCTAATCCGTGGGTATAGAGAAGGCACTCTTGGAGTCTTTCCGGCCAGACCTCCAAAGAGAAGAGGCTGACCAGAAGTTACTCTTACAATCTCCTAGAGGCCGGGGCACGGATTCGTGCCCAGTGGGGTTCCTTGGCCTGGCCTATGGAGATAAGGTCAAAACTGGCACCCCGTCATCCCCAAGGGATCCCGGATCTCAAGAGGACAGTTCTCATGTGACACACCCTACAATCAGGCTCCCTCCTCTCTGGTTCCGGGTGAGTCACCCATGAACCGCAGCTGCCAAGTCAATGCAGCTCGACAGCTCTTGCATTGAGCGTCTGCCCCCTGGTGGTCATTGTGTATCATATCTATTGGTCGGACGGTCGGAGCGTCACTTAGGCTTTTATACTGGTAGAGTGGAATGGACGGTTAGACGGCTGAGTCACTGAATTCTGTGAAGTGGATGGAATGAGCCCCAGACAGTCGTATTTTTTAGTCCTTCCTCTGGGGAGATCTGCAGCCCCATCCCACAGGCCCTGAACTTGGCTGCCTCCTGCACGCACCCCAACCATCTCTCCTTGAAATGGAATTTTTCGATATTTTTTCACCACAGGTTGGTTGGAACCCTGTTGAGTCAATTACTTGATTAAAATGAAGTTGGATAATCACAAATACAAAGACACTGATTATTTCCCTGACAAATTGTATCTCATTTGGTCAAAACAACACAGAAATAAAAGATACACCAAAACCTAATCTTGTAGCAGTAACTTGATATCGATGAGTAGTTAGGTTCTGAATCCATTAGAAAATTCTTGTTGTCATTACTTATACTGTCTACCTTCCTTGGATGTCATTTAAAAATTAGTTCCATGGATAGATTATAAATACACACACACACACACACACACACACACACACTCACGTGCATGTATTTGTGAATGTGTACTTCAAACATATAGGGGGTGGCAAAAGGAGATTTACAGTTGCTTGTATGGGAAATAGTGAAGTAACTAATGGATCGTTGAGCAAGAATAAACTGTTTCACGTACTCACAACCGTAAGCCAACATTAGCCCCACCCTGTACACGTACAAATACAAAATGAATCTTTAAAAAGTGCAATGCATGTGTGATGCACAGGCAGACAAGACAGAGTCCTGCTGAAATGCAGGGTTTCTGTGGGATCTCAGTCTCTGAGGGTCAGCCTGGGGACAGGATGTGTGGCTCGTGGCCTCAGTGATGGGTCCTCACCCAGTGGAGCCCTGGCCCTCGGGGGAGCTGTGGCCAGTGGTGTTGGTATGTGTCCTCCTGGACGTATCCCTGGAATCTGTGCCACGCCACGATGAGATGATGAGAGGAAGGGACATGGGCATGTACAGCTTCCTGGCTTAATGGAGCGGGGAGAGAAGGGCCCCGTTTTCCGGGGTCAGACTTGATGGAAGAGAAAATAGCACAGAGCCCTCATGCTTCCTGCTATTTCCTCATAAAAAATAAAAAAACTGATGCTATGGACTTCCCGTGGGATGTGCTGAGTGGCCGGGCTCCCCCCCGCCCCCGTGCGCCCCCGCCCCCCCTAATTTCCATTCTGCCCAAAGTAACAGGCTTTGAGGAAAGCACTGATGTGATTGACAGGAAACCGGAGCAGAGAACTATCTTGGGAGAAAAACGAACATTGTAATCCTATCTAATAAAGATGGAATATGCAAATTAACCGTCACACCACCACAAACACACAGCGACGCCCATAGCCACAAGATGGTGGTGCCCAGTCCCCTCAACCCTGCTGGGGGGGGTGGCAGGTCCGCAGTGTGGCAAGACCCATCCTCACCTCCACCCCAGCTGCCCAGGGCCACCTGAGGCTCAGGTAACCAGGGCCAGCCGAGGCTTGAGCTATCAGCAGTGGCAGCAGCAGAGGTGTGATGGGGTGTCATTTTCCCCTGATTGCCGGGTCATCTCCCTCACCCGGAAGAGGGGCCCTCCCCTCCACTCTGTTGGTCTGGGGATGCGATCCAGATCCTCTTGCTCTGGAGGGAATGGCCTCTTTGTTCTTCTTTGAAACCCTGGCTCTGTGTTTGGACAAGTGTGTGTTCGGACCGCTTCTCCAACCCTCTCTCCACACACGCTCTCCGCTGGCCTCACCACCCTGGGGCTCTGGTCTCGCTCGTGCTCCCGTGTCTCTCCACGCCTGCCAGACACAGAAGGCAGAGTCCTGGCACGTATGTGTGTAAGCTGGAGCGGGACGGGGAGGGAAGAGAGGGCGTACTGAGATAGTGCCATGGTGTGTAAATGTGATGGCGCAGAGCCTCTCCCGGTGGAAGAGAGGCCCGAGCACAGGAGAAGGGATGTGTGTGCTCTCGTACCCAGCTCACTGCTGTTGGTCACATTGCATTTCACCGAATCCGCTGTTGAGTCAAGGCTGTGCTAACGGCATCGTTGCTGACTCTCTGGGCTGCCGCCGGACCTCATGTTGTGTTAGGATGAGACATCACTGCCTCCCCGAAGGCCCCTGTGGCAGGCCGATCCCTGTGTAAACACAGAGCACACGCAGAAAACACTCAAACCTGTAAAGCATGTGTGTGAGTTTATTTGAGCCAAATCGTTGCCAGTTGCCGGGAAGCAGAATCTCAGCAGATTGGGACGATGCTCCGGAGAAAGGCGGGTTTCACCTTGTTTTACACGTTACAGTCAGAGGAGGGGACCTGGGTGGGTCACAGGAACTCACTGGCGATGGGTTGGGGAGGTAGGAGGAAGCAAGGGGGAAACCTCTGGGATTGGGTAAAAGTGAGATGACGGACACATGCTCCTTTCCCTATGCAGTGCAGGACAGGCAGCAGACAGCACTAAACAGGAGAATAGCAACAAGGGGGGGACCTGTGGTCTGACCCACGTGTCCAGTGAGGTCAGCAGGGGCTGCCCAGAGAGGAACCTGCTTCAGGAAAAGTCATTAAAAGCTTGGCCAAGATCACACACGGGAGCGGGGTCACCCACACGCAGGAGCGGGGTTCACCTTCCTGCAGCCCCTCTGGACCCTGGGGGGAGGGAGCAGCTCTAGGTCAAGCCTCAGGCTGACCTTTGGCAGAGCCACAGACAAGTCCCAGCGGGGACAGCAGAGCTCTCCCAGCACAATTAAGCCTGACCTGGTAGCCTCGCTCATTCCTTCCTAAGCAGCTAATGGGCTGTGGGAGGTGCAGCAAGTGCTGCCAGAACAGGAACCTTTGTATTCGTGTTCATCTACCCTTGTTTTAATCAGACTATAAAATAAAGCACTGGGCCTAGCTGGTTTGGCTCAATGGACAGAGCGTCAGCCTGCGGACAGAAGGGTCCCAGGTTCGATTAGGGCACATGCCTGGGTTGTGGGCTCGATCGCCAGTAGGGGCCGTGCAGGAGACAGCCGATCAATGATTCTCTGTCATCGTTGATGTTTCTATCTTTCCCTCCCTCTCCCTTCCTCTCTGAAATCAATAAAAATGTATTTAAAATAAAGCATCACTTGCAGTCTGGGTCTTTTGTGTCCTCGTCCAGGCCTGGGAGATCCACCGGGCGCCAGCTGTATTCTCTCGTCTGTCTTTTCTTCAGTCCTTCACCGCCCCTTCTCAGGCTCATCCCTGACTGTGCTGGCTTGGCACATATAGGCCTCAGCATACAGGCAGCAGAAGCTGGGGAAAAGTCTCAGAGCACAGTGTGTAGCTCCCCAGGATTGGTGTGGATTCCATCCCCATCCCTGCCCCTCCGCAGGACCCAGGCAGAGCCCCCCGCCCCACCCCTGCCCTGCACTGAGTCAGGGAGGGATGGGCCGGTGAGGAGCGGGGCAGGCAGACGCATGAAGGGGGGGATGGAAGGGGCAGGGCTGTGGCCCTGGGACACCTCCACCCCCCCACCCCCAGGAAGCAGGAGCCGTGTTGGAAGCTCTGCCTGCAAAAGGCCTGGTGAGGCTGAGGCCAGGCAGAGCGGCCCCTGAGGATGCGTTTGGCGGGAGCCTCAGACTCACTCACGTTCAGCGGCTTCCTAGCTGCAGCCTGGGCACCCAGTGCGGCTCGGGGGACACAGCCCTACGTCCTGAGGCGTCCCCTTCCCCCTGGACCCCAATTACCAACCACAAGGGTTTTATTTACATCTCCAAAGGAAGTGATTATTCTCTTAATGGAAGCAGTTTTCTCTGATTTTCAAATGAGGTCGTTAATTTTTTTTTTAATCGAAGTAGATTTTTTGTTTGGGTTCCTCATTACAAAGCAGTGTGGGCCTGGAGGACATGGGAAATGCAAATAAGAAACAAGCTATTTAGCAAAAGCCTCCAATTATGCGACGCGGAGACACAGCTAATAGAAGGGGATGCGGCGTGGCTTTTGTTGTGTGCGTGTCAGATTTCCCCGTAGACAACAAAATACTGTCTAACTGTCTCTGTTGGGCCTTGCTTTGTACCGGATCTGTTGTGAATATTTCTCCATGTGGACAAACATTCTTTTAAGCACATTTCGCTGGCTGAGCAGTTCTCCATTGTGCGGCTGTATCCCCATTAATTGAATCAGTTTTCTGTTGTTGGGAGCTTGGCCTGCGTCCAGGTCTCTGATGTTATTATACTGAGATGGTTATAAATAGCTTTATAGCTGGCATTGCTGAAAGGAGCTGTCTTAATTATTTCTTTTTCAAGAATATTATTTTTTTATTGATGTCCGAGAAGAAGGGAGAGGGAGAGAGAGAAACATCAATGAGGAGAGAGAACATTGTTCGGCTGCTTCTCGCACGCCCCATACTGGGGATCGAGCCTGCCACCGGGGAATGGAACCAGTTACCTCCACACAGGCCAGGCCTAGAGATTTCCTTAGCCGGAGTTCTGATGTGGGTGTGGGAGGGCGGGTGGATGTAGCAGCAGTGCGCCCTCCGGAACCACCAGCCACCTGACAGGGCACCTGCAGGGAGCGGATCTGCCAGCCCTCCTCCCTGCCCCAGGCGCCCTTTCTTTGCACCAAAAACGACCTCTCCCAGAGAACCAGTCCTGCCTGCTTTCACCTCAGAGGGACCCGCAGAGAACACAGCCCCAGAGCCCGCCACGCAGGCAGGAGCCCTGTGCCTCATCTCCGCACCGTCCTCCTCAGCCCCGTGGCTGGCGGGAATGAGACGCCGCTGGGACCCGGCTCTATTGTTAGCAGCTCATTGTTCCTCCCTCTGCAGGCAGCGCTGCCAGCTCACCCCCGGACCTGCGGGCCGTTAATGAGTCTCAGGAGGAGGTGGAGGGGAGGCTGAAGGCAGTTTGCTCAGCAGAGTGGCTCCGTCTCATGTGCGTGTGCCTTTGGGAGCCTCGGGCCCCAAGTGCCTGGCGGTGAATGGAAGCGGGCTCCCCCGGGCGTCCGCGGGGAGAGACCGGGGGACCACGGATAAGGCCACTCCTCACGCACTGACCACAGAAGGCACGCGTAGAGAGTGGCGTGCTTTTGGCAAAGCTTATGTGCACGTGATCGCCCTTTCCTCTTCCCTCGCGAACACAGACCTGTCTCGCCTGCCATGCCTGGTACCGAGCTCTGATGCCCGGAAGCTTTTACAGTTTTTAAAAATCCTCCACAGGCCCTGTGACAAAGCCCCTCCCTCTGGTGCCCTGTCCCAGAGATCAGCCCCCTCCCACTTCCCCCCTCAGGAGCCAGCCTCCTGGTTCTCTGTCCCCAAGACCAGACCCCTCCCCCTCAGGGGCCTCCTGGCTGCAGGTCACCTGCCCTCTCCTGGTGCTGACCTCCAGCCTCTCTCTGGCCCGAGGACTTTCTAGGCTGCAGATATCTTTCCAGACGCAGGCACGCAGTCAGTCTCCTTTCGCGCCTACAAGTTTCTCTTCCAGAGAAAGCCACGGTGTGTTTCCCCCAGACGCTCCTGCAGGGAGATACGTGCCCTCAGTGACTTCCTCTCCTCCTGCTGGCCCTGCCACCCCTCTGTCCCCAGGGCCCAGGATTCCAGAGCAGCGGGGGCGAGGGCGAGAGTGAGGGTGAGGGCGGGGAGAAGGCTGGCCATAGAGTATACTCCTCCTGGCAGATACTTGTATAGGATTTATTACAGTAAGACCAGGGGAGCCCGGCCAGCGTGGCTCAGAGGTTGAGCATCGACCTATGAACAAGGAGGTCACGGTTCGATTCCGGGTCAGGGCACATGCCCCAGTTTTGGGCTCCCTCCCCAGTATGGGGTATGCAAGAGGCAGCCGATCCATGATTCTCCCTCCTCATGGATGTTTCTATCTCTCTCTCCCTCTCTCTTCCTCTCTGAAATCAACAAAAATACATGTACATGTTTACTAGGGCGGGGTGAGTGTTGGGGTGGCAGCCACTCTGTCTGATAAGCAAACGAGTCCTTAAACACTGTCCTGTGCCCGGACAGGACCCCACCCGGAAAACGGCGCTCCACGGGGCAGGCAGGAGGTGAACCAGCCCATTGGTGCAGGAAAAGCAAAGCCTGTGAAGTTCAGTGGTGAACGTGTTTGGTGGCTAAAGCATAACGTGCCATTTCACTTAAAACCTCTCCAGTCTAGGGCTTAGTCAGTAATTGGCATCCTCATTTCTTCCACGGGGAATGAGCGAAGTCTTCCTTCTGTATAAACGTGGACGTCTTCACGGGCAGCTCTTTCCTTGTCATGCGAGTCATTGTAACCTGCCACAAAGTCAACCGTGATGAGCCAGTCACAGAGACCTCCAGCCCAGACGGGTTCAAACCAATAAAACAGAGCCCTCTCGTGGGATAAAGGGTCTTTGTTTCCCAAATACAAGAATAATGGTTCAATTTAGTGCAGCTCAGCTGCCTTGATTCTTAAAGAAATAACATTTTAAGCCGCAACTTAAGAACCCAATCTGCCTAATATAAATGTATTCCCTGGGCGTTTCCCCAGGAGCTGCACAGAATCCTAATCCTGTTCTCTCTCTCCCGTTCCAGTGAGCCAGGGAGGGGAAGCCCTGGTCTCCGACACGTGTCCAGACCCGGGGGTTCCGGAGTTCGGGCGGCGAGCTGGAGCTGACTTCAGGTGGGAGACCCAGGCATGCTGTGAACAGAACACTGTTTTCTAACGCACGAAATGTGAGCTTGCCGTTGCTGATGTGTGTTTTCATTTTCCTTTTGATTTGAAGGTACAGCTTCTCCATTATTAGGCAGCTATGTTATTAGTAGAACTCTACTTTTATGCTGACACATTTCAGGTATGCCGGGGCTGACACCTTTCACTGCGTGACCCAATATTAAAAACTTAACTCAAAATGTATATAATCAAAATGCACCTCTAGGTTTTTCCCGTTTTCATTTGTTCACTCCTCACAGTCTGATGCATTTGGGTTAATGTGTAAAAAAAAAAAAAAAAAAAATAGATGGGGAAAAATTTAACTGTCCCCTCATAATTATTTCATTAAATTAGCTTTCGTGTTAATGAGTGTAAGTGGCCTGCAGTGCGTTTCACTTGGAAAATGTTGTGATTCATCGTACGAGGGTCATGATGACCCGCGTTGTGATGGCGGTCCTGGTAGCAGCGCTGTTGGCTTGGACATTTGCATCTTCCCATTTATTTCCAGAAACGTAAACCTCCCTGCCCAGTGTGACTCCGTGAACTAGGAAGTCACAGTTGGATCCCTGGCCAGAGCACAGCCTGGGCGTCTGGCCTGATCCCCAGTAGGGGGCGTGCAGGAGGCAGCTGATGAGTGATTTTTCTCTCGTGGATAGTTGTATCTCCCTCTCCCTCTTTGTTCCTCTCTGAAATCAATAAAAACGTATTTCTGTAAAAGAAACGTAAACCTTTTCAAAATGACTCAAGGTGGGAACACATCTCAGGAGGAAGCTTCACAATCAAACACGGCAGGGAGCCGGGGACTCGTTTTTTCTTCCCTGTAATCTCCTGGTCTTTGAGAGGGAAGCAGGAAAGGCGTGCAGTGGGTCAGCCTGTGAAGTGAGCCAATCTCTGCCAGGAGCAGCGAGGAGGCGGGACGGACCTGCGTTCGCAGCACTCGCCCCAGGGATTCCGGCTCGCGCAGTCTCAGGCGGTTTTAACGCTGTCTGTCCAGCGGGAATGCCTTCTGGTCCCTGTGTCACTGGAGACACTGGGCGGAGCCCAGGCCGCAGGGGAACAGACTTAGTGAGGCGTCCTGCCTGCTTCCCGATCTTAGGTGAGAGCATTCTGGCTTTCACCTTGCCGAGCGATTTTAGTTTCACCTTGTTTATTGATTCCTTTCACCAGGTGGAGGAAGTGCCCGTCATGTTTAGGTGACTGGAAGCTTCCCATCTGAAACGGGCAGAGCATGTTGTCCAAAGTTTTCCTTCATCAACGGATGTGATCTTTGGGTTTATTTGGTTTGTTCATAGGCATGACATAGATTTTCCTGACTCTGCACTTTGGGTTTGATGTATGGTTTTTATATACTGTTGGGTCTCCTTTGATATATTTTTTAGATTGTCTGCATATATGTTCAGAAAAGATACTGGCCTGCACGCTTTTCGTGTAATGACTTAATCTGGTTTTGCTATCAGAGTAGAACTGGTCTCATAAAATTAATTGAGAAATAGTCTCTCTTCTTGAGTAGCGTGGAGAGTTTGTACAGAACTGGTTATATATACATATATTTTACTTTGGCAGATTCATTGGGGCAGCCATCTGGAATCGATATTTTCTTATGAGAAAGTCCTTAAATTAGAAATTCAATTCCGTTCCTCAGACAGGCCTCCTCAGGTCACGGTTCTCTGCCAAGTGAGCTTGACAGTTCGTACTTCAAGGAGCTTTCTCGCTTTATCTGAGTTGTCAAATGTAATGACACAAAGTCACTCTCCACATTCCCTTCTCACCCTTCCCCCCGTCAATGATGTCACAGTCCTCATTCCTGATGGTGGCGGTTCCTGTGTCCTCTTTACCTGACCCTCTCACTAGCGAATGCCAATGTGTGGATCTCCTCAGACAAAACACGTTCAGCGCCCCTGGTTTGTTTCTGTCGAGAACGGCAAGCACAGGGAACTGTGACATCGATGGCATACAGGTGACCATTCTCTGATCCGTGGGTTATTTCGGCGTTTCCAGATATCTGGGGATTTTCCACGGGTCTTGGTGCTCAGTGAGGACACTTGATATGACTTCCATTCTTTTGAGCTCACTGATCGTTATTGTCTGGCCCAGAAATGCCTGACCTCGGCACACAGGTCAGGTCCCTGGAAAAGAACTCGCAGTGGGTCACAAGGGGGCGGGGGGAGAACTGCACACATGTCTAATGGGGAGGCAGTCGATGGAGCTGTGCCAGCCGTTAATGCCCCTCTGGCATTCTTGCCACTCGCCGTGTCCTGAGAGAGCACATGGGTCTCCTGCTGGCACTGGGGTCTCTCCTGGTACTTCATCTGTATTTGCTTCGTGGATTTTTGAAGCCATTTTATTAGATACATGCACGTTTAAAATTACATTTTTTTAAGAATTTCATATCTTCAATACGACAAAGTGACTGTCTTCGCTCTTGGAAGTGTCCATTGCTCTGACAACAGCTTGCCTGGCGTGAGCCTGCCACTCCGGCTTGGTCTCCGTCATTGCCAGGTGTTCACACTGTGTACGGCACTTACAGCCGCTCTTGCACTCAGTCGGCTATGCTGCGTTTTCAGGAGGGCTAAAGTAGTTTTAAAAACTTTCTGCCCTCACATGCTGTTGGGAAAGGAATGAATATTTTAATAGCTTCTTAAACAATTCTGCTCATTCATATTTAAACTGCCATAAAAATTGACCAATGATACCCACTTAAGTGTCACCTGCAATGTGGAATTAAATCATAGCAATGAACACTAAAGCGTGTTCCGCTCGCGTCCACATGGAATTACTGCCTTCTCCACGCATAGCTTAGTGCGTTCACCCACGGGCCACGCTCTCCAGTGCTCCCGCATTTCAGAATATAATAGCAGCGGCATCATCTTTATTACACGTTTATTAGCATGGCTACACATTTAGTCTAGTCCAGGGGTCGGCGAGCTCATTCATCAACAGAGCCGCATGTGGCTCGTGGGCCGTGGTTTGCCGCTCTGCCGACCACCGGGGTGGGAGAAAGCAAAGGGAAACCTCTGGGATTGGGTAAGAGTGAGATGATGGGCAGCTGCTTTCTCACTCAGGTGGTGCAGGACGGTTAGCAGGCAGCCATGAACAGGGTAACAAGTTGCTAAAATAGTCCTCAGCACTTTTTTGCGTGCTGAGGGGTCGGGAACAGGGAAGCTACAGGGACCCCGCATCCCACAGGGGCGTCACCGTAGACGCAGAGAGACAACAACTCCGTAAAGGTGGGAGCTGACCTCCGTCTGGCAGATGCTGGCTAGGACGTGACTCCCGCCATAAACTGCTCTGAGTTAAGGTTTCATTGCAGACCGTTCTGTGTGGTCATGGGGTCTCTGTGTTTGCACGGCCCCCCCCTGAGCTGGTCGGTGAGCCTGTGGCCTTATTTTTTCGACCATAAAAGCTGAATGCCATTCGGATATTGACGTTATTGCACTGACATTAAAGCTCCCTGCTACCGATACCGGTGTGGCTCAGTGGATAGAGCATTGGTTGGTCTGCGGACTGAAAGGTCAAGGGCATATATATTGGTTGCAGGCACATCCCTGGTAGGGTGTGTGCAGGAGGCAGCTGGTCGATGATTCTCTCTCATCAATGTTTCTAGCTCTCTGTCCCTCTCCCTTTCTCTCTGTGGAAAATCAATAAAATAAAATTAAATTAAAAAAAAACAACTCCCTGCCATCCTGCTGGCAGCCTGGGACTGTGTGGTGCCATGGGCGTCGGGCGGGCAGGGCCTGTATCTGTGCACTGACTCCCCCACCGGATGAGGGTGCAGCCCGAGTGTGTGTGTGGGCGAGCCGGGAGACGCAGCCAGGGCCGGTGTCCCCTGCCCCTCGCTGGGATGGCGGGAACGGCCCGGCCGAGTACCCTCCCCGCCCACGTGGTGTTCTGGATAGAGGGAGGCTCGTCTGAATTGTTGACAGTCTTTCTGAGACTGTTTTGAAGGCAAGGCAATTCAGCTTTGTCTAAACTCTTATAATCAAACCTAATGGCCACCATTGTCCAGATGAGTGGATAGAACTCACCTGTCGTTGGCACTGTAATTATAGGTAATCTGGGGCTGTTTTTACTTGAAAAGAGTCCACTATTAAGTTGCTAAAATAGTCCTCATCCAACAGTATTGATGCAGTTTTTCTTGCTTCTTTGGAAATATTTTTCTCCATAGACAGTCTGGTATTAACTGCAGTGTTATCTCTACGGAATGGTAGATAAGCACAGCCCCAAGTGCAGGGCTTTCTCGTGTGAACCCAGATAAACGTGGGGACAGCTTTCTTCGCCATCGACCCCTCTCTGTGAGACAACGCGTGCTCTGAGGCGCCAGAGACAGCGGCAGGGGCTGATGGGAACTTGCAGATGCTGGTGCAGGGCAGTGAGGTGAGGCTCTGCCCATGGCCCTACCTCTTCATGTGGCTGCTTTCAGTGCTATAGGACGACCTGCAGCTCCCAAAGACACAGTCAGCTCTGGTTTTGCAATCAGAGCTGTTGAGCTGGTCGCCATCTTGTGTCCACATGGGGACAGCCATCTTGTGGCCACATAGGGGCAGCCATCTTGTGTGTTGGAGTGATGGTCAATCTGCATATTACTCTTTTATTAGATAGGATAGAGGCCTGGTGCATGGGTGGGGCCCAGCTGGATTTCCCTGAAGGGTGTCCCAGATCAGGGTGGGAATCCCTTTGGGGTTTGGGGTGGCCTGGGCAAGAGACCTGTGGTGGTTTGCAGGCCAGCCATGCCCCCTGGTAACCCAAGCAGAGGCCCTGGTATCTGGAATTTAGTTACCTTTTACAATTGAAACTCTGTAGCCTGGAGTGGAGGCTTAGGCGGCAAGGGCAGGTGGGAAGCTCTGCTTCCTCCTTTGCCAGAGAAACCCAAGCCTCCCTCCTGCTCTCTGTACCTGCAACCATCTTGGTTGGGGTTAATTTGCATACTCGCTCTGATTGGCTGGTGGGTGTAGTGGAGGTATGGTCAATTTGCATATCACTCTTTTATTATATAATATTTATATTTTTAATAAAATAAATGTTAATATATATATATATGCACATTTTATTGATTTCAGAGAGGGAGAGAGATAGAAACATCATGATGATGAGAGAGAATCATGGATTGGCTGCCTCCTGCACACCCCACACTGGAGACGGAGCCCCAACCCAGGCGGGTGCCTTGACCAGGAATGGAAGGAACCATAACTTCCTGGTTCAGAGGTCGATGCTCAGCCACGGAGCTCTGCTGGCCAGGCTCTTCCTTCTTTTTTGTCAACATTGAGCTCAGGGCTCGTGCAATGGAAAGCTGGTGTGGAGTGTCCTCCTGTGGCCATGGCCTGTCCAGGGGAGATAACCCACTCACCCTGCACACCCGGCCCGGGGTGCCTTCAGGCCTGAGGGGGCCTCAGGGGCTGGTGCACCTGTTCCACGTGGTCCCACAGCGTCATCGTGTCACCCTGTCTCCGATGCCCAGGTCTCAGGCACCGCTCGGCAGCCAGAGTCGATGTGGGTCTAACTCGCGGCCAATGGACTCCTTTCCACCCAAACGGTGCTTTCCCGTGAAACGCTTTGTGAGCCACGTGTCTCTGCCCTGCCTCTGACTATAACCGATGTTTATGACAACAATCTAGACTCTTTCCTGAGAACGTTCCTGTTTCTGTGGAGCAAGTGTTTTCTCATAAACTTCATTACGATCAAGACACTTAACAGGCGATTTATCGTCTTAAAAACGTTGAGGTGTTGGCAGTCAGGGCAGTGCGTACAGCGGGACTCATCTTGAACCCCGCGCCTGCTCTTTAATGACCCCTCCCCGCCCCCATGCCCACCGCCGCGCCAGCCTCTGGTCCATGAAGCCGGCTCTCCCACAGGCGTTATTGGGCCAGAGCGGCGCAGCCCTCACCTTCCTGTGCCGACTTCCTCGTGATCTGGACCTGTTTCTGTGAGATGCTTGTTTGAGGGAATGGCATCCAACCGGGTTTGTCTTAGGGATACACCGCCCATCCTCTTCTCCCCGCTTCAGCCGCCGCCCTCAGGCCGTCCCTCGGCTCCTGTGTGTCACTAGGCTCCACGGCTCTGGTGATGCAGCCGCAGAGCAGACTGGGAGCCCTGTGGTGTCCCCTGAGGCGGCCTCCGCGTCAGGCCCCGTACGTCTGTGCAGAACCCCTGCCGGTTGCTCAGGGTTCAGGTTGGTTTGACAGCACGGACGGCGGCAGGGCTGGGGAGGTATCTCCTAACGGGCTGTTTTCCGTCCTGTCTCCGCGCAGGGTCGGTGCGAGCGTGCAGTTCTCCTGCGAGGACAGCTACGTGCTGCAGGGCTCCAAGAGCATCACCTGCCAGCGGGTCACCGAGACGCTGGCCGCCTGGAGCGACCACCGGCCCCTCTGCCGAGGTGAGCGGGGGCGGGGCGGCACCGGGGGGCCCCTCTTTCTTTAGGGTCCCCAGGTCTTTCTGAATCCACCATGAGAGGGAAGCACAAAGCCCTGTGCGGCGACTGAGCATCTGTTCACGGGGACATCGTGGGTAACAGAAATAGCGCCTGGATGTGTGTTAGGAGGCAGGCATTTTCAGGGAGGTGTGTGGTTTGAAAACTCAGTCCCGCTGGTGTGATCAGTGTAAACTATGGACCCATGAACAGGAGGTCACAGTCCAATTCCCGGACAGGGCACATGCCCAGGCTGCAGGCTCGATGACCCACCAGGGCAGGGGAGGTGTGCGGGAGGCAGCCGATCCATGCATCTCTCTCATCATTGAGGTGTGTATCTCTCTCTCCCTCTCTCTTCCTCTCTTAAGTCAATTTAAAACGTTTAAAATTTTAGAAGAAATACAAGCAAATGGAGTCACTGAAACTCACACACGCTTATTCTGTGTGTGGGGGCCTTCTGTGAGCTGAGTATATTTATATGCCCAGCTTGCACACGTATGAACATTTTATGTAACCGGGTCCCTGCTGATGTGAAAGGGATTGCCTTCAGTGGCAGTGGAGTGATTGCCTGGGAGTTGATGTTGTTACCATGGTAACAAGTTGGTTATGAATAACAGGAATAGAGCAGAGGGGAGGCCGGTGTCACAGGCGCGTCAGCGGGTGGCTTCCCCAGGCAGCTGCCACGTCACTGCCCGCAGGGAACCACCGCCTGTTCCTGAGGCCACTGGGGGGCGGGGCCCGAGAAAGGGGGGGTGAGCGCACATGCAGTGAAGTCACGGTGATGTGGGGAAGGTGCCTGGGAACAGAGGTTGTTGCCAGAAGGGGTGGGGCCCCTGCAGAGTGCGAAATCTTAGAAGGTGAAAATCCCCAGCCGGTGGGGACATGGAGAGGTCCCCACCGATGACAACATCAGTGACAGAGGTGCATGAGCTGGAGCACAAGCTGATATTTCATTAGTAAATGATCTTAAGCTAATCTCCAGCCTGGTTAGCACACTGAGATCTAAGGCGAATCAAGCGTGTTCGTAGGAGGAATCAAGCGTGTTTGTACGGCAAGGAAGCCCTTGCTGCCTCTCTCCTGGGCTTCCTTGTCAGGAAGCATGCGTGGTACAGGCGGCACTGTGATGGCAGGGGGCACTGTGCCACCTCTCGTCTGGGTGAGCCTGATCAGCGCCGGGGCTCGAGGGGGCTCCCGCGGTCCTGGCCTGGTCCCTGAGGCTGCATTCTGGGCCCCTCTGGGACGGAGACATTGCTCTGCTTCGGTGGTTGTTTTACATCTCTGAGGCTGGACAGACCTGGAGTAAATATCCTATATAACAAGAGCCTAATATGCAAATCGACCAAATGGCAGAATGAGCGGTAGAATGACCACTTGCTATGATGCCAACTGACCACCAGGGGGCAGAGGCTTAATGCAGGAACTGCTCCCAGCCACAGGCCCCAGGGCAGCTAAGGCAGGTGCCAGCAGGGCACACACCCCAGCCCCCCCGTCCCCCCCGCCCCCACACCCCCTGATCGCTCCACCGGTCGCCCACAGATTGGCCCTGGTCGCTGGGAAAGGACTCATGAACCTACCCATGCATGAACTTCATGCCCTGGGCCTCGAGTTGTATATAAGAGTGCTTTGTTGGTTGTTGCTTTGTGTCTCTGTTGTGTGTTTAATTTGTTTAAGGAAGGGGGACTTCCTGTGTCGCTGTGGGCTCGCTGCTTGTGGCAGGTTGACCTGTGGCCTGGAGTACAGGAACTTCACGCCACCAGCTCCAGAAAGTCTTTGCTAGTGAGAGTTCTTGTCTGTCTGTCTGTAATGGAACTGTGGTTGCTGGTGTTCTTTGCTTGCTTTCTATCTTTTGGGGGTTTCGCTTGCTCTTTGCTGTTTTAAGGACACGGAGAACCCTCCGTCTCTGCAGTGTGGGCTTTGTGCCACTCAGAGCCCGTATGCCGGCCTGGGTTCCTCTGAGATAAGATCCTAAGGCCAATGTCCCAGCCCGCCCTTTGGAGAGTATTCCTTTATTGACTGGGGTTTTTTGTTCGTTGTTTCTGTTTTTAAGATCTCTCCTTATATGCAGCCTATTCAGAAAGAAAAATACAGGAAATAAAACCTTCTAAGCCACCCAAGTCTTTTCCTAGGAGGACCCGATCTGCAAGGGTGCCCTCCAGCAGGCTTCAAAATAGCAGTGGGCCTTGGGGGCACTCCCATCTCAGAAAGAAAAATTAAAAAAAAAAAAAAAAAGTAGTACTTCCACATTAAAGCCACTGGAGGCCAGTGAGTTATTCCTGTTACAAAACTTGCCAAGAAAATGCCTTGGGTAATACTAATCGGCTCTAAAATCTCAAAGTTGTTCAGACATAATAAATAGATGTAACTAAAATGAAGGATTTATGATAAAGCTTTTCAGTGATAATTACATGTGCCTGTACATAATTTTCCGGCGTCCTTGGTAACGTAAAACCCTTTTTGCTGAGCCGGTAATGGTTGGCTCTGCTGATGCAGAAGCGACCCAGCTGGCCTGAGGCACAGTAAGAGCCGGAATGCCACCTCCAGGGCTACCCAGGGGATAAATCAAGAGCTGAGCCGGGCCAGGGAGGCAGTGCTAGAGGCTCGGGCAGCAATAGATTATTTGTTTTTGCAGCATAACCACGGGAGTGAGGAATTTAAAGGAATGTGACATGTTAATCTTTTGGACAATTCTCAATTAACAGAACACACAACATTCAGCAAATTAGGGAAACCGTCTCCAAGGGAAAGCAGTGAGGAAGGTCTTATGGATCTGAGTTACCCGATCTGTCTGCGTTATGGGAATTCTTTTTCATTTCTCTGGTGTTTACATCTGCAGCCTGAGAGTTTGCCACTGTGTTCAATGCCTTCCCCTTTTTAGATCTTGCAGCCGCTGTATTCCATCCCCAAGAACTGCTTTCAAGGCAGATGCAATTGGAATCCAACAGGCTGATATTTTTCTTCTAAAACTAACCTCGTAGACACGAGAGGATAGAAATAGCAATGGGGGGATGATAGGGGCCAAAATAGAATACTGGGGACCAGCTCTAATTATAAGAAATATTAATCATGTGCTTTTAACTCTGGTTATTTCGTTCTGACTAAAGAAGGCGCATTCTGCCAGCCAGCGTGGCTCAGTGGCTGAGCACTGACCGGTGAACCAGGAGGTCACGGTACAGTTCCCGGTCAGGGCACATGCCTGGGTGACAGGCTCCATCCCCAGTGCAAAGTGTGCAGGCAGCAGCCGATCAATGACTCTCTCATCATTGATATTCCTGTCTCTCCCTCTCCCTTCCTCTCTCTGAAATGAATACAAATATATATTTTGAAAAATTAAAAAAATAAAGAATGCACATTCTCACCTGGCTGGGAGTTTATGGGACCAGGGAGCTCACCTGGAAATGCAGCCCATCCTCCCCGCCAGGAGCTGCCTGTGATCATGGGAAAATGAGCGGCCTGTTGCAGAGACCAGAGCCACCAGCCCTTTGCACACCCACAGGCCTCTGCAGTTCCCCGACCCCATGACCTGTAATCTGCCCATTTGGCACACCCTCCGGCCTGCTTCCCAGGTAACCACTGTCCTTCTCCCTGACATTAGCAGTGGGCTGATGGGAGGTGGGGGCAGAGCAGATGTGTGTGGGTGACCTGGCTCCCCCTGGTGCTGGCAGGACTGGAATGAACGCTCATATAGGATCCAACTCTGTTGTTGCTGAATCAGCTCAGGTGGCGACAGGCAGCCAGACCCTTGGCTGTCATTACACTTGTGGCGTTGTACGTGTAGGGCACAGAGCTGGGCAGTTCGCCTGGCACCGAGGGCAGAGGGTGGCGTGTATGGTGTGGCAGCTGGCGGGTGATCCGGTGAGGAAGCACGCATCTCCAGTCAGACATCCGTGCGTGGCTGTGCCCGCGGCCGGTGGCCCTGGCCCGCCCTGTGGGTGGCGCCCTCCTCAGTGTGATCTCACAGGCTGTCGGAGCTGCAGGAAGTGTACGTTCCGCCCCAGATGGGATGGATGATGTTCCGGCCGTTAAGTTAATGAGGATGGAGCCCAGGTATGATGGCTCCCCCGAGGAAAACAACGCGCGTTTATTCCTTCCCGCGCCCCTAGCCCTTCCCCTCCGGAGCATCTGTCACGGCGGTAACGGCCGGCCAGACAGAGCTCGTCCTTCTGTCTGACACAAGGGAAGGTGCGGAGGGCGCTCCTCACTCCTGTCTGGCTGATGGGCCGTAGCTCTCCCTCCCGCCCTGACCTCACAGCAAGCAGACCCGTCTCGGGACCCGCCTCGTCAGACGCTGCCGGGCACAAAGCCTCAGGCGTTAGCCCTCAGCCCACAGCTCCCGCACCCAGGCCTCAGCCCTCCCCCGCCCCCGCCCCCACACACACACACTGCGCTCGGCCCCCACTCCGCTCGGAGGGCAGTGAGAAGGGCGGTCTCCCCCACCTGCCGAGCCTCCCTGTGCCCCAGGTCCCAGTTCCCTGGGGGCAGATTGCTTGGTCTGGGGTCCCGTGAGAAGCTCCTGGCTACTCCGCCCCCACGTCCGTCGTCCATACCCAGAGGCAAACGTCAGCTGTCCTGCCCCGTCTCCGCTGGCTGGGAGGCACTGGTGTTGCCTAAACAGGAGGCCCCTCCGTGGTCGTGGCCACACCCGCCGTTCTCGCTCAGCGTGTCCGCTCACGTTCTGCAGTGAAGAGCAGCCATCGCCGCAGCCGTTCTCAGAAGCCTCGCGTGGAAGACGCGGGTCTCAGACCACGTGCTGTCCAGAGCTCCCCGGCTGTGCAGGGCCACGGCCAAGGGCACGCTGGGGGGACGACGGTTCCGGCCTGTGGATAATGAACCGTTAGGCACACAGTGGGAGCAGGCACCCTGACATCTCCTCAAGGACAGTGTGAGGAGCTCCTTAGAATGAGGTCAGGGCAATCAGCGAGGGAAAGCTGCTGTCCTACCAGGCAGGTCCGAGCCGGGCAGTGGCGGGCAGGTCGGGAGCTCCGTGTCAGAGAGGACGCTGTCCCCACACACCGCCTTCCCCATGCCGGGCCCTCCCTGTGGTGTCCGCACCGCAGGCAGGAGGCCAGGAGGGGAGGAGAAGCTTCTGAGGCTGAGCACGTGTGTCTTCAGCCACGTCTCTGGAAAGCCTTCATGGCACATGTGCTCTGTCCCATTCCCAGATGCTCTGTCCCATTCCCATGTGCTCCATCCCATTTCACCTCATTCCCATGGGCTCCATCTGTTCCCATGGGCTCCGTCCCGTTCCCATGTGCTCCGTCCCGTTCCCATGTGCTCCGTCCCATTCCCATGTGCTCCGTCCCATTCCCATGGGCTCCGTCCCGTTCCCATGTGCTCCGTCCCATTCCCATGGGCTCCGTCCCGTTCCCATGTGCTCCGTCCCATTCCCATGGGCTCCGTCCCATTCCCATGTGCTCCGTCCCATTTCACCTCATTCCCATGAGCTCCGTCCCATCCCCATGGGCTCCATCCCATTCCCATGTGCTCCGTCCCATTCCCATGTGCTCCGTCCCATTCCCATGGGCTCCGTCCCATTCCCATGTGCTCCGTCCCGTTCCCATGTGCTCCGTCCCATTCCCATGTGCTCCGTCCCGTTCCCATGGGCTCCGTCCCGTTCCCATGTGCTCCGTCCCGTTCCCATGTGCTCCGTCCCGTTCCCATGTGCTCCGTCCCATTCCCATGTGCTCCGTCCCATTCCCATGGGCTCCGTCCCATTCCCATGTGCTCCGTCCCATTCCCATGTGCTCCGTCCCATTCCCATGTGCTCCGTCCCATTCCCATGGGCTCCGTCCCGTTCCCATGTGCTCCGTCCCATTCCCATGGGCTCCGTCCCATTCCCATGGGCTCCGTCCCGTTCCCATGTGCTCCGTCCCATTCCCATGTGCTCCGTCCCATTCCCATGGGCTCCGTCCCGTTCCCATGTGCTCCGCCCCATTCCCATTTACGCGTGGACAGCTGTAGGCCTGGGCATGACGGTGATGGTGGCCAGGAGGGCACCGTCTCCGAGGGCACAGGATTCACGCTCACAGAACACCAGGCCTGCGGGCAAGGGGTCACGGACGGAGGGGAGGGTCTGGGGGGCAGGCAGCATGTCTGTTCTTTCTGAGGCGATGTGAGTGGAAAGGAGAAATGGCTCCCGGGGCAGTGAGCCACAGCTGGAGGCAGGGTTTCTCAGACCCCTCCCCATACAGCCCTCGGAACACAGAACCCTCTTCTGTTTTGTGGTTTGTTTGTTTGTTTGTTTGTTTTAATAGATTTTAGAGAAGGGAGAGAGGGAGAGAGAGAAGCATTAGTGATGAGAGAGAACATCGGCTGCCTCCTGCACGCCCCACACCAGGGATTGAGCAGCCACCCGGACATGTGTCTTGACCAGGAATCGAACTGGGACCTCCTGGTTCATAGGTCGATGTTCGGCCCCTGAGCCACGCCGGCCGGGCTCTGGTGATGGTTCAGTCGGTTTGCCTGATGGGTTTTAGGGAAATGAAGCTGATCTCTCCTGTGCATTGTCACTTGTGAAATGTGTTTCTTACTTTCTCAAGCCCTGTTTAAATGATCAATGTCAAAACGGGTTCAGGCTGACATTGGATTTCCTGGTATCATCTATGGGTTGGAAAGGAAAATACCTCCTTCCTACAGAGCAGGTCAGGCGAAGTGTTTTATATTCCAAAGTGTTTTATATATATATAGTGATTTCAGTGAGAGGAAGGGAAAGGGAGAGAGAGAGAAACACCAATGATGACAGAGAATCACTGTTTGGCCGCCCCCTGCACGCCCCCTCCTGAGGATCCGGCCCACAACCCAGGCTTGTGCCCTGACCTGGAATTGAACCGTGGCCTCCTGGTTCCACCACTGAGCCACACCAGCCGGGCTGGAGCCACGATTTCCACTTTCTTCCTTTAAACTCGGACATGCTGTTGAGACTCCTGTGTGCACCGGCTGTCCGGGAACCTGCGGCCTGAGGGGGACATGGCAGGCCGCCCCGTGTGCAGCGGGAGGGACCAGCTGGGGCCGGTGCGGGGCCGGGGTCATGTGTTCCATGGTTTGGTTGAGACGGTGACCTGGGCCTGCGTCCCTGCAGCGCACCGTCCACTCCGCCGTGCCCACCCGAGGGCCACCGAGGCGCGCACAGCCGTCCGAGTCAGAACGGGCTGGGCTCACTGAGGTGCCACCGTCCACGGCGCTGCCACCACTGGCCGTCCCGAGGGCAGAGGCCGGCGGGCACGCGGGCCGGAGAGAGAGTTTGTTTCCGTGGCGGCTGCACACCGGGTCCTGCTGGGCGGCGCCCGCTGGCCAGCGAGCTCCGGAGCCGGTCCTCAGCCCCCGGATGAGCTCCCGCGGAGACGGGCAGGGGAAGTAACTCTCTCTGTGTTCGCAGCTCGGACCTGCGGCTCCAACCTGCGGGGGCCCAGCGGCACCATCACCTCGCCCAACTACCCGGTGCAGTACGAGGACAACGCCCACTGCGTGTGGGTCATCACCGCCTCGGACCCCGACAAGGTAAGGCCGCCTCTGGCCTCTGGCCTCTGGGGGGCGCGGCAGCACCGGGCTGGGCCTCCGGCCTCCGGCGGCGCCCTTCCTCTGGCGACGGGAGCGGACCGGCGGGTGCTGGGCGCTGTGTCCCCCGCCCCCGGGCCGGGAGCCCGCCTGGAGCTGCCCTGGGATGGGACAGCCCTGGGGCCGCCCTCCGGGTGCGGTTGTGTGTCCTGTCCTCTCCTCACCCTCACCGAGGTGGACGGGCAGCGAGATTATTCTGGTGCCCGACGTGGGATATGACATGCAAGTCTTAGTATGTAATGTGCACGACGTGAGAAGTAATGACCACGACGTAGGGTGTAATGTGCCCAGCGGAGGATGTGACATGCGCACAGATGCTGAGGCCATTCACCTGCAGACATTCGCCTGCGTCGCTCACACGGTCACGGCGTTCGCTGCGCTGAGAAGGTCAATATGGACTCTTAGCACCGTCTCCACGCGCCCCTGAGGCCGTGCCGGGCGGGCGGCTGGCGGAGGGGTGTGAGGGGCGTGCTCTGCGAGGCTCTGTAGCCCCCGTGGCAGGGGCAGTGATCTCGCCCACCAGGTACTGGGGAGGCTGGAGACGGGAGGGGACGACCACTCAGGCTGGATCAGCAGGGATTTGTCGATCACCGCCCTCCAAACGCATGTAAATGCAGACACCAAAGGCCTCTGCACACGGACAGCCCCTCTCCGAGGCCTGAGCTCCGCACCCACTCACAGAGGAAGCACCTGTCCACAGCGGCCTCAGAGACCCATTGTCCACCCCCCCAACCGCGGACGCTGGGCCCGGCGGCAGCCACTGGCCATCACCGCACAGCCGTCCGCATCCCGGACGGAGCCGGATGTGCACGCTTAGGCCGGGAGGCCTCACCCCACTCCTTCTCCCCCTCACCCTGAGGAGACCCTGCGGGCCCCGAGAAGTGGGTCCTCAGCTGGGGGCTGGGACGGTCCGTAGACGATTCCAGTTCAAGCTCAACTGAGACAGATGCCCTGGGCCAGCTCCCAGGGCCGCGGGCCAGGCTGTGGGCTGGGGCCTGGGGTGCTCCCCGCCTACGACACCCCAAGGCCGGACTCCACTCCTGTTCATGATTGATCTGACTGACTCTCTTTTCCTCCGGGGTCTCCAGCCATGGGGGGCGCACAGTTCCGTGAACACGGGCTGCGTTCGCTCTCTGGCCTGCCGAGGCCGTCTGTGAGCATGGCCGGCTGCCCCGTGGCAGGGAAAACCAGGCACTCGTGCTCTGGGCTCCGGGTGACTCTCCTCTCAGTTTAGACGTTTCCCTAGATGACATAGAGCTCTCCCCCGTCCCCCGGCTCCGGTGAGCGAACCCCACGTCAGGGCTTCCTGTGCCGACCTGTGTTCTCAGAGCCCCAGGGGCCGGGGGCCAGGCGGCAGGAGGGCGGCACCGGACGTCAGATCAGGGCGGGGCTGTCTCCTGCCGGTGACTGTGTGTAACGGCTTTGGGGGGCCGTGGGGCTGTGTGTAACGGCTTTGGGGGGCCGTGGAGCTGTGTGTAAGGGCTTTGGGGGGCCGTGTGACTGTGTAACGGCTTTGGGGGGCCGTGGAGCTGTGTGTAACGGCTTTCGGGGGCCAGGTGAACTTATAACGGCATCTGAGGGCCGGGTGACTGTGTGTAAGGGCTTTCGGGGGCTGTGGGGCTGTGTATACGGCTTTAGGGGGCCAGGTGGATATTTACAAAGGTGTTCAAGGGCCATACGGAATTGTCCACATGGAAATGAGCCGCTCCACCCGGTCAGACCTCTCACTAGCTCACTGGCGCCACGGGCTGGAGGCTCCATGCTGAACGCTGCTGGTCAGGGCGATGGGGAGTCTTCGCGGGGCCAACCAGAGGCATTGCCGCACTCCCAGGGCCGGCCGCCTCCGTTCCTTGTGGATCGAGGGAGCGGGTCAGGAGCCCCTGGGGCGACAGAGGCCGGGGCTGGGACCTGCTGGGGTGCAGAGGCCACCGCGGAGGGGGCGGTGGGCATCCTCCCCACCCCCACCCGCTCGTGGGCAGCAAACAGCTGGCACCTGGAGCCCCGGTTGCCATTGGGGCTGCCGCACTCACCCAGGCTGCGCTGGGAGCCTCAACCAGGCAGCGTGTGGACACCAGCCCCCCCCCACCCCCCGCCCCTTCGCTGTTGTTATGAAAGGACCCTGGCGGCCGGGGGTGGCCCTGTGGGTGCCAGGGAAGGAGGGAGGAGGGTGCCGCCCCGGGAGGCTCTCAGCGGCCGGCGCGGCCGGAGCGGAGGGAGCTGGTCCACAGAGGAGCTCGGGGCTGCAGAACGGATGATGGGACCGGAACAGGACAGGGCCAGGTTCTGAGAGAACGAGGCGGCAGGGAGACGGCCAGGCCAGGCAGACAGCAGTGTGTGCGCTCACACTGTGCACCGTGTCGCTGACGGGCCCCTCAGCAGCGGAGGGAAGAGGAGGAGAGCCGCTGGCTCTGTAATGCTGCGAGAGAATTCAGCTAATCAGGCCTCTTCGGGGAGGGAGCGATTACCTTTTCAAATTATGAAATTATTCCGCCGCGTTTTTACATAATTTTAAGTAACGGATTCATCCAGACCCAGAAAGGCACTCATTTGCAAGGAGATGATGTTGGGGGAAGGAAGAATTACACGGAATGGAAAACAGCTCGAGATGCTCAGATGGGATTGGGTGGGGATGGCCCCACAGGTTTTATTTACACGAGGAGATGACGGATGTGGGGAAGCGGGTGAGGGACAGGCTGCAGCCCTGGGCCGGTGTCCCTGGAGGTGACCCCTGACCCTGAGCAGCCCAGGGACCAGGCAGTCTATTTTCCGCACTCACTCTTCTCTTAAAAAATATCTGTATTGATGTCAGAGAGGAAGGGAGGGAGAGAGAGACATCCATGATGAGAGAGAATCTCTGATCAGCTGCCTCCTGCATGCCTCCCACTGGGGATGGAGCCTGCAACCCAGGCATGTGCTGTGACCGGGAATCGAACCGTGACCTCCTGGTTCCTAGGTGGACGCTCAGCCACAGAGCCATGCTGGCCGGGCACGCATCACTCTTGTCCCCTGTCCCTGGACGCCCTGCAGCGAGCGGGCTCTGGGCCCCCCGCCCTCCTCCCTCCTCCACGTGATCGATGGATTAGTCGTCTCTTTCACCTCCGTATACTCACCCTCTGTACAGGCGCAGACGGGCCACTTCCCGGGAACCGCGGCTGGCTCTGGGACAGGCTCGGCTCAGGTCTGTGCTCGTCCTCCCTGTGCACTCCCTTCAGCCTCCGCACATCCGTGTTCTCTCCTTCCCGCTGACGGACCGGGTTCTCACAGGACCCGCTGACCCCGACTTCCTGATCAAAGGAGCTCGTGTCACCACCTCTCCGTGCTGCTCCCCAGGGGAGGAAGAGGGAGCCAGGCCCACGTTTTATATTTGCTTGTAATTTTAGCAAAAACCTGAATCACACAAACACATGCACATACTCACACACATGCATGCTTGTGTGTGTACATGCATACACACACGTGTGCGCGCACACACACACTGCAGACAGCATTTTTCAGAAGGACGGGTCTGCATACAGGAGACAGTGAGGACTTAGGGAGCCATGGCTGAGACCAGGGAGACCCTAGCACCCGCCTACTCCCTGTGAGTGATAGGCCGGGGGCGGGGCTTTGGCATGGAGTGGGCGGGGCCAGGAGCCAGGGCAGGCTCTCAGAGATGCCTCAGGTTTACGGATGGGGCTTTTCAGTCAAAGTCCTCCCCCTTCAGGGAGGACCCTGCCGTCACATGAGGCTGCACCTTAGGCCTCTGGGGTGGGAATGAAGTGGCCGTTAAGTATCTTCTCTGTGCAGGTCTCCGTCCTCAGCATCTGAGTGCCCGTCTGAGGGATGGAGGGCGCAGTGTGAGGCCCGGACTTGCCAGGGAACGAAGAGCCGCATCGTTCTAGTTCTAGACCATGGCGGGCAGAGGCAGGGCCAGCTCTCAGACGCGCTGTAAAGATAAACCGCCACCTCCCGGCCCGCCAGCCCACAGGTCGGCCTGGTGTGGGGCCCTGAACATGGCTAAATCCCTGTGCTCGGTGGCCCCAGGCCGCCAGGGCACTCCCTCAGCATGTCTCCTGAGGGAGCACGGGTCCCCGCCGCCATCGGCTGGCCTGTGGTCGCCACTCTGCAGGCATCGGCCGCTGTTTCTGACTCCGCCCCAGGACCACCCGGAGCAAACTGCATTTCCCTGTGCGGCCTGTGGTCTGCCGGGTCTGCCCTTCGGAGTGAGGGGACCCGTGGGTTTGGAAGTCTGTGCTCACGGCCTGGTCCTGGCCCTGGGACCCCCTGACGTGGGAAGTGAGCTCGCAGCTGGCAGCAGCGCCCGCAGGCCCGGGAGGGGAAGGAGCCAAGCAGACGTCCCCCTGGGCTCCCTGTGGGCTGAGGGGAGCAGGTGTGCTGACCTGAACAAGCCCCCAGAGGAGGTGGGCCATCAGCCGCCCCTTCCGGTGACACTGCTGACAAGGGGGACGCGCCATTGTGGGTGCCACTGGCAGGGACTCCCTGGCCCCCCCTGGCCGTGTCTGTGGCTCCGCGGGCCTCGGTGAGGAGATCTGGATGTTTCTGTTTGTAATGGGCATTTGTTTTGTTGTTGAGGAAAAGGCAGCCACTTCCTTTGACACGTTTGCTAAAGGACTGAACCGATGGTCCCCCCTCCCAGGACCACTCCTGGCCCTGCCATGACAACAAAGGCTCCTAATTAGACCTCCCTGTTCAGGTAGGGCACTTGTGGTTCTGAAGAGTCCCCCTGGCAGACGCCGTGGGTACCGCCAGGGCTGAGGGAACACGTGTGGGCGTGGATAACAGACTAAACCATCCAGAGCCCACGTGTGTGACCCTCGTGCCTGTCCTGCTCGGCTTGTCCTCGGTCAGGGTCAGAGCGCCCGGTTCAGCGTCCTCCACTTCACCCGGAGAAGCAGGCTCCGTGCCCGTCTCTGCGGTTGAAGGCCGTGCTCACTCCGCACCGGGCGGACTGGCTCTGCAGACGCAGTGCCATCCAAATGCCCACTGCAGCCCGGCCGGCGTGGCTCGGAGGTCAGTTTGATTCCGGGTCAGGGCACAGGCCCGGGTGGTGGGCTCGATCCCCAGTGGGGGGCATGCAGGAGGCAGTGATGCTCTCTCCTCATGGATGTTTCTATCTCTCTCTCCCTCTCCCTCTCTGAAATCAATAAAAATATATTTTAAAAAAATAAAATGTCCAACTATAATCCTTCATGGAAAAAGGTCTGACAACTTAAGCTGCGAGTCTCACAAACACATATCTCTGTATATGCATATGTATGTAGGTAATAACTAAATGATGGAAATAGAGAGAAAATTCAAACTATGATTGGCAACTCTTTAAAAGCTCGCTTTTGAATTAAATGTTATCAGAAGCAAATGCATATATACATGCACACATATTTTAAATTTATATGTAAACCAGATTTATCTTGATGTGGGATTAAGGAAAATGAGCCACGATTTTGTAAAATCTCCCCGAAGCAAGCTTTGAATGAGTTCCCTCAGAGGCGGCATTTTCTGACTGGAGCCCAGGTCTCCGAGCGAGGTCCCTGGGTGCCAGCATCTGCCACCCTCCTGCGCCCAGAGCTCCTTCCGCCTTCGGATTTTAGAAGCGCAACGCTTGGCTTAGGTCCTCGGATTCCGCGGAGAAAATCCAGATCAAGGTTGTATGCACCAGTTGAACTCTACAATTCAAAACTGTGATGAAATGATGATAAGCCTGGTTTTCAGAAAATCAGTGTACTAGCATCTACTGAAACGGTCTAGGTGACAGCTGTTGTTACAGCGACGTCCCCCGTGCACGTCAGGAGGGGCACAGTTTGGGGCGCCAAAGGGGTCAACGTGACCATACGTTGAGCACTTTTGCCTGCCATTCAGTTGTCAAAAGCTCGGATGATTTATCCTATTTTTGCCAATCAAATGCACATTTGCATGCACACGTGGTATCGGATCCTTCACGAGTCTCAGGAGCCTCCTATTTGAAGAGAGAACCATTTGCAGAAATAATTCGTCCAGGTGTTTTCTGACTGTCGGTTTCTAGCGTCGGGGCAGGAAGTCTAAATGGCCCCACAGCCACGGTGTCCGCCCAGCTGCTCTGTCCCCACACACGTGGCCCCACAGACCCACAGACCACACATCCAGGGTCCCTTTTGGTGGCCACGTCCCGCACTGGCCCACGGGTGCCGCTCGGAGACCTTCCGTCCCATGCTGAGGTCTCTCCCCGGGAATGCTGTGAGGCCGGTGAGCATGGTAGCTCCGGTGAGCTGGGCTTTGTCTGGCGTGTCCTCCGCTCTCTGACGGCGTCTGAGGAAGACCCAGGTGAAAGGCATGCTGGGAAGGTGGGTTTTCGGCGCCTGGCGTGTCCGGGCACATGGGGGACCGGGTCAGAGGGAGCAGGAGATGGGGTGTGATGTGTAGAAGACGTGACCTGAGCCCGCTGTGCAGGCGAGGAGAGGCAGCGTCGCTGGCGGAACCCAGAGCCCTGGCTGCACTCCGTTCGGCCTGGGTGGCTCGTTTGCGGTGGACACTTGGCCCGGACGGCACATTCTGCAGAATAACCACGAGGCGCTTCCCGCGGCAGATGTAAACATGGGCGGTCTGGGGCCGCTGGGAGAGAACAGCAGGGAAGCCGTCGAGCTGCCGTGACAGGTAAACTTGGCTGAAGAATGACTCGGACAATTGGATGGCGCACCACAGCTGTTAGGATGGCCAAAGCCCAGCCCTGGCCTCGCCCTGCGCGGAGAGGGCGCGGGGCTGCAGGAAGCGCACGCCGCTGCTGGGGACGCGGTGGGGCAGCCACGGAGGAAGACAGGGTGGGGAGTCCCCCACAACCAAACCCACCCCCCACGCGCCCCACGACTGCGCTGGACGAGGTCCCCTCCGTCCTCCTCACACCCTGTGCGGACGCGGAGAGCGGCTTGTTCGGAGTCTCCCCAGCGCGGACGTGGCCAGGCCGTCCTCACGCGGTGGGCACTCTGTGGACCCTGCGCTCGATGGACTGTCACCCGGCTGGGCAGGAGGGAGGTCTCACCATGGAGGGCTCGGTTCCCACCACCGTCCCCCCCGGCCGGTCTCCACGGTCTTTGTATCTGGGTTTCCTTCCCACCTCAACATGTAAATGTGACTGAGAGCGAAGTGCACGGTGAGTGGCCATTTTTAGTTTTTAAATATGCTTTTTATTGATTTCGGAGCCGACGGGGGAGGGAGAGAGAAAATGGAAACATCGGTGGTGAGAGAGAATCATGGATCGGCTGCCTCCTACACACCTCCCACTGGGGACGGAGTCCATAACCCAGACAGGTGCCCTTGACTGGAATCGAACCTGGGACCCTTCAGTCCGCAGGCGGATGCTCTATCCACTGGGCCACACCAGCCAGGGTGGTAGGAGCCGATTTCAGAGATGGAAGCAAATGACAAGAGAGTAAAACCGGGAACATTTAGGTGGAGGTGAAGGAGGTGTCCAGTCTGAACAGCGCCCCCATGGCCAGAAACAAGGAGGGGGAGGTCATGCATCATGGAGTGAGGGAAGCTCGGACGGTTGGGAGTATTTCCAAAGAAATGCAAGAAGCGGGAGAGAGCGTGTCTCCCCGGGATCTGTGCCGAGCCCAGTCCTCGCGTCTCAGAGCCCTGCCCGCAGGCCTGAAGTGAGAAAAGGAGCGAGCGGCTATTTTAAGAGAAAAAAACAAAACGCATTGACTGATAAACGTAATTCCCACGTTCTGGGCCGGACAAAGGGCCGGTCATGCTGCCCCTCGGGGGGAGCGAGTCGTTGCGCTTGAGACGGCGGTGGTTTAGCATGTTCCGTCTTTCCTCCTTTCCCTTTGGTTTGGAAGTGACCCCGGTACTTGCCCAGACGGGAAAGCACACAAGTCGGGGTCTCTCACTTCGCGTTTGGAAGAGCATGTTCAGTGCGGCAGGAGGAACAAGAGCCGGCGGCGTGCGGCTGTTTGAGGACAGGCACGTCCCTCTCCCTCTGCGGCGGCCGCGGCCCCTCTGAGGCCAGAGGCCCTGCCGGCTGTCCGGTGAGCGGCGGCGCAGACGCAGCCGGCGGACGGGCGGGCGGCGCTGATCGGGCGATTTATCTGGCGGGGACACGGAGACTGGCTGCGTCTGATAATTAAGCCTAACAAACAGGACGTGTAATGAAGTGTTCTGTCCCACGGCCTCCCGGGAGGCAGGCATCACACCGACAAGTCATTGAGACGGTTCTTTGGGGCGTGATCAGCGGCTGCTCCTCTGTCTCCTCCTCCGTCCCTGGCATCCCGCGCTCGCCCCGCACGCTGAGTTACCGCGCCGGCCGCCGCGTCCCGCTGTCACGGCTCCTCCGCGGGCCTGCGTCTGGCTGCACCGAGACCGGGGGTCCCTGCTGCGGCGGCGCTTTCCGAGCGGGTCCGGAGCGCCTCGGCGCCCTCCCCAGAAGCAGTGCTGTCCACGTGCAGTCCTTACAGAGCGAGCCTGCGCGCGGCCGAGTGGGTCTGAGTGTCTGCCCGGCGGCGCCGACCGGCCGCTCTGCTCAGGCCGCAAGCCACAGAGGAACCTGCAGCTCTGCCAGCCTGTTTGCTGAGTCACATTATTTTATCTTGTTTACGAATATCTCTTCGTGGATGAAAACAGATGGGACACAGAAGTAAGGAAAAGGATGGAGCAGGGGACCGTCTGTGGGTAACGGTGCTGCGTTTCGGGGTGTTTCCATCCTTCTCTGTTCCTCCGAATCGGGACGTGCCGCCTGCCAGGGGGGTGCTGATAGGACCGCTCTGCAGGGCGGCTGGAGGATGCGGTGAAGCACCCCTCCTGGCAGGAAGCAGCCCCGGCCCTGAGGGCGGGCCTTACCAGGGTCACTGTCAGCACAGTCTCTCCCTCCTTCAGCCCCGCCCCCTGCTCTGGGCAGGCGCCTCCCTGTGAGACTCTGGGCTCTGGGCGCTGGTCCCAGGGGTCATAGGAGGCCCCTGTTTTCATCCGGTCACCCCTGGTGTCTGGTGTGGCAGACCGAAACAGACACCATAGATTTACGTCAGTCAGCGGAGCCGTTCCTTCCTGCAGGATGTTCATTCTTTAGGTCATTATTTTCACACTCGAACAGAACACCCTGGAGGTGATCAGAAGAATCCTGTGGTCAGACTTGTCTGGCCGAGGTGAAGGTGAGGGTGTGAGTCAGTCCCCGCAGACAGGTGAGCTTCTGGCTGTCTCTCCCTCCCCACGTGACGCACTCTTCACAGAGTGAATGCGCTGCCCACAGCCTCTCTCTGGGCCTGGGGCTCAGCGTGTGGACCCATTACCCATCGGGTTGGATTGCATCTGAAAAACAAAACACACCGCGATTTGCATTTCTTTACCCGGAACCCCCTATCCTCCTGGGTGTGGCATGGATTGTTTTGGGGGGGCTGGTTCTGAGAATGAAGCCGTCCTGTGAGGATGTGCTCCTGGTTTCCTGGCTGCTCTGTTGGTTCCGGGGGCCACCGTGAGCCGTCCGTAAGCTCCGCTGTCCGCAGGGATTGGCTGCCGAGCCAGGCCTCCAGGCTGCTCGGTGCCTGGTCTGACCCTGGGCCCCAGGGCTTCCTTGACCGACGCCAGTGTCTCTGCCTGTGTCTGTGGATCCAGGATTCTGTCTCCCCCTTTCAGCCATCGCCCCTCACACTTCCAGCTCGGGGACGCCCGCAGCTCCCGGCCAGAGGCCCGGTTCTGCCTTCGGAATGACACTCTGCTCCGCTCTGCTCTGCAGCCGTTGGGCTATCGTGCCCCGGGTCTCAGATCCCCGCCTCCCGTTTTTAATAAACCGCGGCCGCTGCGTCTGCCGAGCACATAAGACTCAGAGCTCCGCCCAGAGCCTTTCACCTGCAGACATCTCCCCGGTCCCCCGTGGACCGAGCCGGTGCCTGTGGCTGCGGGAGCATCCTGCTGTGGACGGCGTCAGGGCGCCTGGCTGGTGTGGGCTGGAGGGGTTCCTGTCTAATGAGGGTCTGCCACCTCCGCACCCCGCCCCCCCGTCCCCCCGCCTTCTCTCCTGAGGCTGCGGGCCCTCTTCCTCCGGAGACGCCGCGGGAGGGGCCGCCCTCCTTCCCCGAGCACAGGCTCCGAGGCGGAGAGCGTGGCAGCTGGGCCCTTTCTCTGGAAGTCACAGCACAGAGGGCTCACTCCGGAGGGAAGGGAGCTGGGGAGGCTCCCGGGCAGACAGACAGGGACACGCATCTCCCTTCGGTGTCCAGGGTTCAGTGGCCCCACGTGGCAAAGCATGTGCTCTCCCAGGTGTCTGTGGTGGTGGCTGCCTTCACCCATCCTGTCCTCACCCATCACCCCATCCTGTCCTCACCCATTACCCCCCATGGCCACCCACCCGCCACCCCCCATGGCCACCCACTGGCCACCCCCTCATGCCCACCCACCGGCCACCCCCCATGGCCACCCACCGGCCACCCCCCATGGCCACCCACCGGCCACCCCCCATGGCCACCCACCGGCCACCCCTCATGGCCACCCACCGGCCACCCCTCATGGCCACCCACCGGCCACCCCCCATGCCCACCCACCGGCCACCCCCCATGCCCACCCACCGGCCACCCCCCATGCCCACCCACCGGCCACCCCTCATGGCCACCCACCGGCCACCCCTCATGGCCACCCACCGGCCACCCCCCATGGCCACCCACCGGCCACCCCCCATGGCCACCCACCGGCCACCCCCCATGGCCACCCACCCGCTACCCTCCGTGGCCAGCCCTGCATGCTGCCTGCCAGGCCGCACCTGCCACCAGTTCCAGGGGACCTGTTACTTCGGCCTCCTAAAAGCAAAAACTAAAAAACACTTCAAGCCTTTGCAAATCACAGGCAGAGGACAAATTTCTAGTCTCTGAAGCTCTTTTTCATATGTTAATATAAATAATTACATAAAATATGCATACATTTCTCTGGAAGTATTCATTTCAGGGAGCTCTAGGTATCCTTCCAATATATTTTCATTAGTTATATAATCAACATTGCTTTTGATTACGCTGAAGTTTTTCCCTGTCACCCCCCGCACTAAAAGCGTGAACATAAATATTTGATAGCTGTTTGACGTAGAGCGTAATGCGGTTAATGTCGCCCGTGGGGCTGAGGAGGACGAACTATGGAGGAGCGGCTCTGACTTCTGTACTCACCCCGTGGGGACCGCGGTCCCTGTCCCTGATCCCAGGGCAGCGGGGCAGCACGGGGGACGCGGTGGGATGGGGGGGGGGGGACGGGGGGGGCAGCACAGGGGATGGGCTGGCCGGGTCGGGAGTCCCGGGCGCTCAGTGCTCTCCGGCCCCCGCAGGTCATCCAGCTGGCCTTCGAGGAGTTCGAGCTGGAGCGCGGCTACGACACCCTGACCGTGGGCGACGCCGGCAAGGTGGGCGACACCAGGACCGTCCTGTACGTGTAAGTGCGCCCCTCCCTCCTCCCCGAGCTGTGCCAGGTTCCCGGCAGACCGGCTTCTGCGCGGGATCCAGCCGGAGGCTGGGCTCGTGGGCCCAGTCAGAGTCCAGTGTGACCGGCACCCATGCTGTTCCCAAACCATGGAAGATACGGTGTGGCCCAGCGGACAGAGCAGAGAGTCCCGGGTTCGATTCCGGTCAAGGGCACGTGCCGAGTTGCGGGCTCCCCTCCCAGGACACACGCCCGGGGCTGAGCGCCCACGCTGCTGTCCCCCGCATCCTCCCCTCGGCCCTGTGCGTCCGCTCAGCACCGTCCTCATGGCACGGGCGATCAGAGGAAGGCACAGGCGCGTGTGTCCCGTCGCACACGTCCGCACACCCGGCGGGGGGCGTGTGCGGCTCCCCTGGTGCCGTGGCAGATGGCGTTCAGGCGCAGACTCAGCTGCAGCGCCCGGCTTCCCATCAGTGCGGCGGAGGCGCTGTTCTCTGACGCTCACTGACCAGCTCGCTCCCCCCCCACCGCACACAGCCGGCCCAGTGCAGTCTCCTCCTGCTCTCCCACAGGGAGCCTCGGAACCTGGCTGGGGCGTCTTCATTTCCACGCACGCTCCCCAGCAGCCTCCGTAGTTTCTACCGTTTTATTCTTCCCCCCACGCTCACCCAGTAACCATCCTGTGTTGCCAAATTACCAGCTGAAAGTGGCATTTACTCATCAAAACGCAGACTCCTGCGGGGCCGGCCTCGGGGCTGAGTGAGGCTCCTGCTGGCTGTGCTCAGCCTGCGGGGCCGGCTCCCCCGGGCCCGAGGGCAGGGTCTGCGCTCAGGGGCTCAGTGCTGCTGTGAAGTATGAAGTGCGTGTGACACGCCCTCCCCCACGGCCGGCGGAAATGATAAAACCGGGGAGCACCCCACACAAACGGCCTCGCTGCCGCCGAGCATCCCGTAAGGAAGGCTGCGCTGGACAATGAGGGAAACTTAGTCCTGATCGGACCTTAAAGGCTGAGGCAGCGGACAGGCCCAGGAGGCCCCGCGGCCACTGCTCCTGGGCCCCCTTTTCTCAGCGCCAAGAACAGCGAGCCCTGAGTCCCGCTGACCGGGGCTGCAGGCGGGCACAGAGCTCCGCGGCTCAGGCCACAGGTGGGCACCAGACAGCGGCCGCGTCAGGCCCAGCGCCCATGTGGGCACAATGGGACAGTCGCTGGGCATTGAGTCAGCGCCGGAAGGAAGAAGAAAGCCGGGGCGGTGCCTCCGTCCATGGGATCGCAGGGGAGGAAGGCAGAGCGCCAGGGAACCACAGCTCGGAGTAAGCGGTAAGTGAGAGAGCCCACCGGCGAGCGCTTCCCGCCCGGACGCCCGGGGCAGCTCTGGGCGCGGAGTGAACGGCTAGCGATGGAGACCTGGCAGAGCGCGGGCTGCTGGCACCACGGAGGACGAGGCACCATCGAGTCTTTTGATCCCAGCACCTGGAAGATACCTGGGTCCCGTCTTTGAGGATCACACAGGGCACTCCTCCAGCTCGGTCTGTCATGGCGCCTTTATGGGGGAGGGTACCCGGTCTCGGGTTTCAGGAGGACCTTGGACCCTGAGAGAGCCTCCCCCACTGGTCTAGGGCATGTACCTCGGGTGCAGGCTCCTCCCGGCCCGGGCCCAGGTTGGGGCTCCTGCAGGAGGGAACCAATCAGTGTGTTTCTCTCCCATCGATGTTTCTCTCTCTGTCTCCCCCCTCCCTTCCCCTTTCTAAGAACCAATGGGGAAACACCCTCAGGTGAGGAGTAAAAAAAAATTCTCCTTCCCATCAGGGGCTTTCATTTCCTCCGCCTTCTGGGCCAGAAAGAGGAGAACTGAATGAGGCGGCCTCTTTCACAGCCTCCTCAGGGGACTCTCACGGAAGGACAGACTGTACCAGACGCAAAGAGCTTACCTGCCAGTCTCTGTCGAGAGCATGCTGAGAACGTCTACGGATAAATTTCTCGAGCCCAGTTTGCAGAAGACCTGTGTGCTCGGGTGCGTCTGCCCACCCTCTGGCTCCACAGCCCCTGGGAGGTCCGTTAACCCCAGGCGGGCCAGTCCGGGGTGCGGGCACCCGGTCCAGCCTTTAAACGTGCCTTCCTCTGGGGGCAGACAGTCGCCTCCAGGAAGTCGGAGCCTGGCCACTGCCTGACGACCTTGGTGGGTTGACCCATGCGGAGCCCAGGCCTTTCCTGTGGCTGGCTGACCTGTCATTCTTGAAGCTGCCTTTTCCTTCCGAAGCTGCCCTGGTCCCTGCACGACTGTCCCCTGCTGTTGTCCTGCGCCGGAAGGCTTCATGGGCTGGTGTGGCTCAGTGGTGAGCATTGACTTATGCACCAAGAGGTCACTGGTTCAATTCCCAGTCGGAGCACATGTCTGGGATGTGAGCTCCGTCCCCAGTAGGGGGCATGCAGGAGGCAGCCAGTCGATGTTGATGCGTCTCTCATTAATGTTTCTCTCTCCTCCTTTCCTCTCTGAAATCACTAAAATCATTCTTTAAAAGGCTGTGGGAAAGCCCCAACCAAGCAGACTCTGGGGTGGATGTGTGGGTGCAGGCGTCTCTGATGCCGCCTGCAGGGCCTCACTGCCCATCTCAGGGAATCGGAGGAAGCCTGAGAGCTGGTGACGGGCACTGTCTTCCTCTGTGACCGAAGACGCCCAGAGCAGGCAGCTCGCTGGCCGGGGCCCCAGGTGTGCAGACAAAGGGGTCCCTGGTCACCGGGCCTCATTCCTCATGCTAACATTTTGCAAATCTGTAATAAAACACCTCAACCAGGCTGTGAACTGCAATCCACCAATTTCAACTCAGATGTCCCATTGTTACGTGTTACCCTGTACGGGTGTGTGTGTTAAGTTCTGTGTTAATTTCCTCGCTGATGTCTATGCACCCACCACCACAGACAAGACACAGAACAGTCCCAACATTGCAAACTCACTGGCCAGCATTCCATCAACACACCCCTCTCCTCTGCCCACTGGTCCCTGAATGACAACCACTGTCTGCATCGCATCTGAAAAGCTGTCATTGTAGCAATGCTACATAATCCCCTCTGTGACACTGTGACATTGTAGCAATGCACACACTCCCCTCTGTGACACTGTGACATTGTAGCGATGCTACATAATCCCCTCTGTGACACTGTGACATTGTAGCAATGCTACATAATCCCCTCTGTGACACTGTGACATTGTAGCAATGCACACACTCCCCTCTGTGACACTGTGACATTGTAGCGATGCTACATAATCCCCTCTGTGACACTGTGACATTGTAGCGATGCTACATAATCCCCTCTGTGACACTGTGACATTGTAGCAATGCACACACTCCCCTCTGTGACACTGTGACATTGTAGCGATGCTACATAATCCCCTCTGTGACACTGTGACATTGTAGCAATGCACACACTCCCCTCTGTGACACTGTGACATTGTAGCAATGCTACATAATCCCCTCTGTGACACTGTGACATTGTAGCAATGCACACACTCCCCTCTGTGACACTGTGACATTGTAGCAATGCTACATAATCCCCTCTGTGACACTGTGACATTGTAGCAATGCACACACTCCCCTCTGTGACACTGTGACATTGTAGCCATGCACACACTCCCCTCTGTGACACTGTGGCATTGTAGCAATGCTGCGTACATGAATCATACACTGAGTATGATTCTGAGTAACCTTTGCTTGCCTCTCCTCACGCGGCACGGTGCCCTGAGTATTGGCGGCTCCAGTGGATCTCCGTTCCTTCCTGAGGCTCAGTCCGCAGAGTGGGTGGCCGCAGTCTCACCAGTCTCACGCTCACCCCGAGGACACCTGGATGGCTTGTTGTGTGACTGCTGAGAATAGCACGGCTGCCGTCATTATTTTGCACGCTTTAGCATGAACGGGTGTGCATATCCGTGGGCAGATTTCCCCAGAAGCCATTGCTGGTTACCGGTCCGTTGGCTGCATTTTAGTTTCGTGAGCAGCCGCTGGCCGGTCTTCAGGAGGGGCTGTGTGTTTCTTTCCCGCCAGCCGAGCTAAGCGGTCCAGCCCCTCACCCCCTTCAGCATTGGGACTCGCAGCTCATCCTTTCTGCTCTAATAGGTACGGAGTGGTCGCTCTGAGGCTTTCGTTAGCGTGTCCCTGAGGCGGCTGATGCTGGATGTGTCTGTGTGCGCATGTGCCATCTGTGCTCTTTCCTGCCCACTCTCTGGTTGGAGTTTGGTTTCTTACCTGAACACCAAGACTTCTTCTGTTTCTTAGAGGCCAGTTATTGGCTGAGCATGTGGTTTGCAAATATTTTTTCTCGGTCTGTCACGAGACTTTTTCTCCTCTTCAAATGGGTCCTCACAGACTAAAAGGTTTTAATTTTGATGGGGTTCAACTTATGCACTTTTCTCTATGATTCAGGGTCAAGTCTAAGGAGACTTTGCCTTTTTTTTTTTTTTTTTTTTTTTTAGCTATTTAGTCTTTTTAGCTAGTCTGAGCTGTGCCATTCGATATAACTTTTACAATAACTGTGTGTGTGTAGACCTTGCTGGGACTGTGATAGGAATTGCATTAACCCTGGGGCACAATTGGGGGAGAACTCATTTGCTTCCTGGGTTAAGTCTTCCAATTCATGAACACAGCGTGTCCTGTCATTTATCAAACGCTTTGTGTCAACTAGCATACTGTTTTCCTTCTCCAGTTCATTCATGTGATGGATTGCAGGGATTGATTTTTGAATATTGAACCAGCATTCCGTGACTGGAATAAATTCCACTTTATGGTGGAGTGTAATTCCTATTATACATTTTAGGGTTTAGTTTGCCTAGGATTTTGTTGTTGGATGTGTACCCCCAAGTTCATGAGAGATATTAGTGTGTAATGTTTTCCTTCCTTCCTTCCTTCCTTCCCTCCTTCCTTCCTTCCTTCCCTCCTTCCTTCTTCCCTTCCTCCTCCCTCCCTCCTTTCTGTCTTCCTACTTCACTCCTTTCTCTTTTCTTTCTTTCTTTTCCTTCTCTCTACTCTTACTCTCATTTTTTATATCAGATGAATACTGGCCATCTGAAATGAGTTTGCAAGTATTTTTTCCTCTTATTTTCTGGAGATGTTTATGAAACACTGGTGTTAACATTTTTGTAGAAAGAGTGGTAGAATTCTCCAGCAAAATCATATGGGTCTGTATATTTATTTGCTTTGGGGGGGATTTTTAATTATAACATCAGTTTAATTATGGTTGTATGACTTTCAGACTGACTACTTCATCTTGGTTAAGTTTTGGTAGTTTGTGGTTTTTAATGAATCAGTTTAATTTCTTTAACTGTCTCTCTCTCTCCCCCTCCCTCCTTCCCTTTCTCTCTCTCTATCTACTTCCCTCCCTCCCTCTCTCCCACCCTATTAGAGGAGTATCAAATATAATGATTTTTAAAAAATAGATGATTTTTCTATTAATTCTTTATTGGAATCTTTTGAATTTTGATTTTTAGCATATTCTTCCTCCAGCTTGATTTGAGTTTACATTGCTTTCCTTTTTATAATTTCCTGAGGTAGGAACCTGGGTGATTTTTCAAGTACTATAAGTTTTCCCCTTGGCACAATTTTAGCTGCATCCAACATATTTTTGTTTTCCTTTCATTCAGTTCTTAGTATGTTTTATATAACTTGTGATGTCCTCTTTGAATCATGAATTATTTTAAAGGGTGTTTGGTTTTGTTTTAATTTGCACATGGTTTGAAATTTTCCCATTTCTTGTTTGTTAATAATTTGTAGTATGATTGCATTATGGTTAGAGAATACATTTAGTATTATTTCAATTCCTTTAAATGTGTTGATGTAAATTTTCTGGCCCAGGATAGTCTACTTTAGGGAATATTTTTTTTCTCTCCTTTTTTCTTTCCTATCTCTTATTTCTCTTTTTCCTTTTCTTATTCAATTTTTCTCTCTTTTCTTTTTTCTATTTAGCGGTTTTCTTTTCTTATTCTATATTTTATTTTCATTATTATAACTTTTTAAAATTATTATTACATTTATATTTTTATTCTTATTTTTTAATCTTCCTTCTTTTCTTTTGTATTCTCTTCATTTGTTTATTTATATATATAAATAAACAATATATATATATTCAATTGATTTTTGAGAGAGTTGAAGGGAGAGGGAGAGATAAACATCGATATGAGAGCATAACATTGATCTCCTATCTTCTGTACACCCCCTACCAAGAGTCAAGGCTGTGATCCAGGCATGTGAACTGACTAGGAATCAAACCAGCAATCCCCATGTACACAGAACATTGACCAACCACCTGAGCCGCACCGAAAAGGACTCTTGTTTTGTTTATTTTTTTTTAATTCTCTAGTTCTTGTGGTCTCTTGTCTTTTGTTTTCCTTTGTGGTTCTATTTCTTGGTGGTGGTTGACTTGGTTTTTACTTTGTGTTGTTTTGGCTTGGTCTTGTTTTTCTCTGGCAGCACCTGTATCACAGTTGGCATCATGTGATTGCGTTGAGCCTCACAGTCATCCAGCCTGTGGGTCAAGCCCACCCATTAGTGGGACAACAGCACCCAGGACCCAATTACAACAGGAGGGCCCTCATCACCCGCACCAGGGACATTCCTACAGCACCCGGATTGGAAGATCAAGGCAGCTATACCACTCGATCCCATAGGACACCCCTACAATGGGGCACTCCACCAAGCCTGGGAGTCAGAGCAGTTCTCTCCAATATGTAGAAACAAAGAAACAGATAACACAGGGAAACAAAGAAACAGGCCCCAATGGAAGAATAGAAGGAATCTCCAGAAAAAGAGCTAAATCAGATGGAGGCAAGCAATTTATCAGAAACGGGTAGAAAGCAGTGGTTTTAAGAATGCTCAATAGCATGAAAAAGTACATAGAAACCAACGAAAACCACCAGTAAGAAGTAAATAATGACATATCTAAAATAAAATAATACACTGGAGGGAATAAACTATAGGTTAGAGGAAGCAGAGGATCAAATCAGAAGATAGGATAGACAAAAATCTCTCAATCGTAGCAGCAGTTTTTTAAAATGGCATGAGGATATTTTTGGGAAACTATGAAAGGTAACAACTTCTGCATCATAGGAGTACCAGGGGGAGAAGAAAATGAACAAAGTGTAGACACTATGTTTGAAGAAATAATGACAGCAAACTTCCCTAACCTGGTGCAGAAAAAAAGTCACACAACTTCAGAAAGCACAAAGAGTCCCAAACAAGATGAACTCAATGAGACCCACATCAAGACATACCATAATTCAAATGGCAAAGGTTAAAGACAAAGAGAGAATCTTAAAGGCAGCAAGAGAGAAATAGTCAGTTACCTACAAGGGATTTCCCACAATGCTGTCTGTCAGCTGCTTTCTCAACAGAAACATTTCAGACCAAAACGAATGGCATAAAGTATTCAAAGTAATGAAAAGCAAGCATCTGAAACCAAGACTGCTCTACCCAGCAAGGCTATCATTCAAAATTGAAATTGAAATACTATTAAACAATGGATGCTTTACCAAGAAGATCAAGGAATAAATTAAAAAAATAAAATTCCTGGAAACAAATGTTATTGTACATAACAACAACCCAAAACCTATGGGACACGGCAAAAACAGTTCTGAGAAGCCAGTTCCTAGCATTATAGGCCTACCTCAAGACCAAGAAAAATCTCCATCTAACCTTACAACTAAATGAACTAGAAATAAATTAAGAATAAAAGCCCAAAGTAAGTTGAAGAAAGGAAAGAGCAAAAAAATCACAGTGGAAATAAATGACATAGAGATAAAACAAAATATCAGTAAAACGAAGAGTGGTTCTTTGAAAAGATAACAAAATTGAAGATAGACAAAAGTAAAAGAAGCTACCTATCCATTGCAGTTAATACTTGGGGACTTTTAACTAAAATTCACATGTTTAAGAAAATCAATGAAATTATGAATTTTCCCAGAATATTGTAAAACAGAAAATCAAACAGAAATGTAAAAATTTAAAAAACAGAATATTTGCAATAAAGAACTCAACATACATGGTTTGAACTTGAAGAGATCTCAGAAAAAATACTCAAAGTGAGGTGTGTGTGTATGTGTGTGTGTGTGTGTGTGTAATTGGACTTCCAGAAGAAAGAGAGAAAATGGGACATAACCCATATTTAAAGATAGAATCACCATTAATTTTTTTCAACACCAACAACAGACATCAAGATGGAGATTCAAGGAATTCTATAAGCCTTTCAGGATAATGCAGAGAAAAACATCAACTGGCACTTTATGGTAAATCTGCTGAAAATCAGGGCAGGAGAGGTCTCACACAAAGAAACTGTATTTTCAATAGGCCAAGTATTAGACTCATAGGAATCTTCACAATAGGTACAAACAAATAAACAGACAACAGAAGGACATCTTGAAGTGTGAGGGTAAATGAATGAAATTCAATAAAAGGGAGCATTAGAAATAACCGACTATTAAAAATTGAAAAAAAAAGCCAAAGCCAGTTTGGGGGCACATCCCCTGTAGAGGGTGTGCAGGAGGCAGCTGGTCGATGTTTCTCTCTCATCGACCTTTCTAGCTCTCTATCCCTCTCCCTTTCTCTCTGTTAAAAATCAATAAAATCTATTTTTTAAAAAATTGAAAAAAAAATGGAAAACAAAAAAAATGAACTTTAGTTTATTAAATGTTTGCTAAACTCTCTAAGTAAAAACCCTATATAATAAAAAGCTAATATGCAAATTGACCGAACAACAGAAACACTGGTTGCTATGACGCACACTGACCATCAGGGGCAGATGCTCAATCTCAGAGCTGCCTCTGCTGGTCAGTGTTCTCCCACCAGGGGAGCGCCGCTCAGCCAGAAGCTGGGCTCACAGCTGGTGAGAGCAGCGGCGGTGGAGGAGCCTCTCCTGCCTCCAGGCAGCGCTAAGGGTGTCCGACTGCTGGCCCAGACCTGCCCCCCAGGGCCTAAGCCGGCAGGGGCGCAGCCCCCTGGGGCTCCTGGACTGTGAGCGGGCGCAGACCGGGCTTAGGGACCCCTGAGTGCATGAATTTCGTGTGCCGGACCTCTAGTACCATAAATAATTCAGAATAACATAAAATAAGTATAGGATGCTTCTAGGAGACACATACATGTAATATGCTTGCGAGAATAGTTTCAAGTGAAAGATGACAGATATTCCGGTTTAAATATTACAGCGTTACTATCACAAATCAGACTAGACTCCACCTGCACACTTCAATATTACCCGTCAATACAATACAATAGGGAAGAAATACGTTTTTCAAACCAGATGCGCAAATAGATCAGCCACTCTTTCTAACAAAGAGCACAGAAGTTCAGAAAGAAATCCATATTTAGAGACGGCACGCCACTCCAAGTCCTTCCTTCCTGTCCACGTTGTGGGGGACACTGCGGGCTGCTCCAGGCTGGGGAGGAGCCAAGCGCTGGCTGTCCTTCATCTTCTCGAGCGCCAGCCCCGCCCCGCCCGGTGACGGACAGGGCAGCTCACCTGTGCGCTTCCCCGCATCTCCTTTGCTGGCGGCCCAGCGGCCTCCTTGATCAGACGTGTGTGCTGCACGGACTGGTTCCGGGCCCTCGTCCCGCTTCCACACGCTGCGCCGTCCGCACAGCGCGCGGTCCGCGGTCCGTGTCTCCGTGCCGGCTGGCGGCTGGGCGCGGCCGTGCTGTGAGCGCACAGCCGGTCCTCACGGAACCCGGCGCCCGGCCATGGACACACGGGGGGGGGGGGGGGCGCTCGGGCTCTGCCAGCTGGCTCAGCGGCGCCGTCCTGCTCAGGGCCCGCCTGTGGGCGGCCTGTGGGCACCGATGCCCATGCTGACACTTGGTCTTCAGAGCAGTTCAGGGTCCGAGCAAAATGGAGGGGAAGGCACAGAGATTTCTCCCCCCCGGGGGGTGGGTGTGGGATGACCGCACGGCCCCCACACCCACCCTCCAGGGGGGACGCTGTCACCATGGAGGAGCCTGCACGGACACACCATCGTCCCCGTGTCTGCCGTGGGCGTTGGGGTCTCTCTGTGCCGTGCACCCTGGGGGCCGGGACAGACGTGTGATGGCGTGTGTCCGTCACCTCAGCACCACACAGAGCAGTCCCCCCGCCCCACACCCTCCGGGCTCCCCTCCCTCCTCCTCCTCCCCCACCCCCTCCCCTCGGCTCCCCCTGACCTGCCCCCGTCCCCACCGTCCCGCCTCTCCAGGAGGCCACACAGCTGCAGTCACACGGGGGCGTTCAGACGGCTCCTGTCACGAGTCGGTGCATTCCGGCTCCGCGCGGCTCCTCGCGGCTCCACAGGGCGTTGCGTTTAGTGCTGGGGAGCGTTCCGTCCCTCGACGTGCTGTAAAAGGGGCTTCGAGGTCAAAGTGCTGCAGGACGGCAGCCGCACAGCCAGCGTCCTGTGACCGAGCCCGAACGCCCCAGCCCGGGTGTGCTCCTCTGTGGACGGTGCGGCCTGGGCCCCCCACGCCAGGGGGACCGCCTGCCCCTCACGGTGACCCGCCCCCAGCGCAGGCCCAAGGCCGCCCCGTCCCGGGCCCACATGCTGCCCAGGGCGGCCCTTTCCTCCAGACCCGGGGCCGCTGGACACCCGCACTGACCGTTAGGACAACGGTGCACATCCGCTCATGGACCCAGTGCCCGGTCCCCTGCGTCTGAGGTTCACATGGGCACGGGAATCACAGGTGGCCGCTGGCTCTGAGGTGTCCCCGCAGGTGAGGTGTCCCCACAGCGTGCACATGCCCGTGACTGCGTGTAAAGGCGGTTTATTGACGTACAGGAGCCACCGGCGTCACCGGCGTGCACGCAGGCTGCCGGACGCTGCGTCAGGCTCCTGTGTCCGGCCCGCGCCTCCGGGGGGAGGGCGAGGGACGGTGCTGACCAGGCTCCCCTTCCCCCCAGGCTCACCGGCTCCAGCGTGCCCGACCTCATCGTCAGCCTGAGCAACCAGATGTGGCTGCACCTGCAGTCGGACGACAGCATCGCCTCGCCGGGGTTCAAGGCCGTCTACCAAGGTACCCGACCCCGCGGGGCCAGAGCCCTCCCCCCGGGGGCACCGGGTGGCAGGCGCGAGGAGAGCCCTGTCCCGAGGGGTGGCACAGGGACCGGCTCCGCCCTCGCCGCCGGGCCGCTCAGGGCCGCTCCCAGCGCAGACAGCAACTTCCCGAAGGCCGGGCGGGCGTGGTGTGGCGTCCGCCGTGGTCCTGGCAGGAGAGAGCGAGACCCAGGGAGACGGAGCCCCGCCCGTGACACGGTGCCTCTCGGGGTTTACACGCCAGGCCGGTCCCAGGGCGTGTGATCGGAGGTGAATTGAGCAGAGGGTGTATGTGCGTGTCCCCGGGGGTCACAGGCGCCCCGGCTCCCTGGGGTTCATGGAGGAGGGGCCAGGGCGTGAGGAGGAGGGCTAGCCCGCGTGCAGAGGCAGGAGAGTCCCCGGGGGGGAGGGGCCCCCTCAGCGGTGGGTGGGGGCCTGGCTCCCCGGGCCCGTCACGCCGCCCCTGCTGCCCGGGCCCCGTGTGTGTGGCGGGCCCCGGGAACAGGTCCTCACCTCACAGACTGTCCAGTGTGGTGGCCTCCCCCTGCTGTGTGTGAGACAGACAGACAGACAGACGGAAGATGGACAGGCCGTTCCCAGAATAGCCTGTCGCTCTCCCCTCCGAGGGCCCCTTGCTGGCACAGGCCCCTCACCCCGGGGACTGCAGGCACTTCGGCCTGAGGGGAGCGGGGGGCGGGAGGGGTCTGAGCAGATGAACCCCTGGTCCCTTGGGAAGGTGACCCCGCGGCCCCGCCCGGCAGTGAGGCCACAGGCCGTGGGAGGAGCCAGACAGGAGGCCTGTGGGAGTATCAGCGGTTCCCAAAGCCCCCGGCTGGGCAGCGCTGGGTGAGAGGGTCCCGGCACCCTCCCTCCACCCCGCGGGGATCCGGGGGCGCCAGCGACTGTGCAGCAGGCCCCCTCGCTCTCACGGGAGGCGGGCTCGGGTCTCCGGGGATTTGAGAGGAGACTGAGGCGATGCAGGCTCTGCGAGCAGCTGTGCTGGGGACGGGGGACGGGGGACGGGTGGTGTGTCAGGGGCCGGCGGGGCAGACCGGGGCAGGAAGCTGGCAGAGCGCATTGGGCCAGGTGCCCTCCCGGTGCCACCGAGAGCCCTGGAGCTGGATGACGTCGCTGCCGGGGAGCTGGTCCTGGTGCCGCTGCCCATCTGCGGGCGGCCGGCTCCATGGAGAGGCGCAGCCGGCGGGGCGTTCCGGAGGAGGGCGCAGCCGGGCCCAGAGCCAAGGGAACCAGCACCTGACCCCCCTCCTCCCCCCACTGTGCACCGCTCCCGTTTTCCCAGCGTTCTCCGTCCTCCACCAGCGCCCCTGCCAGGAGGTCCCGGGCAGAGACCCTCCTCCTCCTCCTCCTCCTCCTCCTCCTCCTCCACCTCCTCCTCCTCGGTCACGCTGGGCCTGGCCCCGGTCTCAGGGAGGCGGGTGCAGGGGACCTGGGCCAGAATCAGAGCTGAGATCGAGCGCAGCCCCACAGGCTCCTTATCTCACCAGCTCTGTCCCGTCGAGGTCCGAGTCCCAGGTCCAGATGACCTCACGCTATGTCGTTCTGTACTTGCGACTCACACAGAAAAGCCAGTTTCCCAAAAGAATGGGCCCGGCCCGCGTGGTTCCGTGGCTGAGCATCGGCCTCTGAACCAGGAGGTCCCGGTTCGATTCCCGGTCAGGGCACAGGCCGGGTTGAGGGCTGATCTCCAGGTGGGGCGTGCGGGAGGCAGCCAGTCCGTAACTCTGTCCTCCTCCCTACCTCTCTGAAGAAAAAAAAAAGGCCTATTTCCTCGTTTCCGGTTGTCACATGTGTGTAACCTTTGTCTGGAGCTGGACTTCCCCGCCAGCTCTCCCCTCCCGGCTCCGCCCTGCGCCCTCCGAGCCGCCGGGCCGGTGGGGTCCGGCCCCTCCCGCTGCCCGCTGCTGCCCCGGGTGGTGTCTGTGCGGGAGGACGCGGGGCCCTGTCTGGACACGTTCCTAAGGAGAGGTCCGGAGCGGCCTCTGCAGGAAGCGTGACCCCCTGTGGTTTCAAACAGGCACGTTCCCCTACGGCCGTGGTTGGCAAACTGCGGCTCGAGAGCCACAGGCAGCTCTTTGGCCCCTGGAGTGTGGCTCTCCCACAAAATACCACGGCCTGGGTGAGTCTGTGTTGAAGAAGTGGCGTTAGAAGCAGTTTACGTTTAAAACATGTGGCTCTCCGAAGGAATGTTAGTGGTCGTATCGTTGGAATTTGGCTCTGTGGACTGAGGAGTTTGCCGACCACCGGCCTGAGGAAAAGGTGTGAGCTCACGGCAGCTCCAGGGATGGCTCGGGAGCGGGTTTGCTTCCCGTGGTCTCTCCGTGGCCTCACAGAGCTTTGCAAACACATCCACACAGGCCGCTCTCCCCCCTCCCTCTCCCGCCCCTCCGTTCCCTCTCCCTGCCCCCTCTCGGAGGCCCAGAAGATTGCCTGTCTGAGAGGCAATTCCAGGCGACACACTTCCACATCAGCTTTCAGTCCATTTCGACTTGACGGCTCTTCCCCCAAACTTCTCACTTTCCTGTTGGAAATGGAATCACACCCCCACCCCCGGCCCCAGAGGCCTGTGTGACCGCTCCTGCTCTCCCAGCGGAATTGCGTGATTTCCCTTTGCTGTCACGCACGGAGCTGAATTATACGCCCCGTGGAAGGATGAGAGCCCTCTGTTGTCATTGATGTTCCTTTCATTATTATCATTTTTTATTTGGCGTTCCTTCCGAGGCGTGTGTCTTTGCTCTCCTCCTGCGGGTTTTGTGAGAATCCACCAGAAAGCCTGGCCGGCTCCGTGGCATGGCTGCTGTGCCCCCGTTGAAAGGCTTGTCCATGGGGCTGATTGCAGTGTCTCCCCGATGGCGCCCCCTCCAGCCCCTCCCCGAGCCTCACCCCGGGGCCGCCGCCGGTAAACCACAGCCAGAGCGCGGGGAGGCCGTGGGCATCGCTCTGCTGAGCCCAGCCGAGCCGGAGGCCCGCTCTGGCGCCATGGCTTCCTTTGCCGGAGACGTGGGCCCGGGACACCTGCCTTGGGGCTGGGGGGTCAGGGAGGTGACGGTGTCCGCACCCGGTGACCTCTCACCCTGTCAGTGCCTGTGCCGCGGGGTCACAGAGAAACGCCTCTCTGCCCGCCTGTGAGGCCCGGACCCCTCTTCCCGCCTGTGAGGCTCAGACCCCTCTTCTCCGCCTGTGAGGCCCGGACCCCTCTTCTCCGCCTGTGAGGCCCGGACCCCTCTTCTCCGCCTGTGAGGCCCGGACCCCTCTTCTCCGCCTGTGAGGCCCGGGCCCCTCTTCCCCGCCTGTGAGGCCCGGGCCCCTCTTCCCCGCCTGTGAGGCCCTGACCTTCTCCGCCTGTGAGGCCCGGACCTTCCCCTCCTGTGAGGCCCGGGCCCCTCTTCTCCGCCTGTGAGGCCCGGACCCCTCTTCTCCGCCTGTGAGGCCCGGACCCCTCTTCTCTGCCTGTGAGGCCCGGACACCTCTTCTCCACCCGTGAGGCCCGGCCAGAGGCGGGCAGAGCCCCCTCCCCGGCCCCCCGAAGGCACTGGGACGGCAGTGGCAGTGAACATCCTTGTTCAGTGACTGGGTGGTGGGGGATGCTGAGAACACCTTGGTTTATCCTGTGTCCCATCTGTGTTTTATTCCTGCCATTTGTTTGTAGAAAAAGAGCACCCGCTGGTGCATTGTTCTGATTGCATACCTCCTCTCTCTCCCTCTCTCTCCCTCTCTCTCTCTCTCTCTCTCTCTCCCTCTCTCTCTCATCTTACCGCACCCCATAGTGTAGCAGGACGGGGCGTAAGTCATTCATTCAGTCTTCCAAGCCAATGGAGCTCATTCAGCCTTTCATGAACATGCCCTGGCCTGGAGAGCCAGTATGTTCCCTTTCTCGTGTTTTGAAAGCGCAGGCGGGCGGCAGAGAGCAGCTCTCCCTGGTGCTCGTCTCAGGCTTTCCGGGAGCATCGGGGCAGAAACACGGCCCCCGGTTTCCTTCTGGAAAGCTTCCGGAGTCCGGGCAGGCGGCTCGCGGGCCGGGCTGTGGTCTCACACCAGGACGGCTGTGGCTGGATCCCGTGCCGGGCTCGTGTGGGGGGCAGCCGGCGGATGTTTCTCACTCCCATGCTTTTCTCTCTTTCTCTCTCCCTTTCTCTCTCTCTAAAGAGAAAGCAAGAAACCTGTCCTCTGGTGAGGATTCTAAAAACATGTCACCTAAGCACACAGTTAACTGGCTGCAGTTATAATTTTCAAACAAAGTATGTTGGCTCCTAGGGGGCTGAGCCACGGGAACCACGGCAAACAGTGAAACCGTCTGTGAAGAGCACTGGCGCCGGCTCTCGCAGTCCCGGTCCGCGGGGACCAGGGAGAGGGGCCACGGCCAGGCCCCGTGGAGCCTCAGGACCCTGTGTCCGCGCGACGGAGGCGCCGGGAGAAGAGAGGACGGTCCGGGCCGCTCGGGAATGTGGGTGTCACTTCTCCCGGGAATGAAAGGCGGCTCAGCACTCGGCAGGCAGACACTGCAGTCCAGAATGAGGAGTCTGATGGATATTGGGGGATGGGGGGCGGGGGGGAAGTGGGTCATGGAAAAGGCCTCAGGAACAGAGGGGACTCGCCCAAGTGGACCAAGAGCAGCTACATGTGCCAGGAGCTCCTGGTGCCAGGAGCCCCCTGCAGCCGCATTAGCCCGACCTGGGAGGACAGGCCCTCCTCCGCTGGAGTGGCCTCAGCGAGTCTCTCTGTTTGTTTCCATCTTTGCTTCCTTCCCGCCAAGAACGCTATCATCCCAGCAGCCATGCGCCTGTGCTTAGAAACAAAAAAATCCGCAGGCCTGCCCACGGCCAGCTCCTCCACCGCAGAGGCCGGCTGCTGGCTCTCAGGGCAGAACCCAGGAAGGGGGCACCGGGAAGCCTGCCTGAGCCCGCCGCCCTCCGCATGCTCTCCCTCTCCCCGCCCCCGTGGCGTCTGTGTGAGTCACCCCAGCCACAGCCACGTTCGGTCCAATTTGGCGTTCTAAATTTATCTCTGCCGAGCTCCCCGCTTCTGTCCAGGATAACTCAGACTCCCATGTCCACTTTTGTACCGGAAGCCAGAGGCACAGACAGCGGAAGGTCTGCGCCCGGGCCAGCGAGCGGCCGGCAGTCGGCGGGAGGGGGCCGGGTGGCCGGGCGCTGTGGTTTCCGCCGGCTCGGCGCTGTGCGTGGAGCGCAGCTCCTTCTAATCCGCCAGCCAGCGCTCTGCGTTGGCTGTGCAAATAGCACTCTCGTTTACTTTCCGTGTCTGCTTTCTTAATCCTCACCCGAGGATATCGTCCCCCTGACTTTTAGGGAGAGCGGAAGAGAGGCGGAAAGACAGAGAGAAACACCGGTGGATGTGAGAGAAACACGTCGACTGGTTGCCTTCTGCATGAGGCCCAGGGCCCGGGTCAGGGTGGGCTGGCAGCCGAGGCGCGTGCCCTTGACCAGAATCAGACCCGGGACCTTTGGGTCTGCGGGCCGGCGCTCTATCCACTGAGCACACCAGCCAGGGCCAAACATCACAATCAAAATTTTTTATTTTTATTTTATTAAGGCCGCAGTCGGCACACTCCTTAGTCCACAGAGCCAAAGAGCAGCAGGACAACGATTGACATTTCTTTGGAGAGCCACATTTGTTAAACTTAAACTTCTTCTAACGCCACTTCTTCAAAACAGACTCGCCCAGGCCGTGGTGTTTTGTGGAAGAGCCACACTCCAGGGGCCAAAGAGCCGCCGGTGGCTCGCGAGCCGCGGTTTGCCGGCCCCGGGTTTAAGGTATGACATATAGCAGTACAGCTCTTGGGCTCCGTCTTCCTGCCCCGAGGGCCGGGGCTGCTTTCCTGGGACATTTCCGGTCCTTCGAGGCCACAGGCGCGTCTCTTGTCGGCGATGGGCCAGGCTGCTGGCGGTGTCGGTGGGAGAGACGTGGTTCGGGCCTCCGCGCGTTCGGGGTTCGGGTCCAGCCTGGCCCCGCCTGGCCGTGCTCCGTCGGGGCCACAGCCGAGCCCCCGCCCGCCCTTCAGGAGGTGCCAGGGCAGCGCGGGGCCGGGTGGCACCCGGGCGCTCGCCCTGTTCCGGGAGGGCCGCCTCCGCGCTCCACGGCGCTGTGGGTGGTGACGTGGCAGCCTGCACCCCGTGCCCGCCTTGCTGTGCTTCTGCCCCTTTGGCGCTGCTGCTCGAGGGCGCAGAGGGCGGCCGGCCGCGGCCAGGCCCGTGTGGCCGGTTGCCGTGGTTTCCCTTGGGGCTCCTGTGAAGCCCCCCTGCTTACAGCCCGGCCTGCAGGCCCCGGGCTGCCGCTGACCTGCGGCATCGGGCACGGGGCGCGCGGCCTCACTCCCTGCCTCCCCTTCCCCTCGGCCCGCACTGGGCTCGCACCCCGTCTTCCCGGGAATTAGACGCGTTTCAGCCATGTCGTCCTTTCCCCCCAAATAAAGCAGCCCCGGGAGTGCGTGCACACTGCCTTCCTCGTCCGCGCCCATTCCCAGAGCGGGCTGACCCGCTGACCTTCCCGAGGAGGCTCCGTCAGGCGAGCCGGGCTCCGGCGGCTGCGTCCGGTGAGCGCCGGCGGCGGGCGGAGCCGGGCTGGGCTCTCAGCTCGGCCTTCACACCCGGTCCCAGCGGTCAGGCGTCCACGGGGAGAGGTCTCCGCCCTCACCTTCTCCTAACGGAGTCCACGCGTGTGCTCCTTCGTCTGCTCGCTGGGCTCTCGCCGCGCGGAGGGAGAGGGTCCGGCCCCCTGGGGGCCACAGTGCTCAGGGGAGGGGCTCTGGCTCTCACCTGGGCTGTCTCCACGAGAGGCCCGATTAGAACGAGGCGGGGCCTGCCGTCGGGGAGCCGTGGGCCGGGAGCAGGCGGCGTGTGGCCAGGAGGGCTCGCTCACGTGTTCATCCCTCCGTGGCCACGCGTGTGTCTGAGACCCTCTCTCCCGTGCGCCCGGCACCTCCGCCCGCGCTGGCGCCTGCATGAGGACGCGCCGAGGCCCCTGGTTAAAGCTGTGGATGGACATGACTGGAGGCCGGCGACGCCCGCCACGCCTTCGTGTCCCAGCGGCCGAGCGCCGTCCGCGCGTCCGTGTGACTGTCCGCCTGTCCCTGCCCGCAGAGATCGCGAAGGGCGGCTGCGGGGACCCCGGCGTCCCTGCCTACGGGCGGCGCGCGGGCGGCAGCTTCCTGCACGGGGACACCCTGACCTTCGAGTGCCAGGCCGCCTTCGAGCTGGTGGGCGAGCGCGCCATCACCTGCCAGCGCAACAACCAGTGGTCCGGCAACAAGCCCAGCTGCGTGTGTGAGTGCCCGGGGCCCGCCCGGGGGGGAACACGGGGGGGGGAGGGGGGTCCCAGGCTGAGACAGGCTCATTGAGGGCATGGCCGCTCTCCACGCCCGCCCCTGCCTCTCTCTCTCACTCTCCCCTGCTGGTCCCTCACCTCACGGGCACCGGCGTCACCCGTGCCAGTCAGCGCGCCCGCGAACCTGCCGGAAAGACGCGGTCCCAGCCGGCTCCCAGGGGGCGCCCTGAGCGGGGCGGGGGCGGGGCGGGCGGGTTCTTTGGCCCCTGCCCCCTCTTCCTGAGCCCGGCCCTGAAATGTTAGATGGCGCCTCAGAGCCACCAAGAGCAGGTCCTGTTTGTAAGGAAGCAGAGCGATGGGAGAACGCGAAGGTGAAATTATGTGGGATGAGAACAAAGCCTCCCCCTAGGATTAAAAATAAATGCAGCAGGTGCCCCCTCCGTGAGAGGAAAGTACACAGATACACTCCTCCCCCCCAAATGTGTGCACACTGTGGTTACCGCCAGGGGCTTACATCGGAAAAGGAAGAAAGATCGATTGAGCTGCCAGCTGTGACTGTGTGCACACTTTTGGCAACACCAGTTAGGAAGATTTCTCAGTACACATTCCCTTTTTATTTTATATTTATCTATTTATTTTAAATCTTTATTGTGGAAAGTATTACTTACACCCCTTTCCCCAGTGACCTCTTCTGGGCCGCCCCCCCTTTCCCCTCCCCCAGCTTTCCCCCCACCATGCCCTACCCCCCACCCCGGCCTTCCCACCCCTGGCCTTCCCCCCTCCCCAGCCTGCACCCCCCCCCACCTCTCCCCTCCCAGCATTCACCTCCCCCACCCCGCCCCATCGCCTGTGTCTGTGGGTGTTACAGGCAGACGAGGGCTTTGGCTGATCTCTGTCCACCCACCCCCCCCCCGCCTTCCCCCTGAGGTACCACGGTCTGTCCCACGCTCCCGTGTCTCTGTGCGCACAGGACACTCTCATCAGAGTCACGTTCCCAGGGGTTTTAGAGCCTCCACCCAGACGTGGTCTGATTTTCCACGACAGCATTTCTCAGGAGTGACCTGTGACCCATGACACACGTGGGTAATGAGCGACGCCCACGTGACGTGGGAGGTGAAACACTGGCCTGGAAGCGTGGGTGGAGCTGTTGTCACTCCCGGCACTGGCTCCCGAGACACACACGCACCCACACAGGCACACACGCACACACGCACAGCACACACATGCACACATGCACGCACACGCACGCGCATGCACACGCACACATGCACGCACACTCTCACACACGCACACATGCACACACGCACACACGCCTGTCGTGCTGGTCTCTGCTCTCCCGGGGGCAGAGGCTCCTCACTAGGAAGGCCGGTACCGGCCCCCCGTCTCAGCCAACCGGACGGGTCACGTCCGAGCCCAGCCTGTGGGGGTTCCATGCGGCTCGGGGGCCCCCACACCATGAAATACCCCATTTCCAATTCGGGAAAGAGACAGCCTGATGGTCCGGAATTAGCCATTTAAGTAGCAGGGCGGCCCTCAGGGGACAGGCTGGGGCCTCCCCCGGGACCAGCTCTGTGCCCGGGCCCTCCCCCTGGCCCCTCCTCCCGGGCCCTCCCCCCCCCGCGCCCTCCCCCTGGGCCAGCTCTGTGCCCAGGCCCTCCCCCCGCGCCCGCCCATCGGGGCCAGCTCTGTGCCCGGGCCCGCCCCCTGGGCCAGCTCTGTGCCCAGGCCCTCCCCCCGGGCACTCCCCCCACGGGGCCAGCTCTGTGCCCTGGCCCTCCCCCCCAGCCCTCCCCCGGGGCCAGCTCTGTGCTCGGGCCCCCCCCCCCGGCCCTCCCTCGGGGCCAGCTCTGTGCCCGGGCCCGCCCCCTGGGCCAGCTCTGTGCCCAGGCCCTCCCCCCGGGCACTCCCCCCCACGGGGCCAGCTCTGTGCCCGGGCCCTCCCCCCCGGCCCTCCCCCGGGGCCAGCTCTGTGCCCGGCCCCCAGCTCTGTGCCCGGGCCCTCCCCCCGGCCCTCCCCCGGGGCCAGCTCTGTGCCCGGGCCCTCCCCCCGGCCCTCCCCCGGGGCCAGCTCTGTGCCCGGGCCCTCCCCCCCGGCCCTCCCCCGGGGCCAGCTCTGTGCCCGGGCCCTCCCCCCTGGCCCTCCCCCGGGGCCAGCTCTGTGCCCGGGCCCTCCCCCCGGCCCTCCCCCGGGGCCAGCTCTGTGCCCGGGCCCTCCCCCCGGCCCTCCCCCGGGGCCAGCTCTGTGCCCGGCCCCGGGCGGTGCGTGACCCGCTCTGTCCTCACAGTCTCCTGCTTCTTCAACTTCACGGCGGCCTCGGGCGTCATCCTGTCGCCCAACTACCCCGAGGAGTACGGCAACAACATGAACTGCGTGTGGCTGGTCATCGCCGAGCCGGGCAGCCGCGTGCACCTGCTCTTCCACGACTTCGACGTGGAGCCCCAGTTCGACTTCCTGGCCGTCAAGGACGACGGCGGCGCCGACGTGGCCGTGCTCGGCACCTTCTCCGGCAACGAGGTGCCCGCCCAGCTGGCCAGCAGCGGCCACGTGGTGCGCCTGGAGTTCCAGTCCGACCACTCCAACACCGGCCGCGGCTTCAACATCACCTACACCAGTGAGTGCCGGGCCCATCCTCGCGGGGCCGGGGAGGGGCGGGGGCGAGAGGAACATCGGCGATCCCTCCTTCGTGACCCCCACTGGAGGTGTGAGCTGGGCATGCCCTGGCCCGGCCAGACCAGCGCCTCTCGCTGCAGGAGACGATGCTCAGCCAACAGCCAGGGCACCTCAGAGGGTTTATAATCACAATGAACATCATGAGAACGGCAAAGCCCGTCTCATTGTCCCGGGAACCGCAAACACACCTCTCTGTCTAGGTTCCTGGCTTGGTCACCCCTGCAGTCAGGACTGAGTCTCTCACATGTCTTTTCTCTTCCCTGCCTTTTTCCCTCCCTCCCTCCCTCCCTCCCTCCCTCCCTCCCTGTCATCTAGCCACCCATCGCCTACACACTTGCATCCACAAGAAACAAGAAATGGCGGAGGGACAGGGGAGGTCTGGGCCGGGCGCCCCCTGGGACACGGTGGCATTGGTGGACTCTGATTCCCTCTGACTTCTCCTGGCATCTGGGCCCATTGGAGGCCCCCGCTGCCCGGCTGCGGGAGAGGGCCAGGCAGGCTGAGAGCGGAGGCTCTGGCTGCGGCTTCTCTGGGGCTCGGTGCTGAGCCGGGGCCAGGGCTGCTCTCACTGGAGGGACAGCCTCTCGGAATCGGCCGGCCAGTCCTCGTTCCGAGCGGGAGGGCGGGCACTGCCCGTCAGGGTGAAGTGCCCGCGGTGGGCGGGGAACCACGCAGGGGCCGGGACTCGGACCACGATGTGTCCAAACCACCCACCGCCCTCTGTCCCGGGTGGCCGTGCCCCACGTCCCGTCTCACTGCGAGCGGACGCCGTGTGGTCCGCCTGCAGGAGGAGGGGTCTGAGGGGGCGCTGCTGGCACAGGCACGGCCTCCCCGGCACAGGGGGCTGTCCTGTGCCCTAAGTGACCCCCGCTTCCCGCCAGCGTTCGGCCAGAACGAGTGCCACGACCCCGGCATCCCGGTCAACGGGCAGCGCTCGGGGGACCGCTTCCTGCTGGGCAGCTCGGTGACCTTCCAGTGCGACGACGGCTTCGTGCGGACGCAGGGCTCCGCGGCCATCACCTGCGGCCTGCAGGACGGCAACGTGGTGTGGAGCGCCGCCGTGCCGCGCTGCGAAGGTGGGCCCGCCGCGGCGCGCACACAGCCGGGCAGCACGCGGGGCGCTGGGCACACCGGGCACACGGGGCACTGGGCACACGCCACACAGGGCACACGCCACACAGGGCACACGCCACACAGGGCACATGCCACACAGGGCACAGAGGGGACACAAGCACACACCACACAGGGGACAAACAGAGCACAGAGGGGACACGCCAGGCTTAGACCACATGGGCACATAGGACAGACACCACACAGGGCACACACCACACAGGGCACACACACAGGGCACACACCACATGGGGGACAGAGGGGACACGGGCACACAGGACATACACCACACGGGCACACAATACATGGGCACACACCACACGGGCACACAAGGGCACACGGGACACGCTGGGCTTAGACCACATGGGCACACGCCTGTTTAGACACGCCCTGGAGCGGCCTCGGGGACCCTCCGGCCGTGGGGGCCCTGCCAGCCTGGCCCGTGTTGGGGGCTCCCTGGCGATTGGGGAGCTCCCTCCGGAGTGGGTGTGGCCTGCGCCCAGTGTCCCCTCCCTCCAGGGACTTGGGGTCCGGGGTGCAGGTCACGCCCACGGCCTCCCGCTCCCAGTAGACCCGCCGCGCCCTTGGCTCCACGGAGGCCGCCCTCCCTGTGGCCTCGGCTGCACACTCCGTCCCGCTCGGTGCGGGCGGGCGGCTCCGGCGCAGGAGGACCTGCCCCTGGAGCCGGTCACCCCGTGCGAACCCGCCGTAGCCTGCCGACCAGAAACCCGGCAGAGCGCCCTGAACAGGGGCAGGGCTTTCTTAAAAACACGTTTTTATTGATGTCAGGGAGGAAGGGAGGGGGTGGCGGAGAGAGAAACATCAATGCTGAGAGAATCATCCATCAGCTGCCTCCTGCACGGCCCCCGCTGGGGATGGAGCCTGCAGCCGGTGACCTGCGACCCCTCTCCCTTCCAGCCCCGTGCGGCGGCCACCTGACCGCGCCCAGCGGGGTCATCCTCCCGCCAGGCTGGCCGGGGTACTACCGCGACTCTCTCAACTGTGAGTGGATCGTCGAGGCAAAGCCAGGACAGGCGGTCAAAATCACCTTCGACAGGTACGGGGCCCTCCCCCCGGTGGGCCGAAGGGTGCTGCCCAGCGTTCCTCTCTAATGGCCCGGAGACTTCGGGTGGGATCCTGCCCTGTGGCGCCCGAAGGGCCTGCTTAGAGGAAGTGAGGCCGTGCTCGGTGCGTCTAGTTCTCGAGCGTGAGCCTCCAGTCTCTGTTCAGAAGCGGCAGCCCAGGCCGCCTCCCCCATGCCCAGAGTGCCAGTGACCAGGCCTGGTTCTGTGTGTGTGTGTGTGTGTGTTTAGAATATATTTTATTGATTTCAGAGAAGAAGGGAGGGGGAGAGATAGAATATCAATGATGAGAATCACTGCCCCCCCCACTGGGGATCGAGCCCACAACCCGGGCACGTGCCTCACCAGGCAGGGCTGCTTCTCTGATTGCACAGGGGCCTCCTTCCGACCTCGCAGCCTCTGGAAGCGGGGGGCGCAGCGCCTCTGGTGGCGGTGGCGGGTAACTGCAGGGTGGCTTCAGGTGCAGAGCTGGCCCCCGGGGAGGGCTGGCAGGTGAACGACCAGGTGACTCACCTGCACAGAGAGACTCCAACCCAAACCCCTGCCGAGGAGGCCCGCCGGGACGCCCGAGGCTGCCGGGAGGGCACGCTGGACACCCCGCCACCACGCTCCCTTCGGTTTAAAGCATGGGGCTGCGTGCCTGGGGCGTGGCTGCCTGATCAGGCATTTAATCATCTAACACATGATCACGCTGTTAGAATGTTTCATAATGAAACATGGTACCGTTAACCAAGAAAACCATTGAAACCTGTAAAGAATATTTGGGGAGTTTATTTGAGCCAAACTGTCGACATATGCCCGGAAGCAGAACCTCAACGGATTGAGATAATGCTCCAGAGAATGGTGGGTTACGTTTCTATATTTATGCATTGCAATCAAAGGAAAGGGACGTAGGGGAGTTACATGAAATCCATTGGTGATAAATTAGGGAGGTAGGACAGAGCGAAGCAGGGAAACCTCTGGGATAAGGTAAAAGGTGAAATGATGGACATGAGCTTCTTTTACAGAGATGGATACAGGATACTCTAAGGTAATTAACAGTTGACAATTAACTTGATAACACTAAGAATGAGGGAATGTCTCAAGGCCATTTGTTGTGCCCTGAGGGGTCCCAGGTAAAAAGGAAGTTACAAGTTACCCAGACATCTCACAGATACCTTATCTCAGAGGCGGGGAGGCAAACGGTCTCAGTAAAGAAGATCTAAGTTCACCTATGTCAGGTGAAATATCTGGGACATGACTACCCACTATAACCTGTTTGTAGTTAGACATTTAATTTTCAAACCATCCTTTGTGGTTATTTTAGGTCTGAGTTTGCAAGACTGCCACGCAAGCCTCCTCTGAGCTTGTCAGGTTAGCATTTGGCTCTTTCCTTTCACAGTACCATTAGTCTCAACAATGAAATCCGGCTGAAACCAGTTTGGCTCAGTGGATAGAGCATCAGCCTGTGGACTGAAAGGTTCCGGGTTCGATTCCGGTCAAGGGCATGTACCTTGGTTGCAGGCACATCCCCGGTAGGAGGTGTGCAAGAAGCAGCTGATCGATGATTCTCTCTCATAGATGTGTCCAACTCTCTATCCCTCTCCCTTCCTCTCTGTAAAAAATAAATAAAATATATTAGAAAAACAAACAATGAAATCTGCCTGAGGGTTGTAAGGCAGAAATGATCTGAAGGAGCCCCATGCTTTAAACCGAAGGGAGCGTGGTGGTTGGGGTGTCCAGCGTGCCCTCCTGGCAGCCTCGGGCGTCCCGGCGGGCCTCCTCGGCAGGGGTCTGGGACTGTGCTGTCTCACAGTTTAGTTTAGCTCAGCTTGCCACTGCTTTCCGATAATCGAGGGTGACTACCGCCCAGGGGCTGTTCCGGCGGAGCCGCCTTCCCTCCTGGCAATCGTTTGCCCTTGAAACGGCGCGTGATGCTGCTGTCCGGTTTGGGTGGGACGGTCTCAGAAAAGGAGAGAAAGGGTGTGGGTGGTGTGTCTGTGCTGTGGGAGAGCGGACCGCGCACAGCGCCTTAGTCCTCCAGGGAACACACAGGGTGCGCCCCCTCCCCGGGCTGTGGCTGGGGAAAGCGTGAACGCCGTGTGCTCCCCGCGCACCGCACTGCCGAGCTCGGACTCCGATCGCGGAGAGGCGTTAGGGAACACTGAAGCTGTGAGACGAGGCTGCGCCCTCAGCCCAGGGCCCAGGCTGGGACCTCAGGCGCCAGCCCTGTCCGGGACACATCCACCGCTTTAAACAGAGGATGGTGACCATGGTTTGAAAATGCGAACTGACGGGCTTTTCAGTGACCGTTGACTGCTGATCTATCCGTCTATCTATTTTATGCAAGCTAATCTGGTTGATGGGTGTTTTTAAATGTGTCTGCGTTGATTTCAGAGAGGAAGGGAGAGTGTGAGAGAGAGAGAGAAACATCAACGATGAGAGAGAATCATGGATCGGCTGCTTCCTGCACGCCCCCTACTGGGCATCCAGCCCACAACCCAGGTCTGCGCCCTGACCAGAAATGGAACCCTGACCTCCTGGCAGGGCCTGGTTGAGGGCGTTTTCGCTCAGAGCGGACCAGCGCCCTGCTGGCGGAGAGCGTGTGGAGTGGCCGGGCGGGCTGAGGGCTTGCTTTTCCTCCTCGGGCACACGGCACTGGCTCCCTCTGTTTCTGCTGCGCCCGCGGCCGTCCACCGGGACTGCGGTGTCCGGGAATGTCTGCGGGTCACACGGCTGTGTGCCCCGCTCCCGACTGGCGCCCATGCCCCCAGGTTCCAGACGGAGGTGAACTACGACACGCTGGAGGTGCGGGACGGGCCGGCCAGCTCGTCCCCGCTGATCGGGGAGTACCAGGGCACGCAGGCCCCCCAGTTCCTCATCAGCACCGGCAACGCCATGCGCCTGCTCTTCACCACCGACAGCAGCCGCGCTAGCGTGGGCTTCCTCATCCGCTACGAGAGTGAGTCCTGGCCTGCCCCCCCCCGCCCCACGCCATCCCCGTCCCTGTCCCTGTCCCCGTCCCCATCCCCATCCCCGTCCCCGTCCCCATCCCCGCCTGTGTCCCCCTCCCCCTCCCCATCCCTGTCCCTGTTCCCCTCCCCTCCCCATCCCTGTCCCTGTCCCCCTCCCCCTCCCCATTCCTGTCCCTGTCCCCCTCCCCCTCCCCATCCCTGTCCCTGTTCCCCCTCCCTCTCCCCATCCCTGTCCCTGTCCCCCTCCCCCTCCCCAATCCCTGTCCCTGTCCCCCTCCCCCTCCCCATCCCTGTCCCCGTCCCCATCCCCGCCTGTGTCCCCCTCCCCCTCCCCATCCCTGTCCCTGTCCCCCTCCCCCTCCCCATCCCTGTCCCTGTCCCCCTCCCCCTCCCCACCCCTGTCCCTGTTCCCCCCCCCCTCCCCCTCCCTGTCCCCGTCCCCCTCCCCCTCCCCATCCCTGTCCCTGTCCCCTTCCCTCTCCCCATCCCTGTCCCTGTCCCCCTCCCCCTCCCCCTCCCTGTCCCTGTCCCCCCCCCCCTCCCCCCCCCCCGTCCCCTTCCCCGCCTGTGTCCCCCTCCCCCTCCCCATCCCTGTCCCTGTCCCCCTCCCCCTCCCCATCCCTGTCCCTGTCCCCCTCCCCTCCCCATCCCTGTCCCTGTCCCCCTCCCCCTCCCCATCCCTGTCCCTGTCCCCCTCCCTCTCCCCATCCCTGTCCCTGTTCCCCTCCCCTCTCCATCCCTGTCCCCCTCCCCCTCCCCCTTCCCGTCCCTGGCCCCGTCCCCCTCCCTCTCCCCATCCCTGTCCCTGTCCCCCTCCCCCTCCCCATCCCTGTCCCTGTCCCCCTCCCCCTCCCCATCCCTGTCCCTGTCCCCCTCCCTCTCCCCCTCCCTGTCCCTGTTCCCCTCCCCCTCCCCCTCCCTGTCCCTGTCCCCCTCCCTCTCCCCATCCCTGTCCCTGTTCCCCTCCCCCTCCCCATCCCTGTCCCTGTCCCCATTCCTGTCCCTGTCCCCGTCCCTGCCCTGTCCCCCTGCTCCAACAAGGTGCCTGGGGCCAGGACACTGGGGCTGGGACACAGTGTACAGGTGGCACCCGCCTGATCTCAGAGCTTGGCCCAGAGCAGCCAGCTGCCAGTGCAAGGCCCCTCAGTGTGGCCCACAGCCCTGCCCCGGGTTACAGCCCTGTGGCCCCAGCCCTGCCTCCTCCGGGGTTACAGCCCCTCTGTGGCCCCACAGCTCGCCCCAGCCGGGGGTTACAGCCCCTCAGCCCTGCCCTCCGGGGTTACAGCCCCTCAGTGTGGCCCCAGCCCTGCCCTCCGGGGTTCAGCCCCTCAGTGTGGCCCCAGCCCTGCCCTCCGGGGTTACAGCCCCTCAGTGTGGCCCCAGCCCTGCCCTCCGGGGTTACAGCCCCTCAGTGTGGCCCCAGCCCTGCCCTCCGGGGTTACAGCCCCTCAGTGTGGCCCCAGCCCTGCCCTCCGGGGTTCAGCCCCTCATTGTGGCCCCAGCCCTGTCCCCCGGGGTTACAGCCCCTCAGTGTGGCCCCAGCCCTGCCCGCCGGGGTTACAGCCCCTCAGTGTGGCCCCAGCCCTGCCCTCCGGGGTTACAGCCCCTCAGTGTGGCCCCAGCCCTGCCCTCCGGGGTTACAGCCCCTCAGTGTGGCCCCAGCCCTGCCCTCCGGGGTTACAGCCCCTCAGTGTGGCCCCAGCCCTGCCCTCCGGGGTTACAGCCCCTCAGTGTGGCCCCAGCCCTGCCTCGGGGTTACAGCCCCTCAGTGTGGCCCCAGCCCTGCCCTCCGGGGGTTCAGCCCCTCAGTGTGGCCCCAGCCCTGCCCTCCGGGGTTACAGCCCCTCAGTGTGGCCCCAGCCCTGTCCCTCCGGGGTTCCCCTCCCCCTCCCCAGCCCTGTCCCTGTCCCCTTCCCTGTGGCCCCAGCCCTGTCCCTGTTCCCCTCCCCCTCCCCATCCCTGTCCCTGTCCCCTTCCCTGTGGCCCCATCCCTGTCCCTGTCGCCCCTCCCCCTGGCCCCAGCCCTGTCCCTGTTACAGCCCCTCATTGTGGCCCCAGCCCTGCCCTCCGGGGTTACAGCCCCTCATTGTGGCCCCAGCCCTGCCCTCCGGGGTTACAGCCCCTCATTGTGGCCCCAGCCCTGCCCTCCGGGGTTACAGCCCCTCATTGTGGCCCCAGCCCTGTCCCCCTGCTCCAACAAGGTGCCTGGGGCCAGGACACTGGGGCTGGGACACAGTGTACAGGCGGCACCCGCCTGATCTCAGAGCTTGGTCTATCCAGAGGGCAGCACGGGGAACTTTGTGAAAAGGCACATCCATTTATTGTACGGTGAAACAATGCAGTAATCAAACAAGGACATGTGTTCTCACCACATAACACAGTCACAGACCTGCCCTGTCAGAGACCCTGGGGCCACAGGAGCCATCGGGGCACAGCCCGGAGGCGGCTCCTCTGAGCAGCAGCTTCTGCTGGAAATGAAGCTGCGGTGTGGCCCCAGCCCTGCCCGCCGGGGTTCAGCCCCTCAGTGTGGCCCCAGCCCTGCCCTCCGGGGTTACAGCCCCTCAGTGTGGCCCCAGCCCTGCCCTCCGGGGTTACAGCCCCTCAGTGTGGCCCCAGCCCTGCCCGCCGGGGTTACAGCCCCTCAGTGTGGCCCCAGCCCTGCCCTCCGGGGTTCAGCCCCTCAGTGTGGCCCCAGCCCTGCCCTCCGGGGTTACAGCCCCTCAGTGTGGCCCCAGCCCTGCCCTCCGGGGTTACAGCCCCTCAGTGTGGCCCCAGCCCTGCCCTCCGGGGTTACAGCCCCTCAGTGTGGCCCCAGCCCTGCCCTCCGGGGTTACAGCCCCTCAGTGTGGCCCCAGGCTGCCCTCCGGGGAGATGGCCCCCCAGGAGAGGAGCAGGTGGACAGGAGCTGAGCCAGGACTCCGCTACCTTTGCGTCCTGTGAGCTCGGGGGAAGCGGATGGAGCCTGGAGGGGCCGGCGGCTGGGCGGCTGCAGGGTTTGCAGGGCGGTCCTGTGAGCACACCGTGCGCGTCTCAGAGCCCCAGCCCTGAGGTGCGGGCCGGGCCGGTGTGGGGCCGCTCTGTCCGCGGGCGCAGAGGGAGCCCCCGCGCCCGCATTCCCAGCTGACGGCTCCGGCTGGTCCCAGGGGCTCAGACGTGCTTTCTTCTCGCCAGCCCCTCCTGACCTGTTCTTGCCGGGCCTGCAGGTGTGACCCTGGAGTCCGACTCCTGCCTGGACCCCGGCATCCCGGTGAACGGCCGCCGGCGCGGCAGCAGCTTCGGCATCGGCGCGACCGTGACCTTCGGCTGCGACCCCGGCTACACGCTCAGCGATGACGAGCCGCTGGTCTGCGAGAGGAACCACCAGTGGAACCACGCGCTGCCCAGCTGCGACGGTAGGGGCGCCCGAGCCGCACCCGAGGGATGCGGGACGTGTGAGTGTGCGTGTATGTGTGTGTGTGCGTGTGTGCGTGTGTGTGTGTGTGTGTGAGCAGTGGGGCCACAAGAGGCGATCTGCACCCTGAGGGATGCCAGGACGTGTGTGTGTGTGTGTGTGTGCGCCCGCGCGTGTGCGTGTGTGTGTGTGCACGTGCGTGTGCGTGTGTCTGTGTGTGCATGTGCATGTGAGTGAGTGTGTGTGGGTGTGCGTGTGAGTGTGTGTGTGTGAGTGCGTGCGTGTGTATGTGTGTGTGTGTGAACAGTGGGGGCCGCAGGGGGTGAGCCGCACCCCGAGGGATGCAGGGATGTGTGTGTGTGTGTGTGTGTGTGTGTGTGTGAGCAGTGGGGGCCGCAGGGGGTGAGCCCCACCCCGAGGGATGCTGGGATGTGTGGGTGTGCAGTTGGGGTGGCAGAGGTACTCTAGGGGGCGATGTGAGTGAGGAAATGGGACTTCCACCTGGCAAAGTGCCACTTAAACACTGTCCCCATTTAACACCTCAGTTCCCTAGGGAGTTGTGTCTAACGGGAGTGTGGGTCCAGGGAAGAAGCAATGATTAGCCGGCCGGCGTGGCTCAGGGGCTGAGCGTCGATATAGGAACAAGGAGGTCAGGGTTCAATTCCCGGTCAGGGCACAGGCCTGGGTTGCAGACTCCATCCCTAGTGTGAGGCGTGCAGGAGGCAGCTGCTCCATGATTCTCTCATCATGGATGTTTCTATCTCTCCCTCTCCTTTCCTCTCCGAAATTGATTTTAAAAATTTATTTTTTCTTAAATAAAGGGGGGAAATTATGGGCTGCCCTTCAACTATATTCCCTGAGACACTCAGCCTCACAGAGCTGGTGTACCCCCGCACTCGGGCCCAGCCTCGGACCCAGGACCAGGCCGCAGCTTCCTCTCTGCTTCCCCTTCTCCTTTCCTCTGCCTTCCCGTAGGGGGTCAGCTCCCAGAGGTGCAAGTTCTGGGCTGGGAGCTCTCAGCATACCCGCTCCCTGCACAGCCTGCTCCTGCTCCTGGGCACACAGGGTGGGCAACAGGCCCCGTGACGGTGCGTCAGAGAGACGAGAGAGAGAGAGAGAGAGAGAGAGAGAGATGGAGGGAGAGGGAGAGAGGTTATAAAGAATCCACTCAGCCTCTGTGGAGACTGTCAGGTTCTAAGATGTGCTATCAGCAGCTCTAGACTCAGGACGCAGAGTGTGCTCTCCCTCTGGAGGCCGGGGTACCAGCGCCCGGCCTCAGGCACCTGCCGAGAGGAACGCCATTGATGTGTGGGCGGCGCAGGCTTTCGCTCCTTTCTGTCCTCACCTGATGGGAGGAGGCCCGCCACCCCAGGCAGGGCCATCTGCTGTGCTCTGGTCTGCAAGCACCGCAGACACGCTCAGAAGCACAGCGCCCCCTGTCCGGGGCCAGTCAGCACCCTCACAGGACGGCTCTGTTATTTTTCTAGAGTTTCTATAAATTTATTTATTTTTTACAGTTTGGGACTCTGGTGTATGGATTAGCACATTATGATTACAAGTGAAATGAGCTGCGGCTGTGTTCCAGTTATCATGCAGCTGACAGTCCTTCAGTCGGTGGCCAGTTAAATGTCCCTCACGTGTATTTTGCCCTCCCAGCCGCTCTGGCACGAGCACTGCACTGACACTGCCCCTCTGTCCTCAGCTCTCTGCGGAGGCTACGTCCACGGGAAGAGTGGGACGGTCCTCTCTCCGGGCTTTCCGGACTTCTACCCAAACTCCCTCAACTGCACCTGGACCATCGAAGTGTCCCACGGGAAAGGTAGGGGTCCCCCTCCCCGTGTCCCTCACGTGTTCCCCCCCAGTGTCCCTCACGGGTCCCCTCCCCGTGTCTCTCCATGTCCCCCTCCCCGTGTCTCTCCCAGGTCCCCTCCCCGTGTCCCTCACGTGTCCCCTCCCCGTGTCTGTCTGTTTTACCCTCCCTGTGTCTGTCCGTGTCCCCTCCCCATGTCTGTCTGTGTCCCCCTCCCTGTGTCTGTCCGTGTCCCCTCCCTATGTCTGTCTGTGTCCCCCTCCCTGTGTCTCTTCTGGGTCCCATCCCCGTGTCTCTCCATGTCACCCTCCCCATGTCTCTCCGTGCCCCCTTCCCCGTGTCTCTCCCTCTCCTCCCCGTGTCTCTCCCGGGTCCCCTCCCCATGTCTCTCCATGTCACCCTCCCTGTGTCTCTCCTGGGTCCCCTCCCCGTGTCCCTCACGTGTCCCCCTCCCCGTGTCCCTCCTGGGTCCCCTCCCCGTGTCCCTCACGTGTCCCCCTCCCCGTGTCCCTCACGCGTCCAGGGGTCCAGCTGATGTTCCACACCTTCCACCTGGAGAGCTCGCACGACTACCTGCTGGTCACGGAGGACGGGAGCTTCTCGGAGCCCGTGGCCCGGCTCACGGGGTCGGTGCTGCCCCACACGATCAAGGCGGGCTTGTTCGGCAACTTCACGGCCCAGCTGCGCTTCGTCTCAGACTTCTCCATCTCCTATGAGGGCTTCAACATCACCTTCTCAGGTGCGCTGGGCTCTCCTCTCTTTCTAGAAATCACAGTGCCGCTTGTCAGCAAATGTGTGGGTGTGGGTGTGGGTGTGTGTATGAATGTGCAGTGTGTGGTCCTGGGTGCATGTGTGAGTGTGTGTATGAATTTGGGGTGTGTGGTTGTGTGTGCGAGTGTGCGTGAGGGATGTGTGATTGTGTGCATGTGTGTGGAGGCTAGAATGGTATGTGTTTGTGGGTGTTTGGTGGATGTGGTTGTGTGTGTGAGTGTGGGTGTGTGTGGAGTGAGGGGTGTGGTTGTGTATATGCATGTGGGGTGTGGTTGCGTGCATGCATGTGGGGTGTAGTTTTGTACATGCATGTGGGGGTGTGGTTGTGTGCATGTGTGTGGGTGTGGGGTGTGTTTGTGTGCATGTGTATGGGGTGAGAGTGTGTGGTGTGCATGCATGAGGGGAGTGGGTGTGTACATGCAAGTGGGGTGTGATTGTGTGTGTGATTAGAGATAAGTGGCTGACAAATAACTCCCATCAGTTGGTGGGAAGTGGGGCTGAACCCCCTGGAAATGAGAGGCACCACGTGGTCCGCTCTGCAAATCTCCTCTGCAAAAGCATCACTGTCTCACCCACAAGCCCTTGCACTCCTGGCCAGCATTTCGCCTGCCTCCTGGGGACACCGAGCTCGCTGGAGGCGCCTCCAGACCCTGAGCCCGGTCCTGTAGGTCCCCGTCTGAGCGTTCACGGGGTGAGGAGAGGACTCGCCCGCCGGGCACGGCGGTGGGAGGCGCCTGCACGCCTGGGTTCGCGTTAATCACGGCCGGTGTCCCCTGACGCTGTCCGCGCGTGCCCGGCCCCACGCCCGCTCTCTCCCCGCAGAGTACGACCTGGAGCCCTGCGAGGACCCCGGCGTCCCCGCCTTCAGCCGCAGGGTCGGCTTCCGCTTCGGCGTCGGGGACGCGCTGGCCTTCTCCTGCTTCCCGGGGTACCGCCTGGAGGGCGCCGCCTCGCTGACCTGCCTGGGCGGGGGCCGCCGGGTGTGGAGCGCGCCTCTGCCAAGGTGTGTGGGTAGGTGGTCACACGCTTTCGTTTCATTCGCCGGGGCGGGCCCGGCGCGGCCGGGACGCGGGCCCTGCGTGGTGGGAGGAGGGCGAGGGGAGGGTGAGCGCGAGGGAGGGCGTGGGCGGGGACCGGCCACGGAGCTGCCTGCGGGGGCGAGCCTCGGCGGGCTGTGCCGTCTCAGCTGGAAGGCCATCTCCTTCAGCCCCACAGTTCATCCCTGAGGGACAGACACTGCGTCAATCATATTTATAAAGGGAACGAGGTAAAGGAACGCTGGAACCCACGCTGGGAACACGGCCTTGGACACGCTGTGGGAACACGACATTGACACACTGTAGTAACACAGCCTTGGACACACTGTAGGAACACAGCCTTTGACAGGCTGTAGGAACATGACTGTTGACACGCTGTAGGAACACAGCCATGGACACGCTGTAGGGGCAGGCCTCGGACAGGCTGTAGGAACACAGCCATGGACACGCTGTAGGGGCAGGCCTCGGACAGGCTGTAGGAACAGGCCTGGGACAGGCTGTAAGGGCAGGCCTCGGACAGGCTGTAGGAACAGGCCTGGGACAGGCTGTAGGGACAGGCCTCGGACAGGCTATAGGGACAGGCCTGGGACAGGCTGTAGGGACAGGCCTCGGACAGGCTATAGGGACAGGCCTGGGACAGGCTGTAGGGACAGGCCTCGGACACGTTGTAGGGGCAGACCTCAGACAGGCTGTAGGAACAGGCCTGGGACAGGCTGCAGTAGCACAGGCGTGGACCGCAGAGTCTTTCCGTAAAGCAGGTGTCTCCCTGGCACAGCACGGCGGAGTGTAAGGCTCTGGTCCTGTGTGTCTCTGCTTGGCTGCTGACGGGCCCGGGCCTGTAAGCTGGCACTGAAGTTGGGGTGGAGTCCGTGTGTCCGGGTTGTCCTCAGAATCTGGACGGGGCTCTCCGACACCAGCGGGAAGGTGTGCAGGCGCTCGGAGAAGCGCTGGGCAGCATGGGGGCACATCCCTATGACTGGGAGGGGCAGCAGGAGGCGGAGCAACAGGGCTGAATGGCAGGGTTCTGCCTGCCCCTGTGGCCACTCTGTGTACACTCTGTGCAAAGCTGCAATGACTGAGACGTGACTGTGGTCACATTGCAGCCACTGTCACGGGACCACGGGGCCGGTTCACATGGAGGAGCCACGGGGACTGGACAGACTCAAGGCAGCAGGCCCGTGGCATGAGCTGGGGCCCTCAGCAGGGCTCCCTGTGTCCTGTGATGGCGAGTGTTAGGCTCAGGAGCCCCAGGTCTTGCATTGACCCAGAACCGTGGTCAGCAAACTCCTTAGTCCACAGAGCCAAATAGCAACAGGGCAAGCCTGGGCACATGCAGCCCCACCACCTGCCACTGGGGGCAGAGCACGCTGATGCACAGCGAGCACCAGAAGTCCTTCTGCAGAGTCCCTGAGAGCCCTCGATGGCGAGACTCAGAGCCCATCGCGCCCGCAGGGCACAGACCCACCCAGCCGGGACGCCTGGAGGCCGAGGGGAAGTTGGGAAAATAAGATTCCGTAATCCTCAGAGCTCTGCACGGGTAGCTGGGAGCACCCACTTCCCGTGACGGAGCGCCTCCCGGTGCTGTTGGTGGAGGGCATCCCCGATTCAAAGCGAACGCTGGCTTCCCGTTGTCACGGAGCACAGACCGCCAGGCAGGACCCCTGCGCAAACAACCCAGCAGTGCCCTGAGCGGGTCCCTCATCGCCTGCCAGACACACGCCTGCTCCCCTCTGCGCTCTGGCTTTCTCCCCGATGGCACTCTTCCTCTCTGCGGTTATGATAATTACTTGAGAACAGGGCTGTTTCCCGCCTCTCGTTCCCCCATTTTCCCAGTAGCTTCTTCCACGGGGAGGTGGCAGGCAGTGCCGCTTCCTGTCGTTGCTGGTTCTCCAAGGTATTCCCCAGCCACACTCCCCACACAGCCCTGACGGTCCTCACTGCCTCCCCGGGAAGGCCGACACCTCCATCCTGAAGGCGCCCCAGCTCCAGGAGACCCCCAAAACATACACAAATACATGAGCACACGCCTGTCCAAGCACCCACACGCCTGTCCAAGCACCCACACGCCTGTCCAAGCACCCACACGCCTGTCCAAGCACGCACACCCGTGCACATGAACATGTACACGGTTGGCAGCTGTGCTATTTCAGGGCCACTTGGGCCCCGGCGTGTGGAGCCGAAGGCATTCTAACCGAGGCCCTCGCTGGCGCGGGTGGGGAGCCGGTGCCGAGAGGCCGGGCACCTGCTGGGTCCTCGGGAAGCAGGGCCGCGCTCGCTCTGCTGACCAAAGGTTCAGGGTGGCTTTATGGGAACTGGGGCCTGGGAGCGAGGCGGCCCCCTTGGTCCGGAGGAGGACTGCCTTCCATCCCGGACGCACTGCGGCCGCCCGGGCGGAGGAGGCCCGTGCGGGGCCACGGACTGAAAACGCAGGGAAATGGCACCGCCATGACCGTCGTGCTGGGACGGGGAACCGGCCGTCTCGTGAGGCTGGAGTGAGGTGAGGAGAGGAGCTGTGTCGCCTGGCGGTGCCGCAGGTGCTGGGACTGGTGGATTGTTCCAGAACGCTCTGTGGGGTGGCATGCTGTTCCCCTGGGCTGAGGCATCTCAATAAGAGAAACAAGAAAACCCTGCCGGCCAGCGGGGCTCCGTGAAGCCGGGAGGTCAGGGTTTGACTCCCAGTGAAGGGCACAGGCCCAGGTTGCGGGCTCCGTCCCTGTAGGGGGCCCGAGGAGGCAGCCATCAATGACTCTCTTTCCTCGGTGATGCTTCTATCGCCCTCTCCGTCTCTGAAACCAGTAAAAACATTTTCTAAAAGAGGAAGGACACCTTGGACACGGTCCCTCCCCGTGCAGCCCGGGGAACGCTCGAGGTCGCAGGTCGGTGGCTGCAGCGGATCGACGGCAGACGGGCCGGGAGGAGGGAGGCTGCGCTGTCACGGCGCCCGCTGACCCCGGCGTCTAACGCCCAGCCCTCTCCCTTCCCTCGTAGCTGAGTGCGGGGCGAGGGTCACGGGCAGCGAAGGGACGCTGCTGTCGCCGAACTTCCCCTCCAACTACGACAACCACCACGAGTGCATCTACAGCATCGAGACGCAGGCGGGCCAGGGCATCCGCCTGTGGGCGCGGACCTTCGAGCTGCAGGCCGGGGACTCGCTGCGGGTGAGCCCCCCACGGCCCCTCCCGCCGCCGCCGCCGCAGCCGTGCCTGCGGATACTGTGCCGGGACGTTCCTGCGGCGCGCAGTCCCCCGCCGGTTCCTCCCCCGGGAAGCGGCAGGAAGTGCCACGGGAAGGAGGGAACGCGGACTGTGAACAGCGGGCCTGTGGTCCTGGCCTGGTATTAGCGGTATATCTCAGGCAAATCGTTTAACACTTCCAGCTTTTCCAAACACGTAACACGTGTAACGCCGATGGCTGTTCAGCGGTGTGATGTGGTGTGTGTCCCCAGCCCCGTGCCTGGCACTCACAGGCAGCTGTAGCTCATGGGGTCCCAGCCTGCCCCTGTGGCCACTCTGTGTACTCTCTGTGCAAAGCTGCAATGACCGAGATGTGACTGTGGACACACTGCAGCCACTGTCACGGGACCACGGGGCCGGTTCACATGGAGGAGCCACGGGGACTGGACAGACTCAAGGCAGCAGGCCCGTGGCATGAGCTGGGGCCCTCAGCAGGGCTCCCTGTGTCCTGTGATGGCGAGTGTTAGGCTCAGGAGCCCCAGGTCTTGCATTGACCTAGAACCGTGGTCAGCAAACTCCTTAGTCCACAGAGCCAAATAGCAACAGGGCAATGATTGACATTCCTTTGGAGAGCCACATTTTTTAAACTTGGACTACTTCTCACGTGCCACTTCTTCAACATAGACTCCCCCAGGCCGTGGTACTTTGTGGAAGAGCCACACTCAAGGGGCCAAAGAGCCGCATGTGGCTCGTGGGCCAGGGTTTGCCGACCACGGCTCTAGGACATCCCACCTCCAAGCGGAGATGCCCGTGACCTCTGAGGCTCCTGAGACCTCCCCTCTCCTGGGGCCGCGCAGGGAGCGGGGCCTCCTGGGGGCGGGGCCCAGGGAGCTCGCACTGCAGCTCGAGCCTCGGGATCAGACAGGCCGTGAGCAGCACAGACCAAGGCCAGACCTCATCCCGTCCGTGGCCCCTCGGTCCACAGAGACGTGGCCACTTGTCCAGGTCACACAGCTGAGCTTTGGTAGATGGGCACTTCTCTCTTCTCCTGCCCTTTGCCAAAGTCTGTGGTTTCATTCTTTTCTTACTTATTATTGATTTCAGACAGAGAGGAAAAGAGAGGGAGAGAAAGACCAGTGATGAGAGGATAATCAGCTGCCTCCTGCATGCCCCCTGCTCAGAATTAAGCCCACAGCCCGGGCCTGTGCCTGACCAGGAATTCAACTGTGACCTCCTGGTTCATAGGTTGACACTCATCCAGAAATGTCGGCTGGGCTGGGTTTTTGCTTTTATAGGCACATGAGGCTCCTGCTGACACCCCCCACGCCAGTCACCCCAGTGCTGTGGGTCCCACCTTTGTTAAGCTGTGAGGCTGGAGGATGTGCAAAACCAGCTGCAAGGGACTGTCAGTGCCCCCTGCACCCCTTCCCTCCTCCCCTCTCCGTCTGTCATCTCTTGCATGGATAGAGGGGTCCCTGTTGGGGCCTTGACCCCACTGGCCACGACGCACTCAGGTCAGGAGCTCCCAGGCAGAGGGATTCCCCCTCCCGGGTCCACGTGGGACACGTTTCTGTGCCAAGCCCAGAGGAGCTGTCCCGGGGCCGGTCCCCGGGCATCTGTGGGCGGCTCACGCGCAGCACCAGTAACTGCGCAGCGGAGGCCACGAGCAGTGACCGGCTCTCCTGACCCGCCAGGTGTTCGACGGGCGGGACGGCGCCTCCCGGCCCCTGGGCACCTTCACGCGGCGCGAGCTGCTGGGCCTGACGCTGAACAGCACCTCCAACCACCTGCGGCTGGAGTTCGACAGCGACGGCGCAGACACGGCCCCCGGCTTCCAGCTGAGCTACAGCAGTGAGTACCGGGCCGGCCCTCCCGTCTCCGCGGAGCACGGTGCCCAGCGCCGGGCTCTCGGCATCTCTGACCCCGAGGCGACGGCCCCGGAAATCACACCCGGGAGGGGGGCCGGGGCGGAGGCCGGTGGCCACAGGTTAGTGTCTGTATCGGGCAGAGAGCAGCGAAGGCCCGGCCCAGTCCCCATCCGGCTGCCACAGGGAAGGTAAGTGACTCCAGCCCGCTTAGGCGGGGGATGGCAGAGGAAGTGTCCGTTAACCTCGGGCAAGAACACAATTGCAGCGGCCGACGTCCTGCGCGCGTCTCATTTCCGTGGGACGGCCGCGGAGGAGGCGCGGCGAGGGGAAGCGTGTGGAGTCCAGGGTGTGCTCCTGGGGCGGCTCCCGGCGTGTGAGCCAGCGCCCGGCCCTCCTGCGGCAGAGGCTCTGCCGTAGCGAGTGCCGTGGTCCACGCGTGTCCCTGTCAAAGCCAACGGCTCCGGCCCAGACCGAGTGCCCGCCCGTGGTCCCTCTAAGGCCGGTTCACGTGACCGCATTGCTGCTTGGCTCGCTCTGTTCCTGGAGGAGCTGAAGCCACGCCCTCGCTCTGCCCGGAGCCTTCGCGCCGGGAGGCCTGGTGCTTGGGGAGGACGCGGAAGGCACAGAGCTCACGGCCGCGCACCCTGGTCCTGGCCCTCCTGCTGCCCGGGAGCTGCTGGCCAGGCCTCCCCGCGCCTGGCCCTCGGGGTGAGGGCCTGGGCGTGGCCTCCCCTCTGCGCACAGTGCTGTGTGCCCCTCTGGGATCCGCGGCCAGTGGCCTCCCCACGCAGCTCCCAGGAAACGCGCACCTGAGCGTCTCTTTCCCGCCCCACCACCTCCCGGACCTCCTCGCCGCCTCCCGCCTCCGCCCACTCGGCAGCTGGAGCCGTCCGTGACGGTGCTGTTTCTGTATTCTCACGGTGTGCAAAGGCCACCGGACAAATCCACGCCGACTGTGCTCACAGCCGGGGGCTGTGGAGGGGTGCCGGGCTGTCCCAGAACCGCTGCCCCCCCACCCCCCCGCCTTCTGTGCTACTAGCAGCCGAGAGGCCCCTGCCCCAGCCAGCAGGACGGGCCACAGGGCTGTGGCTTCTCTGCTCCGTCCAGCAGACTGGCTCCCAAGGCCACGTTCGGCCCCTGTGGGCCCGCGTGTGTCCCCGCTCCCAGCACAGCGCCCCCCTTTGGCGCCCGCCCATTCTCTGGGTGATGAGGAGAAACCTTGGGTCTGTGGATCTATTTGTGGGCGCTTGGTAATTTTAGAGGAAGGGAGAGAGAGAGAGAATGTCTCTGCTGAGAGAATGATGGGTCGGCTGGCTCCTGCACGCCCCCCACTGGGGGTCGAGCCCACCACCCGGGCCTGGGCCCTGACTGGGAATTGAACCCTGACCTCCTGGTTCCTAGGATCACGCTCAGCCACACAGGCAGGCGGCACGTGGTAACGTCTCACACGGCAGCGCACACTCTAAAAGGCGGGAGGAAGAAATTACTGGTGACAGTTGCTGCTGAGCTCCTAGTCCAGTCAATTTGACGAGAGTAATTCCCTTCTCCACCCGGGTCCCTGTTTGCCTCGCGTACAAAGCAGACGCTCCAGTGGGTGAGGATTAACAAAGCGAACAGGCAGTCCACAGAAAACAGAGGCAGGCGCTCCGGGGGAAGGCCAGCCAGCGCCCCCCATTGTCCCAGAGCCGGACTCGCCGCCCGGCGGGAACCGCGGGAATAGACAGTCTGGGGGTGCCGATGGCTCCACAATCAGACACGATTAAGTTCCCATTAAGTTCTTAGCTTTAAACACAGAGTAATTACATCTGGGAAACCCCAAGCAGCCACCATGTGCTCAGAAACCTGAGAGAAATCACCGCCCCAAAAGCTGCTGTGCCAGGCACGGCTACAAAGCGTTTTGAGCAAATCATTAGAGCTGAAGTCTGCGTAAGGCACCTCCAACGCTCTCCCAAACCCGGAACTGCCTCGAGATCGCTAATTGCGTTCCTCAAGAAACCTTCCTTTGAAATGCTCCAGATCCATAATTAATCCACCCACAGGAGCCGATTAGAAAATGCCGACAGAGGAAACGAAATATATAGTTTGAGTGGCTACAGATCCATCCACCCATCTCTTTCCCATTCCAAGGACTCTCCCATGCCTCTCGTGGTACATTTGACACCTCTCTCCATGGGTGGGGACGGCGACAGGGTTTTCCCGAGGGCGGAGAGATCCGGGTGCTGGAATGATCCAGAAGCCTCCGGAACGTTCCGCCTCGCCGCCCCGCAGCTCTGGGCCGTGGCGAGTAGCTCCTGTGCCTTGTGTCCACGAGGCAGAGGCCGTGGGCCCAGGCGGCGGGTGGTTTTCTGAGGCTCCCGCGCGGGGCAAGGCCGGCCAGGCCCACCTCCGGGTCCGCTGCTCAGACGCGGCAGGCCCCCCCCCAGCCCCCCCCCCCCGCCGGTGAGCCGCACGCACACTGAGGCTGTCAGCGAGCCTGGTGGACAGGTGCCATGTCGCCGTGGTGTCCATTGAGCAGCCGCTGGGTTCTGAGCGGCAGGCAGGGCAGCAGAGCGTGGAAGGTGGTGTCTTCCTCTGTACCTGACGCGGCTCCTCTGTACCGGGCGTGTTCCTTCTTTCCAGAGGCCTGACCAGAGCCTTCTGGTGCTGGTAGGAGACCCTGTATCGTGATGTGTGGGTGCAGGTATCACCCGTCACCAGCCCAGCTCTGCGTTCCGGGCCAGCCTGTTCGCAGACCGCCGGTTACCTGCTGGTCCCCAGTGATCTGGATGGGAGGCATCAGGCAGGCCGCCTCGCGGTGGGTGGGGACGAGGTGTGCCTTTGGCCCCCCTGCACCCCTCGCAGGGATGCCTGGTCCCCGATACAAATGGTGACGGCGGGGCCGGTTGTTCCAGCCCCGATGCCTGTGGTGCCGGGTTCCTGGAGCTGCCTGATGCCCGGGAGCCAGGCCGCCCTCAGGGAACAGGAGCAGCCTCTCCCTCTCCCTCTCCCTGCCCTCTCCCTCTCCCCATCTCCCCCCCCTCCCTCCCCATCTCCCCCCCCTCCCTCCCCATCTCCCCCCCCTCCCTCCCCATCTCCCCCCCTCCCTCCCCATCCCCCCCTCTCCTTCCCCATCTCCCCCTCTCCCTTCCCCTCTCCCTCCCCTCTCCCTCCCCCTCTCCCTTCCCCTCTCCCTCCCCTCTCCCTCCCCCTCTCCCTCCCCATCTCCCTCCCCCTCTCCCTCCCCCTCTCCCTCCCCCTCTTCCTCCCCCTCTCCCTCCTGGGACTGGAGACGCTGCGAACAGAACTCCCACTGACGGTGCACGGCTGTTTTCTAAGTTTCAGCAAATATTTGCACAAAGAGAAGAGGATTCTGGGAATCGGTCTCTATTGAATTCGGGATTATTTAAAATTGGTTGACTTTTCTGGTATCTCACAGGAACATACCAGGAACAGTTACCCTCCAATCGCTGGCCGCGGGGTGGTGTGGGCAGCAGCAGGCTTTGTGGACCGGGCCCCCTTGTTATGTGAATGGGGGACAGCCCCCCTCAGAGCACGGGGCACCCGGTCTGTCTCCAGGATGCGGTCCGGAGGGATCGGCCACGGGGTGAGGCCCACGTGTGCTGTGCGGGAGGCGAGCGTGGGAACGGAAGGGACATGTTCCTGTTCACAGACGGGCTGGGACGGCCCGGGCCCTGGCGAAACCTCGCTCAGCGGGCACGTGGCTGACAGGGGGGCCAGCGGGCACGTGGCTGACAGGGGGACCAGCGGGCACGTGGCTGACAGGGGGACCAGCGGGCACGTGGCTGACAGGGGGACCAGCGGGCACGTGGCTGACAGGGGGACCAGCGGGCACGTGGCTGACAGGCCCCTGTGACAGGAGGGCCGGCGGGTTCCTCCTTGGAAGCCAGGCCGGAGGAACGGGAACTGTGTCGCCCTCAATCCAGGTCTGTTAATCACTGCTGATCCATTCCAGAACCCCCTTCACTCCGTGTTCTGACCAAGTGATGTTTTTAAAGCCTTCCCATTTGTTATGTACCAGCAAGTTTTATAGTCGGGAGACACGCCTTTGCTTTCATGGTTCTGAAAGCCAGGTTGTGGATGTCCCTTCAGAATGGGGAGGCATGTGGTGCACCTTGTGTTTTAATAACACCTGAATAGCAGTCTAAGCTGACTCAGCTGTGAGTCCAGGGCTCTTATTAACACTCTAGAGGCCCAGCGCACGAATTCATGCACGGGATGGTGAGGGTGTCCCTCCACCCAGCCTGCACTCTCTTCAATCTGGGACTCCTTGGACGTCCCTCTCACAGTCCAGGACTGCTGGCTCCTAACTGCTTGCCTGCCTGCCTGCCTGCCCTATTGACTCTAACTGCTTCTGCCTGCCAGCCTGATTGCCCCCTAACTGCTCCCTTGACTGCCTGATTGACGCCTCACTGCTCCCCTGCCAGACTGATTGCCCCCAACTCCCCTCCTCTGCCAGCCTGATCGCCCACAACTGCCCACTCCTGCTGGCCTGATCGCCCACCACCGGCCACTCCTGCCACAACCCGCCTCCTGGCAGGACCAGCCTATTCCACATGGCACAGAGCCGCAGGCCTCCCAGGCCTCACCGCCCCGCCCTGCCTGCACTGGGCCCTGCCTCCACTGTGCACATGGCTTGTGACAACACGGCAGGAGAGCGGGACATCACCCGGCTCTCACTGTATGGGACAGGAGTTAAATCAGGAGCCTCCTGTGTCTGTGCCTCCTGTTTCTCACCTGGGGACGCTTGGCAGAGGCTCTGCCGCCGCCTGCCTGCAGGGCGGGGAGCTCCAGGCTGCGGGTGAGCCATGCGCCCAGGGCGCCGTGAGCATGTGACACCCGCACACCGGCTGTGGGCTCCAGCGGACGGAGGCTCGGGAGGAGCCTCCAGGCGGCCGCGCAGGCGTGGACCGAGCTTGACCCCGAAGTGGCTGCGGTTCGCTGCCGGTGTCTGGGCTGCCCTGAGGCCACCGGCTGGGGCGCGGGAGCGTGGTGGGAGACAGGGTATCACAGGCTGTGACGGGAAGAGCACCCACCGGTCTCCTGGCTGATCCCGCGGGAAACTTCAGGGGGAGGAGGCCCAGCCTCTCTCGGGGGCCCTCGCCCAGCCGCGTCCCGCGTGGCCCCGCTCACTCTCCCCTCCCCGCAGGCTTTGACCTGGTGAAGTGCGAGGACCCCGGGGTGCCCAGCTACGGCTACCGCGTCCGGGACGAGGGCCACTTCGCAGACACCGCCGTCGTGTTCAGCTGCAACCCCGGCTACGCCATGCACGGCAGCAGCACGCTGACCTGCCTGAGCGGGGACCGCCGCGTGTGGGACCAGCCCCTGCCGTCCTGCGTGGGTGAGTGGGCCGCTCCCGGCAGGGCCGGCCGGGGCCCGGGCACTCCCACGGCCGGCCCCTCCGGCGCATTGTATCCTCCTGACGTCTGTGTAGGGTTGTCTTAGATATAGTTTTATTGACTTCAGAAAGGAAGGGAGAGGGACAGAGAGTTAGAAGCATCAGTGATGATAGAGAAGCAATGATAGGCTGCCTCCCGCATGTCCCCCACTGGGAATCGTGGAACCCTGACCTCCTGCTTCATAGGTCAATGCTCAACCCCCAAGCCACGCCCGCCAGGCTGTGTGTAGGATTTTAGGTGGGAAAGACAGGCGTCCTAGTTCCGTTTTATGGAGACAATATGCGGAGAGTTATTAGAGTTGTAGCATGCGTGTGCGTGGTTTATGCTCTCCGCTGTAATTTCATGAAAGACAACCTCCTTCCTTCCCGAGGATGATGCTCGGGAACAAGGACGGGAAGGGACGATAGACAGGGCGTGGCGTGCGATGTGTCATGTATGAAACAGACGTGACGGGCTGTCTGTAGCTAAACAAACCCGTGACCCCTCCCACGTCTGTGCCTTGCAGCGGAGTGCGGTGGGCAGATCCATGCGGCCACCTCGGGGCGCCTGCTGTCCCCCGGCTACCCGGCTCCTTACGACAACAACCTGCACTGCACCTGGGTCATCGAGGCCGACCCCGGGAGGACCATCAGGTGCGTGTCTCTCAGCGGCTTGGGGACAGAGGCGTGCCGGCTGCTCGCCTCCGTGAGCCCCTGGGTTGATTGGGAGGTTGCTGAGCTACAGGGGAGAGCGTGCTGAGGGGTGAATGGTCTGAGGCTCACGTGCTGATGGTGGTGTTCCTTTGACAATGTGTGGTGACCACGGATAACAGAGAAAAGCAGAATGTGCATCAGTTAGCATTTGCTACGTAACAAGCTGCCCCCCCTGCAAAAAAATAAAAAATAAAAACTAGTTGCTGAAAACAATTATTTGCTCAGGATATGGTGGGTGGTCTGGGCAGCTCTCGTCTGTGCCCGCTCAGCCAGGTGGTCCGAATGGCCTGGCTCGGGTGTGCGGCCTCAGCGGGACGGTTGGGAAGGCGGGGTCCTCTCCGTCCCAGTGGCTTGTCCGCCATGGGCTGGTCGCGGTGGAAGGCCCTCGGTGGCAGGAGGGGCCCGGCTTCTCAAACTTCCGCTTGCATTGAATTCGCGCACCGGGCCTCTAGTTAATGAACAAGGCGCTGAGGTCATCAAAACGGACAGCATTTATGTGAACTGACTTTGATATTGAACTATTGCATTCTGGGAAAGAACAGTAGTTCCACCCATGTCCTGTCCCAGGGTCCTTTCCCTTCTGTTGCACACCTTCCCGTGTCAGAGTTCACCTAACTCATGACCAGATCTTTGTAACCCCAGGCCTAACGTCCTTTTCGGCGGGGAGGGGGGAGGCAGGTTGGTATCCACAAGGAACCTGGTTGATGTCCAGCTGCACCTGCACGTGCTCCTGACGATTCTGGCGTGTTGATGACAGACGTGCTCTTTGGGGATGTTGATTTGGACAATAACGGACTGAAAAGCGTGTAACGTGTTCCTGTAGGCTTCGTATGCTTCCAATACTCAGGAGAATGGGTCTGGTCTTAGCGTTGACCTGTGGGCCAGGGCACAGAGCCGGGTTGGTTCGTTGTTAACGTATCGACCGCATTGCTTCACTGTTTACTTGAAAACAGGGAAAATGCCGCTTATGTAGCCATCACGCCAGGGATTGAAGGACTGAGCATTTCTTAATAGAAGCAAAACTTGTTGGACATTCATACTATGATTTATTTTTGCACTGTACATATTTTTTTACTCTAGAAAGTGTGTACGTTCAAACTCATAAAGAATATCTGTGAGTGTATTTGAGCCAAACTGTCCATAATTGCCAGGAAGCAGCGTGTCAGTGGGCTGGGATAATGTCCCGCAGAATGGCGGTTTTCACCCTGTTTTACACATTACAATCAAAGGGGCAGACGTGAGTGGGTTACATGGAATCCACTGGTGACAGGTTAGGGGGCAGGAGACAGCAAAGCCGGGAAACCCTGGGATTGGGTAAAGGTGAGATGACGGACACGTGCTTCTCTCCTGAGGAGGGTGCGGGACAGTTAGTCAGTGCTTAGCTCAGTGACAGGGAGGGGTGTGCGGGCTCTGCAGGGGTGCCTGCGTTTGAGGGTCGGAAAAGGGAAACCACTTGGGTATTCCAACACTCTGTTACCGCAGATGCATAGACAGCAGGCAGCTGGTCAGGTAACGAGGGGCCTCTGTCAGGGCAGGTCCCGCCTAGCCTGGGGCCTGACTGCCCGCCATGACGGCTCTTAGTAAACAGTTTCAGTGCAGGCCCCATGTGGTCACCGGAGGCCCCTTAGTGTACACGGCCGCCACGCGGGCCTTCCTGGCTGCACCCTGAGCATGGCCCTCCCGTCTGCAAAGGCAAAGCCGCAGGCATGAGCCGGGGTGACGGTGAGGGTGGTGTTCCTGTTGTCACCGCCGCCGCCGCCTCTGATTTTACCGCCGCCCAGAGCACTTGCTGCTTCTGCATGGCCGTAACTTTTATTCGTGGCCACGGAAGACCCAAACAGTCGCTGCCAGGGGCGCTTGGCCGGAGGACGCTGGTGATTCTGACGAGTGGGCTGCTAAGCTGTCACCCGAGCAGAACGTAATGAAACGACTCACGCCACACATGGGGCCGTGTGGAGCGTGTGCAAGGCTTTTCCTGTCATTCGTAAATGGCCCGGCCGTGTCTCCGTGGCCGGCTGTGCAGACTGCCCCTGGGTCAGCCTGGCTGCTCTGCCGTGTACGTGCCGGGAAGCCTGGCGGTGCACGCACTGCTGTCCGAGTGCAGCCTTTCCCCGCGGTCACGAGAAGCCCGGGGCCCGAGTCTGGGAGGGGCGTGCAGGGGTGAGATTCATGGGAGGAAAAATGAGGGGCCGTCCCAGGTGCCCAGTGTCTTGGCCACAACCAGGTGGCCCATCTCCGCCCCCCGTGGAGGCCCAGCCCTGCCTGCACCCGCCCAGAGGAAGGGCCGGGTCCAGAAACCCCTGCTGTTGGCCTGGCACCCCCGACAGGAACGACGGGAGACCACTGACGGGGACATGGTGGTCACTGCTGTCCTGGGGACTCTGACGTCTCTGAGAGCCTGGGCACCTCTGCTTCCTTAGCTCCTCGTCCCAGCCCTGCTCCCGCTCCCCCTCCTCCTGCTCCCTCTCCTCCCGATGACCGCATCCTGATCCCAGAAGGTTCTCATTTCCAAAAGCAGTTTGACTCCTATCTCCAGTGTTTTCCCAAGATCTGGGCGGTGCCCCCCGGGCCTGCGGGGTAGACCGCCGTGGATTTCTTCCCAGGAGGCCGGCGCCGTGGGAAAAAGCTGTGTGTGAAAGCCTGGCTCTCCCTCCCTCTTACCTGCTGTTTCCAGTTCCTCTCCCCACTCACGTCCCTGGCACTTTAATCTTCTCCCAACCGCCCTTTCCAATCCCGCCGCTACCGGCTGGTCCCAGAGTCCCTGTCCCTGGGGTGGCGCTCTGCCCTGGCACCTTCTCTCCGATGCTCACCCGGGCCCGTGTTTCAGAGGGCGCGCTCACTGTCTCCATCTGTCCGTCCATCTACCCATCCATCCAGCGCAGTACCTTTCTCTATCGATCACGCACTTGCTTTATTAGAAGTCCTGAAATTGCGTAGTGTAATCCCCGCCTTCGTTTTTGGCATTAGATCGCCATGGCCATTCATGGCTCTGCATTCCCACATGCATTTCACAAACACGTGCCACTTTCTACCACGGAAACGCTAGGATTCCTATTGGAATCACCGTCGGTCCATAGATGGATTGAAGGAAAGCTGACGTTGCGGACGGTGCTGAATTCCAGTCCCCGGCCCGGCGCGTTGTCCCGGTCATGGAGATCCGAGACGGTTTGCCGCAGTCTGCACGTGTGTTCTGTGCGTGGGCCTTGCACGTCTCAGAGTGACTCCCGCTCTCGCCTGCTTTCTGCTGACGCTTCATCTCATCTCGTGTGTGTGTCCCTGAACGTGACCTTCCTCACTCAGTGCCCAGTGGGAAAAGCAACTTGAAGACAATACTAGCCCACAGCAAAGCGACATCGATGATGTCATTATTGGTGGACACACGAAGGGCCCTGTGCATCGTCTGGGGATAAGTACGTGCACACGTGGATGGAAATAGTGAACACGTAAACAGGACGGTCCATCTGAACTTCAGAGCGTGGGTGACCGGAAGGACACAGGACCACATGGGGGGGGGGGGCGGGCATGTGAGAGTGTCTATAAGGTTTTATTCTTTAAAAAGGTCTGGATCCAATGGGGTTGACGGTTACCACCGCGGCAGGGGAGGGGTACACACGTGCCTGCTGTAGTCTGATCCTTTCTATGGAATAAAAATATATTTCATGTCGGGCATTTAAAAACCAGCTGCTTCATACTCTGTGCAGGTGAGGTATTTTTGAGCATGTAACACACACAAAATAGATCGTTTAGCAGTGTGTGCAGTCTTTCCGATGTCATCTTTTCCGATTTCGTATCTCCCTCACAACCCTGTGATTGGGCGGTACGTCAGGAGCTGTAAGTCACTGGGAAGGCGACGGGCTGGCGGCGGGCTCCGCTCCGATCTGTCTCAATTGCGCAAATAGGACCGGATTTCGCTGCCTCCTCTGACAGCGAGCTCCTCGCCGAGACGCTGGAGTCCTTCTGGAAAATGTCTGCAAATCCAATCAGGTGCTGTAACTCCATAAAGGAAGGAGTTGCTATTACACTGCGCCGCCTGTGCGCCCGGAGAGCTTTAAATGTCATAAAGGAAGGAGGGAGGGGACCCACCCGCCTTCGTGTTGCTATTGCAAATAACGCCTTTTCTGAAAATGCAATTTATGGGAACAAATACAACATCAGACCTCATCATAGGGCTTCAGGCAGACAATCTCCTGGTGTCATCCTTTCCTGCTGGCGTGGATGCTGCCCCCTCCTGGGCACGACAGGAACAGCACCGGCTCCACATGGAAAACCTGTGGGATCCTTTTCACAGGAAGCTCTGTCCCATGTGTCTGGGTGGCCAGGAAGCTTTGTGTGATCGCCAGGAGCGGACGGCCCCGCTCGCATGGCTCCGTGGTTGAGCTTCGACGTATGAACCAGGAAGCGATTCCCGGTCAGGGCTCTTGTCTGGGTTGTGGGCTCGATCCTCAGTGCGGGGTGTGCGGGAGGCAACTGCTCCGTGATTCCCTCTCATCACTGATGTTCCTATCTCCCTTCCCTCTCCCTTCCTCTCTGAGAGCAATAAACATATATTTTTTTAAAAAGTGCTGACAGCCTCAGAAGGGATGGTTTCATCCTTAAAAAGTAGCCCAGGACGTGGCTCAGGACTCTGAGGTCCTGCCAGGGGCTCCCGCTCTGCCTGGGTGTCCCTGCAGCCCTGTCCCGGTGCAGTTAGCGGTGATCAGGCCGGCAGCAGAGTGGTTAGGGGAGCCAGGTGCCGGCAGGAGTCGGGGTGGGATGGAAGCCTGCGCCAGGGCCGGTGTGCGTTGCCGGGCTCCCCGTGCGCCCTGGCCGGAGGCATTGCCGAGTGACGTGACTGTGTGTCTCCGCAGCCTCCACTTCATCCTGTTCGACACGGAGCAAAGCCACGACGTCCTGCGCGTGTGGGACGGGCCAGCGGAGCGCGCCATCCTGCTGACGGAGTGGAGTGGCTCGGCGCTACCGGGCGACATCCACAGCACCTTCAACACCCTCACCCTGCAGTTCGACAGCGACTTCTTCATCAGCAAGTCCGGCTTCTCCCTGCAGTTCTCAAGTGAGTGCTGAACCCCCTCAAGCCCCCTGGGGACCAGCGCCTGGTCCTGGCTCCCCACGGGGAGGGCATGTGCCTGAGCACAATGTGGGGATTGAAAGAGCGTGTCAGAGAGAAGGCTTGTCTTAGGAAACCCTGCTTCATTAGAGTGGCTATGTCTGTATCTACATCTATAATACCCATATCTACATAGCTATATCCATATATATCTATCATATCTATATCTACATCTATAATACCCATATCTACATAGCTATATCCATATATATCTATAATACCTATATCTACATCTATAATACCCATATCTACATAGCTATATCTATATATGTCTATCATATCTATACCTACATCTATAATATCTATACCTATATATCTATCATATCTATATCTACATCTATAATACCTACATCTATATATGTCTATCATATCTATATCTATATCATATCTATATCTACATCTACCCTGTTTCCCCGAAAATAAGACAGTATCTTATATTAATTTTTGCTCCCAAAGATGCGCTAGGTCTTATTTTCAGGGGATGTCTTATTTTTCCATGAAGAAGAATACAGTACACATTTATTGTTAAATGAAAATAAAGGAAATTTATTACCTGTATATGGTACGGTAGTACGGTAGTTGTCAACACAAACCAGACAAACTGTGAATCCTACAGTATCAAGAATTTACTCATTTATTCAATGACAATCATGTCATCATCTTCTGGAACATCATCATAACAATCCAATTCCTGAATTTCCTGGTGAATTTCTTGTGACTCCATTTCTTTCAGAATCAGTGGACCAAATCTCTCATGTTTATCAATAGCATTCTGAGAAAGAGCCTAGGGGGGGCCTTATTTTCAGGGGATGCCTTATATTTCATCCAGAAGGAAACCTGTAAGTGGGTCTTATTTTCGGAGGATGTCTTATTTTGGGGGAAACACAGAATAATATCTATTTACATTTATATTTATAATAAGTATGTCTATATCTACATCAATAATATTTATATCTATATATATAGATATCTACATCTATAATATCTCTATATGTTTATATCATTGACCTATGTCTATATCTACCTATCTATACTAATAAAAGGGTAATATTCTAATTAGACCAGATAGACCAGACATCTTCTGGTCGTCCAGTCCTCCTTCCAGACAAAACCACGGTGGCAGGGCTGAGGCGGAGGTGGATAGGGGCAATCAGGCAGACAAGGGAAGGCAGTTAGGGGCGGTCAGGCCAGCAGGCAGAGGCAGTTAGGGGCGATCAGGCAGGCAGGCAGAATGGTTAGGGAAAATCGGGCAGGCAAGCAGGTGAGTGGTTAGGAGTTCTTTATAGACGTACCTTTAAAGGCTTCCACTGCCTGCTCACCTTAAGCTGAGCCAGGTGTGGGTCTCTCCCTGGACACCAGGTTGACCCTGCTGCTCCCCACACCAGGCTCCCAGAGGCTGTGGTGTGAATGAGTTCCCAGAGCCGCCGGCTGCCAGCTGACCTGCTTTCTCTCCCCACACCTCCCCGCACGGGGGGCCTGGTCTGCGCCTCCCTGGGCTGAGGGCCAGCTGCTAGTGTGAGCGCCACCTCCCAGCATCCTCCGGGCCCCCTCCCTGACCCGCATGCTCCATCTGCTCCCCGAGACAGGACCACCTTCGGGGCCCAGGCCGCTGGGAATGGACGGTTTCCGGGGGAAGCAGGGCGAGAGGTTTGGTGCGGTTCCCCTCCGGGTGCATTTAGTGGCCCCATGCAGAGGCGCCATTCCGTGCGGCGGTGTGCGGGGTCAGGATTCACACGTAAACACTCTGCACCTCCACGGATCTCTCAGCAGGTCCCGGAGCCAGAGCAGGACTTACATGAGAGAGTGCGCTCCGGTCGGCGTGCTGGTTCAAAGGTCGCCATAACACTGGGGTCACAGGCTGCGCACTTCCTCACCCTGGGGCGGGGCCTGGGGGGGGCCGTTCACTGCGAATGCCACGGGGGAGCGGGTGTCTGCTCTTCGGGAAAACATGTCCATTTGCTAAGATGGTGCAGGTTTGCTCTTTGTGTGAAACAGAAATGTCCTTTTCTTAGAAGCGATGGTGCGAGCGGATGGTAGGCGTGTGACTGAGGGCGGTGTGGTACAGCCGAGAAGTGGGAGAGCGAGGAGCGCGCTCGGTGCTCTCTGGGCCGCCCCTAACCAGCTCTGAGGGCAGTGCCGGCTTCAGAGCAGCACTGAGGGGGCGGGAGAGCCCCCCACCCCTGCCCGGCCCTGCCCTGCCCAGCTGTCCCATGAGGCTCCCCTCCGGGGCGTCTGTCACACCTGAACCTGCAGTATCCAGATGGTCACCCGGAGTCCACAGTGGACACCAGGGATCACTAGTTTTTAAAAACATATCTATTTTATTGATGTCAGTGAGGAAGGGAGAGAGAGAGAGAGAAACATCCATGATGAGAGTCATGGATCGGCTGCCTCCTGCGTGCACCCTACTGGGGACGGAGCCCACAGCACTGGGAACGTGCCTGCCCGGGAATGGAACCGTGACCTCCTGGGCCATCGGTGGGCGCTCCACCACGGAGCCAGGCGGCCGGGCAGGGTCACTTTTGTGCCGTGCACCTGGGGGTGTGGACAGATGAGATGGCGCGTGTCCATCGTCACAGCGTCACAGCGCGGTTTCATCGCCCACACCCTCAGGGCTGCCCCATCCCTCCTGTCAGCATCGGAAACCCCAGTGTTGGTGCTGGGTCCACGGTTCTGCCCTTTCCAGACGCCACGGAGTGGGAGCCACAGTGTGGCCTCTCGGGCTCGCTCTGTCCTCAGGCACGGCTCTGGCTCCTTCGCGCCGTGTCCGCCTCCACAGCCCCGCCCTGTCCAGCCAGCAGGGTAGGTAACGGGACGGACGGCACCTCGCTCACCCATGAAGGACGGTCAGGGCCGAATCCCGGTGCTCCCGCTTGGACAGTCACAGTAAAGCTGTTGTCGGTCGGTGTGCAGCCAGAGTGACGGCTTAGCCTGTGCGTGCGGGCTGTGCGCCGAGAGCCCGCTGAGCTGTTCCCGGCCTGTTAAATGTCCCTTTGTAAATCCGCCTGGAACCTAGCCACCACTTTCCCCTCTTCCCTGGTGACGCTCTCTTTTTAAATGGTATCTTCCTGATTTGGGTTAACAAGAAGCCCCTCAGTATAGTTCCTGGAAAACAGATTCTTTTTTTTCTTTTTTTTTTTTATTAAGGTATTATATATGTACATATCTTACCATTTCCCCCCACACACTCCCATATGGAGAACAGATTTTAATGCTTCTCCTGCAGTTAACTGATATGCCAATGTTTAAAAATGATGGATATGCACACACCTATGAAATGCTCAGAGGAAATTAAAAACTACTTAATTTTTAACTTATTTTATTTTCAATGTTCTAGATTTTTCCATAGGGAGTTGCCATTTTTATGGAGTGACACAAATGGACCGTAGGATGTGCAGTTCTTAACTGGGAACACACCCCATAAAATGCTCGTTAGACCAGAAGTCCTTCAGTATGTCCGCAGAGGTTGCTGGGTGTCCCTGCATTCCCAGCTCAGAACCCCTGGGTCTGGGCTATTCTCGGGAAGCGTGACTTCAGGGGTGAAACGCTCATGTGGACGCAGTGTCTGGCGGACGTCTCCGTTACTAAGTCACGGTGACGTTTTCTGAAATCAGTGGGACATGCCAAGTCTGTATCGGGGGACTTTGTAAAACTCAGATCCACGTTCTTTGTCTGCGAGTCGGGCTTGAGTGCACATGCCCGGCACACGATTCTCTGCGTTTTCTGAGCTTTCCAGCCCCCGAAGTGTTAATGCCCCATAGGGGACCCCGACTGCCGGCCACTGCCCTGCCCACCTACACCCCACCGCCCACCTAAGGCGATTTCCTGCCCTAAGCCAGGGAGCAGCTTCTCAGATAAATGTTCCACATAATAACCGCACTGCGCACACGGTTCACCCAGGAACCAGGAACTCAGCCCACAGTTTGTTAGTGTTTTAAAAATCCAAGGAGGATCCACGGCCCAGTTCTTCGTTTCTGTGTTAGTGGAATATAAGAAGATCGCACCTCGTTATGTAATTCACGTATACAGGGCCTGTCCAGGCAGCTCAGCTGGTTAGAGCATCATCCTGATATGCCAGGGTTTCGGGTTCAGTCCCCGGTGAGGGCACATGGAAGCCTCACCCAGAGGATGCATAATGAAGTGGAACAGCCAGTAGATGCTTCTCTCTCTGTCTTTCTCTTCCTCTCTCTAAAATCAATAAAAAGGGAAATGGAGCTGAAACCGGTGTGGCTCAGTGGATAGAGCGTCTGCCTGCAGACTCAGGGGTCCCAGGTTCGATTCCGGTCAAGGGCATGTTCTTTGGTTGTGGGCACATCCCCAGTGGGGGGTGTGCAGGAGGCAGCTGGTCGATGATTCTCTCTCATCAATGTTTCTAACTATCTATCCCTCTCCCTTCCTCTCTGCAAAAAATCAATAAAATATATTTTTTAAAGAAAACGGGGGGAGGAATGGAGCCCAACCAACCGGTGTGGCTCAGTGCTTGAGCATTGACCTTTGAACCAGGAGGTCATAGTTCAATTCCTGGTCAGGGCACATGCCTGAATTGTGCGTTCCATCCCCAGTGTGGGGCATGCAGGAGGCAGCCGCTCCATGATTCTCTCTCATCATTGCTCTTTCTATCTCTCATTCTCCCTTCCTCTCTACCTTCAATAAAAAATATATTTAAAAAAAGAAAAATGGAAAGTATATGTATGTTTTATAGGTTCCCCTTGTCAACAGTGGGTTCATAGGAGAGGAGCATGCGTGTCCCCGCAGGTCCTCATCCTACAGGGTCTGTGTGCGGTGGCCCGTGACACTCAAAGGCGCACCCATGGCTCGCATGGTAAGGGTTTTGGCCGCTCACAGTGACCCAGAGTGTCCCCGATCCCGGTGGACAGGACGAGGTGGGCAGGATGGCGTGCGGGGCGGGGCCTGTGGGAAGTGACCTATGACCTCAGAGGCCCAGCAGCCCTGTGGGACATGGACAGCCACAGTGCCCATCCGCGGGGCGGGGCTTCTCCTCGGGTAGCCCAGGGGCCAGAAAGCCGCTGGAACCCCGTTTCCTCTCTCATGGCGGACAGTGGAGGCTCAGAGGCCCATTCGGAGGAAGCACACTGGCGGGGAAGTGAGGGAAAGGTGCTGCGGCTCAGAAAAGCACACACTGTGAGGAGAAATGAGCGCGGCGGCTCTGCATGGCCCGGAGGCGCAAAAGCAATTTCTGAAGCAGAGAAGTGCCTCCGGTCCGGGCTGGCTATTGGCCGCTCACTCAGCTGTCCTGGCGCCGCCGGGGACCGTGCCCCTGCAGCCATCACCGGGACACCCCCATTCATCTCAGGCCGGCCAGGGACAGCCGCCCGCGGCTCCATTTCAAATTGTGTTTTTCCCCTCCAGTCTTTTTATTGCTTTTTTAATCTGATCCAGATAACCGGGCATCTTTTCCCTTTTATGTCCTCATTCCGAAAGGACGGAGTGTGACTTCGGGGCCCATTTCCAGGAGACTCAGCCTCCACGCTGACTTACTGGTCATTTCTGTGCGCCTCGGGGCTGGGCCGGGACAGCCCGCGGCTCACACGTTCACGTCCATCAGCAGGTTTGCAGAGGCAGCGTTTCTGTCTGTCCCAGCATGAACCCCATGAGAGTGTGACTTTTACACGGATGCTCTAAGATTCTCATACATGCTCCAAAGGAAAGTCTGGGTGAGAGTAGGGAATGTACTTTCAGAAAGGATTTACACCTCCTACTGTGAAAGGACCAATATGTAACCAATAGAACAGGCCCACGTTTCACCAACACTTTCTGGAGAAATTGGCAGGATTGCTGGGAAGTATGTGCCGTGATTATAACACTGTAGGCTACACTGGATTAAACTATTTTTAAATGTGTTTTTATTGATTTTAGAGGAGAGGAAGGGAGAGGGAGAGAGAGATAGAAACATCAATAATTAGAATCATTGATAATTAGAATCGGCTGCCTCCTGCACACCCCCTACTGGGGATCCAGCCTGCAACCCGGACATGTGCCCTGACCAGGAATTAAACCAGGACCTCCTGGTTCCTAGGTCGATGCTCAATCACTGAGCCACACTGGCTGGGCTGGATTAAATTATTTTAAAAAGGTTTCGTGACTGTAGGAATTCTCAGAGCCTTTGACCTCTAATGAGGACTCTGTCGTATCCAGTGTTCGCCATTCTGTTTGGCCAGATTCGTGCTAATAACCCTCATAACTACACTACCTAGAACATTTGTTTCCCAACGTTGATGTCTGGAAATTTTCACTTGTGTACATGACCAGTACACCTTGGCACAGGACGTGTTTACTGGGTCATGTGTGAACTTGTGGTGAATACTGAAGGAATATTTGGAAAGAGAGCTAATAACACATATCTTGCTTTAGAACTTAAAATAACCTTTACCCTTGGCTTTACTTGTACATTTTTATTGCTAAAGTATTTGAGTACCACATACCAATACTGTTCTATTAATAGTGCATGAAATTCGTGCACTCAGAGCGGGGCAGGGGAGGGTGTTAGTCCCTCAGCCCAGCCTGTGCCCTCTCAGAGTCCAGGAGCCCTTGGGGATCTGACTGATGGTGGGGAGTGGAATGGACTTAAACCAGCAGCTGGATATCCTTAGCATTGCCATACAGGCAGGAGAAGCTCCCACCACCACCAATGTGCTCGCCAGCCTTGAGTCTGGCTTCTGGCTGAGGGGCACACCCTCTGTGTTGAGCGTCTGCCCCCTGGTGATCAGTGCGTGTCATAGTGACCAGTGATCCCACTGTTCAGTCGATTTGCATATTAGCCTTTTATTATACAGGATTACTGTGAATATTATTATATAATGATTAAACAGTTAAATGACTATGTTAAAACTGTGTACTTTAAAATTATTTTAATGTTCTATAAACAGTGACAGGAATGATCACTTGGAAATGAATACCTAACCACCTGTTTGGGCAGAGGGTGGCGTGTCTCGTGAGGATGTGGAATTCAGTCCAGTGGACGTGACTGTGAGCCATGGTGTGCAGTGGGCATTGCTTGTGATCTCTTATCTGCAGCACAGAGATGTCAGTGTAGCGTGGGTGGAGCACAGTGGGTCTTAGATTCCTTGGAACGTCCCCCAAATACCTAGCTGGGCTCGCCTGTGACGTCTCGCTCACGGCGGCCTGGCTGTGGCGCCGGTGGTGGTGCTGAGTCTATAGTGACCCTAACAGTGTGTGGCTCAGGTGCTGCGACCCTTCTTCCTACGTCAGCTTCCTGTCCTCCCGCCCACCCTTCACCCCAGGGCCACTGGCTGCACTGGGTCTGGGGGCTCTGCTTGCTTTGGACTCTGACTGCTCCTCTTCACAGCTGATGGGAGGGGGTGGGAACCTGAAATACCGCCTTGGGGCCTCTGACCCACAAGCCCCGCTTTCTTCCCATTGAAGACTCTGCACTGCACCCAACACCCCCCTTCCCCGGGGTGTCCCCCGATCTCTGCTGCACAGGGACCTCTCTCCTCAGAACACAGTGATCATAATAACGGAGTGATGAGGGGGAGTGTTGTAAGCCCTCTGTCCTGCTCTTGGGAAATGAACATGAGCCAGGGCCTTGAATGTCCGTGTTTCGTCAGGTGAGCGCGTAGAAAATGTATCTGCTGGAAACATGTTCACGGTGCGGGTAAAATCTATTCTCACACATCCACGAGCTGGCCAGAGATGGGGATCCTCCAAGTCCCCACGGGGATAGAAACTTTAGAGCGCTCACAGCTCAGAGTGGCTCTGTCCTGCCACCATCCGTCCATCATCCCCGGGGACACGGACTCCATTAAGAGACCCAGGGCCTGAGGGAATTGGAAGCCAAGTCTGGGGCCTTCCCAATGTTGGAAATATAATTGAAACCCTCGTTAACAGTTAGAACGCCAGAGAGGGCTCACCCTCAGGATAGGGGAGGCTAGAGGGATGGATGGATGGATGGATGGAGATAAGCATAGACATAAATAAACAGGTGTATTTAGATATAGGTATATATATGGATATGGTAGAGGTAAAGATAGAGAGATAGCAAGAGCTAGATAGAGATAGAGGTAGATATAGTTATAGACATAGACATAGACATAGAGTCATAGAAATAAAGACATAGACATAGACACATAGACATAGACATAGACACATAGACATAGACATAGACACATAGACATAGACATAGACATAAAGACATAGACATAGAAACATAGACACAGACATAAAGACATAGACATAGAGACATAGAGACATAGACATAAAGACATAGACATAGACACATAGACATATACATATACATAGACATAGACACATAGACATAGACATAGACACATAGACATAAAGACATAGACATAGACATAGACATAGACACATAGACATAGACATAGACATAGACATAGAGGCATAGGCATAGGCATAGACACATAGACATAGACACAGACATAAAGACATAGACATAGACATAGACATAGACACATAGACATAGACATAGACATAGACATAGACATAGAGGCATAGGCATAGGCATAGACACATAGACATAGACATAGACATAGACATAGACATAGACATAGACATAGACATAGACATAGACATAGAGGCATAGGCATAGGCATAGGCATAGACTTAGATTCTGCACTCTTCCATCTTTTCTGTGTTCCTGCCTGGACAGGTGGCTCCCAGTGCCAGCCCAGGAGGCCCTTCATGCCTACACACGTGCAGGCCACCTCTTCAGTCGTGTGACATGTTGCTATCTCCTCTTCCAGCCTCGGTAGCATCCACCTGCAACGACCCGGGGATGCCTCAGAACGGCACCCGCTACGGGGACAGCCGGGAGCCGGGCGACACCGTCACCTTCCAGTGCGACCCCGGCTACCAGCTGCAGGGATCCGCCAGCACCACCTGCGTGCAGCTCAACAACCGCTTCTTCTGGCAGCCCGACCCGCCCACCTGCACAGGTACCGGGGCACGGGCGCACGTCCAGAGGGAGGCACGGCCTCGGTAAACTCGCCGGGAAATGGATCATCTCTTCAGAGACATTTCTTTTCTTTAAATGTACGTTTATGGATGTCCGAGAGGAAGGGAGAGGCAGCGAGAAAGAGAAACATCAATGAGGAGAGAGAAGCATGGGTCAGCTGCCTCCTGCACACCCCCTTCTGGGGATGGAGCCTGCAACCCGGGCACGTGCCCTGACCGGGAGTTGAACCATGACCTCCTGGTTCATAGGTCAATGCTCAACCACTGAGCCACACCGTCAGGGCCAGCAATATTTCTTAAGTGTTTCTCTCCACCTACTGGTGCCCTGACCATTAAATGTCAATTTCATTGCAAGCCTTTAAACTGTATTTTATTAGGTGAGATCCAGGGAGTAGTCTACTTAATATAGAGTAATTGACATTCATCTACCACTTCTTATCCTGGACACATCTTGTAAAGATAAGAATTAATTAAATTACTATAATCTAAAATTCTGGGTGGCTAAAATTTCATAACCCTCCTAAAGCTGTTCTCATTTTTTTTTAATATAGAAACTTGCCCGTGAGCAAAACCGACTAGATAGAAAGTACTTTCTCTTTTGAAGTGGTTTTATATAGTCTTGCTACATTTTAATCGAGTTCTGAAAACTGGAAATTCTCTTGCTCTTGTCACAATGAAGATGCAAGGAGAATGTGGTCTCTGAGCTGCCCTGGAATTGTGGGAGTTTGGCCTTATTAGCATGGAAATGGGTTTTGCAGACTTTAATTTGAATAACAATCCAAGATGTTTTATCGCAAATATGGCTTTAAGGTAATGCATGTTTTTATAGAAAATAGCAATCCCATGTAGACTGTCTCTCCATTCAGTTCAACATTTTACCATAAATACCTACTCAGATGATTTCAACTTCATTTTAAACAGAAATGCTACTGAACTTTATTATTCCAGTGAACTGTCACAGTTCAATTTGAACTTCTTTACCATTGGTTTCCAATCTGTGCCCTTTAATTAATCTGTGAAGGGAGACCGTGATCGTGAAACGAGAGGCTGCCCTGCCAAGCCCTGTCACCAGGAGAATCCGCAGATTTTTACCTCTTTCTTTTTCTTTCCTCTTTTTCTTTCTCCACTGGAAGATGCATGAATTTAAAAAAAAAAAAATGTTTGCATTGATTTCAGAGAGGAAGGGAGAAGGGGAAAGAGATAGAAACCTCAATGATGAGAGAGAAGCATGGATCGGCGGCACACCCCACACTGGGGATCAAGCTCACAACCTGGGCATGTGCCCTGACTGAGAATCCACCCTGTGACCTCCTGGGTCATAGGTCAGTGCTCACCCACTGAGCCACACTGGCCGAGCCCTGCCTGTTCCTTTTTAGAAGTGGAGTAATTACCTATTAACGCCGCCGCCATTTAAGACCACTGTCCTGCTTCTAGTGAGGAACACACCTTTGCTCCTGTTCTGCAGGCTGCCCGCTCCTGGGGAGGGACCTCCCAGAGCCAGGCGGCTAGCCGTTAGCCTCCCTGAGGCCGCTGCTCATGGCCGTTCACTTATACACGTCATTGAGTATCTGAGCGTCATTCATCGGGCTGTGGCCCGGGTCGGCTCCTCCATGAGCTCCTAGCTCTGTCATCCGCCCTCAGCAGAGACCAGGTGGCACTCCATCCGCCTGAGTGTCCACCACAGGGACACGCTCCCACCGCTGCAGTCCTATGAGTGGTGTGTGTCCGCAGTCCTATGAGTGGTGTGTGAGTGGTGTGTGTCCACCGTCCTATGAGCGGTGTGTGTCTGCAGTCCTATGAACGATACATGTCCGCAGTCCATGTCCACAGTCCTATGAGCGGTGTGTGTCCGCAGTCCTATGAGTGATGTGTGTCCGCAGTCCGGTGTATGTCTGGGGCTTTAACATTTTTGAAAACTCGGGAAGGATGCTGCAGTGAGAGCTATCCTCAGCCACCCATGAGAGCGACTTCCTGGACCACAAGGAAAACACCGTGTGTAGTATTCTCACCCTCATCCTTTCAGATGGCGGAGCCCGAGGTCTCTGGGAGTCTGAAGCAGCGCTTTCAGTTCCCTGTGAATTCCCTCCCCGTGAATTCCCTGCGAATTCCCTCCCTGTGAATTCCCCGTGAATTCCCTCCCTGTGAATTCCCTCCCTGTGAATTCCCCGTGAATTCCCTCCCTGTGAATTCCCTCCCTGTGAATTCCCTCCCTGTGAATTCTCTCCCCATGAATTCCCTGCGAATTCCCTCCCCGTGAATTCCCTCCCTGTGATTCCCTGTGATTCCCTGTGAATTCCCTCCCTGTGAATTCCCTCCCTGTGAATTCCCTGTGATTCCCTGTGAATTCCCTGTGAATTCTCTCCCTGTGAATTCCCTCCCTGTGAATTCCCTCCCTGTGATTCCCTGTGAATTCCCTCCCTGTGAATTCCCTGTGAATTCCCTGTGATTCCCTGTGATTCCCTGTGAATTCCCTGTGAATTCCCTCCCTGTGAATTCCCTCCCTGTGAATTCCCTCCCTGTGATTCCCTGTGAATTCCCTCCCTGTGAATTCCCTGTGAATTCCCTGTGATTCCCTGTGATTCCCTGTGAATTCCCTGTGAATTCCCTCCCTGTGAATGTGAAGGCGCCCCGCCCCATCCCGCATGCCCTGCTCTCAGGGTGTGTGGTTCCTGCCTCCCAGCCCGCCCAGAGCCCATCCCTGCGTCACTGCCCTCGCCTCCCGCGATCGTCTTCTCTCTCCTTATGGAGCGTCTCAGCCTCCACTCCGTGGCACCCAGTTTTCCTTCTCCTGTGCTCGGGTGCCTGCTCTGTCACCCCCACGGGACACCCACCGTGGAGGCACCTCCTTAGGCATCTCCGGCTGCTCAGTCTCGGGGCGCACAGGCCTTGCCTTGCCGCCGTGAGTGTGTGACCAGCAGGCGCGGGAGTCAGGGCGCCCCCACATACTGACCGATTGTCCCCTCCCTTGTCCTCCTCGGTGGCAGCCACCTGCGGCGGGAACCTGACCGGCCCGGCGGGCGTCATCCTGTCCCCCAACTACCCGCAGCCGTACCCCCCCGGGAAGGAGTGTGACTGGAGAGTGAGGGTGAACCCCGACTTTGTCATCGCCTTGATCTTCAAAAGGTACCTCTCCTGTTGAACACCTCTTATTATTGTTATTTTGTTTTATTTATATTTATGTATTTATTTTGTTATTCCTCACCCAAAGATATTTTTTCCATTAATTTTTAGAAAGAGTAAAAAGGAGAGAGAGAGGCAGAGAGAAAGAAAAATTGATGTGAGAGAGACACCTCAATCGGCTGCCTCCTGCTCAACTCCCACGGGGGATTGAACCCACAACCCGGGCCTGTGCCCTGACCGGGAATGGACCCCTGACCTCCTGGCTCCTGGGTTGACGCTCAGGCCCTGAGCTCCGCGGCCGGCATGGCCCAGCCCTTGAACCCGGGTGCAGAGGGCAGTCTGTCCCTGAGGCCCGTGCTCTGATGGCCACGCTAAGGATGCTGGGTACATATGACAGCTAAGGATGCTGGGTACCTATGACAGCTAAGGATGCTGGGTACCTATGACAGCTAAGGGTGCTGGGTACCTATAACAGCTAAGGGTGCTGGGTACATATGACAGCTAAGGGTGCTGGGTACCTATGACAGCTAAGGGTGCTGGGTACCTATGACAGCTAAGGGTGCTGGGTACATATGACAGCTAAGGGTGCTGGGTACCTATGACAGCTAAGGGTGCTGGGTACATATGACAGCTAAGGGTGCTGGGTACATATGACAGCTAAGGATGCTGGGTACATATGACAGCTAAGGGTGCTTCTGGGACCATGGCTGTCTGTCATCCTATTCCTGTCTTGACGTTTTGATTCCATTTCCCTTCTGGGTCGTTCTAATGGTTAAGTCCCACGAAAGACAGAGCCCCCAGTGCGGGAGAGGCCTGGGCGGGCAGCTGAGGGTCTTCTCTCTCATCAGCTTCCACATGGAGCCCAGCTACGACTTCCTGCACGTGTACGAGGGCGAGGACTCCAACAGCCCGCTCATCGGCAGCTTCCAGGGCTCGCAGGCCCCCGAGCGCATCGAGAGCAGCGGCAACAGCCTCTTCCTGGCCTTCCGCAGCGACGCCTCCGTGGGCCTGTCCGGCTTCGCCATCGAGTTCAAAGGTACCACGTCCAGCGCCCAGCGCCCAGGCCGCCGCCCCAGGCCCGCTCTGCTCCGCTCACTCCTGCAGGAAGAGGGCCCGGCCTGGCACAGGCAGGAGGCAGCCGACCCATGTGTCACCCACATCCATGTGTCTCTCTTCTTTCCCTCTCTCTCCCACGCTCCCTAAAGGCAGTGGGAAATATCCGAGGGTGAGGGTGAGAGAGAGAGAGAGAGAGAGAGAGAGAGAGAGGAATGGAAGGAGGGAGGGAGGAAGAAGGGAAGGATGGGAGGGGAAGGGAGAGGGAAGGGAGGAAGGGAAGAGTAGAATTAAGAAAGAAGCCCATAGACGCAGACAGCTGTGCGTGGTGGCTGCCAGCAGGAAGGGCTGGGGAGGTGGGAGGTGAAGGGTTAAGTGGTGATGGAGGGAGACCTGACTTGGGGAGTGAACACGCAATACAGTACACAGATGGCGTGTGTAGGGTTGTACCCCTGGAACCTATAGGACTGTATTAGCCAGTGTCACCCCAATACATTCAGTGCTCTTCCCGGACATGAAGGGACCGGGTCCTCCGGGAAGCCAGACCCCCGCCTCCCCAGGGAGCTGGGGTGATGGAGTGCAGAGTGGGGGTGAGCTTCCGTTTTCCCAGAATCCCTGTCTGTGGCTCAGCACTGAGGTCTATAGGTAACGGGAGGATAGATGTATGGAAATAAAGCGCTGCCTCTTTTTAACCAAGAATAAGTAATGTCGTAGCAATCAGCAGTAAAATGTAGCTTGAAAACTGAGAAATATAACTTGATTGAAAGGGTTTTTCTACAATATTTAGTTATTAACTGGATAATTAATAACTCGATCATCTTTCCTAGTATATGTAATTATTAACTTGATAATTAATTAAAAACTTGGTTCTTAATAAGTATTTTTTGAGCATTTCTCATATGCTGGGCTCTAGTCTAGGCACTACAAACAAACAAGCAATCAGCCAGGCAGGTAGACACACAGGAACATTAGGGCCTGCCCTCACGGGATCACCCCCCACAGGGGTCACCCCCTCACGGGGTTACCTGCCCTCACGGGGTCACCCACCCTCATGGGGGTCACCCACCCTCACAGGGGTCACCCCCTCACGGGATCACCCCATTTCTCCTGCAGAGAAGCCGCGGGAAGCCTGCTTTGACCCCGGGAACATAATGAATGGGACCAGAGTCGGGACAGACTTCAAGCTGGGCTCCTCCGTGACCTTCCAGTGTGACTCCGGCTACAAGATCGTGGAGCCCGCGTCCATCACGTGTGTGATCGGAGCAGACGGGAAGCCGGCCTGGGACCAGGCCCTGCCCACCTGCAGCGGTACGTGTGTGCACGACCGGCTCCCCTCACCTCCTGCAGGTCCCCCCAGCACGGCCTCTCCTGCCCCCTCTGCCCCCTCACCTCCTGCAGGTCCCCCCAGCACGGCCTCTCCTGCCCCCTCTGCCCCCTCACCTCCTGCAGGTCCCCCCAGCACGGCCTCTCCTGCCCCCTCTGCCCCCTCACCTCCTGCAGGTCCCCCCAGCACGGCCTCTCCTGCCCCCTCTGCCCCCTCACCTCCTGCAGGTCCCCCCAGCACGGCCTCTCCTGCCCCCTCTGCCCCCTCACCTCCTGCAGGTCCCCCCAGCACTGCCTCTCCTGCCCCCCCCTCACCTCCTGCAGGTCCCCCCAGCACGGCCTCTCCTGCCCCCCCCTCACCTCCTGCAGGTCCCCCCAGCACGGCCTCTCCTGCCCCCTCTGCCCCCTCACCTCCTGCAGGTCCCCCCAGCACGGCCTCTCCTGCGCCTCCCTCACCTCCTGCAGGTCCCCCCAGCACTGCCTTTCCTATCCCCCCCAACCTCACCTCCTGCAGGTCCCCCCAGCACTGCCTTTCCTGCCCCCCCCAACCTCACCTCCTGCAGGTCCCCCCAGCACTGCCTCTCCTGTCCCCTCTGCCCTCACCTCCTGCAGGTCCTCTCATCACTGCCTCTCCTGCCCCCCCCAACTTCACCTCCTGCAGGTCCTCTCATCACTGCCTCTCCTGCCCTTCTCCCCCCTCACCTCCTGCAGGTCCTCTCATCACTGCCTCTCCTGCCCCCTCTCGCCCCTCACCTCCTGCATGTCCCCCCAGCACTGCCTCTCCTGCCCTCCTCCCCCCTCACCTCCTGCAGGTCCCCCCAGCACTGCCTCTCCTGCCCCCTCTGCCCCCTCACCTCCTGCAGGCCCCGTCAGTAGCCAAGAGCCTCCAGCACTACCCCCTTGTCTGCAGTGGGGACCGCTTGCTGGCAGAGCTAAGGAGGGAAATGCAGGTGACCTTCCTCCACCCTTGAATCAGTCAGGGCCTCAGCCATCCCCCCAGCACCCTAAGGGGCTGTGTCTCTCGCTCAGAGAGTTCAGCACTTTTCCTCCCACTTTGTGTGTCTGATCCACACAGAGGCACCGGTGAGCAGTCTCAGTGAGCTCTCTGTCTCTGTTTCCTTCTCTTTCTCTCTCCAGTTATACATATTCAATACACATCGATGGCACATGCACACATGTACCATTACAACCAATGGGTCACCCCCCAATTCGGTTGTGTAGAAGTGAAATTGGTAAAATCACCGATTGAAGGTCAGACCCACCTTTGAGAACAGACAAGGACAGAAGCCAGAGCTTTGCCCCATCTCCTGCGTTGCAAAGGGCCTTTGGGACATTATTCACCTCGAGTTATTAACACAGGGTCTAAAACTCCCATTTCTCCATTTATTGTTGTTATATTTTATAGTTGAAATTTTGAAAATTACATTTTATGAAATTACTCATAGACACAGGTATAAAGGGAAACAAACATTTATTGTATGTTTAAATCTAGATTAAATATGTATATATCACATATAAATACACATATATATATGTGTGTGTAAAGAGTAGTATACACATATGCGATGTAGATTGATATAGGACTTCTGTGGATTTGTTAGCACTAAGTAGTGTGCGGTTTTTGTAGCAAATCATGGTTGTGAATTATGAGGGCCCGTTATGAGCCAGCATATTCTGTTGATCTAGTTCATGGAGAATGCTGACAGACAGTGGAGTTAAGTTGTGTTAACTGCATCAGGAGATTTATAAAGATAAAGCAGGCACATTTTAGTCCTTTCCCAGGTTTATTCATTACTGAAAATAAGGCTATACACGTACACTCACACACACTCACATACTCACATAGACACACACACTAACATAGACACATACTCTCTCACACACACACTCGCACACACTCAGACACACACTCACATAGACAAACACTCACCTAGACACATACTCTCACACACATACACTCACACACATAGATACACACACTCACACATACTCTCAGACACACACTCATAAACTCACACTCACACGAAGACACCAAGATACACACACTCACATAGACACACACTAACATAGATACACATACTCTCACACATACTCACAAGCTCAGACACACAAATACACAGACACACACAGCTCTGTCTATAAGAAATGCCCACCGTCAGATTGCCCCTAGCTTTCCAGGTTTTAGTTGCTTCAGCTTTAAATCCATCTTTTAAGAGAACCCACACACATTAGTAACTATATATGTTGCTCTGAACTGAATCTGAGTTACTTAAGGTTGAAAAAAAAAACACAAAAACTAGAAATAAAACTTTTTTCTTTGATTTTCATAGTAATATAAAAACGGGGGGAAGCACCTGAAATAACCCATGTATCTCTGAATAAAGTGACCGACGGCGACCAGACATGGCTGGTGAGAGGTTAAATAGCCCAGCAGCCTGTCTGCATGGAGCCGTTATTGTTACCATCTGAGCTGTTTTCACGATTATTTAGCTCGTCTGAGAAAGGCTTAAATGGCATCGTCTCCCTGCGAAGTGAGCGCACTTCCATTCTAAGCGGTGAAGACTGTTCCTTTCCTGCCTCCGGAGAGCGAAGGGGGGTGGGCTTTGGGCAGGAACACCCTGGACGGTTAGGTGACACCCTGCTCCCCCATGAAGGGGGCCGGGCCTCCGGCCTGTCCCAGCGGCGTCCTCCGTGTGTGTAATTCTGGCCGCTTTCCCTTCCAGCTCCCTGCGGCGGTCAGCACACGGGGTCCGAAGGTGTGGTGCTGTCCCCCAACTACCCCCAGAACTACACAGCCGGCCAGACCTGCCTCTACTCCATAACAGTGCCCAAGGAGTTCGGTGAGAATGTCTGTACCTTTAACACCTTGTCATACTTCCCCTGGGTGTTCATTGCCCCACCTGTGTCCACCTTGTATAACTGAGTGCGCACACACACACACACACACTCACACTCACACAGGCACACAGGCACACGTGTGCACACAGAGAGACATACACGTACACGTGTGCACATTCATACACGCACACGTGCATACACACACTCACACAGGCATACATGCACGTGTGCACACACACGTGTGTGAGCAGGTAGATTTGCCCCATTTGCCATCGATCACCTTATCCCTTCATTAGAGCTGTGACATGTGCGTCCAGCACACGCACCTCCGTTTACTGCGCACCACGCTGAGGAACGGTTTTAGCTTCGCCCGGGCACATGAACCAGGTCTAGTTGCTCACTGTTTGCCAGTCGGTGCTAAATCGCACGTTATTGTCAGTAAGGCTGATGCTATTGATCGGAGGACAAGGTGTGAAGCAGGGAATCTGCGCCAGGATCTCCGTGGACGAGCTGAGTTCTTACTCCCCTTCAGCCGGGCCAGACAGATCGCCGGCACAGGAACGGCCGCCGTGTCCACACTGTGCTGCCGAACCCCGTGTCCACACCGCAAGGGGGACTCAGGAGCTTGGCATGAAAATGACCAGCTCTTACGAATTTCCGATCCCTTCCCGAAGGAGCAGGCTTCCACACCAGCCAGGGTCTCGATCCTGTGCTCATGGTCAAGCTCCTGACTAAGCAGGCCACGTGGTGACGCCTGGCCACCTCCTACAGGCACATTAAAGGAAGAGCAGCCTCATCGATGTCAGGCCATGCAGACAGGGTCCTCTTACGCCTCCCATCAGTACCAAACTGTCCAGGAGCTAAGCAGTGGTTCCAGCCGGAGAGAAGCTTTCAGAAGCTGGGGAAGGGTCCTCAGCCCCGGCCTTCGGGGGGCCAGTCTCTGTGAACAGCCAGAACCCCTTTCCTTCGCTAAGCGTGTCGCACCCCTTCGTCCGCAGTCGTGTTCGGGCAGTTCGCCTACTTCCAGACGGCGCTGAGCGACGTGGCCGAGCTGTTCGATGGGACCCACCCGCAGGCCCGGCTGCTCAGCTCGCTCTCCGGCTCCCACTCCGGTAAGCGCCAGAGAACCGTCTTCACTTTTATACAGATGGGCGTGCGACTTTTCCTAAACTCCGTGTGTGTGCATGTGTGTGTGTGTGTGTGTGTGTGTGTATGTGTGCGTGTGTGCAGAAATTTACTAATCCTTGAATGTGTTTGTTTATTTAGTAAAATTTTATTTTTGATAAAAAATGTCCGGTGGACCTTTAGCCCATAGATAAAGCTGTTTGCTTTTATCATTGCACTTCCTATGATCATAAAAAGTGTGATATCCATCTCCATGAAAGTGGGAAATGTCCAAGAGAAAGGAATAACAGGTGTTTTTTAACTTCTATTCTATGTTTTGGGATCTTCTTCCTGGAGCTAAACAGTATGAACATTTTGGTCTCACTCAACTGAACCCTGTAAATACCTAGGTAGAGACCCACTACACCCACACGTCTAAGAGTACATGTGTTTACCACATGTGTGCATGCACACATCCCTGTATGTATGCATAAAGATATGGTTGGGCTTCATGAAACACAGGCTATTCTTTGTGTTCCGTATTTTCACTTGAGAGGACATGTGTGGGTCTTCCATCAGACCCCGGGCAGCCACCGTCACTGGCCTTTGTTCCCAATGGTATTGAGATGAATTTGTGAGGCAGGTGTGTTCACTGGACTTCATGGCCCCGGCCCCCTTCTGAGGTATCGCTGTGTCCAGTGGCCCCCGATGTGGCCACCAAAGCCACGGCCTGGCGACTTTCAGTGCCCACTGTTGTTGGCCAAAGGCCCCGGGCGCGCGCCTTGAGCATTTCTATCAACGCCCAGTGGGTGCTGTTGAGAATGGCATCAGAAGGTGCACATTGAAAACACGGGCACAATTGAAACCCCACACCCTCACGGGCCCCACAGTGTGCTCTGAGCCTGCACCTCAGTCCGAAGGCGAGCATATATTTTGTGACTTTTTTATAAGTCCTTTCGTTTTTTTAAATACCAGCCTAGGGTTCAGAGACATTTTGTTAAGTGAAACCTCGGTGAGAAATCCTCAAACGTGGTTGATTCTGAGTCAGTGACTGAGTCAGTTCTGACGTTTCCCACCCGGTCAGCAGCCAGGCCGCGTCCCTGAGATTTTCCGAATGAAAGCAGACGTGAGATCCCGGTTAAACAGCACCTCATGGATGCACAGCAGTGCGTGACCATCCTCGGGAGGCGGTGGGTTTGGGCTGTGAGCCTGGCGTGAGGTCCAGGAGAATCCAAAGCCCGCGTGTCGCTGTCCAAGAAAAGGACCTCTTTCTAAGACGTCGCCGTCCGCCCGGCGAGCGTGGTGTGGATCTGTGCGGTGTCTGTCCTCCGCAGGCGAAACGCTGCCCTTGGCGACATCCAATCAGATTCTGCTCCGATTCAGCGCAAAGAGCGGGGCGTCAGCCCGTGGCTTCCACTTCGTGTACCAAGGTAACCCTCCGTCACCCTGGCCGCCTCGGAACCCCCGACCTCAGTCTCCTGTGGAGGCACAGACAATGCCCACTTTCGTGTTTTTGTTTTTTAAGACGTGGGAGGCATTCATTTATCCTGTATAATAAAAGCCTAGGTGGCACCACGCCCTCACACGATGTCATCACCAGATGGCCACCACAAGATGGCTGGAAGGGGAGGGCAGTTGGGGGCAGATGGGCCAGCAGGGAAGGGCAGTTGTGGATTATCAGGCTGGCAGGGGAGGGCAGTTGGGTGCTTCCCGGCTGGCAGGGGAGGGAAATTAAGGGCAACCAGGCCTGCAGGGGAGACCGTTGGGGATGACTAGGCTGGCAGGGGAGGCCAGTTGGGGGCCATCAGGCCTGCAGGGAAGGGCAGTTGGGGCGATCAGGCTGACAGGGGAGCAGTTAGGCATCAATCAGGCTGGCAGGGGAGTGGTTAGGAGGCAATCAGGCTGGCAGGCAGAACCAGTTAGGGGCAATCAGATAGGCAACCAGACAAGTGGTTAGGAGCCAGCAGTCCCGGATTGTGAGACGGATGTCTGCCTGCCGGTTTAGGCCCAATCCTACAGGACCTAAACTAGCAGTTGGACATCCCCCAACAGGTTCCAGATTGGAGAGGATGCAGGCTGGGCTGAGGGAACACCCCCTGTGCATGAATTTTGTGCACTGGGCCTCTAGTTTATAATAAAAATATTTTATCAAAATATTAAAATTTTTAGTTTGACACCAATCTATTTCTACTGCAAAGACAAATGTCCCCTTATTCCTCTGGCCTGTGCAGGCAACAAATAGTGTTCAAATTACTTTTTCATAGCACCTCCTATTTGGCAAAAACAATTTCAACTATATTTTAGTTTATCTAATTAAGAAAAATATTTCATACAAGTTTAGATTTTAGTAACTTTTTATGTATAAAAAAATAAATGTCATGTTTCCAAATCGTAATGCAAAAGCTAGTTGAAAAGGCAGTTTAACAGAACCAGATAAGAAGCCCGTGTGTCTGTCCCTCTAAATAACTACTTGGTTTTGTGTTCTGTTGCCGTTTGGATTCCCACCCCTGTATGTTTATTCTTACACACGGAGTTTGCCCACCACGTGTGGAATCGCTCCGAGTTCCCGAAACACGAGGACGTTCTCCCCCTCACTGTCCCCTGTGTGTGAGGCTCACCGTGCGCTGGAAGCCCAGGCCGGGTGGCTCTGCTGTGCACGGCCGCCCAGGGGCCCGGCAGAGGCTGCGGAGGGAGAGCTGTGCCTCCGACAGGAGCCCCCTCCCTTCCCAGGTCCCGGCTCTGCGTGGGCCTGGAGCGCTGACCCAGCTCCGGGAGTTTCCCTCAGGAGCCGGGTCACCCAGCAGTGGCTCCTGCAGAAAACCGGTGACATCATCGGGGTTTTCAGAGAGTTTCAGAGAAGGACAGTCCGTCCTGTCATTTACATCCTAGGCCAGTGGTCGGCAAACTCCTTAGTCAACAAAGCCAAACATCAACAGGACAACGATTGAAATTTTTCTTGAGAGACAAATTTTTTAAACTTAAACTTCTTCTAACGCCACTTCTTCAAAACAGACTCGCCCAGGCCGTGGTATTTTGTGGAAGAGCCACACCCAAGGGGCCAAAGAGCCGCATGTGGCTCACGGGACGCAGTTTGCTGACCACGGCCCTAGGGAAATCTCCCACCATGAACCCCTGCCCTGCATGTGGGCAAAAGCCCTGGGTGCACGGGAACCCAGTGAAGGAGCAACTGCTGACTTAGAAGCAGTCACTTGGCTCTAATCCGGCGAGAGCCAGCCGGTGGTCTGTGGGACCCTGGCGGTCCGTGAGGCCCGAAAGGTTGGTGGCCACTGCCGTGCCTTTTGCTAGAACGTAAACAGCTCACCTGGTGTTTAAAAATGGAGCCGAAACCGGTGTGGCTCAGTGGATAGAGCGTCGGCCTGCGGACTGAAGGGTCCCGGGTTCGATTCTGGTCAAGGGCATGTTCCTTGGTTGCGGGCACATCCCCAGTAGGAGGTGTGCAAGAGGCAGCTGATGGATGATTCTCTCTCATTGATGTTTCTAAGTCTCTATCCCTCTCTCTTCCTCTCTGTGAAAAGTCAATAAAATATATTTTTTTAAAAATAAATAAATAAAAATGGACCTGAGGGGCGGCGGGCCAGTGTGGACAACTACCCTCTCACCACCTCACACTTCCTTAAAGTAAGTTCGATATCGCCTTTTGTGAGAGCAGATTTGCAAACTGGAGTCCCCTGGTGTGACATGCGAAGAACCTATCAGTTCAAGTACATTTTCATCTGGAAAATTTCAGGTTCCGGGCGCCGTCTGCCTGACTGCAGGCGCCTTTTGATTTCGTTAAAATAAAGATTGGGAGCTCCATCACATCACCATATAAAACACCCGAGGCTAATGTGAGTCCGGGGCTAAAATATTCAAACTCGACGCTTCAAAGCCATCATTCTTAAAATCAGCTTCTGTTTGAAGTAGCACATTACCATTAAAATGAATAAACCGCAGGAACGTAGACACCAAAGATCGCAATGTAGACGAATGCTTCTCCTTGTACTTAAGGGTACACAATGACCCCAGCATCCTCAGCATTCCCTGAAATCCCAACATCCCCTCTGGCCTTGCTGTGTTCCTCCGTAAGTGCGTGCACCAATGGACGTGTTTGCGTCAGAGCTACGCCTTCGTGCGATGAGCCAGGACCATGAGCTCAGACACAGGGCTCGGGTGCGGAGGAGGTTTCCTGCACAGGAACAGCCAGGTTGAACGTTGCCTCCAAAAGATCTATGTTCTATGGAAGCCGGAGGTCGTGGGACCGTCATGGTATGAAAACATCCCGGACACGGCTCCCATGTGCAGCACATTCCTTCCTGTTGTTAAGCCATAACGCCACACGGGCCTGTCTCACACCCTCGGCCACGGTGTCTGACCCCGATTAGCGACAGGCCTGTTGGGAAGAGTGAGCCGGGAGGGGCGTCAGGGAGAAGCGTCGGGGAGGACTGGGTGCAGGGAGCGTGGACACAGCCAGCCTGCGGGGGGCAGGAGGGGAGAGGGTGGGGAATGAGCAGGGTGTCACTACCCTGGGACAGTCCTGGGAGAGATCGCTCTGAGCGGTCCTTCATTCTTTATGTGTAGACGGTGTAAATTGTATGACTTTTCCCTTCCGACGGAAATGTAATTTTATCAGAATAACCGCCTGACTTTAATTCCCTGCTTTTAATTAATAACCGTCTGACGTTAATTCCCGTAAAACTTGCTGCCGCACCAAAGTCGCCCACGTGGGGTCTGTCCTGTGGAGGCTCAGTGCCCACCAGGAGGCATGTGCCGGGCAGAGCAGCGGAGAGGGGGTCACTGTTAATGCCCGTCTGTCTATGGACACGTCTCTCCGAGGGCTGTGCTTTTTAAAACTGTATTTTTCTTGGCTTCAGAGAGGAAGGGAGGGGGACAATGAGAGAAACATCGATGATGAGAGAGAATCATGGATCGGCTGTCTCCTGCACGCCCACACTGGGGATCAAGCTCCCAACCCGGGCACATGTCTTGACTGGGAATTGAACCCTGACCTCCTGGTTCATAGGTCGACGCTCCACCACTGAGCCATGCCGGCCGGGAAGGAGCTCAGTTTCTCAGTGATCTCATCACCACGCGCACAGTGGTTCATTTTAATTGCCTAAAGGTCCCTGAGGTGCCCGGGCCCCACGGGGTCCATGGGGGGGGGCGGGCGGACAGGGACAGGCCGGGCTGTGGACGGCGTCGTTAGCTTCTACGCCCATGACCCTGGGCAGACGCCCTCTCGCGTCCTCCACGAGGCCGCCCACGGCGCGCTGTGTGCTTCGCCCCCAGCGGTCCCGCGCACCAGCGACACCCAGTGCAGCTCGGTGCCCGAGCCCCGGTACGGCCGCCGCGTCGGCTCCGACTTCTCGGCGGGCTCCATCGTGCGGTTCGAGTGCAGCTCCGGGTACCTGCTGCAGGGGTCGGCCGCCCTGCGCTGCCAGGCCGTGCCCAGCGCCCTCGCCCAGTGGAACGACACCGTCCCGAGCTGCGTGGGTAAGCGGGGTCCCGGGGGGCGGGCGGGGGGGCGGGGGCCGCCAGCCCCCTGCAGCGGCGCTGAAGGGCTGTTTGTCCGTGCTCTGCCGGGCTCTTCGTCCACCTCCCTCCAGACGTGGCTCAGGGCGTGCGTGTTGGAAAGAACCGAGCAGCAGCAAACCCTGCAGATTATTTTTCCATGAAATCACTTGTCAGATGAACACGAGGAAACACGTTTTCCTTCTCGATCCTTATTGAGACCCTATGCAGCATACTTCATGTTGGGGAAACCATTCGACATTGATTTGTGTAATGCCCTTTTGTTTATTTAATACAGGCCCAGTGCACGAATTCGTGCATGGGTGAGTTCCCCCCGCCTGGCTGGCAGTCAGGGCTGTCTCACCTCGTCCCAATCGGGGCCGATCACGCCCAGCCATCCAGGAGCAGGGACCATGGGAGGTTGGCTGTGGGAGCACACTGACCACCACGGGCAGTTCCTGTGTTGAGCATCTGCCCCCTGGTGGTCAGTGCACATCATAGCGAATGGTTGACTGGTCATTCAGTTGACCAGTCATAAAGGTCACTTAGGCTTTTATATATATAGATTTTTTTTAAAATAATACCTTTATTGATTTCAGAGAGGAAGAGAGAGAGAGAGAGAGAAAGATCCATGATGAGAGAGAATCACTGATAGGCTTCCCTCCTGCCCACTCCCTACTGGGTATCAAGCCTGCAACCTGGGCATGTGCCCTGATGGGAAATCAAACCATGACCTCCTGGTTCATAGGTCGACACTAAACCACTGAGCCACACTAGCCCGGCTGTAATGCCCTTTTAGGCAGTGTGTGCTGATGAGGATGCAAAGTGTGACAGGCTGAGGCAGCCCGAGTGGCGACCACACTGTTGGCTGTAGTTCACTTGCCTCACCTCTGTAAGAGCCTCCGCACAGCTGTGATTGCTGCTTGAAGTCATTTGTACGTTTGCAGCGTCCCCTCCCCTCCCTGGACCTGCTCAGAGACGGCGTTAGCATGGCTGGGAGTTAGCATGGCTGGGAGTTAGCTGCAGGAAACAGCTGATCCATGATTCTCTCCTCATTGATGTTTCCCTCCCTCTCCCTCGGCCTTCCTCTCTGAAATCAATAAAAATACATTGTTAAAAATGCTACGTAGGGCATTGCCGTCCAGGTAGAAGTTCTCTTAATGGCGATCCCGGGGGAAGAGAAGGCCCTGCGGGGTGGGCGCGGCCGCCTGACCGCCCGCTGCCCCCTCCCCGTGTCCGCAGTGCCCTGCAGCGGCAGCTTCACGCAGCGCAGGGGCACGGTCCTGTCCCCCGGCTTCCCGGAGCCCTACGGCAACAACCTCAACTGCGTCTGGAGGATCCTGGTGGCCGAGGGCGCGGGCATCCAGGTGGGTCCCCCCGGCGCCTCCTCTCGCCCCGCGTGCTGGTGTGTCCGCCCCGTGAGCCATAGCTGGCGTCTCCCTTCCTGCCTTTCCACAGAGGCTCTGTAGTCACGTCTCTGTGTTTGAAATTGAAACAGTAGATTCTCGCCGCACTGACATTGTAGGAAAGAACCGGGAAGCAAACCCCACGGAGTATCCATTTGTGAAACCCCTGCCTTGGACACGTCGGGACACGTGGTCCTCGCTACGTGGGCGGCCACTTCAGTAGCAGCCACGGCCCACGGCCCACGGCCCACGGCCCACGGCGGGCCCTTCCCGCGGCTCGTTCTCGGCTCCGCCTCCTCTTCGTCCACATTTAGTTCCGTGAAAGCCTCGTGGGCGTGGGCGGGTTTTTACACGGAAGGCACACGCTAACCCCACGCTGCCTGTGGCAGATCCAGGTCATCAGCTTCGCCACGGAGCAGAACTGGGACTCCCTGGAGATCTACGACGGCGGGGACGCCACGGCGCCCAGGCTGGGCAGCTTCTCAGGTGAGACGTCACACCGGCAGCCGAACGGCCGGCACGGCACGGAGCCTGGCCCCGCACCGGCCAGGCAGAGAGGCTCAGCCCCGGAGCCACGCGGCCCCTGCCGGGGGAGAAGGCCTCCTCGGCGAGCTGCTGGCCTCGCCCTCCGGGATGCCCCTGCTGGACATGAGCGGGAGGCCACAGCAGCCGGTCCTGCGGGGCAGGCGCACTGCGGGCGAGGGGCTGAGACTTGGCCCAAGTGGCCGAGCTCCCTGCCTGTGGTGGTGAGGGTCTGGCTCGGGGAGGGACGGGCGGGTGGGCTGCGCTGTCGGGGTCGGGGAGACTTGTGGGAGCTGGGACACAGTGAATCCACGGAGGGGAACACAGTCACCCCCACAGCACTGACCCCCGGCTCCCAGCCCTGGCCCTGCAGGAGCCCGTGCTGCTCGGGACCCTGCCCCGGGCTCAGGCAGGAAAGAACCTGGAGGAAGGACCCCGAGGGCGCTGCCCCCGAGGAGAGGCAGGGCCACGCTGAGGGCAGCGAGAAGCTGAGCCCGGGAGGGGCGTCCTCCTAGGGATCCAGGGAGCAGCTGGCTGCTGCGGGCGGCGGGGGGCGGGTGCTGATGTCCTGGGGAAGGAGACGGGGGCGGCCAGGAGGGCGGGCTGCCCGAGGAGATGGGACCCACTCAGCAGGTGCGCCACCAGGCCAGGCGCTCAGGCCACCGAGTGCGGGCAGGTGGCGCTCGGTCAGATGCGCCGGATCTGTCCTCAGCTGCGGGTCTTTCCGCAAACGTCACCCCCAAATCCACACACATTGCGGGGTGACGGCAGCCAGCGCCACCCGTGGGACAAAGGCAGGTGAAATGGGTCTGGGGCCTCTCTCTTTTCTTTCTTGTTGTGACTCCTCACCCTAGGGTATTTTCTCGTTGATTTTTTTTTTTGAGAAAGGGGAAGAGAGAGGGAAAGACAGAGAGAAACATGGATGTGAGAAAGACACATTGATTGGTTGCTACTGCACGGCCCCAACCAGAGCTTGGGATCAAGCCTGCAACCCAGGTACATGCCCTTGACCGGAATCGAACCCAGGACCCTTCCATCCGTGGGCTGACGCTCTAACCATTGAACCAGACCAGCCAGGGCTGTGTCCCTTTCTTGTGTTGATGTGGAATGGGGTCCTGAGCTGGGCCACGTGGGGTGCAGCCAGTCCTCCCGAGCTTTCCTCTCTCCCCTTCTCTGAGACGCACTGAGGCCCAGCCTGTGCCCCCCACGCTGGCTGCCCGGCCAGCAAGGTGCCCAGATGGAGCCTGGGGCGGGAGGGAATTCCTCGGAAGGACCCCTGGCCTCTTGGGAAACGGGCCGGATCACCCCACTTTGCAGGCAGGGAGACGTTACGTAACTGAGCCTGTGTTTTCCCCTTCGCACGTGTTTGTCTGAAACCCGCCCTCTCTCCCCGGGACACTCACCTCACTACACGAGGTCCCTGCTGTGTCCCAGGAAAAACAGAGGGCATGTTGTTAGAGGGGAGTCATGTGAGAGCCTGTGCCCATGAAATGTGAGAATGTGTGTTCCTCCTTAAAAATGTATGTTTTTATGGATGACAGAGAGGAGGGAGAGAGAGAGAGAGAGATGCATCCATGATGAGAGAGAAACATGGACCGGCTGCCTCCTGCACGCCCCCACTGGGGATCCAGCCCACAGCCCGGGCCTGTGTCCTGACCGGGAATTGAACCCTGACCTGCTGGTTCGTAACTCGATGCTCAACCACAGAGGCACACCGGCCGGGCAAGCACGTGTGTGCTGAGCCTGGGATGCAGACGGAGGGGCTGAGGAGGGCGGAGAACACGTGTGACTGTCCCTGCCTCCGGGGGGACAGATGCGGGAGGCTGGAAGCTGAGGCTCCGTGTGGACCTGGGGGTCAGAGCCTGGGCTGCAGGTGTAAACAGAGCCCCCACGCCCGGCCGGCGTGGCTGGGGGTGAGCACGGAGCCGGGAACCAGGACGTCAGGGTTCATTCCCCGTCGGGCACAGGCCCGGGCTGCGGGCTCCACCCCCAGCGGGGGCATGCAAGAGGCAGCAATCCTCTCTCGTCATTGATGCTTCTCTCTCTGTCTCTCTCTCATTCTCCCTTCCTCTCTGTCATCCATAAAATCATGTTTTTAAAACCCACAACCCCAGCCCCCCACGTGTTTACCTCCGGGAATGGGCTGTGTGTGTGATGCTCAGGGCCTGCCCCCTTCCTTCCAGGGACCACCGTGCCCGCCCTGCTCAACAGCTCATCCAACCAGCTCTACCTGCACTTCCAGTCCGACATCAGCGTGGCCGCCGCCGGCTTCCACCTGGAGTACAAAAGTAAGGCCCCGGCGCCTGCTCCTGCCCCGACACCTGCCCCCACCCCGGCATCTGCTCCCCCCCAGCACCTGCCCCCACCCCGGCACCTGCCCCCCCCCGGCACCTGCCCCCCCCCGGCACCTGCCCCGACCCCGGCACCTGCCCCCCCCCCGGCACCTGCCCCCCCCCGGCACCTGCCCCGACCCCGGCACCTGCCCCCCCCCGGCACCTGCCCCCACCCCGGCATCTGCTCCCCCCCAGCACCTGCTCCCCCCCAGCACCTGCCCCGACCCCGGCACCTGCCCCCACCCCGGCACCTGCCCCCCCCAGCACCTGCCCCGACCCGGCACCTGCCCCCACCCCGGCACCTGCCCCCCCCAGCACCTGCCCCGACCCCGGCACCTGCCCCCACCCCGGCACCTGCCCCCCCCCCCGGCACCTGCCCCCACCCCGGCACCTGCCCCTGCCTGCACACCCATCCCCGCCCCGGCATCTGCTCCCCCCCAGCACCTGCCCCAACCCCGGCACCTGCCCCCACCCCCACACCTGCCCCCACCCCCACACCTGCTCCCCCCCCGGCACCTGCCCCCACCCCGGCACCTGCCCCCCCCCGGCACCTGCCCCCCCCCGGCACCTGCCCCCCCCCCCCACACCTGCCCCCACCCCCACACCTGCCCCCACCCCCACACCTGCCCCCACCCCGGCACCTGCCCCCCCCCCGGCACCTGCCCCCCCCGGCACCTGCCCCCCCCCCGGCACCTGCCCCCACCCCCGCACCTGCCCCCACCCCCACACCTGCTCCCACCCCGGCACCTGCCCCCACCCCCACACCTGCCCCCACCCCAGCACCTGCCCCCACCCCGGCACCTGCCCCCCCCCAGCACCTGCCCCCACCCCAGCACCTGCCCCCCCCCAGCACCTGCCCCCACCCCGGCACCTGCCCCCACCCCCACACCTGCCCCCACCCCAGCACCTGCCCCCACCCCGGCACCTGCCCCGACCCCGGCACCTGCCCCCCCCTGGCACCTGCCCCCCCCCCCCGGCACCTGCCCCCCCCCCGGCACCTGCCCCGACCCCGGCACCTGCCCCCCCCAGCATCTGCCCCCCCCCGGCACCTGCCCCCCCCTCGGCACCTGCCCCCCCCCCGGCACCTGCCCCCCCCAGCACCTGCCCCCACCCCGGCACCTGCCCCCACCCCGCCACCTGCCCCCCCCAGCACCTGCCCCCACCCCAGCACCTGCCCACCCCAGCACCTGCCCCCCCCCAGCACCTGCCCCCACCCCAGCACCTGCCCCCACCCCAGCACCTGCCCCCCCAGCACCTGCCCCCACCCCAGCACCTGCCCCCCCCCAGCACCTGCCCCCCCCCAGCACCTGCCCCCCCCCAGCACCTGCCCCCCCCAGCACCTGCCCTGACCCCGGCACCTGCCCCCCCCCTGGCACCTGCCCCCCCCCGGCACCTGCCCCCCCCCAGCACCTGCCCCCCCCCAGCACCTGCCCCTGCCTGCACACCCATCCCCACCCCGGCACCTGTCCCCACCCCCACACCTGTCCCCGCCCCATCACCTGCCCCCTCCCTGGACACCCATCCCCACCCTGGCTCCTACCCTTACCACAGCACCTGCCCCAGCCCCAGCACCTGTTCCTGCCCCGCCCCAGCTCCTGCCTCCGGTTGCCCAGCTGGGGAACGCAGTTCAAGGGGAAATGGGCCCCGCCCTTACGCTGCAGTGCAGGACTCTCCTTCGTCTGTGCTCCAAGGGAGTGACGTGGAGCTGTGCCGACTTTCTCTAAGAACTAGATGTGACAAAAGACAAATGACCGACCGGGGTCGTGGTGGGCGTGCGGGATGATCAGGTGAAACAGCGGCTCCGTTTCTGGCTGTGGGCACTGACAGGCAGCGCCTCCCTCTGCCATAGCGCTGCTCCCGTGCGCCCAGGAGAGAGCTCAGTTTCCGAGCAGCCAGGGCCACGCTCTGCCGTTCCGGCCCAGCGGCTGAGAGAGGGCCAGAGCCGCCCGCCACGCCTGCACCGGCATTTTTCATCTTAATTGGGAGAACGGATGGCGGAGGAGCCGCTAACCTTTTAAAAGTGGATGTGCAGCTGAGTTAACAGTCCGCTAAGCAGGGGACAAAGGTCAGCGCCACCAATCTCAGGGTGGGGTGACGCAGGTGCCCCGGGAAGAGCGAGCGCGGGAGCGTTTCCGAGGTTTACTCTGGGACCGCGGCCCCCTCCGAACCTGCCTGACGCGCACATCCGCCTCCCCGACGGGCAGCGGGAGCAGGCGCGGTGCTGAGCGCGGGACGCGGTCTGGGACCGAGATAAACAGCGTGCGGGACGCAATGGCACGTGTGTCTCCCAAAGGCCCGGCCCGCGGACGCCCCCCGCGCCCGGGGCGCTGTCACTCCCTGGGATCCCCCCGCGTGTGCCCGGCATGTGTGTGCAGGCTTCTTCCCGTGTGAGAGAGGACGGCCCGGGCGGCGGTGGGACCTGTGCCGTGGGTGCTGTCTGTGGAGGATGTGTCTGAGGAATCTGCTGCTGGTCCATCCTGCGCCTGTGTGAGTGGGGAAGCCGCAGCCTTATTTATGGCGGCGTTAATACACCCGGGAAGATCCCCACAAGCGTCAGGAGCCAGGAGTCCTCTCCTCTTTGCCTCTCAAGGTTGTTATCTCGTTTCCTGGCGTGTCCGTCGCTTCGGGCGGGCGGGGGTGCGAGGGGAATAATAACCCACAACCAGCGCCAAGTGCGCTGGCCGTGGGCTTGCTGCTCACCTCACCGTCGTCTCCGTTCCCTGGGTTCCCGGCCAATGTGCTTCCTTAGAATAGAGAGACAGAGATTTCTCACAGATATGGCTGTTTTGGGGTTTTTTTTTTTTTACATTTTTTAAATTAAATTATTATCTATGTACATATCTTAACATTGCCCTCCCTTCCATACATACCCTCCCTCCCCAGAGTTTTGTGTCAATTGGTTGTACTTATATACATGTATACGAGTCCTTCGGTTGATCTCTTATCTTCCCCAGATCTCCCTCCCCTCCCTGCTGTAATGTGACAGTCTGCTTGTTGCTTTACTGTCTCTATATCTATCTTTTGGTTCATCAGTTTATAATGTTCTTTATTACACATAAATGAGTGAGGTCATGTGGTGTTTCTCTTTGACTGGCTTACTTCACTCAGCATGATGATCTCCAATTCCATCCAGGTTGCTGCAAATGATGAGAACTTCTTCTTTCTTATGGCAGCATAGTGTTCCATTGTGTAGATGTAGATATGGGTCTTGTTCAAAGATCTGAGGCCTTAGTGGATTGCTTATGTATTTATTTTTTTTTAATTTGGCCAAACCTAACGCCATGTTTTGTTTGGTGGTGGTGGTGGTGGTGGTGGTGGTTGTCTTGGTGTGTCCCTGCAGATGCTGTCGCCATTCTGCTAGCTCCTGCCCTTCCTTGTCTCTGGATCTCCAGGCAGACCTCTCTCTGCTGTATATCTCTCAGCCAGGTTAGCGTAAAGTGAACCTGGGACTAGGTGAGCACAGCCCGGGGAGCGGATGGTGGAGGAAGCTGCTGAGAGAGCATCCAGTAAGGACGGGGAAAGCCTCTCTTTTTCCTAGCCTCAGCCTTTCTCTGTTTATGAGAAGCACCTGGTAATCAAACACCACGATGTGGTCTCAACAAACACCCCTCCGTTCAACCTGAGGGACAAGATAGCTACTCTCAAGGCTACAATCTTGCCACACCTCCTCCCTGCTGTTCCCACATCTCAGGGATAATTCCCTCCAGGAGCCTCTAGTTAGCAAGTTCCCATCCTCATCCCCTTCAAACAGGGGAATTGTTGAATTATTCATCGTTTCTGCTCTGAGCGTGTTTCGTAGGCTTAGGGGAAAATACTGATAAGATACTTCCGAGGACGTGTGCAGGACTGTCTCCTAAAAAAAAAAAAAAAAAATCAACACTTCAGCCCTAAGTCCTCCTCCCTCCCTCATCACTGAGCAGCAGCCAAGGCTCAAACGGGGAAGTTGCCCTGTTGCCTTATGCTGATTAGCCACGCGTGGTCCTTTCGCTCCGTGGGAAGTAAAATGAACTTCCTCTCTGTGTCTCCTCTTTCCGTTGTGAATTCTTCCACGGCCCAGGTCAGCAGCCAAACCCCAACGCATCTGCTATTGGTAATCTGTTGACATAGTTCTGCATCTGTCTCAAAATATGTATGGCCAACTGGCAAGTTTCTACACTCAGACTTTTCACTAAACATCCGTGAAACAGTAATAAAACCACCAGCAAGCACGCTCTGTGCCAGGTCTAAGCGTGTCAGGGTGGTTTGCCTCTGATCTGTTTTGGAGGTGTTCTCAGCTTTCAGAGGAGACGGAGCAGAACGTGGGGTGTGCTCTGTGGCCCAGGTCTTGGTCACCCTCCTGATAAGTGCCAGAGAGATGGACACAGATGTACCTCTTCGTGAGGTGTCCACGCATGATCAGGGGTGACCATGATGGCCCCCAGCTGTCCTATGGCACCGACGATGACAAGTGCCCCGATGCTGGATGGTATGTGGCAGGTCCAGGAGCCTGTGGGTCTGGCCAGACCCCACCCACCCATGCACGAATTCATGTACCGGGCCTCTAAAATATAAGGGTGTGTGTGTGTACTCTAAAATATAGGGGTGTGTGTGTACTCTAAAATATGTGTGTATATGTATATATATACATATACATATACATACACACACACACATGGAGAGAGAGAGAGAGAGAGGCCAGATTATTATGCATTCAGAGATCATAATAATCTGGCCACTCAGTGTATATTGACACACTATATTAATTAAGAATATACTGCTGCCCTAGCTGGTTTGGCTCAATGGACAGAGCAATGGCCTGTGGACCGAAAGATCCCAGGTTCCATTCCAGTCAAGGGCACATGCCTGGACTGCGGGCTTGATTCCCAGTGGGGGGCATGCAGAAGGCAGCCGATCAGTGATGCTCTCTCATCATTGATGTTTCTCTCTCCCTCTCCCTTCCTCTCCGAAATCAATAAAAACATGTTTAGAATAAGAAAGAGTGTACTGCTTTTCTCCCGGCCGGTGTGGCTCAGTTGGTTGGAGCGTCATCCCGTTCACCAAAAGGTGAGGGGTGTGATTCCCAGCTGGGCACAGACCCAGGCTGTGGGCTGAACCGCCGTCAGGTGCTTCTAGGAGGCATCGGAAACAGGGCGCTGTTTCCCTCTCACATCTCTCTCCCTCCATCTCTCTCCCTCCATCTTCCTCTCTCTCTCCCTCCATCTCTCTCCCTCTCTCTCCAATCAATTTTAAAAAGGACATGCTGCTGCGGTGTGTGTGAGGTATTGCCTACGCCATGTGTGTAGCACTGACAAGCGCTCGCTGATCCCAGCGGGATTTGGTGGAAGAGCCGCTAATGAGATTAAACATATGGGTTCTGTTGGACTCCTTCCATTTTTCCTAATTCTGTTCTTTGGATTTCTCCCTCTTTTCCTGCCAGCCTTGGTTTAATTGAGTCTTATTATTGCTCCAATCTATCTCCGGAATGGGCTCATTGGATAAAACTATTCAAAACTTTTAATGGTCTCTCTAGAATTTAAAATATGCGTCATCAATACAGCCCAGCTTACCTCCAAACGATACTCTGTCACTTTGTGAATATTATAAGCACCTAAAAGGCACATATGTTCCATTCCTTTGTTCTTCCTTTATGGTATTCTTACTTTATCTTTTCTTTTTACTTGTTATAAAGCCCACAACATGTTTTAACTGTTTTCGCTGTGCATAGTCAATATTCTTTAGAGTAATCACACTGAGGAAAGACGTTTCTAGTTGCCTTTATTGTAATGTCTGTACAGCTTTTGATTTCTTTGAGACCGGTTTCTGTTTGAATTTTTTCTATCTGGAGAACTTCCTGGGACATGTCTCATGGGTCAGGTCCACGGACCTGAGTTCTTCCACCCTCTGGGTTTTTCTGAAGTCCCCAGCTCACCCTCGATTCTGAGGGTGTGGCTGGGCACAGGGGCCTGGCGGAAGGGTCTGGTTTGCGCATGTCAGCGAGGCCTCCCCACGGGATTCTCATCCCAGTTTCCGAGGTCGAGTGGCCTTTCTTAGGCGCTTATCCCTGCTCTGCCTTCCTTCAGGCTTTCTTTTATCTTGTACATTCAGCAGGTGGACTAGAAGGTGTCTAGGTGTATGTATGTGCTGTGTGTATGAGTGTGTGTTTGTGAGTGTGTGCGTGAGTGTGTGTGAGTGTGTGAGTGTAGGTGTGAGTGTGTGTGTGTGTGTTTGTGTGTGTGAGTGTGTATGTGTGTGATTGAGTGTGTGTGTGAGTGAGTGAGTGTGTATGTGTGTGAGTGAGTGTGTGAGTGTGAGTTTGTGTGTGTGTATGTGTGTGAGTGTGTGTGAGTGAGTGTGTGTGTGTGTGTATGTGTGTGAGTGAGGGTGTGTGAGAGTTTGTGTGGGTGTATGTGTGTGAGTGTGTGTGAGTGAGTGAGTGTGTATGTGAGTGAGTGAGTGTGTATGTGTGTGAGTGTGTGTGTGAGTGTGAGTGTGAGTTTGTGTGTGTGTATGTGTGTGAGTGTGTGTGAGTGAGTGTGAGTATGTGTGTGTGTGTGTGAGTATGTGTGTGTGTGTGAGTTTGTGAGTGTGTATGTGTGAGTGTGTAAGGGTGAGTATGTGTATGTGTGTGTGAGTGTGTGTGAATGTGTGTGAAAGTGTGTGTGAATGTGTGAGGGTGAGTGTGTGTGAGTGTGTGTGTGAGTGTGTGAGTGTATGTGTGAGTGTGTGTGCGTGAATGCGTGTGAGTGTGAGTGAGTGAGAGTGTGCACACACACGGTATTCACCAGCTGGGGACATGCTGCATCCTCGGTCTGTGGTCGGTAGGTTTCACTCCTGAGGGACGGCTCTGGCCATCACCACCCACACGTTTGCTCAGCCCTGTCTCTCCCACTGCTTCTGGGACCCCTGCCTCTCCCCGTGTCCCTTAGGCCATCTGAGTGCTTCCAGCCTCACCCGCCCAATGCTGCCTCCTCCCCCGTCTCTCCGTGCCCCCGGGTGTGTGATGGCTGCTAACCTTCCTTCAGCATCACCGCACCGTTCCTTGGCTGTGTCCGCTCCGCTGACGAGCTCATAAAGGCCCTGCGGCCCAGAGGCTCTGTCTTATAGTCATTGTCTCTGCCCGACCCCTCCTGCCTGCTGCCTCTTCTTCCAGATCCTTCCACACGCTTCTCCCAGTGACTGTACATCGTTGCTTAGTATCTCCACAAGAGTGTACGCTGAGTCTGGTTCCGCTGCCTGATCGCCAGGCTGAAGGTTGTCTTCTTTCATTCACGTCCATTGTACACCGTTTTATTAAAGCTGGACGCTGTGAGCGGCCGGCTGGCTCAGGGGCTGAGCGTCGACCTATGAACCAGGAGGTCACAGTTCGATTCCCAGTCAGGGCACAGGCCCAGGCTGTGGGTTCGGTTCCCAGTGTGGGCTGTGCAGGAGGCAGCCAATCCATGATTCTCTCTCTCTTTCTCTCTCTCTCTCTCTCTCTCTCTCTCTCTCTCTCTCTCTCTCCCTCCCTCCCTTCCTCTCTGACATCAATACACATATATAATGCATATATTTTTAAATGAGCTGGACATGGAGTGAAGCTGCAGAGACTGCTGGTAACGTTGGTGCCGGAGTATGGCACCCACTTCTGTTGTGTCCATCCAGACGCTCTGGAGTGGGTTTGGGTCCTGTCGTTGTGATGGTTACTCTCCTGCATCCTAGGTGGCAGGTCCCTTGAGGGGGAGGGGTGAAGCGAACACTGCCATGTGCTTCGTGGGAGGGCTTTTTCTCAGTGTCCGTCACCTCTCAACGCCTTCCAAAGGCGGTGGTCTCCCCGAACCCTGCCTGCCAGGCTCAGCGAGGCCAGCTGCCCTGCACGGCTCTCCCTGCTCTGCCCACCTGAGAGCCTGCCCTCCCTCTGTGGGCACGGGTGTTCTCAGAGCCCGCCCCCCACCAGGCCCTCCTTCCCGCCTGGGGTTGAATTCAGGCTACCCAGCACCCCAGCGGGGAGGCTGCAGCCGGGCATGGCAAAGGGCCCCGTGGCCTCCCTCCAGCTCCGGGCGGAGACGGTCTTTTCCGTCAGCTCTTCTCCACCGTCCCCTTTGTGCTGGGAGGGGACACACTGCGGCCTCTCCCAGCAGCTAAGGTTTCATCTCCCACAAGTGACGGACCCCATGGCGCACATGCTGGTCCATGCCCGTCTGCCCAGAGACAGGGTGCGCACGGCTCTCAGCCACGGCTGCCCGGCTTCCCCGAGTCCCTGGAGGGGCCGTGGGTGAAGGACAGGCTCCCGGCCGGAGCTCCTGGGCGCTGGGGCTGGGCAAGCGGCGGAGCCTTGGTGCTGGTCCTTCCCCGGAGCCTGACCGTCGGTCCCCTTTCTCCCTGTCCTGTCGGCAGCAGTTAGCGTGTCCGTCTCTCCGAAGGGGATGATGTCACCTGGTACCTCACCCTCACCTCTTCGGTGAGTCCCAAAAGTGGTGATTTTGTAGTTTAGATTTTTCTCTCTTTTTTTTATTTATTGATTAAGAGATTTCATATGTGTCCTTATTCCCCTGTTCCCTCCCCGCCACCACTCTCATGCCTTCACCCCCTGGTGTCCATGACCACTGGTTAGGCTTATATGCATGCATACAATCCTTTGGTTGATCTCTCCCCTTTATCTGCACCCTCCCCTACACCCCCTCTGAAGTTTGAGCATCTGATTGATGCGTCTCTGTCTCTGGATCTGTTTTTGTTCATCAGTGTATGTTGTTCCTTATATTTTACAAATGAGTGAGATTACATGATGTTTATCTTTCTCCGCCTGGCGTATTTTACTCAGCATAATGCTCTCCAGGCCCATCCATGCTGCTGCTGGTGGGAATGCTGACTGGTGCAGCCACTGTGGGGAACAGTATGGCGTTTCCTCAAAAAACTAGAAATGGAACTCCCATGTGACCCAGTGACCCCACTTCTAGGAATACATCCCAAGACACCAGAAACACCAATCAGAAAGGATATATGCACCCCTATGTCCACAGCAGCACAATGCACCATAGCTAAGATTTGGATTTTTCTCATTCTTAGCAGGGATGCGGTTTTACATAATTTTACATAATTCTGTTCCCAAATCGAAGTGGAAATCCTTTTATGGCTTTGGTTTTTTTTTTAATATGTTTTTGTTGATTGTAGAGAGAAGGGGATGGGGTGGGGGGAGAAAAACATAGATGTGAGACGTAAGTACCAATGAGCTGCCTCCTGCACGCCCTCTACTGGGTTCAGCCTACAACCTGGTCATGTGCCCAGACCCAAACTGACCCAGAAGCCACTGCGGCTGGGCTTTAGGGCTTGCTGTGGCCGTACTCCAAGGACAGGCTTACAGTCACCGGCATCACTAGGATGGTTCCCACTCGCCATGGAGAAGGTCTCTCCAATGCGAGAATGAATGAAATGACCTCTCCATCCATCTCTATCTGTCATCCACTTGGCTAGTTCACGCATCAGTTGAACATAGTGATCCACAGTCCCATAGCGGAACAGAACGAAGCGGTATTTACAAATGCATTACAGACCTAAATGGAACATTCGGTTATATTACAGACACTTCATGGGAAAATACGCCCCTCCGACTAATCCTCACTCCTCACTTAGAGACTGCTGGTAGAGAGACGGTTCTGATTTTTCCACGTGGCAGTACCTGCTTAGGAATCACACTTTCCTTACTAAAACCTTCTTTATTGAGTGAGACCACCGTCGGGATTGAGTGGATGCACATTTCAGTTGGGAGTTTTGTCTGGGTGGGCGTGGACCATACACGTCCTGTCTAATGCATTATTATTTGCCTATAAAATATATACATACATATATACACATATATATATATATATATATATATATATATAATATTTTGCTATGGTACTTGATTCAGACTTTGGTTTTTCAGGTATTAATTTATCTGGAGCAGACTGTGATATTGCTGTACAGGTACAACAAGTTCAAAAGCCCGGCACAGACGCCCTCATGCATACAGCGTGTCTCTGCGTGCTGCCGCATCCTGCCAGGGTCAGAACCTTCCGGGAGTGTCTGTGTTCGTGGTGGTCAGGCACCTGGGGATTCCGGGTTCAGGGTATGAGAGCAACCTTTCAAAGACCCGTCGCTTCGCTGTCGCCTCCTTTATGACACAGAGCGTGCGTAACCTCTGCTCTGGAAGAACCAGATGCCTTCCCATAGACACTGTGCCTACACTGAGACAATGTCCTCTTCCAGACTTTTCTACCCAAAACTGTGCTACACGCCCCCGGTGGGACATCTAAGGCGATGTTGCCACAAATGCTGTGTACCTCCGTGTGCTCGGCCGCTAATCTACACGGACTACACAGTGATACTGGGATGGGACGGACGGGACAGGACAGGGCAAAGCAGGAAGGCGGCTCTGTCTGCATGTCCAACACCAAGGCCTGAGGGAGCCGCCCTGGCACTCCTCCGATTAAAATATGCTTCGTTTGTTCTTTGCTTCTTCTGACATTTTATTATAATTCCTGCAGATACAGATATACATGCAAGTTCCTTTTATCACAGAATGATTTGGATTTACACATAAATTTCAAGGAAGGAGAAAATGAAAATAAATTAATATACAATAAATGCATCTAAATAAGCTTGTCGTAAACAGAGTAAAGAAGTAAAAAACCATTGTTTGAGAAGCAATGGGGGGTTTAGTAACAGAAATTAATGTTGAATTAGTGTCACCGTTATTTTCTCTTGTTTTAAACGTCTTTTTCTGTGCTTTCTGCACGTGCGGGTTATCCTCTGGCCTCAGTCTGACCGTGAGATATCCCCAGGATGATGCATTGTGACCATTAGCTAGCTCTTCCCCGCCCCATACTGCAATCGGACTTTTCCACTGAGAGACGTTTACGTACGTTTTATCGGAGCCAAATAAAAAATGAAATGATGTACGGTAGTTGATTTTGCTAATTTTTGATAGAAGGGGAAAAGGCGAAATTAAATGTAGCTGTGATCTGTATTCTAACATTAAAGACGGAGAGAAATTAGATGTAAACCAGTGAAATAAGTTAGAGGCCTAAGTGCCTGCATTTTCTCATATTTAGCAATTTTACGGTCCATGAAAAGCCCCAAATGTGCTCAGAATAAAAAAATAAAAAAATAAAAAAATGCCTTGCCCTCGCTGGTTTGGCTCGGTGGATAGAGCATCGGCCTGGGGACTGAAGGGTCCCAGGTTTGATTCCGGCGAGGGCACAGGCCTGGGCTGCGGGCTCAGTCCCCAGTGTGGGGCGTGTGGGAGGCAGCCGGTCCATCATTCTCTCTCATCATTGATGTTTCTCTCTCTTTCCCTCTTCCTTCCTCCCTGACATCAATAATTTTTTTAATTGGCACCTAACGCCTCCGTGCTCCCTGCTCGTTAATGTGTCCGTTGAGGGGGAGTCAGTGTTGGCGTGGGAGAGGGCGTGCAGCTCTGCCCGCTCACAGACAGACGCTGGGCTCCGGGGCCTGGATTCCCGGTTAGGCCCGGCCCTGCAGCCCTCCTGACTCGGGTCCCGCATCCTCTCTGTCACAGTGGGGAGTGAAGGCACCTCCCTCCCCTCGTTCCATCTTCCCAGCTTTGGGGAAACTGAGGCGTAGGCTGGGTCTCAGACTGGATGGCCAGGGACAGTGTCCTGTGCAGACTGGACCCAGCAGCTCAGCCAGGGCGTCCCCCAGGCTCCCCACGAGGCGCTGAGGGGCTGGGAAGTGGAGATCAGCCCCGCCTCCCCCACAGCAGGCGGGTCTGCAGGCTGGAGCTGGGCCCTGGCCGGCCGCCTGGGCCTCCCTGAGCCCTTCCTCCATGTCAGAGGCCGGAGGTGGGCGCCGCAGCACCGGGGTGGGGAGAACGCGGGGAGGGGAGCAGTGCCTGGGCCTCCCCGGGGATGAGCCTGCGGCTGCATCCCTGTCTGGTCTGCAGTCTGCACGCGCGGCCTGTCCAGCCGCAGGGCCTGCTGCCAGGGAAGATGTGCTGGGTGACGGGAGAGCCCGCACTTTCCCGCCTCCGGGTCTCAGCCATTCCCGTGCATTTCGGTCTCTGACACTGCGTCGCCGCTGTCCTGTTTGATTGTATAACGGGTTTCCACAGGTCAGTGTGAAGCGGCATCTACACTGATTACCGGCCTTAGGCTGAGCTCCCGCGTTCTGTGGCACATTGACACATGTTAGCGCCTCACCCAGAGGCATCTCGCTGGGCTGCTCCTGGCGGAGCTTTGGAAGGAGATGCTGCTGCCTCCTCAGCAGCCTGTCCACCCGCCGGCCAGTCTCTTTACCGGGAGGCAGGACAGGGACGGCCTGTCTCTTTACCGGGAGGCAGGACAGGGACGGCCCGTCTCTTTACCGGGAGGCAGGACAGGGACGGCCTGTCTCTTTACCAGGAGGCGGGACAGGGACGGCCCCGTCTCTTTACCAGGAGGCGGGGACAGGGACACCCCGTCTCTTTACCGGGAGGGCAAGGCCAGGGACGGCCCATCTCTTTACCGGGAGGCGGGACAGGGACGCTGGTTCTCACATTAGTTTTCCGGAAGCGCCGGGTTGCAGGTCCACGTATAACACTGTTCACGCAGACTGCTGAGTGTGTTTGAAAACCGATAAGCCAGACATGCCATGCGGTCAGCGTCTCACGGACCAGCCCTCTCTCAGGCTGTCCGGGCTGTGTGCGTGCGGCTGGAGGCGTGTGGATGGAAGTGCAGTAACACGCTTTACATAAAGGGATCAGGAATGAAATCAGTCAATGTTTGAAATGAAGCCCACCCCATTGAAACGGAACCAAGGGACATGCAGAGCGAGCGCAGGGCTGGCTCAGGGCCTCTCCGTCCCCGGCCGCGTTCCTGCAGAGGGTGCGGGGTGCGGTGGGGGGGGGAGTCCTCCCCGTCCTCGGGGGCCGCGTTCATGCAGGGGGCGGGGAGCAGCGAGGGGGGGTGGGGGGCCCGGACGAGGCCGAAGGGAGAAGGGCGTTGTGTCCGACCTCCTGTATCTGTTTCCACAGCCGTGGGGCTCGCCGCCTGCCAGGAGCCACCCCTGCCCAGCAACGGGCTCAAGATTGGCGACCGGTACATGGTGAATGACGTGCTGGCCTTCCAGTGTGAGCCGGGGTACACGCTGCAGGTGGGTGTGCACGGCGCAGGGGGAGGGGGTACATGCTTCAGGGTGGGTACACGCTGCAGGTGGGGGCTACATGCTGCAGGTAGGTGTCAGGGGGCCCCCTCAGGGTCCTCACCTGCTCACTTCGGCTGCAGCCCTAGGTTCTCACCTGAACGGCCAGGTAGGTGTCAGCCGGGAGGAATGGGGGTCCCCTCAGGGTCCTCCTGCTCACAAAGGTGGTAGCCCAGGTTCCCACCTTTCCAAACCCAAGTGCTGACCTTTCACCTTCAGTGGGAACTCCGTATCCCTCGGAGCCTGAGCTGTGACTGTGAGGCTGGAATAAACGGACCCAGTCCTGCGCCCGGAGAGGGCTGCAGACGGGATGGGGCAGAGTATGATATGAGGAGAAATAGCCAGGTTGTTCTATTTTGAGTCAGAATACGGGATTCCTGAGTGACAGCGCTGTGGGTACACTTCAAACTTCTGGAAAGCTCATCTCCGAGGTCATGGCCCCAGAAGGACGGCCGGCGGCCAGGACAGCGGTCCCAGCGCCGGCCTCCCGCCGGGCCCATGGCCTCCCGCCGGGCCCACGGCCTCCCGCCGGGCCCACGGCCTCACCGCGCTCTCTCCGCAGGGCCGCTCGCACATCTCCTGCATGCCCGGCCCCGTGCGCCGCTGGAACCACCCGCCGCCGCTCTGCCTCGGTAGGACGCCCGTCCGCGGCCTGTGGCCTGTCCAGACCCCCGGGCGGCGCCCTGAGCTGCTCCCTTCCACCCTCCTGGTCCCCACAGGGCACAGGCCTGTCCATTCCACACACACACCCTCCCCGGGCGGCGCCCTGAGCTGCTCCCTTCCACCCTCCTGCTCCCCTCCCCATAGGGCACGGGCCGGTCCAGTCCTCTACCCCCCCCCCTGCTCACACCCTCCACCTTAGGATCTGACATGAGAGGGAAGATCAGGAATAAGAACCCGTCCTTTTTAAAATATTTTTATTGATCTCAGAGAGGAAAGGAGAGGGAGAGAGAGAGAAACATGGATCAGCTGCCTCCTGCACACCTCCTACTGGGGATCAGGCCTGCAACCCAAGCATGTGCCCTGACCACGAATCACACCGTGACCTCCTGGTTCATAGGTCATGCTCTACCACTGAGCCACACCGGCCGGGCAAACCTATCCTTGTTAGAAGTGTCTATTATGTTTATCCTTTTTTTTTTTTTTTGCATTAGTTTGGATTTTTCCACATGGTCCTTAGCGACGGCCCCCAGGGGCTGGAGAGCTGGTGGGGATGGGATGGGATGGGATGGGATGGGATGGGATGGGATGGGTGGGATGGAATGGATGGGATGGGATCGATGGGATGGGATGGGATGGGATGGGATTGATGGGATGGGATGGATGGAATGGATGGAATGGGATGGATGGGATGTATGGGATGGGATGGGATGGATGGAATGGGATGGATGGGATGGATGGAATGGGATGGATGGGATGTATGGGATGGGATGGGATGGATGGAATGGGATGGATGGGATGGGATAGGATGGGATGGGATGGATGGGATGGATGGGATGGGATGGATGGGATGGGATGGGATGGATGGGATGTATGGGATGGGATGGGATGGATGGGATGGGATGGGATGGGATGGGATGGATGGGATGGGATGGGATGGGATGGATGGGATGGGATGGGATGGATGGGATGGGATGGATGGATGGATGGGATGGATGGATGGGATGGGATGGGATGGGATGGATGGGATGGATGGGATGGGATGGATGGGATGGATGGGATGGGATGGGATGGATGGGATGGATGGGATGGGATGGATGGGATGGATGGGATGGATGGATGGGATGGGATGGATGGGATGGGATGGGATGGGATAGATGGATGGATGAGATGGATGGATGGGATGGGATGGATGGATGGGATAGGATGGATGGGATGGGATGGGATGGGATGGATGGGATAGGATGGATGGGATGGGATGGGATGGATGGGATGGGATGGGATGGGATGGATGGGATGGGATGGGATGGATGGGATGGATGGGATGGGATGGGATGGGATGGGATGGGATGGGATGGATGGGATGGGATGGGATGGGATCGATGGGATGGGATGGGATGGGATGGATGGGATGGGATGGGATGGGATTGATGGGATGGGATGGGATGGGATGGGATGAGATGGATGGGATGGGATGGGATGGATGGGATGGGATGGGATGGATGGGATGGGATGGATGGGATGGATGGGATGGGATGGATGGGATGGGATGGGATGGATGGGATGGGATGGGATGGGATGGGATGGATGGGATGGGATGGGATCGATGGGATGGGATGGGATGGGATGGAGCGGATGGGATGGGATGGATGGGATGGGATGGATGGGATGGGATGGGATGGATGGGATGGGATGGGATGGGATGGATGGGATGGGATGGGATGGATGGGATGGATGGGATGGGATGGATGGGATGGGATGGGATGGGATGGAAGGGATGGGATGGGGTGGGATGGGTGGGATGGGATGGATGGGATGGGATGGGATGGATGGGATGGGATGGGATGGGATTGATGGGATGGGATGGGATGGGATGGGATGGATGGGATGGGATGGGATGGATGGGATGGGATGGGATGGGATGGATGGGATGGGATGGGGTGGGATGGGTGGGATGGGATGGTTGGGATGGGATGGGATGGGATGGATGGGATGGATGGGATAGGATGGGATGGGATGGGATGGGATGGGATCGATGGGATGGGATGGGATGGGATGGGATGGGAAGGTCTCTTGTGGCTGCCATGAGCTCGGCTGGGGGTCAGGACGAGGACCTCACCCAGAGCTGACATTGAATATGAGCTCCGGAAGTCTGGGCTTTGGAGTCCTGAGGAGGACGACTCACGTGACCCTCTGGCCCCCCTGCAGCCACATGCGGAGGGACGCTGAGCAGCCTGGCCGGCGTGATCCTGAGCCCTGGCTTCCCCGGCGCCTACCCCAGCAACCTGCACTGCAGCTGGAGGATCGCCCTGCCCGTGGGCCATGGTGAGCGAGCGGGGGGGGGGGGGGGGGGGGTGGGGGGGGGGCTCCCAGGCCACGGTGAGTGAGCGCAGGGCTCCTCGCACCCACCTTCCCCTCCCGGCTGAGCAGCAGAGGCTAAACCAGAGCTGCCAGACTCTGCGGGCGTGAGGGCACTGTGCCTGAAAGCAGGGACAGATTACAGGAAGCTGGACCAGCGGCACAGAGAGGGAGAGGGGCTGGGGGCACAGAGAGGGAGAGGGGCTGGGGGCACAGAGAGGGAGAGGGGCTGGGGGCACAGAGAGGGAGAGGGGCTGGGGGCACAGAGAGGGAGAGGGGCTGGGGGCACAGAGAGGGAGAGGGGCTGGGGGCACAGAGAGGGAGAGGGGCTGGGGGCACAGAGAGGGGAGGGGCTGGGGGCACAGAGAGGGAGAGCGGCTGGGGACAGAGAAGGGGCTTTGGGGCTCTTCCCAGGCAGAGCCAGCCCGCGGGACAGTAAGAGGTAGACACAGGCATGCAGGTGCCACACACCCCCTCTCCCCGTCCACCAGAGCTCCACAGCGGCCAGTGTGCGGTTGGAACAGCGTGAAGGCTCTTTCCGGTGATGGCACGTCTTAGTTTGTTTTACAGATTAATTTTTTTCATTAAGCATATTTTTATTAACTTCAGAAAGAGGAAGGGAGAAGGAGAGAGAGAGAAACATCAATGATGAGAGAAACATTGATCGCTGCCTCCTGCACGCCCCTACCTGGGATCAAGCCTGCAACCGGGCCCGAGCCCTGACCGGGAATCCAACCGTGACCTCCTGATGCACAGATCCACAACGCTCACCCACTGAGCCACGCCGGCCCCACTAAAATTTTTATATTGTCTTGATTTCTGTTTATAGAAGTGGCTTTTCATACCATTCAGCTTTGAATGTTCAGGGTAGTCATCTATAATAATAAAAGCGGAATATGCTAATTAGACTGGACATCCTTCCAGAGGACCTTCCAGACAAGCCGGGGCAGAGGGAAGCCCAGGTCCTGGGTGCCAGAGGGAAGCTGGTACAGGCTGTGTGTGTGTGTGTGTGTGTGTGCGAAGGGAGGGGGGAGGTGGAAGAGGGGGAGGGCATAGGAAGGAGAAGGAAAGCCTCCTCTTACAGGAATTTCATGCACCGGGCCTCTGGTCTTAAATACGTCCTGATTTTAGCTACGTGTCACTGCAGCTCTCCTTGGCCTTCTGCGGAAACAGGTGGTTTTTGCGGATGTTGAATTTCCCATCATGCCTTTCCCTGCCGGCCGCGTGACTGCCCTTGCATTCTAGCTCATCGCGGGGCTGTCCCTCCTGCGACTTTCTGAACAGCAGCGCCCGAACAGCAGACACTCGGGTCTAGGACGAGGCCTGAGGCTTGCGTCACAGGGAGTCTGTGTAGTTCTTCCCTCTCGCTGTTTCCCTGAGGTTTTCCCTTCCCTCTTCTCTGATCCTGGCCCGGGAGGGCCACGTTCCTGTCTGCACCCACGAGGGTGGTCTGCGTTCCGTCCTCCGCACTTGCCCTTGAGTGGGGCACCGCGGGCGTGTTACCTCCCCCTATCCAGCCTCGGAAACGAGCCTGCGAGATGGAGAGAAAACGGAAGCTCTCCTTGTCTTCCAAGAGCAGGAGGGTAACACAGGAGGCCCTCCGACCGGGCGGAGCAGCCTGGGTGAGCGGCGAACGCTGCATGAGGCTGCAGGAGCCGCGTTACCCGCGTGGTTTGTGTAGAAGCGTGTGCTTCCCGGCTCTGCCTCAGCTGTGACAGACCAGCCTCTCAGACACCGTCATCCAGTGGATGTTCCCGATTCCGCAGCCCCGCATTCTGCCGCTGCCGGGCTCCCCGCTTACCAGCTGCCCCTTATCCCGCGCCAAGATCCCCGTGACCAGCGCCACGGTCACCCGGACTGGCTCCCATCTGCCTCCCGCCTGCCGCCGGCCAGGCTGGCAGATTGGGTTGTGAGTGACAGGGACCAGTTGATGGTTTCTCCCGGACACTGTGACTTGCTTTGCAGGCAAAACCCAAGTGGAAAAGCGGTTCCTGACCCAGCAAACCTCTGGCTGGGCCTTGGCAGAGCCCCCTGGAAGCCTGGGTTGGGGGCCCTGGGTTGGGGCTGTATTGATTCCATCATGGGTGGAGCTGGATGAGCTGGCAGTGAGCCCCACTGCGTGCCCGGCATGAGCCTTGGGCTGGCCGCTGGACAGAGCCCCTCACGCCCAGGGCCAGTGGGCACTGTAAGGACGAGGCCCATGTGACCCCGCGGCGCAGGCTGGCCCTGGCCTGTTTCAGAGTGACTCGGGGCTTGATTGCGCAGATAAAGGGCCCCAGCTTCGAGGGGCGGTGGGGATGGGACTGCCGTCTATTTTAATCCGAAACAAGCAAGTGGCCTCCTCCGCGGTGCCCTCTGCCCCCGGGGGCGGCGTTCGGGGCGCGAGCAGAGTGGCAGTGGCTCCGATGAACTTGGCCTGGAACCGCCGCTGACGGTGACGGTCACGTGTCCCCACAGGTGCGCACATCCGCTTCCTCAACTTCTCCACGGAGGCCAACCACGACTTCCTGGAGGTCCAGAACGGGCCGCACCCCGCCAGCCCGCTGCTCGGCCAGTTCAGCGGCCCCGACCTGCCGGCCCCGCTGCTCAGCACCACGCACGAGACCCTGGTCCGCTTCTCCAGCGACCACTCCCAGAGCCGGCCCGGCTTCCGGCTGGCCTACCGAGGTGAGCCCGCCGCCGCCGGGGGTCAGAGCCTGTGCCGCTGGACTCCGGGGGGGAAAGGGGGGGAGGGAGGCTCTGCTGGCCACTGGCGGGGTCACTGCTGTCCTTGTCCCATCAGGAGGGACACAGGCCCCGAGGACACAGTCCACGCCGTCCTCACTGCCCACCCGCTGCCCTCACTCTCCGTGGCCACTGCCACCCTCCTCCAGGCCACGTGGCTTCTCGGTCACATGTCCGCCTCACCACGTGGAGGCCGGGTGCCCCCGGACGGCGGTGTGGGGCCCCCCTCCAGGCTGAAGGCAGGGCCCCTGTTCCAATTAAGCCGGAGGAAGTGCGGTGAGCGAGCTGTATTCTCTCCTGAATGATCAAAGCGTGCGATCGCCAAGAAAGGTTTGGATCGCCCATCCTAGTGCTTTTGACGTGTGAAAAGTTCAACATTTTCATTCCCCAGCAAATCACTCAGCTGGCCTTTTCCTGACGATTGTTAAGTCGGATGAAGTTGAAAATGTCAAAAGTAGAGCCTGTTTCTCTTAACGTGGCTAAATCACTTGTGTTCTCAAAGGCAGAGCTACGCTATTCCATTGCTGCAGGGACTTTTAGCGCATGTTCCTGAGTTGTTCCTATAGATGGTAAGTGTAGATTTCCAGACCTGGGCCTCTTCAAACAGGAGCCCAGATCGAAGGGGGAAATTAAAGAGGGAGATAGGTGGCTGTGAGGACTGTGACGGACACCGGCCAGCACATCTGTCTCCACGTGTGCCCGTGTCTCTGCACTCCTCACCCCACCACCTCCTCAGTTCGACCCGTTCACTCCGGCAAAAGTGACCGCTCAGAGCCGATCAGCGTAGCTTCTGGTGCAGACCAGGGCATGACGGTCCTGATATTTAATGAACCATCATGACAGTGCCTCCTAACGTGGAGTGCTCCTTCATCAACACCTGTTGTCATGTATGTACACTCTCTTGAAGGGCAGCTCTCCGTTTATTAGGCTGGACCCAGAATGACCCAGAATCCAGGTTCCAGGCTGAGGGGCAAGGATTGCAATAAGACGCAATTCTGCTTTTTTTTAAAAAAAAAAAAATATATATATATATACATATATATATAAAATTAGTTTTTTACAGAGAGTAAGGGAGAAGGATAGAGAAGGATAGAGAGCTAGAAACATTGATGAGAGAGAAACATTGACCAGCTGCCACCTGCGCACCCCCTACCGGGGATGTGCCCACAACCAAGGTACAAGCCCTTGACCGGAATCGAACCTGGGACCCTTCAGCCCGCAGGATCTGATGCTCTATCCGCTGAGCCAAATTGGTTCCGGCCGCAGTTCTGCTTTAAACGGTGTCACGTTTAGTGGGAAACGGTGTCACGTTTAGTGAGAATCTGTTTCAACTGTTGTAAACGTGTTTTCATCTATTTACTGCCATTTTCTATGAATTATTCATATTTTTATGTAGTTTCCTATATTCTGCCTTCTTTTCAAAGTAGAAGCATTGCCCACATATACAAACAACTTCCTACACAATGTTATGAACAAGAGAAGCTTGGAAATATTGTCCCTAAACTATGTTATAGATTGACTGGAATTAAGGTATTCATGGATGTTAGATAGCTTTTCTACACTAAGAACTGACTTGGGAAAGCTGTTTCAGCTGTTCTAAACGTGTTTTCATCTTTTTACAGCCTTTTTCTCCAAATTCTTCATGTTTTCATGTAGTTTCCAATATTTTGCCTTCTTGTCCCAGTAGAAGCATTGCCCACATATACAAATTTGTATATGTATTTCCTATATTTTTGTATTGATAAGGCAGATCATCAATACAAAAACAAAACCCAGCGTGAGACCTGTCAGTGAGGAAATTGCAGGAGTTTGAGGGAGACACCTCCGAGGCCTTGGGGGATGGGGGAGGTGGAGGGGGACACGAGGCAGTGCCCGCTGGGAGGCTGTGAGTGAGGAGGCCCTGGGAGGCGTCTCCAGGCCAGAGCCGAGCGAGGGCAGAGCGTAGAGGGCGGAGGGCAAGGGGCGGTGGGACATGTGGCTGTGCAGCCATGCTCATTCCGGTTAAGAGCCTGACCTCCCTTCTCGGGAGCCGAGATGGTGAAGGCAGGGGCAGGTTGGGCGGTTCACGGTATAACCCACACCTAGATCTCTCCCCACCTGCAGCAGTGCCCCTGGAGGATTTCAGGTAAAAGGATCAGGTCAGAATGGCTAGCTGGGGGGCGGGGCGAGTGAGCTAAGAACATGGGTGCCTGCCCTGGCCGATGTGGCTCAGTGGATAGAGCACCAGCCTGCAGACTGAAGGGTCAAGCGTTTGATTCCGGCCAAGGGCACGTACCTGGGTTACAGGCTTGATCCCGAGCCCTGGTTAGGATACATGTGGGAGGCAACCAATCATGTACCTCTCTCACATCGATGCTTCTCTCTGTGTCTCCCTTCTCTCCCCCTTCTATTCTCCAAATCAATGAGAAAATATTCTTGGTGAGGATTAACAACAAACAAAAAGGAAGAAAAAGAAATAAGAGAAACAGAAAAGCAAGTGCCCGAGGGGCTGTAGGTTCCCAGGTCAACACACCCTCCTGTCACTTTGCCCCCTCCTTCCTTCCTCCCCCGTGTGCACGCACAGCCTCTGTCCAGAGAGTCCGTGAGCTGGTTCCCGCCCCCCACCCCACCCCCCCCGGAAGTGTGTTCTGTGGGAGCTGAGCCTCTCCCTCACGGTCAGCACTTACACCGGCTTCTGCAGGGACTCGCGTGGTTAAAGGGCTTCCTCCTAAACCCCCCTCTCACCCCCCCCCCCCGCCCATAAACACACAGTCCTGTATCGCCTCCATCAGCTGCCCGGCCGCGGTCTGTCCCAGCTAGCCCTGGAACACTCCGGAATCCCCAGGTTCCGGAGCCCCCAGGCCGGTGTCCACCTGTGAGTTTCCTCTCCTCGCGGACATTGCAGAAGTCAAACAGAGACTGCCTCGCGGTGATCGCTTCGTAAGGCGTATAAACGCCCAGTCCCACGTGGTCTGCCTGAAACTGAAAATGAAACAGTGTCCGTTGTGATTGGAAACTAAGCTCACATTTTGAATTTAGCAAATTTAAGAATGGAATACCCACATGTATTCTATTCACTGAAATAGCAATAAAAATAGGATATTATGGGGGGGAGGGGATCTCATGAGAGTATTGTTTGCCATGCGGTTTTGAAACTATATCTTATCTTACATGGTAACTTCTAACCTCCATAGAGTTAAAAAGAAATGTTTGCTTTACTTCTCTCGATAGCTTTCAGGCCAGGTTGCTAAGGCCATGTGCGCACAGCCCCACAGTCTCTGATTAGTTCCATCAAAAAAAGGCCTGAAAACCCACCCTGGGTCCCTGTACGAAGCACCCAGACCAGACCTCACACCTCACTGCGATGGTGAGCAGGTGTCACATGGCTAAATTGTCTGCGTTTGGAACTAGAAGCCACATAACCTGTGCAATGCCTACAGACCCACTCCTTTCCGCTCTGCCATGTCAGCATCTGGACTACTGACCCAGCTGCCGCTCTGGGTGCAGCCCTTGCGGTGTCAGTGTGGAGGCCCCGCTCACTGTCGGAGGCCATTGGCTCCCGACTTCCGTCCATTCCTGCAGCCGTGGCCCCCGGTGCCGCCAGCTCGGCCTCCGGCCTCTGGGCCGGGAGCGCCATCGAGGCACACAGCTGGTTGGCTGAGCTGTACTTGACCTCTGACTCTGCGCTTAAGGATCCGCATTTGGAAAATCCTAAACAACGTATTTTTACTATCAGTAATTAATTGGCCGTACTTGAGCGAGACCCAGATAAACAAAACAGCAAAGGAAGAGCGTGAATCGGAGGCGCCGTCCCTGCTCCCAGGAGGCATGTCTGGCAGGGAAGGCAGCGAGGCGGTTCACCATGTCACCAGGAGGACGGATTGCAGAGGGGGCGCCCCGGGCTCTGCATGTCACACCGCGTGCCCCCCGGCCCACGCGCCATCTGTAAGCGGAGCGCCCAGGGACTAGCTCAGAGGGAGGCGTGTGCATCCCGCAGACAGCCTGTCCCTCTCGGCCTGTCTGCGGCGCCTCTCCCTCCCGCTGTCGTATATTGATGGCCCCGTGAAGGTCAAAGACGTCGCTGGCGGAGGTGGCTGTCTCGGAGTTAAATGACTCCTTCCTTCCGAGACTGAGAAATGAAGCTCGAGAGCCACGCTCCGTAAAACCGCGTGCCCATGCCTCCTCTGACGCCGGACTGGAGAGCAGGTGACAGGTGACCTGTGGAGACGGGTGTCAGCTGATGAGACCAGTGTCAGAGAGCATGGCGGCCCTCAGCCGGATGGCGGCGTGGCCCCTGGGGGTTACACCTGTCATTTAGACACGGGGTCACATCAAGCACCGGTCACCGAAACACGGACGCAGATGCTGCGGGAGCTGCCCGGGGGCAGTGACAGGCTCCCCTGGTCCGAGAGAGGGAACCGGGAGGGATGAGGTTCTGAAGCTGACTGACACGCGTGGCATCGGAGTGGCCTCACTGGTGCTTACATTTCTTCATACTGCTTTTGAAATTGAGAACGTTAGGGGATCGCTTTACTGTTTTGGTTTCTGTCATTTGACGTTGGGAGAAATTGGATATTTATCTCCCCCTCCCTCCCTCTCCCCATGTCTTCCTTTTTCTTTGTTGGGTCATAAAGCATCAGTATTCAACGCGAAACACTTAGGGAGCGGGAAGGGAGCGGGCCTCAGGAGATGGGAGGGCTTTGGGTCAGAGTCCCGCTCTTCCGCTTTCCTCCTGCCGTCTGTCCGAAGTGCCTTTAAAAACAAGAAATGGCCCTACCAGCCCTCAGTGGTCAGAGCTTCGGCCCGTGGACTAAAGGGTTTAGGGCTCAATTCCCAGTCAAGAGCACATACCTCATGGGGGTTCATCCTCACCCAGACAGGGCTCATGCATGCCGTAGGCGACCCATCAATGTTTCTCTCTCTCTCCTCCCTCCCTCCTACTCTCTGTAGAAATCAATGGAAATAATACCCTTGGGTGAGGATAAAAATTAAAAAAAATTGTCAAATGTATTTTGTGTATGGGTTATATTCTCTAATGCACATGGTAAGTATAAAATGCAAATTGTTATAATTCTACTACTGCTGATAGCTATTGTTTTACTTCACATGGCAACTTGGAAAATGTATTTTTTAAGAAAATATCTAAAAGTTCCTCTCCAGAAGCTAAACGTAACCATTCTCCTCCTCTGCTTTCCAGACTAACACACGTGGTATTGATGAGCTGACTCACATGGTATTGATGAGCTGACTCTGTATTAACCTGTGATTGACTCACATGGTATTGATGAGCTGACTCTGTGTTAACCTGTGACTGACTCACATGATATTGATGAGCTGACTGTGTTTCAGCCTGTGACTGACTCACATGGTATTGATGAGCTGACTCTGTGTTAACCTGTGACTGACTCACATGGTATTGATGAGCTGACTGTGTTTCAGCCTGTGACTGACTCCTATGTATTGATGAGCTGACTCTGTGTTAACCTGTGATGACTCACATGATATTGATGAGCTGACTCTGTGTTAACCTGTGACTGACTCACATGGTATTGATGAGCTGACTCTGTGTTAACCTGTGACTGACTCACATGGTATTGATGAGCTGACGCTGTGCTTCAGCCTGTGACTGACTCCTATGTATTGATGAGCTGACTCTGTGTTAACCTGTGACTGGCTCACATGATATTGATGAGCTGACTCTGTGTTTAGGCCTGTGACTGACTCACATGATATTGATGAGCTGACTGTGTTTCAGCCTGTGACTGACTCACATGGTATTGATGAGCTGACTCTGTGCTTCAGCCTGTGACTGACTCACATGGTATTGACGAGCTGACTCTGTGTTAGCCTGTGACTGGCTCACATGGTATTGATGAGCTGACTCTGTGTTAACCTGTGACTGGCTCACATGGTATTGATGAGCTGACTCTGTGCTTCAGCCTGTGACTGACTCACATGGTATTGATGAGCTGACTCTGTGTTAACCTGTGACTGACTCACATGGTATTGATGAGCTGACTCTGTGCTTCAGCCTGTGACTGACTCACATGGTATTGATGAGCTGACTCTGTGTTAACCTGTGACTGACTCACAGGGTATTGATGAGCTGACTCTGTGTTAACCTGTGACTGGCTCACATGGTATTGACGAGCTGACTCTGTGTTAGCCTGTGACTGGCTCACATGGTATTGATGAGCTGACTCTGTGTTAACCTGTGACTGGCTCACATGGTATTGACGAGCTGACTCTGTGTTAGCCTGTGACTGGCTCACATGGTATTGATGAGCTGACTCTGTGTTAACTTGTGACTGACTCACATGGTATTGATGAGCTGACTCTGTGCTTCAGCCTGTGACTGACTCACATGGTATTGACGAGCTGCCTCTGTGTGTTTCAGCCTATGAGCTGCAGAACTGCCCGGACCCGCCCCCCTTCCCCAACGGGTACCTGGTCGGCTCTGACTACAGCGTGGGCCAGTCCATCTCCTTCCAGTGTTACCCCGGGTACATCCTCATCGGCCACCCGGTCCTCACCTGTCAGCACGGCACGGACAGAAACTGGAACCACCCTTTCCCCAGGTGTGACGGTAGGTCAGCCGTGTCTCCGGGAGCCACGGAGCTCTTCCTGGGGAGGAGGGCCCTTAAGCGTTCCAGGAGCGCGTGCGCGAATGCATTAATTTGTCCAAGAAATGTTTACTGGGATCTATTATGCCAACTCACTCTACTTGGGATTCAGGGACTCGTCTGGGGCCAGCAGATTAAAAAAAGATGAATAAATCAGTCCTGCCCCCGAGGACATGACGAGGATGTCATAATAAACACCAACATTCGTTATGCCAGCCAGAGACAAGCCCTGCGTGGGTGGGTTTCAGACACGGAAGGTGTGTCTGCTTGGGCAGGGAGGGGCCGTGAGAGCGTGAGAGCGGTACCCGGCTTCCTCCACCTGGTGGTGAGATCAGAGGCGGGAGGTGAGTGTCAATTCCATCCCAGGGGTTTCTTATGGTTTAACTTCTGTCATCATCGTATATTGCTTCTCTATTTCAGAAAACTGGTTTAACTGGGGAGTGGGACTTGAAGCACACATACCGTTTGCGACTGGGAGGTAGGGACTGTCCAGGGAGAAGGAAGGGTCTAAGCACAGGCTTAATGGAGGACCCCCTTAGGGAAAATAAAGCGGAGGCCTCTGCTGGTGGTGGGAGGTCCCTGCAGCCCCTGGAATCAGGCTGGTGAGCGTGGCAGGGGCGTGGTGTCTCCCCTGGGACCCTCCTGCTGGCTGCTGGGTGCTGAGGGTAACTGGGGGCTGTTTGCAATGTCAGGTTAATGTAAACAGATCAAGGACTCTGTTTATGAAGCCTGCACATCAAACAGACAAGTCCCAGGAGCCCTAATATTCCCACAGTATAAGTGCAGGAGGTCTGAATGAAAAAATAATGAAAACCTACCTCTGTGGACCTTTGAAATGTTAAACACTCACCGCATCCTACTGCGCTAAGGGAATGGGCACTGGCTGTGCTCGCATTGCTACTGAGGGAGGAAAAGAAGAAACAGCATCAAGGGGAGCTTTAAGCCCCAGTTTTCAACTGTATTTTTCCATCCTAAACCATTATAAAGCAACTACAGCAAACTTTGGCTGTATTTTATTTTACATATTTATTTTTTAAGATGTTTTTATTGATTTCAGAGAGGAAGGGAGAGGGAGAGAGATAGAAACATCAGTGATGAGAGAGGAACAGCCATCTGCTGCTTCCTGCACGCCTCCTGCTGGGCATGGAGCCCATAACCAGGCAGGTGCCCTGACTGGGAATTAAACCCTGGCCTCCTGGTGCCTGGACAAAGCTCTACCTCCTGAGCCACACCAGCCAGACCCTAGCTGTATTTTAACAATTATCTTAGCCTAACACAGATCTGATCATTCAAGATTACTTAATAGTGTAACGCACGTCTAAAATAGCATATTAAAATTATTTTTTAAACTAAGAATAGCAGTCGCATACCTGGTGTTTCATTAAATCACTTAAAAGACCTTTCATCCTATCCCCCATTATATTTAGATGCATAAATTACTGTGAATTGTCAGGATTAAACCCTTTTTTTAATTTGTAATGTTTGCCAGAATCTTTTGGTATGTAAATGGAGGGGTTCTTGGCTTGCTATAAGAAATAGAATTAAGTATTTAATTATATTCCATTCCGTTTTCAAGCCCAGTTTCCCACGTGGCAGAAACTGCCGGCTCAGAGTTACCTGGTGGGTTTGAGGTGACTCCACGCACCTTCTCCGTGGCCTGAGGGTGGCGCCGTCTTTGCAGCTGCGTCAGGGCATGCAGTGCCCCAGCACCAGCCAACCTGCTGAGCTGCATGCGGTCCTCCTGCAGGCAGCTCGCCCGCCACCGAGGGGAAGTTTGGGGAGTGCCCAGAGCCGCCCCGAGGCTGGACAACACCCTGGGACTCAGGACCCCTGAGCTATTGGGCTCGGGGTGGGCGGGAGGGGGGGGGAGGTGTACAACCGGGAAAGGCCAGTGAAATCACCACGGGAAAGGGGGGCAGGCAGGGGAAGGGAGAGAGCGGGTCCAGGGACGATGTGCACAGGCTATGACCAACCTGGGGCTCCCTGGGCCTTCGTGGCCCGGGGTTTTGTGGTCGCTGGGACATTGGAGGGGCCCATAGACCATCCAATGGGAATACCAGTTTCCGACCAGCTGATACCAGAGGGAGGCCCTCCCAGGCTCCTGGCTGGGCTTCCTGGGTGGCCAGCCTGCCCTCCGCCTGTGGGTGTGGCCAGCCCCCCAGTGAACAGACGGTCCCGTCAGGGGAGCCACATGTGACCTTCCAAAACCCACGGCGAGAGACAGGCTGTCCTTGGGCAAGGTCAGATGATTTAGCGCAGTGGCGGGCAAACTGCGGCTCCAGAGCCACATGCGGCTCTTTGGCCCCTTGAGTGTGGCTCTTCCACAAAACACCACGGCCCAGGCGAGTCTATTTTGAAGAAGTGGCGTTAGAAGTTTAAGTTTAAAAAATGTGGCTCTCCGAAGAAACGTCGATCGTTGTACTGTTGGTATTTGGCTCTGTGGACCTCTCTCCTTGCCTAGACAGTCCTAAACAGAATAAGAAGTACAACATGAGGTTCGTGTAAAATTCTGTCCTAAATAAACTTTCTAAGCACCATCCAGTGTGTATTTAACATCCTCCGTATTAAATTAAATTCAGAATCTCAGCAGAGGGCATTGTTTTCAAACAGGTTTACTTGATTCCTGGAAGGTGTGTTTCCAAGAAGTTCTAGAATAAAAAGGTGCTTTTCCTGAGAAGGGAGGTCTGCGCGGGGATCGGCAGGGCGACGGGACACAGGTCCCCACACAGGACAGGTGCCAGCTGCTCGCCCTGCACCCTCTGTGGCACGGCCTTACCACCGGGGGTTCGGGCCCTCAGGCTGCGGTGGGACAGGGGGCAGAGGTCCCGAGAGGCCACCCCCAGGCCCAGCCAGTGGGCCTCAGGAGGATCTTAGGGGGAAATAGAAGCTCTGACCCGCTTCTGGTGTCTTTATGAAAAACGGCAATTCAGACCATTAAGATTCGAGAATTCTAAATCTTAAAGCATCAACCTGCATAGAATAGATTAAAGCCAGTTTGAATGGACATGCTTGAAAGAGTAATATGTTCATTTGCATGAGGATCTATTGAGTACTGTTAGTATATTTCAAACTTATCTGGAAAAAAATGGACCAAAAGCGTGATAACCTTGAAATAAATCAGAGAGTGTGTCTGAGGGGAACGAGAACGCCGAGACTGTGCTCATTTTGCCGGTAACTTATAATTATACTGCCGTCTCCGTTCTTAAGAAAAGTGGGTTATAGTTGTTAAAGTGGTGTTTAAAAGACTGTGGTTTATTAATGCGCTAAATGTAATTTGATAATTAAATATGCATCTACACTTACAAATTGTAGCTCAAAATGTTAAAGTGTTTTGTTGGCCTAATTATTCCTTTTCCACTGAAATATTTATGTCAGTGTTCTTCTACGGTCTTTTTACAAATGCAAGTGCTGTCATCTGACCCCTCGCTGTACATGCATTAGTGCGTGTGGCGGGAGCCGCAGGGACAGCGGGGATGACTAGGAGAGCACGTGGCAGCCCGTGTGTGCGCAGCACGTGTGTGCGCAGCCACTTTTAAAGCGACAGACTTTGCCAGCAGAAAACCCTTGATTGCAGTTGGCATGAGAAGTCCAAGCAGCCGGAAGTGTTCGCTGGCCCTGGTGGTGTGGCTCAGGTGTGAGCCTTGTCCACACAGCAGAGGTTGCTGGTCTGATGGTCTCGGGTCAGGGGTCAGGGGTCAGGGCACATGCCCTGCTTTCAGGCTTCATCCCCAGCCAGCCAAGGGCATGCAGGAGGCAGCTGCTCTCCGTGTCTCATTCTCCTCCGTGTTTCTCTCTCTCTAAAATCCTTATCTAATAAAAGGGTGACATGCACATTAACTGTCACTCCATCACAAAGATGGTGGCACCCATACCACAAGGTGGCAGCGCCCAGAGCTCTGAGCCCCGCAGGAGTCCCCTAGTCCCGGGGCGGGCGGCCGCTGAGAGGGGCTGCGTGTGCGGCCTGGAGGAGTGCCTGCTTCGGCGACGAAACAAGCGCTCCATCCGCCATGGAGGCCTCTGGGCGGCGGCACAGAGCAGCCGGGGGACGAGGAGGGGGAGGCACTGGCATCGTCGCCCTGGCAACGACGCACGTATTCTGCTCTTAAGCTCGGCGGGCCTCTGGACCTCGGAGAGCCTCTGGGCAGCGGCACAGAGCGGCCAGGCCCCGCAGGGAGCTACCGGCGCACGGATCCATGCGCAGGGCTAGTCTAGCAGTAAGATGTACATTATGAGGGGCACGTTTTTAAAGTTAAGGTTCACCACGTGGATTGATAAAGGCAGGAAACCCCTTCCGGAGGGTTTGGGGGCTGTGAGGTCTGCCTGAGTTTAGAAGGAGGAGGCCGGTCCTCCTGGAGGCCCCGAGGGAGACCGACCAAGGCTTTGCCTCCCGCCAAGGCTTTCCCTTTAGGGCCAGGATGGCTGCGGCCGAGGAGCCGGGCGGCTTGGTGCCTGTGTTACCCCGACAGGTGGCGGAAAGGCGCAGTCCAGAGGCTGTGGGCTCAGGGGGATCATTCTGACAACGTGGTCCCGGGGACGGTCCCTAACCATTCTTCTCGGGGCCCTGTCGGCTGAGGGCGCCGGGAGCTCCCTGCGCCCCTTCAACGCTGACGTCTGTCTCCGCGGCCTCTGCTCCCTCAGCTCCCTGCGGCTACAACATCTCCGCCCCCAACGGCACCATCTACTCCCCCGGCTTCCCCGACGAGTACCCGGTGCTGCAGGACTGCCTGTGGCTGCTCACCGCGCCGCCCGGCCACGGCATCTACATCAACTTCACGCTGCTGCAGACCGAGGCCGTCAACGACTACATCGCCGTGTGGTACGGCCCGCAGTGCCCCCCAGAGGCCACTGTGCCCCCGACACCCTGTGCCCCCAGAGGCCACTGTGCCCCCGACACCCTGTGCCCCCTGACACCCCTGTGACCCCACACACCCCTGTGCCCCCTGACACCCCTGTGACCCCTGACACCCCTGTGCCCCCTGACACCCCTGTGACCCCAGACACCCCTGTGCCCCCTGACACCCCTGTGACCCCTGACACCCCTGTGACCCCAGACACCCCTGTGACCCCTGACACCCCTGTGACCCGTGACACCCCTGTGACCCCTGACACCCCTGTGACCCCCAGATACCCCTGTGACCCCCAGATACCCCTGTGACCCCTGACACCCCTGTGACCCCTGACACCCCTGTGACCCCTGACACCCCTGTGACCCCTGACACCGCTGTGACCCCAGACACCCTGTGACCCCAGACACCCCTGTGCCCCCTGACACCCCTGTGACCCCTGACACCGCTGTGACCCCCAGACAACCCTGTGACCCCAGACACCCCTGTGACCCCAGACACCCTGTGACCCCTGACACCGCTGTGACCCAGACACCCTGTGACCCCAGACACCCCTGTGACCCCAACACCCTGTACCCCCAACACCCTGTGCCCCCTGACACCCCTGTGCCCCCTGTCACCCCTGTGACCCCAGACACCCCTGTGACCCCTGACACCCCTGTGACCCCTGACACCCCTGTGACCCCCAGACACCCCTGTGACCTCCAGACACCCCTGTGGCTCCTCCCATGTCCTGAGACAGAAGAGCCCAAGCTGAGGAAGGGTGGAAGGGAGTGAGGGCGGGCTGTCCCTCAGTGAAGGTGGACACGCAGAGAATGCCCTCAGTGGCCTGCCTGAGCTCACCGTGCGGTGCCTGTGCCCAGGATCGCTCCGACACAGGCGTATCCGGAGGCCGTTGTTTTACCGCCCGAGTGCGGTTTTTTCTGTAAGAAAAGGTGGTAAGCTCCTCGTCATGAGAAAGGGATGCTTCCAGAACCAGAGTTTCCCACAGCTGGGATTTTACCCGCGGTCTGTTCAGTGCAGATCTCCATCACCCCCAGGTCAGCGGGACCGTTGGGTGAGAGAGGACAGTGTGGCTTGGGGAGGGGCTGACACATGGCATGGCGGGCCTGGAGTCCATGGCCGCGTCACCCACACTCACGGGAGGGCCCGCTGGGTACAGGGGGTCAGTGGGCATCCCCAGCTGTGTCCCAGCAGAGCCCAGCAGACAGAGGGTAGGGACGTCCCAGCAGAGCCCACCGGACAGAGGCAGGGCCGTCCCAGCAGAGCCCACCGGACGGCAGAGCCCACCGTACAGGGGGCAGGGACGTCCCAGCAGAGCCCACCGTACAGGGGGCAGGGACGTCCCAGCAGAGCCCACAGGACAGGGGCAGGGACGTCCCAGCAGAGCCCACCGGACAGGGGCAGGGACGTCCCAGCAGAGCCCACCGGACAGGGGCAGGGACATCCCAGCAGAGCCCACCGGACAGCAGAGCCCACCGGACAGAGGCAGGGACGTCCCAGCAGAGCCCACCGGACAGCAGAGCCCACCGGACAGAGGCAGGGACGTCCCAGCAGAGCCCACCGGACAGCAGAGCCCACCGGACAGAGGCAGGGACGTCCCAGCAGAGCCCACCGGACAGGGGCAGGGACGTCCCAGCAGAGCCCACCGGACAGCAGAGCCCACCGGACAGAGGCAGGGACGTCCCAGCAGAGCCCACCGGACAGGAGGCAGGGACGTCCCAGCAGAGCCCACCGGACAGGAGGCAGGGACGTCCCAGCAGAGCCCACCGGACAGGAGGCAGGGACGTCCCAGCAGAGCCCACCGGACAGGAGGCAGGGACGTCCCAGCAGAGCCCACCGGACAGGGGCAGGGCCGTCCCAGCAGAGCCCACCGGACAGGGGCAGGGTGGCTCTGGGAGCCCTGGGCCGCCCCCAGCACGCTCTCCCCACAGGGACGGCCCGGACCAGAGCGCGGCCCAGCTGGGCGTGTTCAGCGGGAACACGGCCCTGGAGACGGCGCGCAGCTCCACCCGCCACGTGCTGCTGGGCTTTCACAGCGACTTCTCCACCGGCGGCTTCTTCGTCCTCAACTTCCACGGTGAGGGCCCCCCGCCCCCGCCCCCGCCCCCGCCCGCCGCCTCCGCCCGCCCCCCACGCCCGCCCCCGCCCGCCAGGCAGAGGCGCCGGCCGCGTCCCTGCTTCCCAGTCCCACACCCGCGGCCCAGCGGGAGCCCGAGAGCCTCTTCAAAAATGTATTTCACTGGCTTCCGGAGGAAGGGGGGGGGGAGGGAGAAGCGTCCATGAGGAGAGAGACCCACGGCGATCCAACCCGCGACCCTGCCTGTGCCCTGCCCGGGAGCGGGACTGTGGCCTCCGGGTTCAGAGGTCAGTGCTCACCCCGGGAGCCACACACTGTCCTGTCCAGTGTCTTTATTGTTTCCATCGTTCTCAGCTGTGCTTAGCGACCAGCTGGGACTCATCCCAGGAGCAGTGTGTTGGGCGTGACACTGATGTGGGTGCCACGGACACGGGGCATCTCACAGAGGCCGCATCGCTCTGTGCGGTCGGATACGGCGGGAGCCAGCCTGAGGGCGGGAGAGTGGCCGCCGAGGGGCCCGGGAAAGCACGTGGGGCCCTCGCCTCCCGTGAGGATGAGGATGGCTACCGGGGCCGTCGCGGGGACGAGGGGCAGTGACCTTACCACCTGATCGTGGACCTGGGACCAGGCCACGGACGGACCATTTCCCTTAGGAGTCCCACATGTGTGTGCAGGATGCGTGTTTACATCGTAGCTTCTCTGGCTGTGGACGCTCCCAGCACTGACTCACCTGTGAGCAGGGGGAGCCCAGGGCTCTATCAACCCACGGTCACAGGCACCTCGGGGCCGAGGAGCCGGCAGCATGGGGGCCGGACGGCAGCGACCGTGTTTACGCAGCACACGTGACCGCAGCTGTTCTCTCTCCCCACCTCAGCGTTCCAGCTCAGGAAGTGCCCGCCGCCCCCCGCCGTCCCGCAGGCGGAGCTGCTGCGTGAGGATGAGGACTTCGAGATCGGTGAGGGCGCCCCGAGGCCAGCGGGGTCATGGGCTCTCCCCCACCCCGGCCCGGAGTCACTCCCCAGGGTGGGGGCTTGTCAGGACGCCCCACACGCCCCGGTCACACACCCAACACACGTTCCCTTTCGTCATCTCCCTGACTTCTGGCTTCCGCCACGTGAGGTTCACTTTTGTCACCGGGAGCCCGTTTCTCCAGGCACTTACTCTCCGCGTCGTTTTCCTCTGTTTTTAATATATTTTAATTTATGGATGTCAGAGAGGAAGGGAGAGGGAGAGCGAGATAGAAACATCAGCGATGAGAGAGAATCATCCATCGGCGGCCTCTTACACACCTCACACTGGGGATGGAGCCCTGACCGAGAATCCAACCGTGACTTCCTGGTTCCTAGGTCGACGCTCAGCCCCTGAGCCACGCCGGCCGGGCCGTGTTTTTCTCTTGAGCAGCGTTTTCCGAGGCAGACACACAGACATGGGGTTCCACTGTGGAGGTGGGTCCTAACGTGGAACCTCGTCCCAGTGGCTAAAACTGTGGCCGGTGTGATGGCCTCCCGCCCCCGCTGGGACTACTGGTGAGCGCAGTGCCTAACGGTATGGGAAGGCCTGCCTGTGGTTCGGTGACAGCCCTTCCTTGCCGTCAGCACTCTCCCGTTAGGACTCCAGCCCGGGGCACGTCCGAGGAGCAGGCACCGGGACCAGGGCTCCTTGGAGGCAAGGACAGGTGCTCTGTCCTGTCTGTGGGGATGCCGCGTCTCAGAGCCGGTCCGACTACGGACCTCCATCCTCCTCCTCATTTGACAGAATGAGGGCGCCGGGTGCCAATCAGGCCAGGTCCTGCTGCAGCCTCTCTGGAAGCCTAGAACCCAGCGCCCAGTTCCCATGCCTTCCCGTGGCCCTGGGGGACGGGGAAGGACCGGACAGGTGGCCAGGAGTGGGTGCCGCCCGTGACTTCCATGCTGACGCTGGTTGAGTGTCAGGCATGTTTAGGAATGAGGCCCTGAGCGGGGGATGTTTTGTCAGACGGTCTAGAATGAGGCTGGCCTGTCTGGTTTGGGGTAGAGCAGTGGTCGGCAAACTCATTAGTCCACAGAGTCAAATACCAACAGCACAATTTCAACTTCAAGAAATTGAAATTTCTTTTGAGAGCCAAGTTTTTTAAACTTAAACTTCTTCTAACGCCACTTCTTCAACATAGACTCGCCCAGGCCGTGGTATTTTGTGGAAGAGCCACACTCCAGGGGCCAAAGAGCTGCATGTGGCTCTCGAGCCGCAGTTTGCCGACCATAGGTATAGAGCATCGGCCTGCGGACTGATGGGTCCCAGGTTTGATCCCCAGTCAAGAGCACATGCATGTGTTGTGAGCTCCATCCCGTGTGGGGCTTGCAAGAGGCAGACAATCCGTGATTCTCTCTCGTCGTGGATGTTTCCCTCTCCTTCTGCTTCCTCTCTGAGGTCATAAAAATGTATGTAAAAATAGAAATAAGCGGAAAGGAGGGCGGGCTTTGGCTGGGAGGGACGCGGCTGCCCGCTGAGGCTGCCGGCGAGGCCAGCACCTGCTTAAGGGCCGGCTCTGAGGGCCGCGTGGCCTCTTGCAGGGGACACGGTGCGCTACGTCTGCCACCCCGGCTACACGCTGTCCGGCTCCGACATGCTCACCTGCAAGCTCGGCGCCCAGCTGCAGTTCCAGGGCGCGCCTCCCACGTGCGAAGGTACGGGAGCCAGGCCGCCGTGTGCGCGTCCCCCGTGGAACACCACACGCTCTGCGCGGTGGGGGCCTGACCTTACCTTCCCTCCGGGCCCTGCAGCCACCGTCCCCTGAGCACAGAAACCGCCGGCCTCTCTGATGCTGGCACAGAAGCTGCGCCAGCCGGGAGGTCTCGCTGGGCCCCCAGCAGAGTATGGGGATTTTCAAACATACGGCAGCCGGTGCTGCCCTCTGTGTTCACCGGGAGTCCGGGGTCCCCGGTCCGTTTTCCTTCCACCCGTCTCCCGCTCGCTGGGAACTCTGACCATTTCAAGGCTGAGGGAAGGCATCTCTCTTTGTCCCCCATGTACGCCCGCCGTGTGCTGTGCCCACGGTTCACTGGTGCGCCGTTTGCTCCTGTGACGTGTGGGCACTCAGTCACGTCCGTGCACGCTCCCATCTCTCTGCGGCATGTCTTTAGAGGGCAGGCCAGGCACAGGGACAGAGAGGACGCACAGAAGCAGAGCGAGGGCGGAGGCTGAGTCTGTGGGCTCAGCGGGTCTGCACACAATCGCATCCCTCTCGAATGCCGTTTAAAAGACCCCGCTCCCAAGTGTCGCAGGAAGCAGTGGGACCTGAGACGATGTAAACAGGCGAAACAATACGTAAATAAGACCATATGAATAAGTCAGCGCTGTCCCCTGCCGGGGCCCCGCCTTCCCAGGGTCAGAGGGCAGTGGGCTTGCCTTTCCCTCCCCGGCCCCGCACACGCCGGGAGGACCTGGCCCGCTGAGCGGCCACTTTGCGAAGGAGAACTCTCCCGTCCGTCCCTCCCCAGCACAGTGCCCGGCCAACGAGGTCCGCACCGAGTCCTCGGGGGTCATCCTCAGCCCCGGTTACCCCGGCAACTACTTCAACTCGCAGACCTGCTCCTGGACCGTCCGCGTGGAGCCCCGCTACAACATCACGCTCTTCGTGGACAGCTTCCAGAGCGAGAGGCAGTTCGACGCGCTGGAGGTGTTCGACGGTACGTCTCAGGGCCGCGCGCCCCGGGGCCCCTGCCCGGCGGGCCAGCAGCACCCTCCTGCCGTGTCTGTCCCCCAAGAATGCGGACACATCCTCCGGTCACCCTGCATGTCCCCGGACAGGAGGTGAGGTCCTCTCGGTCTGTGCCATCACAGTCCGGGCCCACACGCCACCAACACTCGGTCAGGCGGCACCTGGTAGCCAATCAGCAAGCGCGGAGGCGCTGACGGTGCTGACGATGCTTCCCTCGTTATTTCCGTGGGGGTTCGGGGCAGGGGCCCTCACCCCGCTCCTCCTTTCTCCCTGAGACTTAGACTCATTCAGAAGATGTCTTAGGAAGTTTAAGATTTAGGAAATAAAGGTACTCGATTCGATGGAAATGACTATTTTACTAGAAATATATCAAGAGAATGGCTCACGGAGATGCCTAGATGGTAAATGCTGCAGGAGTCTTTAGTAAACATTTTTATAAATTAGTTTCATATATTTTTATGTAATTCTAATACACTTCTTAAAGATCCTCACCTGAGGATATGCATTTCATTGAATCAAGAGGGAGAGGAAGGGAGAAGGCGAGAGAGAGGGGAACGTCACTCGGTTGCCTCCCATGCGCACCCAGCCCTGGACCAATCCTGCAGCCTGGGCACGTGCCCTGATAGGGAATGCACTGGGGCCCTTCAGTGTACGGGCTGGTCCTAACCATTGAGCAGCCCCAGCCAGGGCTCTACTAGACGTTTTAATAGAACGATTCGACACTTGAAAGTGTGGTTGTCAGTTGGAACTGAAACTGATGTTGGTAATTTTATCATACCCCAGGAAATTAGACCAACATGCAATTACGGCTGCACAAAATAATAGGGTTTTCACATGTTTTGAAACATTTGTCATTATGTTTTGGTAAATAATCAATTCCGTGAACATAAATTTACTGTAATTGGTTCCAATTCATTCTGTGGGTGTTTGTGTGCTTTTACAAACATGGGTGGTAGTAGCCGAATTGCTCTCCTGGATAGACACTACATGGGTTGACCTGCGTATTGCCATGGTGCAGTGCTGAGTTGGAAATTAAGTCGACAGGTACAGACATAGGAACAGAGTATTCTCATTTTCAGAGGTGTTTCCTGAAGCATGCCATCACCCCCACTTATCCACCTGTTCAACTTCCCACTGACAGCTGCGGTCCCAAAATAGTACGTGGAAAATTCTAGAAACAGTTGGGAAGCTTTGAGTTGTGCTCTGTTCTGTGTGGCGTGATGGAATCTCGGGGTCCTCCTCGGCCCCCGGGACGCGAGCCCCCTCTGCCCAGCGTCTCCCCGCGGACAGCCTCCTGCCGGTGACCTCGGGTCCAGGGACCCGGGGCTGCGTCCGGTGGCCCTTCCTTTACGTAATGACGGTCCCGAAGCGCAAGGCGGAGAGCTGCGGTTCAGGGGTACCAGCGAGGAGCCCACGTCCTTCCTGCAAGCGGGGAGGGCGGAGGGACAGGGAAAGGCATAGAAACACGGGGCTCGGCACTGTCCGTGGTCTCGGGCCCAGGGGCTGTGTACTGTGTACCCCAGTGACGGCTGTTTTAAAGATGGGGTGCGTCTGATCGAAGCGGAGGGTGCCGATCGCACACACCCCTGAAATTGCTCCGGGGGGCTGTGCCTTCGTACCAGGGCAGGCACCTGCCGCTGCTCTCACCAGGAATTCTTCCCTCCGCCTGGGGAAGGCCAGCTCCGTGTGGAACGTGCGGAGCCCAGCGGGACACGGTCAAAGCAGGTGCCGTGTCTGCAGGCGCCATGTCTGCAGGCGCCGTGTCTGCACCTGTGTTTGTTTCACAGGCTCCTCCGGGCAGAGCCCGCTGCTCGTGGTGCTGAGCGGGAACCACACGGAGCAGGCGCACTTCACCAGCCGGGGCAACCAGCTGTTCCTCCGCTGGTCCACGGACCACGCCACCAGCAAGAAGGGCTTCAAGATCCGCTACTCAGGTGAGGAGAGCGGGCGACTGCATGTGATCGAGTGATGGTATTTCCGTCCAACTAGACAGCCGGCCGGTGAGGCTCAGGGGCTGAGCGTCCACCTGTGAACCAGGAGGTCCCAGTACAATTCCCGGTCAGGGCACAGCCCGGATTGCAAGGTCCATCCCCAGTAGGGGGCGAGCAGGAGGCGGCAGGTCCATGATTCTCTCTCATCATTGATGTTTCTCTGTCTCTCTCCCTCTCCCTTCCTCTCTAAAATCCATAACTATATTAAAAGGAAAAAATCAGGTAGGTAGAAGCCTCGTTTTTGGAGATGAAGAGTGAACTTCAGTAGAGATAATGTGACAAAAATGCTCTGCATAATGTCTACATGGAGTCAGGGAAAATAAACTAACTGGGGTTAATCATCTGAAGCTAAGGCGCCCATATCATCCTCCACTGAATACCATGTCGCGGAAAGCAAAGATATCTCCCAAAAGACAAAATTCCGTTAATTAACCTTAAACTCTGTGTAGGAGCTAAGGGAACAAACAGGAAGCTATGATCATACGCTGTTAATTTTATAAGTGGCCCCCTGGCAAGAGCAGTGTGGCTCAGTCAGAGACCGCCAGCCGGCCTCCGTGGGGGAGGCCCCACCTGTGGCCCCGGCAGTGAGGGAGCTTCCTGCTCCCCACGTCCTCCGGGCACGGACGTGGGGTGCATTTCGGAGCCCGTTACACGCTGTGCCTGGTTTCTTGGTATTCAAACAGCAGAGCTGTTCCCGGCATCAGCAAAGCTGGCGGATGGCGGGTCGCTTACAATTGTCTGTCTGTCTGTCTGCGTGTGCGTCTGTCTGCCTGCAGCCCCTTACTGCAGCCTGACCCACGTGCCCAGGAACGGCGGCGTGATGAACAGGACGGCCGGGACTCCGGGCAGCACGGTGCACTACTCCTGCCAGCCCGGGCACCGCCTGGTGGGCCGCGGCAACGCCACCTGCATGCGGAACCCCGTGGGCATGTTCCAGTGGGACGCCCTGCCCCCGCTGTGCCAGGGTGAGCCGGTCCCTCCCCCTGAACCCCTTTCTGCCCCCGCTGTGCCAGGGTGAGCCGGTCCCTCCCCCTGAACCCCTTTCTGCCCCCGCTGTGCCAGGGTGAGCCGGTCCCTCCCCCTGAACCCCTTTCTGCCCCCGCTGTGCCAGGGTGAGCCGGTCCCTCCCCCTGAACCCCTTTCTGCCCCCGCTGTGCCAGGGTGAGCCGGTCCCCTCCCCCTGAAACCCCTTTCTGCCCCCGCTGTGCCAGGGTGAGCCGGTCCCTCCCCCTGAACCCCTTTCTGCCCCCGCTGTGCCAGGGTGAGCCGGTCCCTCCCCCTGAACCCCTTTCTGCCCCCGCTGTGCCAGGGTGAGCCGGTCCCTCCCCCTGAACCCCTTTCTGCCCCCGCTGTGCCAGGGTGAGCCGGTCCCTCCCCCTGAACCCCTTTCTGCCCCCGCTGTGCCAGGGTGAGCCGGTCCCCTCCCCCCCAAACCCCTTTCTGCCCCCGCTGTGCCAGGGTGAGCCGGTCCCTCCCCCTGAACCCCTTTCTGCCCCCGCTGTGCCAGGGTGAGCCGGTCCCTCCCCCTGAACCCCTTTCTGCCCCCGCTGTGCCAGGGTGAGCCGGACCCTCCCCCTGAACCCCTTTCTGCCCCCGCTGTGCCAGGGTGAGCCGCTCCCTCCCCCTGAACCCCTTTCTGCCCCCGCTGTGCCAGGGTGAGCCGGTCCCTCCCACTGAACCCGTTTCTGCCCCGGCTCTGCAAGGGTGGGCCGGACCCCTCCCCCCCGAACCCCTTTCTGCCCCGGCTGTGCCTGGGTGAGCCGGTCCCTCCCCCTGAACCCCTTTCTGCCCGCGCTGTGCCAGGGTGAGCCGGTCCACCCCCCTGAACGCCTTCCTGCCCCCGCTGTGCCAGGGTGAGCCGGTCCCTCGCCCTGAACCCCTTTCTGCCCCCGCTGTGCCAGGGTGAGCCGGACCCTCCCCCTGAACCCCTTTCTGCCCCCCCTGTGCCAGGGTGAGCCGGTCCCCCCCCCCCGAACCCCCTTCTGCCCCCGCTGTGCGAGGGTGAGCCGGACCCCTCCCCCTAAAACCCCTTTCTGCCTCTGCTGTGCCAGGGTGAGCCGGTCCCCTCCCCCTGAACCCCTTTCTGCCCCTGCTGTGCCAAGGTGAGCCGGTTCCCTCCCCCCCCAACCCCTTTCTGCCCCTGCAGTCCCAGGGTGAGCCGGTCCCCTCCCCTCCAAACCCCTTTCTGCCCCCGCTGTGCCAGGGTGAGCCGGTCCCCTCCCCCTGAACCCCTTTCTGCCCCTGCTGTGCCAAGGTGAGCCGGTCCCCTCCCCCTGAACCCCTTTCTGCCCCTGCTGTGCCAGGGTGAGCCGGTCCCCTCCCCCTGGTCCCCCTTCTGGCCCCCCCGTGCCAGGGTGAGCCGGTCCCCTCCCCCCGGAACCCCTTTCTGCCCCTGCTGTGCCAGGGTGAGCCGGTCCCCTCCCCCTGAACCCCTTTCTGCCCCCGCTGTGCCAGGGTGAGCCGGACCCCTCCCCCCCGAACCCCTTTCTGCCTCTGCTGTGCCAGGGTGAGCCGGTCCCTCCCCCTGAACCCCTTTCTGCCCCCGCTGTGCCAGGGTGAGCCGGTCCCCTCCCCTCCAAACCCCTTTCTGCCCCCGCTGTGCCAGGGTGAGCCGGACCCTCCCCCTGAACCCCTTTCTGCCCCCGCTGTGCCAGGGTGAGCCGGACCGTCCCCCTGAACCCCTTTCTGCGACCACGCTGACCCGGCCGGAGCTAGGCTGAGGGGGAGAGAGGGGGGTGCTGAGGGTGCACTGCGAGTGGGTTTATAAAAGCTCACAGTCCACTCGGTGGCCGGAGGGTCATTCTGAAGCTCACTGCGTTTCATTTCAAACGGGAAAATGTGTTTTCTCATTTAGGTCCAAATAATTATTTTACAGTTTGAAGTCATTTATAAAATCAGCCAATGAATACGAGCCTCTCCTTCTTTTAGGTTAGAACTCGTTCTGAGCCTATGCTGCGGACTTGTTTTCTTTCGGTCTCTCAGATCTAGGGCTTGTTGAAGGCGGTTTCAATACTTTACGCCTTTTTCATGTTTTTTCTGTCAAAGGCATAAAAATCGGATATTTCAAAGACGGCATTTTAATTTTTAATTGAGGTCTTTGAAGTCCTGAAGTGTCAGAGTTTTGTCTGACTGAGGTTTACATTCAAGAGGAAATGTGTTGGCCTTTGAAAGCTGATTATTATTTATAAATAGACCCTCCCCTTGATTTCCTCACTCCTTCCTTCCTGGATATCAGCTTCTCTGGTTGCCTAGGAGCCAGTGGCAGGCGTGGATCTCACTCAGAGCTCCACCCCCTGGCTGCTAGGAGCCAATGGCAGGAGTGTATCTCACTCAGAGCTCCGCCCTCAGGCCACGAGGAGCCAGTGGCAGGCATAGATCTCACTCAGAGCTCCGCCCGCTGGCCGCTAGGAGCCAGTGGCAGGCATGGATCTCACTCAGAGCTCCACCCTCAGGCCTCTAGGAGCCAGTGGCAGGCATAGATCTCACTCAGAGCTCCGCCCGCTGGCCGCTAGGAGCCAGTGGCAGGCGTGGATCTCACTCAGAGCTCCGCCCTCAGGCCTCTAGGAGCCAGTGGCAGGAGTGGATCTCACTCAGAGCTCCGCCCTCAGGCCTCTAGGAGCCAGTGGCAGGAGTGGATCTCACTCAGAGCTCCGCCCCCTAGCCGCTAGGAGCCAGTGGCAGGAGTGGATCTCACTCAGAGCTCCGCCCTCAGGCCACTAGGAGCCAGTGGCAGGCATGTATTTCACTCAGAGCTCCGCCCCTGGCTCAGTGCTCACAACCCCCTCAGAAACCCTCTTAGCCAGGTGCACACACGGGTGCATTAGGAGGTGTTAAGATTTTTTCTTTAAAACAAAAGTAAATTGCTTTTCATTTTCTTTAAATGTTGGCTCACTCTCCTCTGTGATGGAGAGCTGACTGCTGGGCCGTCCTGGCCCTGGGATCTGAGTGTGCCTGCCAGTGGGAGCAGCTTGGACGCTGGGGACAAAGGAGTCCCTGGTGGGGTCCCCACGGGGCTCCCCGGGCAGAGCAGCCTGGACGGGCAGGTGCTGCCGGGAGGGGACCCTGCCCTGCCCCGTACAGGCTCCCTCGAGGGACTTGTAGCCATTTCTCCTGAGAGTTTACTTATTTACTGTCCATTCGTTCATTCATTCATTCTTCTTTTTGTAAGGGAGCGAGAGGGAACATCACATGTTTAGGTGTTATTGTTGATCTTGAGAGAGAGAGGAAAAGAGGGGGAGAGAAACATCGCTGTGAAAGCGAAGCGCTGATTGGCTGCCTCCTGCGCACTCCCTACCACTCCCGGCCATGGGCCCCGACTGGGGAGAACCGGCCGCCTTGGGGTGCTTGGGGAGAGGGCGCCCACCCCCTGAGGGCATGGGCCGGCCGGAGAGCGCGGCTTCGCCTCGCAGACGGGGCAGGACCGGAGCGGTGGTGCGGAGAAAGAATGCTTTGTGGGATTCTGCCCGTGGCATGCCTCCCCAGGGTCCTTCCTCATGGGCGGCCTTGCCTTCAGAGTGATGGGCGCTGGCCTCTGGCCCAGCCTCTGACCCTGTTGCCCCCCCTCCCGACCCCCTGGAGCTCAGGCCTTGAGGCCCAGTTCGGGCAGGTGACTTCTAAACTAATGGATGCTCGGATCAAGGGTGCGTTGTAGCTTCGTTGCTGGCCTTTGACAGAACATGTAGGAACATGAGTCCGGAGGATTGGGGGGTGCAGTAAGAAGGGGACTGGGGACCGGAGTCGGGGGCTGCTCAGTGCCAAGGAGTCCACACGGCGATGGGTTCAGTGGCTGAGAAGGTGTCGCGTGGCCCCTTCCCCCATGTTCAGTGGCGGGCGGGTGTCCTCGCTGATGGGAGAGCGGCGGGTGGGTTAACGGCCACAGCGTCGGCCAGGTCCTGAGGAGCAGCCTGAGGCGCGGGCTTCTCATCGGCGGCTCGTGTTCCTCGTTAGCCTGAGGTCCTCACACCTGGCCCGTGTCACGCGTGTGCCGTCCATGAACTCGGGAGCACCCACACGCGGACCGTTTGCCCCCGCAGCCGTGTCCTGCGGCGTCCCCGAGGCCCCGGGCAACGGCTCCTTCGCGGGCAGCGCGTTCACGCTGGGCAGCAGGGTCACCTACGAGTGCGACCAGGGCTTCGCGCTCGAGGGCAGCCGGCGGGCGTCGGCCGTGTGCCGCGAGGACGGGACCTGGAGCCACGGAGCGACGCCGCCCGCCTGCAAGCGTGAGTGTGCCGCCCCGGGGCGCCCGGGGGCTCCCGGCGAGGGCCAGCCCGGGGGTAGGGGCGTGAGCACCGGCTCTGCAGCGGGGCCGCAGCCCACCTTCCCGCACACGTCCCTGTCCCCCACACACCTGTCTGCACACACACCTTCCCACACACACACCTTTCCATACATACCCACCTTCCCGCACACGTCCCTGTCCCCCACACACACCTGTCCACACACACCTTCCCACACACACACCTTTCCATACACACACACCTTCCCGCACACACACCTTCCTGAAACCCACCTTCCCGCACATATCCCTGTCCCCCCACACACCTGTCCACACACACCTTCCCACACACACACCTTTCCATACACACACACCTTCCCGCACACGTCCCTGTCCCCCACACACCTGTCCGCACACACCTTCCCACACACACACCTTTCCATACACACACACCTTCCTGCACACGTCCCTGTCCCCCACACACACCTGTCCACACACACCTTCCCACACACACACCTTTCCATACACACACACCTTCCCGCACACGTCCCTGTCCCCCCACACACCTGTCCACACACACCTTTCCATACACACACACCTTCCCGCACACGTCCCTGTCCCCCCACACACCTGTCCACACACACCTTCCCATGCACACACCTTCCCACACACACACCTTCCCGCACACGTCCCTGTCCCCCACACACACCTGTCCACACACACCTTCCCACACACACACCTTCCCAAACAAACCCACATCCCCACACACACCCACCTTCCCATACTAGTGCACACAGAGCCACACACACTCACACCAGCGAGTGCACACAAAATCATTTTAAACTGGATCGCACTTTTAGAAAATACAAACCCTCGCATCCCAGGGCCTGGCGCACACTGCTGCCAGCGTCTTGGCAGATCCCTTGCCGTTGATGCTGGTGGTGACCCGGTGGCACTACCGCAGTCATCGCTGCCGCCATTACTGCTGTCATCGCTGCTGAGGCTCCTGAGTCCCCAAAGAGCCCACACCCCCAGAGCTACACTCCCAGAGCCTCAGCCTCTGTCTCAGAGCATGAGGAGACGCTCCTGAGGCAGCGCTGCACGTGTTCTGCTCGTGATGGCGCCCTGTGCGTGTGGCCTGCTCCAGCGGAACCCGGGACGGCAGCCCATTGTGCAGGGAGGGGTGGGGATGGAGGGCAAGCGGGCGTCTCATTCCCCGGAACCGGTGCCCGCCTGCTTTCCCGTGACTCAGTCTGACTCCCCGTTCCGTTGGGGGGTATTGAGACAGACAGGTGAACCGTGTCTTACACATGTGTTCACTTACCATGAAAGCATGTTCACCTTCACATGAGCTTGTGCTCTTGGGTCAGGGACTTGGCACTTCCTGGCGGCCTCGCTGCAGGTCTCCAGAGCAGGAGCCACGGGCCCTGCACACATGGCCCAGTGAGAGCACGCGTGGAGTGGGGTGGGAACCGGGGGAATGGGCACGGGCACGGCTCCCCAGCGGGAGGGCTGGGCAGGAAGGTCTCTCCCAGGAGGCGCGGGCACACGGATGCGGGAGGGGCGTGCTGACCTGTGTGCCTCTTCCAGCGGTCACCTGCCCCGCCGTCGAGGCGCAGCTCTCGGAGCACGTGACCTGGAGGCTGGTGGCGGGGTCCCCCAACGAGTTCGGCGCGCAGGTGGTGCTGAGCTGCAGCCCCGGGCACTACCTGGAGGGCGCCCGGCTGCTGCGGTGCCAGGCCAACGGGACGTGGAGCGCCGGCGGGCAGCGGCCCCGGTGCAGAGGTGAGTGCGCCGGACATGGCAGACGCCGCTGTGCGCGCTCGGCACACGTGTCCTCTCTGTGAGCCCGGACACAGGCAGACACCACTGTGCGCGCTCGGCACACGTGTCCTCTCCATGAGCGAGGATCACATGCAGACACCACTGTGTGCACTCAACACACGTGTCCCCTCCATGAGCCCGGACACAGGCAGACACCACTGTGCGCGCTCGGCACACGTGTCCTCTCCATGAGCCCGGACACAGGCAGACACCGCTGTGCGCGCTCGGCACACGTGTCCTCTCCGTGAACCCGGACACAGGCAGACACCGCTGTGTGCACTCCGCACACGTGTCCTCTCCATGAACCCGACACAGGCAGACACCGCTGTGCGTGCTCGGCACACGTGTCCTCTCCATGAGCCCGGACACGGACAGACACCGCTGTGCGCGCTCTGCACACGTGTCCTCTCCATGAACCCGACACGGGCAGATACCGCTGTGCGCGCTCGGCACACGTGTCCTCTCCATGAGCGAGGACCACATGCAGACACCTCTGTGTGCACTCAACACACGTGTCCTCTCCATGAGCCCGGACACGGGCAGACACCGCTGTGCGCGCTCGGCACACGTGTCCTCTCCGTGAACCCGGACACAGGCAGACACTGTTGTGTGCACTCCGCACACGTGTCCTCTCCATGAACCCGACACGGGCAGACACCGCTGTGCGTGCTCGGCACACGTGTCCTCTCCATGAGCCCGGACACGGACAGACACCGCTGTGCGTGCTCCGCACACGTGTCCTCTCCATGAGCCCGGACACGGGCAGACACCGCTGTGCGCACTCCACACACGTGTCCTCTCCATGAGCCCGGACACGGGCAGACACCGCTCTGCGCACTCCACACACGTGTCCTCTCCATGAGCCCGGACACGGGCAGACACCGCTGTGCACACTCCGCACACATGTCCTCTCCATGAGCCCGGACACGGGCAGACACTGCTGTGTGCACTCCACACACGTGTCCTCTCCATGAGCGAGGACCACATGCAGACACCGCTCTGCGCACTCGGCACACATGTCCTCTCCGTGAACCCGGACACGGGCAGACACCGCTGTGCGCACTCCGCACACGTGTCCTCTCCATGAGCCCAGACACGGGCAGACACTGCTGTGCGCACTCAGCACACGTGTCCTCTCCATGAACCCGGACACGGGCAGACACCGCTGTGCGCACTCCACACACGTGTCCTCTCCATGAGCCCGGACACGGGCAGACACCGCTGTGCGCACTCGGCACACGTGTCCTCTCCATGAGCCCAGACACGGGCAGACACCGCTGTGCGTGCTCGGCACACATGTCCTCTCCATGAGCGAGGACCACATGCAGACACCGCTGTGCGCGCTCTGCACACGTGTCCTCTCCATGAGCGAGGATCACATGCAGACACCACTGTGTGCACTCAACACACGTGTCCTCTCCATGAGCCCGGACACAGGCAGACACCGCTGTGCGCGCTCGGCACACGTGTCCTCTCCATGAGCCCGGACACAGGCAGACACCGCTGTGCGCGCTCGGCACACATGTCCTCTCCATGAACCCGGACACAGGCAGACACCGCTGTGCGCGCTCGGCACACGTGTCCTCTCCATGAGCCCAGACACGGGCAGACACCGCTCTGCGCACTCGGCACACGTGTCCTCTCCATGAGCGAGGACCACATGCAGACACCTCTGTGTGCACTCAACACACGTGTCCTCTCCATGAGCCCGGACACGGGCAGACACCGCTGTGCGCGCTCGGCACACGTGTCCTCTCCGTGAACCCGGACACAGGCAGACACTGTTGTGTGCACTCCGCACACGTGTCCTCTCCATGAACCCGACACGGGCAGACACCGCTGTGCGTGCTCGGCACACGTGTCCTCTCCATGAGCCCGGACACGGACAGACACCGCTGTGCGTGCTCCGCACACGTGTCCTCTCCATGAGCCCGGACACGGGCAGACACCGCTGTGCGCACTCCACACACGTGTCCTCTCCATGAGCCCGGACACGGGCAGACACCGCTCTGCGCACTCCACACGTGTCCTCTCCATGAGCCCGGACACGGGCAGACACCGCTGTGCACACTCCGCACACATGTCCTCTCCATGAGCCCGGACACGGGCAGACACTGCTGTGTGCACTCCACACACGTGTCCTCTCCATGAGCGAGGACCACATGCAGACACCGCTCTGCGCACTCGGCACACATGTCCTCTCCGTGAACCCGGACACGGGCAGACACCGCTGTGCGCACTCCGCACACGTGTCCTCTCCATGAGCCCAGACACGGGCAGACACTGCTGTGCGCACTCAGCACACGTGTCCTCTCCATGAACCCGGACACGGGCAGACACCGCTGTGCGCACTCCACACACGTGTCCTCTCCATGAGCCCGGACACGGGCAGACACCGCTGTGCGCACTCGGCACACGTGTCCTCTCCATGAGCCCAGACACGGGCAGACACCGCTGTGCGTGCTCGGCACACATGTCCTCTCCATGAGCGAGGACCACATGCAGACACCGCTGTGCGCGCTCTGCACACGTGTCCTCTCCATGAGCGAGGATCACATGCAGACACCACTGTGTGCACTCAACACACGTGTCCTCTCCATGAGCCCGGACACAGGCAGACACCGCTGTGCGCGCTCGGCACACGTGTCCTCTCCATGAGCCCGGACACAGGCAGACACCGCTGTGCGCGCTCGGCACACATGTCCTCTCCATGAACCCGGACACAGGCAGACACCGCTGTGCGCGCTCGGCACACGTGTCCTCTCCATGAGCCCAGACACGGGCAGACACCGCTCTGCGCACTCGGCACACGTGTCCTCTCCATGAGCGAGGACCACATGCAGACACCGCTGTGCGCGCTCGGCACACATGTCCTCTCCATGAACCCGGACAAGGGCAGACACCGCTGTGCGCGCTTGGCACACGTGTCCTCTCCGTGAACCCGGACACGGGCAGACACCGCTGTGCGCGCTTGGCACACGTGTCCTCTCCGTGAACCCGGACACGGGCAGACACCGCTGTGCGCACTCCGCACACGTGTCCTCTCCATGAGCCCGGACACGGGCAGACACCGCTGTGCGCGCTTGGCACACGTGTCCTCTCCGTGAACCCGGACACGGGCAGACACCGCTGTGCGCACTCGGCACACGTGTCCTCTCCGTGAACCCGGACACGGGCAGACACCGCTGTGCGCACTCGGCACACGTGTCCTCTCCATGAGCCCGGACACGGGCAGACACCACTGTGCACACTCCGCACACATGTCCTCTCATGAACCCAGCACACAACCTGGGGCAAGGCTCATAGGAGTCGCCCTTTTGACAGGGACGTTTTCCAACAGTAAGGAAGGAGTGTTTATTTTTTTTTAATAATTTTAATTTACACAACTAAGAAGGAAGATTCAAAAATACATTCCGCAGAAAGGAGTGGAATACATCCAGGTAGTGCCCCGGGCTGCAGCTCAGCAGCCTCGAGGGGCGCTCCCAGTCCCAGCAAGCCACGCCCGTGAAGGGGAGAACCGCTGTGGCTGGGGGGGAGGGTCCCGGGCTGTGACCCCCGCGGCCCTGTCCCGGTGCTGACCTCAGAGGCCCTTCTCCCCTGCCGGGCCCATACCGGCCCCGGGCTGTCATGTGGCCGCGTGCCGGTGCAGACGGGGCCGTGGACAGAATGCCTGTGCGGCCGGCAGCGGGGCTTGCGTGTGAACAAGAGGGCATTGTGGGTGTATCTTCAAAAAAGGCTTAGCTGCCTGAGAGGATGAAACCATAGCAGTGAGCGCGGAAAGACCCAGAAGACTCTGGAATCCACGCCGAACGTTCTCGTTTCCCTGTCAAGGCCGTGAGAGGAGGGAAGGGAAGCGCCCGAGGGGAGGACACCGCCCTGGTCTCGGTGAGAACCGCCTGGCTGCTCCCGTGCCAGGCGGCGGGCAGCGGGTGCTCAGGGCGCTCTCGCTTCCCTGCAGTCATCTCCTGCGGAAGCCTGTCCTTCCCGCCCAACGGCAACAAGATCGGGACGCTGACCGTGTACGGGGCCACGGCCATCTTCACGTGCAACACGGGCTACACACTGGTGGGCTCCCACGTGCGGGAGTGCCTGGCGAGCGGACTGTGGAGCGGCTCTGAGACGCGGTGCCTGGGTACGTGCCCCCGCCCCCCCTGTACCCCCCGCATCTCCCGCCCCCCCCCCCAACCTCCCACCCCCTGCCTGCTTCACTCAGTGAACTGGGGATGGAGGGAGACCCCTCACCAGGAATGCCCAGCCAGCAGCCACCCCCGGCTCGGCTGCACTCACTGCGCTGACACGGGAGCGCCCTCCCTCCGCTCCGTGGGAAGGCGGGGCCTGAGTGATGGGGGCACTGCGGGAGGTCACCGAGGACAGCCCTGTGCTGGGGACTTAGGGCGCGGGAGCAGGAATTTCAGACGCCCGCCTTTAAACATTGCGCATTGTGTCCACGAGTGGAAGGGACACTCCTGTCACGCAGCCCGCCTTTAAACATTGCGCATTGTGTCCACGAGTGGAAGGGACACTCCTGTCACGCAGCGTGGGCACGCGGATTGCTTAAAGTGGCAGGCGTGTGCAGTGGCTCGGTCTCTTTCCCCAGAGATGAGAAAGGCTGGCTGGTCATTTGTAAAGAGTGAGCGGAACACCGTCCATGGGGCAGCCTTCCGAGGGGCTGGGAACCTCAGGAATAAGCAGCGTGGAGCGGGGGTCTCTGATGCTCCCTCCCTGAGAGATGAGGGAACGGTGACCTCCGCAGACCCCGAGACTCGTGACCTTCAGCCGCGGGACAGCTGAGGCTGAGAGGCTGAGCCTCTGGCTGTCCAGGCCAGGACCGCCTGGGGGCGTTGTGGGTGATACAGATACGTGTCAGGAGGCTTTGTAGGAAGACCCAGAAGTAACGGGAAGGCAGGACAGAAGGAAAGTCGTCAGTGATGCCACAGAACAGCCACGTGCGGAGTCTGGGACATGGCTCTGTCCTCTCTGAAGTCCCACGGGAGACGCAGGGTTCTAGAACGCCGTGTGCGGATCCGGACCCGGGGCCGGGGAACCCTTTTCCTGCTGGGGGCCACCGGTGTTTATAACGGCATCCGCGGGCCAGACTAAGGGACCCACATAAAAGCAGCCTGCTCTGTGCGGCCAAACGTTTAATTAACTCACGCTTAATGCCTTGGCGGGCCAGACCCACTGGTTTCACCGGCCTTCCGTGGCCCCCGGGCTGAATCCCCCTGATCTATGCCTTCTTGTTGGGTGCCGCGTTACAGGCTCGGGGCGGTGGCCTTCCCTCGGGCTGCCTGCGGTGCCCGCCGTGCGGTGACTGTGACCGTGGTTCTGGGGTTGTCTGTGCATTCCCAAACCTTCTCATGAGACAGTCCGTTCCCTGAGCAGCGCGCTCCGCAGGGCGGCCACGGGCTGGTGGGCCTCCTTGTCGGCTGCCGTGCCCTGGCCCGCGACGGAGAACAGCCCGGGGTCTAAGCCGTGTGCCTCTCCACTGTCAGCTGTCAGAGGGAGGGAAACAGAATTCAGTCCCATGGAGCCTCACTGCGGACACCACACCCCGGCCGTCCTCAGGGCGCCAAGCGTGCATGTGGGCATGCGGCCTCTGAGAGACGTGGAGCCATGCTTTCTGCGTGGGTGTCTATAGCAAAGCCAGGGTCGGAGCAAGAATTTAAAAACACTCAGACCAGAACATTCATGACATTGTCACCGGAGGACAGAACCTGACATGTACGGCGAGCTCAGAGGCATGGGCCCACACTGCAGGCGAGGCCGGTGCCCCCGTCCCCCAGCACCGAGGTCCTGGTTCACGCTGGGAGCGGGGCTGTTTGTGAGTTGCCAGGACTTGTCGAGGGCAGCGATTCCCACCCCGGGCGCCACAGGGATGTAGATGAGCGTGGCGCCCACCTGCTCGGCAGAGACACGGCTCCTCCTGAGGTTGTCAAACAGGAAACGGACAGCAGCCGCCCCAGCAGCGCCGGGTGAAGGGCTCGGAGCGCCTGTGTTGTTGTCAGGCCGGCCAAGGGGGGGTGTGTGGGATGCTGCAGAGTCTCTGGGTCAGAGGAGGCCGGGCTGGGGTGAGGAGGGTTGGCGCTCCCTGTCTAAGGCTGAGTGTTTAAAAGGATCGCAGCTGAGAGCTGAGTGACACCTCGGAGCCGGGTCAGGAGGCGGCAGCGTGGCCAGGCCGGGGTCTCCGTCCCGCCCCGTCCCTCAGCCCCAGGAGAGCCGCAGCCCCTCGGGCCTCCTTCCCGGCTCCTCTCCCCGCTGTGATGCATATGCACTGCAGTTACCTTCTCACGTCTCAGACCCCTCCTGTCACAGGCCTTCCTCCCCCACTGCTAACCTCCCCCGGCTCTTCCCAGGCACCCCCCCCCCATCTCCCCCTTTATCCCGGGCGCTCCTCCCCCGGCGCTGGGTCACCATCTGGGCTGGTTTCCCGTGAACCTGCCGGGGCGGGCACCTCCCTCCCCCGGGGCCGGGGTCACTTTTCCGCCGGTCACACTCACTGCCACCTGGACGCTGGCCCAGTCTGTCCTTGTCTGAATGGAGCGGATGCTGCGGCTTCTGTCTCTCCTTCGGAACCGTGTGTGACGTTCAGAAATCTCTGCCCTGGGCCTCCTCGCCCGCGGCCGCCCCTGTACGGCCGTTTCCATGGGCCTCCTCGCCCGCACCCCATCCCGTGGAGCCCACGCCCTTCCTTTCTGCGGGTTTGCCTTTGGGAGCAGGGACCTCAGACAGGCACGCGGGGGACAGGAATAACTCGGGGACCCAGAGCTGGGGTGACCCATGGACCACGTCATCTCAGAGATGCTACTTCTGCCACCCACGGTTGTTGAGAAAAACGGACCCGTTAACAAGGAAACTAGATCCAACTAACATGGAAAGGGGAAACGCCGTGTACATTCTGCACCCGACGCTGTCATCCGCTCGACCATGGAGGTCAGCAAACGGGAAGGTAGCGCTTTCAGCAGAGACAGATCTTTGCCCAGGCCTGGCCGGCTGAGCATCGACCTGGGAACCAGGAGATCAGGGTTCGGTTCCCGGTCAGGGCCCAGGAGTGTGCAGGAGGCAGCGGATCCATGATTCTGTCTCATCATGGATGTTCCTATCTCTCTCTCCTTCTCTCCCTACCCCCCTCTCTGAAATCAGCACAAATATATTTAATACATAAACAAACAAGTAAATAAATTTGTGAAAGACAGTCTCAGAAACATGGGCGGGGTGTTCTCGCCTCTGCAGCCGGCCACTGCGGCTCCCCGGCCCCCATCGTGAACGGCCACATCAGCGGGGACGGCTTCAGCTACCGGGACACGGTGGTGTACCAGTGCCGCGCCGGATTCCGGCTGGTGGGCACCTCTGTGCGGATCTGCCTGCAGGACCACAGGTGGTCGGGACAGACGCCGGTGTGTGTGGGTGAGTCCGCGGCGCAGAGGCAGGCGCTGCGCCACGCCTTGTCGTTGTGAGCGGGCGCGTTTGGTCTCCTGTGGGAAAGGCACGGAGGAAGGGCCTGACCATCCCACTCTGCCCGCTTGGCTTTCTGATGCCGTCCCCACTGTGTACTCTCCCGCCTCCTCGGACCCCTGTCCACAGCGTGTTTGCCCCTCACCCCCCAGAGGTGGGTCCCAGGAGGCTGAGGGCCGTGTGCACGCCCTGGCCTCACCCCAGAGCGAATGTGGGCACCGGCCCTGGGCCTGCAGCCCGGGCCGTCCTGCGGGGCCCCACCCATCTGCGATCGTTTTCTGTATTTATCACCAGTTCATTGGGAATACAGAGAGCAGTCCTCTCTTTAATAGAAGGAGGTGAATTGCATGTAACGATGGTCCTCACGTGTGATAACGCCCTCCATAGTATTGATGCGTACGTGCAGGAGAATGGCGGCCTCCTTGTGAAGTTTGCTTTGAACCACTTTTCCCCTCACATCTCTGTTAACCAGAGACGCGGTGGTGGAGGCTCAGCACGGAGCAGGCATTGTCTGCGGGAGCAGAGGGCGGGGCCTAGCTGGGGAGAACACTGTTGACAAGATAAACGAGGAGAAAACACCCGCTTTCGGGCTGAATACTGCCCTTGAAAGGCTCTTTGTGCCTCTGAGACCCGGGCACGACATAATGACAGCATCGCACAGTGGGCGCTCGGAGACGGCACCATCTGAGCTTGCACACTTTTCTCTCTTTGTTCTGTCCTGGCCAGTTTCACGGTGCTTAGATTGATACTGGATTAATTTATCCATACACAGGTTACTGCCTCAGACGAGTCCCCATAATATTTCCCAATGAGAGTTTCTCCAAATTAGCTGGTGTTCAAAGGGGAAAATAGTCAGAACTCACAATGTATGCAAGAATGTCAGTGTCTCGTGTCTTCCCTGCTATCTTCGAAAATCACTTGTGAGGCTGTCAGAATGTGAGCAAGGAATAATGCTTCCTGTGACGGGGGAAAGGCCCATTTTTCTGAAGTGCTCTCCGGAATCACTATAGTAACACCTGAGGGCCCGGCCCGTGGGGTTTTCCCGTCTTTCCTTCTGAGGGAGCACAGGACGGGCGCAATCCGTTCATGCCCCGGGACCCACACGCTCCACACCGCGTGTGTGTCTGTGGCTGGGGACTTGCTGGCCGGTGACGGGGACGGGGGCCTGTCTCCCTTGCAGCCATCACCTGCGGGCACCCGGGCAACCCCGCCCACGGGCTCACCCACGGCAGCCAGTTCAACCTGAACGACGTGGTCAACTTCACCTGCAGCGCCGGCTATGTGCTGCAGGGGGCGCCGCAGGCCCAGTGTCGCAGCAACGGCCAGTGGAGCAGCCCCCTGCCCACCTGTCGAGGTAGGAAATGGGGGAGCCTGCCCTAGAGGTGCTGAGGGCTTCCTGTCGGCTGAGGGGCAGGCAGGCACCCAGAAACAACCCGGGGTCCTCTACTTTAAAGACAACGCATCTTCCGTTTCTCTCCGTACTCGCTCACACCCACTCGCTGACGCCACGCTACTCAGCACCTTTGTGTCCCCGGGCTTCTGGACGTGCGGACATTCCCGTGCCTTTAAGAAAGCCTTCTCGCTTTTAAACCTCCGTTTCTCTAAAACTGTCACAAAGGTCTAGGCGCATGTCTGAATTTCCGAGGACATCCTGTTTTGTAGCTTTATATTTCTGGACGTTTGAGCTCGTAACAAGGAAGCTTCACCTTCAGTTACTGCCCATTAAAGCACCTCTCGCGTGAGGTGAGCCACACGTGCGTGTGGAGGTGAGGCTTGTTTCGTGGTAGTGACACGGGGTTAAAGCCGGGGCTCCTGAACTGCCCCGACACCCACCACCTCCCCCAGGGCTCCCGAGGGAGCTTCGTTCAGGGAGACGAAGCAGAACGGGAGCCTGCGGTGTCACTAGAGCAGCAGTGGGTGACGCTGGCTACGAGCCCTGGAGTTCTGGCCCCAGTGTGCCGCCCAGGGCTGGGCTTCAGCTCAGAGACGAGGCCCAGCCCCCCAAGCCCACGTCCCAGGAAGGAGGCTGTCAGGGCCAGGCTATCCAGGGAGGAAGCGGTGGCACCGGGGAAACCCGGGCACTGACACAGCCCAGAGCAGAGGGGACGCCCTGGGGGGACAGGGAGGAGCTGGACGCAGCCAGACCTGTTGCTGTCCCGAGGGCAGTGTTTCCGGCCGTGCTGGCAATGCCGGGCCAGCCAGCGCCCACAGAGAGCTTCCTGTTTACAAAAAGGAAACAGGTCACGGTCCCACCCAAACCACAGCCTTTCTTCTTCCTGCTCTTCATTTCTCCTTCCCCTTCCTGAGCACTAAGGGACACAGGCCAGTGTGCTGAGTGAGGGCTGGCATTGTTGCTCCACGTTGACTTTCTGGGCCAGAGAGATGTGGAGAGGGAACCGCCCCCACAGCAGCAGCTGCCCTTCCATACTGGGCTGGGTCAGAGGGCGAGATGATCAGGGACTTTCTGTTCCTCTGCAGCTGCGGGTGCACATTGCACATCCCTCCCGATGCCTGCAGATTCAGGTTGCCTGAGAGCCATTCACACCCACCAGGGTGCCATTCACACCACCCAAGGCACCATTCTCACACCCCAGCGCTCCATTCGCACCACTCAGCATGCCATTCACACTCCACAAAGCACCATTCACACTACCCAAGGTGCCATTCACACACCCCAGAGTTCCATTCGCACCACTCAGCATGCCATTCACACTCCCCAGAGCACCATTCACACCACCCAAGGTGCCATTCACACTATCCAGGGCGCCATTCACACACCCCAGAGCTCTATTCACACCACTCAGCATGCCATTCACACTCCACAGAGCACCATTCACACTAACCAGGGTGCCATTCACACTCCACAGCACTATTCACAGTCCACAGAGCACCATTCACACCACCCAGGGTGCCATTGACACTACCCAGGGCGCCATTGACACTACCCAGGGCGCCATTGACACTACCCAGGGCGCCATTGACACTACCCAGGGCACCATTGACACTCCCAAAGCCCCATCCTCACTGCCTGAGCGCCACTCACATTAGGCGCCTGTGGAAGCACGCCTGTGTGCAGGCAGGGTGACAATCACTTACAGAGGCTGCCCTAAAGCATCGCACAGGTGGGGGGAAATTAAACGAACTTCCGAGGGTTCTGCGCTGACGTTTTCAAAGCATGACACTGAACCACGGAGACCGATCCTCGCCTTTCCGGGAAGAGGCCAGTCATTGGGAAATGGGTCAAGGGAATCAGCCCTGGGTTTCATCGAGAGAGAGAGAATTGCATGAGGCGCCCTGGCCATGCTGGCGTCACCTCGAGTTTCCTTCTCCTCGCACCTGTTGTGTGCACGGACGCGCAGCCGCCTCTGAGCTGCCGGGCGTCCCTGCTCCCCGCGTCTCTCAGCCTCCCCTCACGCTCTCTCCAGTCGTCAACTGCTCGGACCCCGGCTCCGTGGACAACGCCATCCGCCAGAGCGTCCCCGAGAGCCTCATCTACGGCCGGACGGTCGTCTACCGCTGCAAGAAGGGCTTCTACCTGCTGGGCTCGTCCGCCTTGACCTGCACGGCCAGCGGCCTGTGGGACCGCGCCCTGCCCCAGTGCGTGGGTACGTGAGGGGGTGTGGGTTCCGGTGACACAGCGTCCGATAAGCACGGCAGCAGCACGGACATAACCGACTCTTTCTGTCCCGCAGTCAAATGGGTCTTGATTTTTCATTCTCTCTAAGCCCAGTCCCTAGGCACAAGTATTAATTACTAGGATGTCCTGACCAATGGGCAGGAGGTCACGCACTACAGCTCAGGCTGGGTTGGGGACAGGGGGGACGCTGGGTGCCCACTGCCTGTCCCCGGGGGAAGTGGATGCAGACATGGACCCCCTGGGCCGTGTCCTCCTCTCTGCTCACACTGCTCAGCTTCGGCTTCCCCCCAGCGGACACGGGTCCCGCCTGGCGGCCTCGACGCCATCGCCTCTCACTGCTCTCCGCGGAGACCCAGGGTCGGGGATACCGGCCGCGCTGTGGCACGGAGTGTCCGCTAGTGACCTGGCTGTGGCCAGAGGGGCAGTAACTCCAGGGACTGACTCGGGTCTCATGAGCATCACTGGTCCAGTCAACACAATAGAACCGGAGTCCCTGGACAGTCCCTTCCCCTGACCCCCGGGAGGTGTAAATCGGGGGAGCCCACGGCCCTGAAGAAGGGGAACGCCAACAAAGTGGTAGACTCCCCGCTCGCGTCTCCATTGACACGGGGGCCACTTTCCCTCAGCCCAGTGGTCGGCAAACTCATCAGTCCACAGAGCCAAACACCAACGATTGGAATTTCTTCTGAGAGCCACATTTTTTAAACGTAAACTTCTTCTAACGCCACTTCTTCAGCATAGACTTGTCAAAGGCCATGGTATTTTGTGCAAGAGCCACAGTCAAGGGGCCAAAGAGCCTCATGTGGCTCGTGAGCCAGTTTGCTGACCACGGCCTTAGACCTCCTGGGTGAACAGGAGCGCTGGGTCTCCTCGACACAGCTCCAGTGTCACCCCCTTTTCCTGAACCAGCTGATGGTCCCTGAGCTGAATGAGTCACTGGTCAGCACATAGTCTGAACTGCAGGAAACGGGCGGCTCTCCGGGGGTTTATAAGTGAGTCAGAGAGTGCCCTGCCTTCTCCGTGCTCATCCGGAGAAGGTGCAGGAGCCAGCGGGAGGCAGCACGTGCGTTAGGAGCTGCATCGGGTGACCCGACCGCATTGGCAGGGCCTCTTACCACCTGGAAGGGCACATTCCCTGCGCGTCCAGAAGGGGCTGGGGCCGGGGATTCCCTGCAAGTCAGCGTCCCACGCAACCCCTTCCGAACCACGGGGAAACACACCCCAAATTCCCACTGTGGCCACAGGGTTGGTTTCAGAGAGAGAGAGAGAGAGAGAGAGTGAGAGAGAGCGAGCGAGCGTGTCCCCATGGTACACCTCAGCCAGCGCACCGCGTTCTCCGCCTGCCCGCCTGGGGTGGTCAGAGGGCATCCTCTTTCCCTTTCCTCCCGAGCAGCCCTGTGAGCCCCACGGCTCTGGAGGCCCCTGTGTGTCCAGCGATGCCTGTGGCCCCGCAGCTGAGGAGCCGGTCCTCCCGGCCCTGGGCCTCCGGGAGCCTTGGTGCCCCCGTGAGGGGCAAGGCCCCAGAGGCGCCGCCTCCTTCCCGGGCTCCGGCAGCGAGGCTTGCCGGTGTGTTTCCTGGATCCTTTTCCTCCTGTTCACCGGGAGCCGGTCCCGTAGCCCATGTCCCCGATGCCGGTCAAATTGTCTTCGATTCAGGACACCCTGGATCCAACCGTGCTCTCCAGCCCAAGGCGTGGTGTCCGCTGACCGCAGCCAGGGTCCATCGGCCCACGTGGCCGGCTGCCTGATGCCTCGCGGGCTCCTCCCCGCCCACCCCCGCCTCCTGCTGGGCTCCGGTGGGGCTGCCCGTGGCCCCAGGCGGTCCCTCCCGTGGCCGTAGATGTCTTCGCAGGATGTGCCCAGTGAGCTGGTGGCAGGCAGCAGGCCACGTGCCCACAGTGCGCCCGGTGGGGAACTGGATGGACAGGGAGAGAGAAATCCTGTTATTCCATCTTACTCCGGCATCTGGAATACGGCTTTCTGAGGGAGAATTAGTGAATCATGACGGGCCTGATTTGGTGTAATTTTAGAAAGTGAGTGGGAATTACCTACATTATTTTACAGAGTAACTTGGAGAACAGATCAGTCGGTAACTTATTATTATTACTTCACTTAAAGATGCTATTTTATTGTTATTTTTGTTGTTAATCCTCACCTGAGGATATTTTTCCCACTGCTTTTCAGAGAGAGCGGGAGGGGAGGAAGGAAGGGAAATCAGTGAGAGAAACATGGATGTGGAAGGGACACATTGGCAGGTTGCCCCCCACACCTGCCCCGACCACAGGTACAGGCCCTCAACTGGGAATCGAGCCCGAGACCCAGCACTCTCACCTCTGGGCCTCTGGCCAGGGCCGACTTACACCTTGTAGACCCTCCCCTCGCCAAGGGCAGGGGCTGGTGCCTTCCGGACGCCAGAGATGGGGGAGCACATTTGAGGTCTTTCCTGCGGGCAGCCTGCTGGTGTGGGAGCAGTGAAGGGCCGAGGGGACACGTGCCCCGGAGGGACTTACCCTCTGAAAACCTACGTGTGCATGTCCCCCTCACACAAAGCGACCCCCTCTGAGACCTTCAAAGCCTCCTGACGAGCCGCTCCCAGGGTCCCTCACGTCCGGCCTGGGAGGGAGCTGGGGGCCCTCATATTGGCCTGGGGGGGAGCTGGGGGCCCTCACATTGGCCTGGGGGGGAGCTGGGGGCCGTCACATTGACCTGGGAGGGAGCTGGGGGCCGTCACATCGACCTGGGAGGGAGCTGGGGTCCCTCACATCGACCTGGGAGGGAGCTGGGGGCCCTCATATTGGCCTGGGGGGGAGCTGGGGGCCCTCACATCGGCCTGGGGGGGAGTTGGGGGCCCTCACATCGGCCTGGGAGGGAGCTGGGGGCCCTCACGTCTGGCCTGGGAGGGAGCTGGGGGCCCTCACATTGGCCTGGGGGGGAGCTGGGGGCCGTCACGTCCGGCCTGGGAGGGAGCTGGGGGCCCTCACATTGGCCCTGGGGGGGAGCTGGGGGCCCTCACATTGGCCTGGGAGGGAGCTGGGGGCCGTCACATTGGCCTGGGAGGGAGCTGGGGGCCGTCACATTGGCCTGGGAGGGAGCTGGGGGCCGTCACATTGGCCTGGGGGGGAGCTGGGGGCCGTCACATTGGCCTGGGAGGGAGCTGGGGGCCGTCACGTCGGCCTGGGAGGGAGCGATGCAGGCGCTGGGGTTCCGCGGGCAGGGACAGGCAGGGACGGGCAGGGCCGGGCAGGGCCGGGCAGGCCTGTGCCCTCACTTTGTCCGTGTTCCGCAGCCATATCCTGCGGGCACCCGGGCGTGCCCGCCAACGCCATCCTCACGGGGGACGTGTTCACGTTCGGGGCCACGGTCCGCTACTCCTGCCAGGGGGCCCGCAGCCTGGTGGGCGACCCCAGCCGCGTGTGCCAGGAGGACGGCCACTGGGGCGGCGCGCTGCCCCACTGCACAGGTGAGCCCGCGGCGCATCCCGCCAGTGCGTGTCCGGCCAACGGCGCCTTCACCTGCACCAGCCCGTCTCCTTCCCGTCTCCACCAGCACTTCCTGCTGGTCTGTCCCTGCTCCCAGGGCCCCGCTCTTCTGGCCCGGCCGCCTGGCCGCTGGCTTCGGCCCATGCGCCCGAGTCCTCCCCCGTCCCCCGGCCTCTCTGATGGAGCATCACATTGCTCTTCCCCCCAAAACAATCATCTTCATTCTTCCATGCATGTTTCCTAAATTAATAAGACGCAGGAATCAGCAACCCTGGACGCAGTTCGAAGATCCGATCTCACAGGTGCCAGAGCCATGCATGCCCACTGCACACAGCCCTCGCCCTGCGCACTTACCCTGCCCTTCCCCACGGGGCCCACATCCTCCCCAATGTGACACTCCCCCAATGTGACCCTCCCCAATGTGACCCTCCCCCAATGTAACCCTCCCCCAATGTGACCCTCCCCCAATGTGACCCCCCCAATGTGACCCTCCCCCGATGTGACCCTCCCCCGATGTGACCCTCCCCCAATGTGACCCTCCCCAATGTGACCCTCCCCAATGTGACCCTCCCCCAATGTGACCCTCCCCAATGTGACCCTCCCCCAATGTGACCCTCCCCCAATGTGACCCTCCCCCTGATGCCCATGGCCACCGGCACCACGGTGTGGTGTTAGGTGCCCAAGAACAGCGTATTCATTTTCTAATTTATTTTTGTTGACGTCAGAGAGGAAGGGAGAGGGAGAGGGAAAGAGAAGCAACAGTGATGAGAGAGAATCATTAATCAGCTGTCCCATATCCAGCCCACAGCCCGGGCCTGTGCCCTGACCGGGAACCAAACTCTGACTTCCTGGTTCAGAGGTCGGTGCTCAGCCCCTGAGCCACGCCGGCCGGGCACTCACAGTGCGGTAAGGGCCCGTGTCTGTGCTGTGAGGAAGCCTCCTGAGCTGCCGGAGCGCCTGTAACCGTGCCCGGTTCAGTCCTCTCGGCTCCGGGCCCGTCCTCCCACGTCTCACGGCCCTGTGGGCCCGTGTGTCTGTCTCCGCAGGAAACCACCCGGGGTTCTGCGGGGACCCGGGGACCCCCGCCCACGGGGCACGGCTGGGCGAGGAGTTCAAGTCCAAGAGCCTGCTGCGCTTCTCCTGCGAGGTGGGCTACGTGCTGCGCGGCTCCCCCGAGCGCACCTGCCTGCCCAACGGCTCCTGGTCCGGGCAGCAGCCGGCGTGTGAAGGTGAGGGACAGCCCCCTCTCTGGGCATGAACATCCTGCTCTAGTCCTATATGATAAAAGCCAGATATGCAAATTGACCAAACAACAGAACAACTGGCAGAACAACCGGTTGCTATGAGGCACACTGACCACCAGGAGGCAGATGCTCAATGCAGGAGCTGCCCCCAGCCCACAGGCCCCAGGCCAGCCAAGGCGGGTGCCAGTGGGGGCCTCCTGATCACCCCGCTGGTTGCCCTGCAGAAGGAGGTGACCAGCAGTGGCTGCGTAAGGCCGGGCCGGTGAGCAGACAGCGCCAGGCTGGCCAAGCCAGGTCCCAGTGGGCGTCTCCTGATCGCCCTGATGGTTGCCCCGCAGATTGGCCCTGATCGCCAGCTAGACCTAGGGACCCTACTTCTGCCCGAGCTTCATGCTCCGGGCCTCTAGCCTTTTACTAACGATCTAATCCATCGCTCTGAAGCACGCTGGTCGCCCCGCTCACTGCCTCGGGCTGTCACTCTGTCTGCAGCTGTGTCCTGTGGGAACCCCGGCACACCCACCCATGGCATGATCGTCAGCAGCGATGGCATCCTGTTCTCCAGCTCCGTGGTCTATGCCTGCTGGGAGGGATACCGCACCTCGGGGCTCACCACCCGGCACTGCACCGCCAACGGCACCTGGACCGGCACCGCTCCCGACTGCACAAGTCAGTACCTGGCCCGCAAGGTCAACCCAAGGGCAGGGCCGTGATATGGACTTGACCGGGAGCAATTAGTTTATGTTTTCAAGTGCTGTGCTGTGGTTTTAATACGGAGAGGAAAAAGACTCACGTAGGTCTGATGCTTTGACTTTCTGTATCTGGAATTTTAGATTCTTTCCTTTCTTATTTATATGGTTGAAACTGTGTTAAAGGGCCAGCTAGACCGGACATTGTCCAACTGAGCCCACAAAATGTCAAGGTCTGTTCTCTCTGTGGACCAGTGAGCCCACAGGGAAGGAGGAAGGAGTCGGGTCCTCTTATCATAGACAGCTCTCTCCTTGGCTCTGTGGTGAGGTCACAGTCCTGCCTGGTCAGGGTCAGGGTCAGGGTTATGGTAAGGGTTAGAGTTAGGTTTAAGGTAAAGGGTAGTGTAACAGGGTTAGGGTTATGGTTTAGCATTAGGATTTGGGTAAGGGTTAGGGTAAGGGTCAGGGTCAGGGTTAGGGTTAGGTTTGTGGTTTAGCATTAGGATTAGAGTAAGGGGTTAGGGTTAGGGCTAGGGCTAGAGTTAGGTTTAGAGTTAGGGTTAGGGTTAGGGTTAGGGTTAGGGTTTGGGTTAGGGTTAGGGTTTGGATTAGGGTTAGGGTTAGGGTTAGGGCTAGGGCTAGAGTTAGGTTTAGAGTTAGGGTTAGGGTTAGGGTTAGGGTTTGGGTTAGGGTTTGGATTAGGGTTAAGGTTAGGGTTAGGGTTAGGCTTTGGGTTGGGGTTAAGGTTAGGATTAGGGTTAGGGCTAGGGTTAGGCTTAGACTTAAGGTAAGGTTTAGAATTAGGGTTAAGGTTAGGGTAAGGGTTAGGGTTAAGGTTAGAGTTTGGGTTAAGGTTGGGGATTGGGTTAGGGTTAGGGTTAGGCTTAGGCTTAGGGTAAGGGTTAGGGTTAGGTTTAGAATTAGGGTTAGGGTTTGGGTTAGGATTATGGTTTGGATTAAAAGCTAGGCTAGGGATATGGTTAGGGTTAGGGTTTGGATTAGGATTAGGAAGTGACAGTATGGCACAGGTTCGCCACCAATGGGATAGAAATCAGTACTTCTAAACACTGTTTGTGGGATGGCCAGAGGACACCCGGCTGGGCCACCTGTGCAGGGGTCCCTGTGCGTGGGCTGAGGGAGGGGCTGCCGGGAGCCAGTTCTAATGACTCCCGTGACGATTTGCGTCTCTCCGCCTCTGCTCCGTTCACACGTCCCAGTCATCAGCTGCGGCGATCCGGGCACTCCCGCCAACGGCCTCCGGTTCGGCTCCGACTTCACCTTCAACAAGACCGTGAGCTACCAGTGCAGCCCCGGCCACGTGCTGGAGCCCGCCGCGGGGGCCGCCCTCCGCTGCCTGGCCAGCGGCGCCTGGAGCCCCAGCCGGCCCGTCTGCAGAGGTGCGCCCCGGACGGGGTTGCGTCTCACGCGGGGAGACGCAGTTTGTGGGGTTGTGGTTACTCCATCTTGCATGAACGCAGTCCTCCGTGCACTGCGAATGCTTGGCAGTGCATTTGCAAATGGCAAACCACGTGATTTTCCTATTTCCTTTTTCCCTTTTTTTTTTTTTCGAAATGATTGGGAAAAGTTTGATACTAAACTGTATGCATCCTGCTGTTAGAAAACCACAACGGCAAATGGCTGGTGCAGTCCCTGAGCCTGCCCCATGGGGACACAGGGATGCTGACCCCCTGGGAGATTTCCAGTCTGAGGGGCTTGAGATTATTTCTCCCCACTCCTAACGCCCGGGAGGAGTTCAGAGTAGCCCACAGCATGGAGAACAGGACCCAACTTCCTCAAAAGGTTAAACACAGAACTGCCATTGACCCCGTGACCCCAGCTCTGGGGCTGTATCCACGCCAACCCGAACGCCATCAGAGAGAACGGGTGCACCCTGTGCTCACAGCGCAGTTGCCATAGCTGAGGTCTGGAAACAGCCGAGTGCCGTCAGCGGACGAGGGGGTGAGGGAGCTGTGGGACCTCCCCACCGTGGAGCACTCTGCCAGCGGGCCACTCGGGTGGCACTGCCATCCTCCCCCTGGACTCCCTCAGCATCCTGGCGTCCAACCCCGGGCCTGTGCACCTCCTATCACTCCCTCCGGAGCCCAGCCCTCACCTCAGGTTCTAGGGCAAATCTGCTGAAAAGATGGACAGATGGGTAGGGGCTTGAGTGGCCAGATCGGGGCCCCTTTTCAATGGCTGGGTGTGCGCCTGTGATTGTGGGGGTGACTATCTGCCTCCTCCCGGGGCAGCCAGGGCATGAACTCCTAGGAAAGCACAGGTGAGGAGGGGAGGGGAGGGGGGAAGGGCAGATGAGGGAGGGCAGGTGAGGGAGGGAGGACGGGTGAGGGTGGGAGGGCAGGTGAAGAAGGGAGGGCAGGGAAGGGAGGGCAGATGAGGGAGGGAAGGTGAAGGAGGGAGGGCAGGTGAAAGAGGGAGGGCAGGAGAGGAAGGGCAGGCAGATGAGGGAGGAAGGGCAAGGGAGGGGAGGAGGGCAGGGGAGGGAGGGAGGGCAGGTGAGTCTCCTGCTGCTGACTGTCAATGCCCGCCCTGTCTCGGGTGAGAATCCGGAAGCAGCTGGGTCTCGGGCAGGATGTGCCCCCTCCCCCGTGCGTCTTGGCCTGAGTGCTGCAGAGAGGAGGTGGCAGGCTCCATCAGCACCGGGAGCGGTGCCTGTGCTGGGCGCCCAGTAGTCCCCAGGCAGAGACGTGCCCGGCGCCGGCTGCCGTGTGTCACAGAACCGTAACCACGCAAGCACTGCTGTTTAATTATTCAGAACGTGGATCACCGGTCTATGTCCTTTAGAAATTATGTACTATCTTTATTTTTTTAATTTATTTTTAATACATTTTTTATTTATTTCAGAGAGGAAGGGAGAGGGAAAGAGAGAGAGGAACATCCATGAGGAGAGAGAATCACTGATCGGCTGCCTCCTGCACGCCCCCCACTGGGGATGGAGCCCTCAGCCTGGGCATGTGCCCTAACCAGAAATTGAACTGTGACCTTCTGGGTCATAGGTCAGTGCTCAACCACTGAGCCACACCGGCTGAGAGAGTATACACTCTCTTTACATGAAGAGAGCAGAGCAGGCCACAGGAGAGCCCTGCCTGTCCCGCATGTACATTCACAGGCTGTGCGCAGTCCCAGGCCCTCGCCCGGTCAGACAGTCCGCGGGAACTCACGGAGGGCCGGATGGGACAGCGTGCTCCTTCCTTCCGTCCTTGGCCAGTGTGCACGGCACACGTCCCTCCGGTCCCTCTCCTGAGAGCGCTGGCCTCGCTGTCCTCCTCGGTCTGAATTCACGGAGAGAGATGAGGGAGAGTCTGTATGGACTGGATCCCCTGTGCTCCTCAGCCGTTCTTCTCTTAAAACCTGAACACCTGCTGTAGGCGTCCCCTGAAAGGCGCGTCACGTGGGCCACGCGGGGTGCGGCGGGGTGAGGCTGGGCTCTGACCCGTGTCCTCTCGCCGGCAGCCGTCCTGTGCAGCCCGCCGCCCCCCGTCCCGCACGGGGAAGTGGAGGGCTCGGACTTCCGCTGGGGCGCCAGCGTCAGCTACCGCTGCGCCCCCGGCTACCAGCTGTCGCAGCCCGCCATCCTGTCCTGCGAGGGCCCGGGCGTGTGGAAGGGGGAGACGCCGCAGTGCCTGCGTGAGTCCCCCACAACCTTCCTCGCACCCGCAGGGGAGGGCTGAGCACCGGGGTGACCATGGAGACGCGGCCACGTGTCCCTGATGACCGGGCAGGGCGGCGCACGTCCAAGTGGAGCCGCCACTGCCCTTTATTTACTTTCTAAAACACATCTGTATCGATTTCCTAGAGCACTGGTCGGCAAACTGCGGCTTGAGAGCCACATGCGGCTCTTTGGCCCTTTAAGTGTGGCTCTTTCACAAAACACCACGGCCTGGGCGAGTCTATGTTGAAGAAGTGGCGTTAGAAGAAGTTTAAGTTTTAAAGATCTGGCTCTCCAAAGAAATTCCAGTCGTTGTCTTGTTGCTATTTGGCTCTGCGGACGAATGAGTTTGCCGACCACTGGGCCAGGGGAGGGAAGAGGGAGAGATGGAAACATCCATGATGAGAGAGCATCCCATGGGCGGGCTGCCTCCTGCACATCCCCCACTGGGGGGCGGAGCCCACAACCCGGGCCTGTGCCCTCACCAGGAGTCAGACCATGGCCTCCTGGTTCATGGGCCGGCGCTCACCGCTGAGCCACGCCAGCTGGGCGGATTCTGTCCTTTCCGCCTCTCACTGACCTCCTGGCTGCACCCGAAGGTGGAGCAGAGCGGGGTGCGGGACGCAGGGCTCCTAGCCTGGGCACCTCGGCGCTGACCCTGTGCTGTTCCCGCCAGCCGTGTTCTGTGGGGACCCGGGCACCCCCGCGGAGGGCCTGCTCAGCGGCAAGAGCTTCACCTACAAGTCCGAGGTCTCCTTCCAGTGCCGGCCGCCCTTCGTCCTGGTGGGGTCCGCCCGGAGGACCTGCCAGGCTGACGGCGCCTGGAGCGGCGTGCAGCCCGCCTGCATCGGTGAGGACCGCCACGCCTCCGGGGGGAGGGCCTGTGGGGTGCCACCCGGCCATTCGGGAGGGCAGCGTCTCCCGGGTGGTGCCCTTGATGCCCTGGGTAGATACCCACAGGGTAGGTGGCGCCTCCGTTAAGTCATGGCAGTGAATTCAGAGGCCCAGTGCTTGCAGTGCCCTTAGCCCCACAGGCTCCTGCCACCCCCACTCCTGGCCACCGCCTGTCTGTCTGTCTCCCCAGAGTCCCCATGGAACCCCAATCCCTGTCTGTCTCCCCAGAGTCCCCGTGGAACCCCAATCCCTGTCTGTCTCCCCAGAGTCCCCATGGAACCCCAATCCCTGTCTGTCTCCCCAGAGTCCCCGTGGAACCCCAATCCCTGTCTGTCTCCCCAGAGTCCCCATGGAACCCCAATCCCTGTCTGTCTCCCCAGAGTCCCCGTGGAACCCCAATCCCTGTCTGTCTCCCCAGAGTCCCCATGGAACCCCAATCCCTGTCTGTCTCCCCAGAGTCCCCGTGGAACCCCAATCCCTGTCTGTCTCCCCAGAGTCCCCGTGGAACCCCAATCCCTGTCTGTCTCCCCAGAGTCCCCGTGGAACCCCAATCCCTGTCTGTCTCCCCAGAGTCCCCGTGGAACCCCAATCCCTGTCTGTCTCCCCAGAGTCCCCGTGGAACCCCAATCCCTGTCTGTCTCCCCAGAGTCCCCGTGGAACCCCAATCCCTGTCTGTCTCCCCAGAGTCCCCATGGAACCCCAATCCCTGTCTGTCTCCCCAGAGTCCCCATGGAACCCCAATCCCTGTCTGTCTCCCCAGAGTCCCCATGGAACCCCAATCCCTGTCTGTCTCCCCAGAGTCCCCATGGAACCCCAATCCCTGTCTGTCTCCCCAGAGTCTCCGTGGAACCCCAATCCCTGTCTGTCTCCCCATGGAACCCCAATCCCTGTCTGTCTCCCCAGAGTCCCCATGGAACCCCAATCCCTGTCTGTCTCCCCAGAGTCCCCATGGAACCCCAATCCCTGTCTGTCTCCCCAGAGTCCCCATGGAACCCCAATCCCTGTCTGTCTCCCCAGAGTCCCCGTGGAGCCCCAATCCCTGTCTGTCTCCCCAGAGTCCCCATGGAACCCCAATCCCTGTCTGTCTCCCCAGAGTCCCCATGGAACCCCAATCCCTGTCTGTCTCCCCAGAGTCCCCATGGAACCCCAATCCCTGTCTGTCTCCCCAGAGTCCCCATGGAACCCCAATCCCTGTCTGTCTCCCCAGAGTCCCCGTGGAGCCCCAATCCCTGTCTGTCTCCCCAGAGTCCCCATGGAACCCCAATCCCTGTCTGTCTCCCCAGAGTCCCCATGGAACCCCAATCCCTGTCTGTCTCCCACTGAGTCTCCGTGGAACCCCAATCCCTGTCTGTCTCCCCAGAGTCCCCATGGAACCCCAATCCCTGTCTGTCTCCCGCTGAGTCTCCGTGGAACCCCAATCCCTGTCTGTCTCCCCGTGGAACCCCAATCCCTGTCTGTCTCCCCAGAGTCCCCATGGAACCCCAATCCCTGTCTGTCTCCCCAGAGTCCCCATGGAACCCCAATCCCTGTCTGTCTCCCCAGAGTCCCCATGGAACCCCAATCCCTGTCTGTCTGTCTCCCCAGAGTCCCCATGGAACCCCAATCCCTGTCTGTCTCCCCAGAGTCCCCATGGAACCCCAATCCCTGTCTGTCTCCCCAGAGTCCCCATGGAACCCCAATCCCTGTCTGTCTGTCTCCCCAGAGTCCCCATGGAACCCCAATCCCTGTCTGTCTCCCCAGAGTCCCCATGGAACCCCAATCCCTGTCTGTCTCCCCAGAGTCTCCGTGGAACCCCAATCCCTGTCTGTCTCCCCATGGAACCCCAATCCCTGTCTGTCTCCCCAGAGTCTCCGTGGAACCCCAATCCCTGTCTGTCTCCCCAGAGTCCCCATGGAACCCCAATGCCTGTCTGTCTCCCCAGAGTCCCCATGGAACCCCAATGTCTGTCTGTCTCCCCATGGAACCCCAATCCCTGTCTGTCTCCCCAGAGTCTCCGTGGAACCCCAATCCCTGTCTGTCTCCCCAGAGTCTCCGTGGAACCCCAATGTCTGTCTGTCTCCCCAGAGTCCCCATGGAACCCCAATGTCTGTCTGTCTCCCCAGAGTCCCCATGGAACCCCAATCCCTGTCTGTCTCCCCAGAGTCCCCATGGAACCCCAATGTCTGTCTGTCTCCCCAGAGTCCCCATGGAACCCCAATGTCTGTCTGTCTCCCCAGAGTCCCCATGGAACCCCAATCCCTGTCTGTCTCCCCAGAGTCCCCATGGAACCCCAATCCCTGTCTGTCTCCCCAGAGTCCCCATGGAACCCCAATCCCTGTCTGTCTCCCCAGAGTCCCCATGGAACCCCAATGTCTGTCTGTCTCCCCAGAGTCCCCATGGAACCCCAATGTCTGTCTGTCTCCCCAGAGTCTCCGTGGAACCCCAATGTCTGTCTGTCTCCCCATGGAACCCCAATCCCTGTCTGTCTCCCCAGAGTCCCCATGGAACCCCAATGTCTGTCTGTCTCCCCATGGAACCCCAATGTCTGTCTGTCTCCCCATGGAACCCCAATGTCTGTCTGTCTCCCCATGGAACCCCAATGTCTGTCTGTCTCCCCATGGAACCCCAATGTCTGTCTGTCTCCCCATGGAACCCCAATCCCTGTCTGTCTCCCCATGGAACCCCAATGTCTGTCTGTCTCCCCATGGAACCCCAATGTCTGTCTGTCTCCCCATGGAACCTCAATCCCTGTCTGTCTCCCCAGAGTCCCCATGGAACCCCAATCCCTGTCTGTCTCCCCAGAGTCCCCGTGGAACCCCAATGTCTGTCTGTCTGTCTCCCCAGAGTCCCCATGGAACCCCAATGTCTGTCTGTCTCCCCAGAGTCCCCATGGAACCCCAATGTCTGTCTGTCTCCCCATGGAACCCCAATGTCTGTCTGTCTCCCCATGGAACCCCAATGTCTGTCTGTCTCCCCATGGAACCCCAATGTCTGTCTGTCTCCCCATGGAACCCCAATGTCTGTCTGTCTCCCCAGAGTCCCCATTGAACCCCAATCCCTGTCTGTCTCCCCATGGAACCCCAATGTCTGTCTGTCTCCCCAGAGTCCCCATGGAACCCCAATCCCTGTCTGTCTCCCGCTGAGTCTCCGTGGAACCCCAATCCCTGTCTGTCTCCCCAGAGTCCCCATGGAACCCCAATGTCTGTCTGTCTCCCCATGGAACCCCAATCCCTGTCTGTCTCCCCAGAGTCCCCATGGAGCCCCAATGTCTGTCTGTCTCCCCAGAGTCCCCATGGAGCCCCAATGTCTGTCTGTCTCCCCATGGAACCCCAATCCCTGTCTGTCTCCCCGTGGAACCCCAATGCTTGTCTCCCACTGATTCCCCGGGGAACCCGCTGGGCTGTGAGCCATGACAGCCAGGGTCACGTGGGCACTCAGGTCCCGGTGACCTCGGGATGGGGTGAAACTTGCCACCGGAGAGACTTCCTACGTGTCCCCAGTCCTGGTCCGCAGAGTCCCCCACACACACACGCGCACGGGAAGGCTCGGGGAGAGGTGGCATTTGTCCGTGTGAGCAACGCGGACACCAGCCCCTGACTGGAAGCGAAGGCTGAGCCCTCTCCCTCCTCGTGGGCAGACTCAGTGCCCGGGTCCCGTGCTCGCTGGACGGTGGCTCTGTCCAGGGAACACGTGTTCTCCCCAGGACGGTGCCCTTTGAAAGGTGTGTTTTTTAAGTTTCCCACAAGCAGCCGGAGAGTCACGGCGAAGAGCATCCCTGCCTCCTGACGGCCCAGGGCCACGTCGGGAAAGGGCCACTGTGTCTGCCAGGGGCTTCCGTTCTGTGGCATCAGACATGTGTCCTCCGTTTTGAGGGAAATGGGTTTACGTAAACAGACTGAGGTCACAGAGGCCCTGGGAGCTGGCCATCCGCTGGACCCTTAAAGCCCGGGTCGTCCGGTGGTTGGGAAGATGGGGGGTTATTAACTGCCGGCTGGGAGGCCGGAGAGACCTCGCCGGTGGGAGGAGAGGGGCTGGGCGGGGGGACCGGAGCGGGATGGAGCGCTGGAGGCCCTTCTGCACACAGCGCCTGAGCCGGAGGCGGAGTACCATCCACCTCATTCCCCGTTTGCACGCTCAGCAGCGCCTGTCTGACGGCGCTGGCCTCGGTGACGGAGGCCCGTCCGTCCCGGGCCCGTGGTCAGTGTGTGATGGTCCGTTTCAGATCCTGCTCACAACGCCTGCCCGGACCCGGGGACGCCCCACTTCGGGATACAGAACAGCTCCCGGGGATACGAGGTGAGGCTTTCTGTCCACGTCAGTGTTCTGTCAGGCTCATGTGTCCGTGTGCCACGTCTGACCCAGCCACGTTAGCCCAAACGGAACTCACGCAGGCAGGAGTCCTCGGCATTTCCGCTGGAACACGAGGTGGCCTGAGCGCGTTCCCCCGGGACCGGCTGCTGGGCCCTGTCACACCCGTGCTCCTGGTGCTCTGTGCTCCCCCGGGACCGGCTGCTGGGCCCTGTCACACCCGTGCTCCTGGTGCTCTGTGCTCCCCCGGGACCGGCTGCTGGGCCCTGTCACACCCGTGCTCCTGGTGCTCTGTGCTCCCCCGGGACCAGCTGCTGGGCCCTGTCACACCCGTGCTCCTGGTGCTGTGCTCCCTCAGGGCCAGCTGCTGGGCCCTGTATCACCCATGCTCCCCGTGCTGTGTTCCCCCGGGACCAGCTGCAGGGCCCTGTCACACACGTGCTCCCCGTGCTGTGCTCCACCGGGACCGGCTGCTGGGCCCTTTACCACCCATGCTCCCTGTGCTGTGTTCCCCTGGGACCAGCTGCTAGGCCCTGTCACACACGTGCTCCCCGTGCTGTGCTCCCCCGGGACCAGCTGCTGGGCCCTGTACCACCCATGCTCCCCGTGCTGTGCTCCCCCGGGGCCAGCTGCTGGGCCCTGTCACACACGTGCTCCCCGTGCTGTGCTCCCCCGGGGCCGGCTGCTGGGCCCTGTCACACCCGGGCTGCCGCACTCGGTGCTGCGGCGTGGCCCCCGGTGAGCGCCTGAGCCTGTGGTCTCCCCGCAGGTGGGCAGCACCGTGTTCTTCCGCTGCCGGAAGGGCTACCACGTGCAGGGCTCCACCACGCGCACCTGCCTGGCCAACCTGACGTGGAGCGGGATCCAGACCGAGTGCATCCGTGAGTGGGCCCCGCGGGGCGCTCAGCCCGATGCCGGGGGGCTGGCTTAGGGGGCAGTGCGGGCGGCCATGTCCAGCCCGGTGCCGGGGGGCCGGCTTAGGGGGCAGTGCGGGTGGCCATGTCCAGCCCGGTGCCGGGGGGCTGGCTTAGGTGGCAGTGCGGGCAGCCAGGCCCAGCCCGGTGCCGGGGGGGGGTGCGGCTTAGGGGGCAGTGTGGGCAGCCAGGCCCAGCCCGGTGCCGGGGGCCGGCTTAGGGGGCAGTGTGGGCAGCCATGTCCAGCCCGGTGCCGGGGGCTGGCTTAGGGGGCAGTGCGGGCGGCCAGGCCCAGCCCGGTGCCGGGGGCCGGCTTAGGGGGCAGTGCGGGCGGCCATTTCCGTTGGTTTGAGTGTCTTTAACGCCCCGCACGGAGGTTGCTCTGACTCTGACTCGCTGGGACCGGGGCGGCAGTGTTTCCTGGGTCTGGAGGAAACGCAGATCCCACAGCCCCGGCTGAGCCCCGCCGGATCAGGATCCCGGGGCGCAGGGGCTGACCCGGCCCTCCAGGGGTTCCCCGGGCACCTGAGCTCTGAGGGACCGCCTCCCCTCACCCCAGGGGACAGCGGGGCAGGGAGTCACAGGGGCGGGCGGGCCTGCGGGGCCGCACTGTGGCTCCCAGCAGGGTTCCTTCCCATGGCCCAGGGGTAAGCTGCCTGAGGGGATATGCCCCATAATAACAGAACTGCTTAAAATGCGCTTTTTAAGTATATATATATATATGTTTTTGTGTGTGTGAGTATATATACATATCTATGCTAATAAAAGGGAAATATGCTAACTAGACCAGGAGACCTGCTGGACAAAGCCATGAAGGCAGGGCTGAGGCAGAGGCAGTTAGAAGCGATCAGGCCAGAAGAGAAGGGCAGTTGGGGGTGATCAGGTCAGTGGGGGGGGGGGACAGTTGGGGGTGAGCAGGCTGGCAGTGGGGGGCAGTTGGGGGCAGTCAGCCACCAGTAGGGGCCAGTTGGGAACAAGCAGGCTGACAGGGTTGGGGGGGAGCGGATGGGGGTGAGCAGGATGGCAGGCAGATGTTAGGGGTGATTAGGAAGGCAGGGAGGTGAGTGGCAAGGAGCCAGCGGTCCCAGATTGGGAGAGGGATGTCTGACTGCTGGTTTACGCCCGACCCCTGTGGGATCAGACCTAAACGAGCAGAGGGTGCAGTCTGCTGGGCTGAGGGGCATCCCCCCTTGCACAAATTTCATGCACCGGGCCACTAGTGTGCATATATATATGGTCAGACACTTATATATATGCTAAGTATCTGACCTTTTAACCAGTAGCGATGACACGCACTGACCACCAGGGGGCTGATTCTCTGACTGGTAGATTAGCTTGCTGCTGGGGTCTGGCTGATTGAGACCGAGTGAGATGGGACAGACATGCCCTAGAGCCCTCCTGTGGTCCCTCCCCAGCCAGATCATGCACCAGTGGGGTCCCTCAGCCTGGCCTGAGCCCTCTCGCAATCTGGGACCCCTTGGGGGATGTCAGAGAGCTGGTTTCAGCCTGATCCCTGCAGGCCAAGCCAAGGGACCCCACTGGTGCACAAATCTGTGCACCGGGCCTCTAATATATATATTATTTATTTCAAAGAGGAAAGGAGATGTAGAAGCATCAATAAAAATGAGAGAGAATCATTGATTGGCTGCCTCCTGGAAGACACCGTACTGGGGATGGAGCCTGCAACCCGGGCATGTGCCCTGACTAGGAATCGAACCCTGACCTCCTGGTCCATGGGTCAGTGCTCAGCTGCTGAGCCACAGTGGCTGGGACAAAATTATTTTTTTATTGAACTAAGTAGCAAATTTGCTAGTTGCCTTCAGACAAAAATCATAGGCATGTCTAAACTCCTGTCCATCTGTTTGTGTTTCGTTCACAGCACTGGTCTTTTAAGGAAATCTAGCATATTCTTTATATTAATGATAACCCATCATGATCAGTATATTTCAGAGCTTTGGTTTCTAGTCTAAGTTCCTACACATAAGCAGTCACATGTGCATTTGTAGAAGGAAGATACTCGTGTGCGTAGGGCAGTTGGCAAATGTAGGCTTACAGTTGTCTGTATGAAAAGAACATGATAATTAATGACCAATAATACAAAAGAAAGCTGTGTGTTCATGCTCACTGGAAGCCTACTTTACGTGGAGAGACGGAGAAAAGGCGAGAGCAGAGAGAGAGGCGGGGAGGCAGGCAGAGTGGGCACACCCGCCCTCATTCTGCGGGGTGCTGTGTGGGTGGGTGCTGTGTTGGGTGTTCATTGTGAAGTGCCTCCGTAGCCATCCCCAGGTGGGCGCCCTGTCCTTCACTTCTTTAGACACCTGTTACCTTCCTCACGAGCCAGGTCCCCGCGTCCTAACGGAACCAATCCCCTTTCAGCCCACGCCTGCCGACAGCCCGAGACGCCGGCCCACGCGGACGTGCGCGCCATCGAGCTCCCCGCCTTCGGCTACACCCTGGTCTACACCTGCCACCCCGGCTTCTTCCTGGCCGGCGGCTCGGAGCACCGGACCTGCAAGGCTGACCTGAGGTGGACGGGGAAGTCTCCCGTCTGTAAAAGTACGTGAGCGAGGAGGCGGCGGACAGGCCTCCCGGGAGAGCGGGCGCACCTGCCCTCAGCCGGCGCCCGGTCCGGTGTGAGCTCACCGGCAGCCCGCCCGCCGTGCTCCTGTGCGCCCCGTGTGGACGTGCGGGCAGGAAGCGTGTGAGGCCGTGGGGGCGGAGGCTGAGGACGGATGCGAACCACACGTTCGCCCGACGAGAAGGGCTGTTTGGTTGAAGAAAAGCAGTGCGAGCTAAAAGAAAGAAATATATATATTTGGAAAATGCATTTTTAATGAAAAGGGACAAAGGTCACCAAGTACTCGGTGCATATTAAACCAGGGCCTGTGAGTGTGAGACCACGAGCTGTTTGGGGGTGGGATATAAGTTTACGGGCTCTGGACACAGGTTCTACCTTTGGAGTTGCAAAAGCTACTAGCATGGAAACGATGCATTAATTGCACACCAATTTGCATATTTACAAATGAGGGCCATAATTCTGGTCAGACTTGCTGAGAGCTGACCTTCCGGGTTCCCCCACCTTAGATTCTATGCACGATGAGGACCAAACACCGTCAGTAAAGGTTAGGGGTGCACAAAGCCCCCCGTTCCGGTTTCTCCCTGGAAGCATGTGATTCTGAAGTGTGGAGTCCTCAGGCACCTTCCCTGGCCTTTCTCCGTCAGAAACAGGAGCAGACAGACTTTGAAAGGTGATGGTTTGTAGTTTGATACAAAACCAGAAAAGCTAGGAGAGCTCGGTAAATCTAACCTGACAGACCAAGGTAAACGCCCTGCAAGAGACAGGGTTTGGTGGCATTTAATGCCCCCGGGCAGGGCACGCGGGCGGGGAGGCATGGCGTCCAGGGAAGTCACGGCATCTCAGCTGTTCTGTTCCCCTTCGGGCTGGGGGCGGCGCGTCCCAGGCGGGAGTCAGACCTGGACCAGCCACCCTCCTTTGCAAGGCTCTCTCTTATAGCACAAGAAACGCAAACACACGTGTTAGAAACACACGTGTTAGGCCCGCCCGGTTTCCCGCAGGACTGGCTGCAGGGAGCACAGGGGTTGCCATGGATACGGAGGAGATGAGCCGACCGTGTACACGCAAGAAATCTGGAGCAAGAAAGCCGCTTCAGTTTGACACTTTTCAAACTGGTCCCCAAACCGCCGCCTCGGAAATGACCGTCTGTCTCTTTGCTTGTAGGTAAAGGAGTGGGAGAAGTTAATGACACAGTTACTAAAACGCCAGGTTTGTATCCCAGACCAGTCGCAGGTCCCGTCACACGGCGGGCTCCCCCCGCACTCCGCCCGGCGGGGCGCTGGGGACGGTTTCCGCCGCCACGAGCCCACCCCCCAGCTCACGATTCGGCTCCTGCCAGCGCCAGGGCCACACCAGCTCCTCTCGCTGTCACGGCCGTGGTCGGGGTAACCAGACGCACGGTTTCCTGCGAAGGCGCCCCGGGCATTCCGTGGGCGGACAGGGACAGGCCTTTGGCGCTCACTGTGGTATAATGGAGAGCCTTCTAAAGAGGGTGGCCAGCCTGCCCCCCACGGGCGGGGAGGGAGCGAGGCACGGGGCCCGCGGGCTCGGGGAGGGGGGCGCCGTTCACAAGTGTAGCTCCGTGCTCTCCCACACGCCTCCAGCATCCAGGCGTGCTCGGCCTCCTGTGCTCTGAGCCAGCGCGTTGTGTTGTGTGCGGGGCCCTCCTAAGGCACGCACGGCCCATCAGAGACGCCCGTGCGGGTGCCCTGGGCAGGCGTCCCTCCCTCCCCTCAGCCCCTCTCTGCCCTCTGTACCTGGGGAAGATTTAAACAGGCGGTGAGCCCCGTGGTCGTGTAAGTCAAGCTTTTACACAGAACAGATCCTCTGTGAGACGATCTAGGCCCGTGGTCGGCAAACTGCGGCTCCAGAGCCACATGCGGCTCTTTGGCCCCTTGAGTGTGGCTCTTCCACAGAACACCACGGCCTGGGCCAGTCTGTGTTGAAGAAGTGGCGTTAGAAGGAGTTTAACTTTTTAAAAATGTGGCTCTCCGAAGAAATGTCAGTCGTTGTCCTGTTGACGTTTGGCTCTGTGGACTGAGGAGTGTGCCGGCCACTGGGCCAGGGTCATAGGGCGCTTCCCCGGCGTTTCCCTTCCTCGGCTCCGGCCCCGATCTTAGACCCGGTTCCCCCACGGGCCTCGGGGCCAGTGCGTTCCTCTGGGGCTGGTCCCTGCTCAGTGCCGCTCCACCTGCAGGGTCAGCAGGGCTGTGTCACGCACGCCCTCCTCGGACGAGGCAGAGGGTCCCACCAGGATTAAGGGATGCCCCCCGTGTACACACGGGTGTAACGACGACTTTTAGAAAACCCGGGCCGTTCTATCCCGGTGTTATTTCCAAATCCAGCGCCGAAGTCCACGCTCTTTGGCAGCATCCCTGCGCGGAGGACGGGCTGTGGTTGTCGGGCTGCTCCGGCTTGTTTCTGGTTGGAGAGGCTGAGCTATCGGCTTCCTTTTTATGGGGGGAGGGGGTGCATGCCTGCTCATGGCCGCCCTCACCTCGCTCCCCCGGGCGGGGGGGGGGGGTGTGTGCGCAGGCACGGGGTCTCCATGGAGGCGGCGCCGGCTCCACGCCTCCGTGCTGCTGCGTTAGTCACCGGCCTCATGTCAGGCGACAGGACCCGCAACGCCCACCGCCCCACGTGGCGGCACTCAGCCCCGCCCCCCGTGCCCTGCTCCTGGGCTCCGCCTCCACCTCCCAGGCCATTCCTCAGACGGCTGCCATCAGACAGCCACCAAGGTGCGTCTCCTCAGGGAGAGAGAGCATCGTGGTATCGCCTTGTTAATTCTTAAATGTTTTTATGGACGTCGGAGAGGAGAGGGAGAGAGACAGGAACCTCCACGACGGGAGAGAACCACGGGCTGGCTGCCTCCTGCACGCCCCACCCCGGGGACCAAACCCACAACCCGGGCAAGGGCCCTGACCCGGAATCGAACCGTGACCCCTGGTTCCCAGGTCGACCGTGACCTTGCTGCTCCTCAGCCACGGAGCCGCACGGGCCGGGCTTGCTGTCATGTCGCCGGCTGTTGGTGTGAGCACAGGAGACGCAGGCCTGTGGGCGCGCTGGGTCACGGACTGCGCTGCCGAGGAGGAGGCAGCGATCCGTCCCTGCTCGGTGCCGCCTCTGCCCGCACCTTTTCCCTCCCCAGGAGGTCGTGGCGGGGTCGGTCTGCTCGGGCCCCTGTGCTGCGGGCCGGGCCTGAGGGCGGCCTGTCCTGGAGGCGGGGAACGGCGAGGGGGCAGCGAGCGAGGCGGCCCGGTGCTCGGTCTCCGTGTCCTCGGTGTGCGTAGCCCTGAGCCACGGACGGGTTCACCTGGGCCCCGGGCCGGGTAAGGCCCGCAGAACCCTGTGGCCTGGCCCTGCCCGGCAGCAGGGCGAGGTAATTACACGTTTGGCCACACAGAGCAGCTCACGCTGAGGGGAGGGTTTGTGTGGCCCACAAACGGAGCTGTGAGTGCCGAGTGGCCTTGCAGAGCGGAGGCCTGCCCTGCGCTGCATGGACGGTGCGCTCTGGGGGTCCACTCACCGAGGGTCTCGGTAATGACTCTGCGTGGGCCCCTCCAGCAGGAAGCCGGGGCCGGGGCGGGATCCGGCCCAACTTGCGGCAGCTGCCAGGGAGCGGGGACAGCTGCACCTGTGAGAGCGGCGGTGTTTCGTCCACGTTTGCTGGCAGGAATGTGGAAAAGTGGTTTAATTTTCTTAACAGTGGGGAAAAGAGAATGTTTCAATAATCATTGCCAGTTCTCCTGACCGAGGTGAATTTTAAAGTTTTAAAAGACGTTTGCCTTTTTTTCTGAATTATGTGTGTGTGTGTGTGTGTGTGTGTGTGTGTATGTGTGTGTGTACACACATATAGATACATGCCGTATAAATAGATATATACATATATAGATAAGTAGATGTATAGATGTATAGATTTATAGATATATAGATAAATAGGTATATAGATTTATAGATATATAGGTAAATAGATATATAGATTTATAGATAGATACATTTATAGATAGATATGTTTACATATATAAATAGTATATAGATTTATAGATAAATAGATATATAAATATATATGTAAATAGATATATAGGTTTATAGACAGATATATTTACAGATATATAGATAAATAGATATATGGATTTATAAATAAATAAATAAATAAGTAAATAGATATGTTTATAGATATATATATAGATTTATAAATAGATTTATGGATAGGTATATAGATACAGATATGTGACACCATTGGGTCTAACTTCTTACCAGTAGTGGGATGTCCTCACACAGAGAAGAGGAGAGGAGGGAGAGGGGAGGGAGGGAGGGCGGTGGCTCCGTGTGTAGATAAAGACCTCAGGAAGCAGAGCCGGGTCCTCCCTAAGGGGTCTGGGCCCGAGCTGGGCTGAGAGACCCCCGGGCTGGGAGGGCAGGAGACCCGACCCCTATCACCATCAGCCCTCTGAGCCCCTGCCCTTCAGCGTGGAGCTGGATGCTTTAAAATGTCAGCCGTGGTTCCTGGGGCAGCTTAACACTTCCTATTAAGCCCGATGAGCTCTAACCACTGAGCCTCCTCAACACACCCTCCACCTCCCCCAAAGTGGCAGGCACGGGCTGGCTGCTCCCAGCCGCACCCCCCCCCCCCACACACACACACACCGTGCACTCGGGCCTTACCCTGAGCGCAAAGACCCTGCCCTCGAGCGGGCCCTGGGGGTCGCCACCTCACCCTCGTGCGTGGCTGTGCACACGCCGCCTGCCCGGCCGTCACCCCGCTGGCCGTCACCCCGCGGCTCACCCCGCGTCTCGCCCGCAGTCCCCTCGGACGTGTTCTCCGTGGGCTCCGTGTGGCGGGGGCACTACGAGCACCTGGGGCAGAGGCAGCCGGCCACGCTGACGGTGGACAGCTTCAACGCCTCCCGCAGCCGCGTCAACGCCACCTTCGCCGCCGCCGCGCAGGTGGAGCTGCGGCTGACAGGTAGGCCCGAGGTGAAGGGCAGACGGGCCCCAGCGCACAGCGCTGGCTCCGGGGCGCCTCGGCTCAGCGCGGGGACCTGCGGGGAACGGGGAGGTCACACACCAGCCCGGCGGGCGGGGCCGTGGCTGAGCACCAACCCATGACCCAGGAGGTGAGGGCTCCACTCCCGGTCGGGGCCCAGGCCCAGGCTGCGGGTTCCGTCCCGAGTGTGGGGCCTGCGGGAGGCAGCCGGTCCATGCTTCTCTCATCACGGATGTTTCTCTCTGTCCCTTCCTTCCTCTCTGAGATCAGTAGCAACTCCTTTTAAAATAACAGTCACAATTTCCTTTCTCTGGCTTGTCACCGCCGAACCCTATCCCCTCCCTCCCATCCCCCATTCCTCCCCCCCTGGGCGCCGGCCTGAACCCCTGGCCCGCGCACCCTGAGACACGGCCTGTGCTCTCCCCAGGCGTCTACAAGAAGGAGGAGGCCCACCTACTGCTCAGGGCCTTCCAGGCGAAGGGGCCTGCGGACCTGTTTGTCAGCAAGTCCGACGGCGACCCCTGGGGCCTGGACGGCTACGTGAGTGTCCCTGGGAGGGGGGTGGGGGTGCCGGGTCTCAGTGATGGCGAGGGGGGGGGCGGGGGGCGGGGATGCCGGGTCTCAGTGATGGCGGGGGGGAGGGGGGGGGTGCCGGGTCTCAGTGATGGCGGTGGGCAGGGGCGGGTTCTGAGTGTCGCTGACTGCAGAGGCGTGGCGGCCGGGGACACGTCTGGGAGCCGTGAGGGGGGTCAGTGCTGAAAACCGGCCCCGCTCGCTTTGGGTTCAAAAGTAATGGAATTGAAGGCACTTGACCAGAACCCCCGGGCGGCCTGGGCCTCCCTTCCCGGGGAGGGCACCGCGTCCCCGTGGAGACGCAGGGCGCAGGCCAGGCCCTGCTCGGGGCCCCGCTCGCCCCGTGTGACCGCCGCGCTCTCCGGGGCCTCCCGTGGCCGTGCAGAACGTTCTAGCAACCCGTTCCGGACCGCAGGGGCCGCCGCCACCTCTCTGCACGGGAGCCACGGTGCTCCGTCCGCCGTAGGCTCGGGCCCAGGCGCACCTGCCCCGCAGCCCCGGGCCGTGCTGGCAGGAGGCGGCTCCCGTCCTGGGCTCGGCGGGCCCAGGGTCTGTGCTCTCGGGAAGGGGTGGGACGAGGAGGAGGGTGGGGCCCACAGTGAGCGGCGGTGTGGGCTGGAGTCACAGCGGGGTCCGAGGGGAGAGGAATCGGCGGCGGCGGCCGGCCTGAGACCCCCGAGCCGGAGACGGCCGTTCGGGGAGGAGGGGGTCTCAGTCCCCTGCCTGTTCCTTCCCGTCCGCCCCCAGGTCTCCTCGGGGCTCGAAAGAGGCGGGTTCACCTTCCAAGGTGACGTGCGGGGGGAAGACTTCGGCAAGTTCAAGCTCGAGAGGCAAGGTGAGCGGCCGGCCCCCCGGGTGGGGGGTGGGGGGTGGACACATTGGCCTGCATGGGGTTTCCCTGAGAAAGGATGGGACGGCCAGGCCTCCGGAGGGACAGAGCAGGATGGGGCCACGAGCAGGGGTGAGACGAGGGAGGAAAGCGAACGCACAGCCCAGGGGTCCTCCACCTTCCCGAGGCTGGGACCTTTAGCACAGCCGCTCCTCCTGAGGGGTGACCGCCAACCGCAGCTATTGTCCTGGCTGCTTCGTAGCTGTAACTCCGCTCCTGCTACGAACGGTAATGCAAGCGTCTGTGTTTGCCGATGGTCTCAGGTGACCCTCCGTCACAGTCACGGCCCACGGGCTGAGAATGCTAGCATGAGGACGTTCCCTAAAACGCATCCCGCGGGTGTGAGCGTGAGCGTGTCCCTCTCTCCCCAGACGCCCCGAGCTCCGACCAGGACGCCGCGCACCGCCCCCCGGGCACCAGCAGTGGCTCCGTGGCGGCCGCCATCCTGGTCCCGTTCTTCGCGCTCATCCTGTCAGGGTTCGCCTTTTACCTCTACAAACACAGGTGAGCCCGCGCCCCCGTGTGCCGGGCGATCGTCCCCGCTCACACGCACGTGCGTGTGCTGCCGCGAGCCGTGTGCTCCGGCATCGGGAACGCTCGCTGTCTGTCCTGGAAGCCAGGCCCACTCACCTCTCCCTCTCCTCCCTCAGGACGAGACCGAAAGCTCAGTACAACGGCTACGCTGGCCACGAGAGCAGCAACGGGCAGGCCTCCTTCGAGAACCCCATGTATGACACGCACCTGAAGCCCACGGAGGCCAAGGCCGTGCGCTTTGACACGACACTGAACACGGTGTGCACCGTGGTATAGCCCCGCGTGGGCCTGGACCATAGCCATACCTCGGACGGGCAAGCCTGATGGTGCCGTGGCCTCCCCCGGCTTGGCCGCAGCCACCCTCCACCTCCCCTCCCGATCCAGCAGCGGGCTGTCCACGGAGCGTGCAGGAGTCCACGGAGCGTGCAGGAGTCCACGGAGCGTGCAGGAGTCCACGGAGCGTGCAGGAGTCCACGGAGCGTGCAGGAGTCCACGGAGCACACAGCTGTCCACGGAGTACACGGCTGTCCACGGAGCACACGGCTGTCCATGGAGTGTGCAGGTGTCCACGGAGCACACGGCTGTCCACAGAGTATGCGGGCTGTCCCTGGAGCATGCAGGTTTCCACGGAGCACACAGCTGCCCATGGAGCGTGTAGGTGTCATGCAGCTGTCCACGGAGCATGCAGGAGTCCACAGAGGGTGCAGGTGTCCACGGAGCGTGCAGCTGTCCACGCAGCACACGGCTGTCCACGGAGCGTGCAGCTGTCCACGCAGCACACGGCTGTCCACGGAGCGTGCAGCTGTCCACGCAGCACACGGCTGTCCACGGAGCGTGCAGCTGTCCACGCAGCACACGGCTGTCCACGGAGCGTGCAGGTGTCCACGGAACACACAGCTATCCACGGAGCATGCAGGAGTCCACAGAGGGTGCAGCTGTCCACGGAGCATGCAGCTGTCCACGCAGCACACGGCTGTCCACGGAGCGTGCAGGTGTCCACGGAGCACACGGCTGTCCACAGAGCGTGCAGGTGTCCACGGAACACACGGCTGTCCACAGAGCGTGCAGGTGTCATGCAGCTATCCACGGAGCATGCAGGAGTCCACAGAGGGTGCAGGTGTCCACGGAACACACGGCTGTCCACGGAGCGTGCAGGTGTCCACAGAGTGTGCAGCTGTCCACAGAGTGTGCGGGCTGTCCCTGGAGCGTGCGGGTTTCCACAGAGCATGTTGGTATCCACAGAGCGTGCAGGTGTCTACAGATCATGTGAGTGTCCAGAGCGTGGAGAGTTCTGAGCACCGGCCACCTGTCCCTTCGTCCTGACAGCGGAGTCCCTTGTCCAGCTCTGCCTGCCTGGGGTCACGCCGCCCCCTCACTCACTGCCTCCGACGCCCACGTCCGTGAGGCGGGAGCCGTCCACCGCCTGGGCCCCGGGCACAGCCTCCGGGCGGCGGCACCACACCTGGGGACTCGGCAAAACAGCTCTGATGGAGACACTTCCCGGCGCTGCACACGCCTGCACACGCCTGCACACACCCTGCCGTCCTTCCGCCTCCCGCCGCCGGGCCCAGCTGCTCCGTGTCCCCGGGGCCGTCCTCAGACCTCCCGTCGGCCGTCCTGTTGCAGAATGTTTGATGCACAATTTTTGCACTAGTGTGTGATGGATGACTGAGGTTCTGATAAAAACACACTATTCACAGGGTCTGTACACGCCTTGTACATACGCACCCTCATCTCGAAGCTGACCTCGCCCTCGGGTGAGTGGGTGTGAGCGCCAAGGGGGGCCCCAGCCGGGCACAGGCGCCGGGACGAGGGGGAGGGAGGTGGTGCTGCTGCTCGAGCTGCAGCCGCGGGGTCTGAGCACACGAGGCGTCCATTCCCCACGTGTTCCCCCGCCATCGCCGCCCAGGCGTGTCCACAGCGGGCGGCACGCTGTCCGCCCAGCGCGTGCGAGCAGTCCTCTATCTCGGCGGCTCGCAGGGCGTGGCTGGGGCTCCGGGACCGCCTCCCCCACCCTGCGGTCCTCTGGCTGTGCCCCGCCAAGGTGCAGTGAGGACAGGACGCCCCTGTGCAGGCAGGGGGCCCAGAGCTCACCCCGCCCCCATGTCTTCCGCTCCCGCTGTCCGGGGAGGCGTCAGGGCTGCCGGTGTGAGCTCAGTCGTGGTAACGGACAGGCGCTGGCACGAAGGAAGGAAGGAAGGAAGGAGGGGGTCCCGGGTGGGCACAGCCAGAACGAGGGCCTGGCGGTGCGGCCGTGAGCGCAGACGCCACCAGCCTCCAGGAAAGCCACGTCCTCTCCGCGTATGCCAGGGGCACACGCTCTGCAGAGGGAGTCTTGTTCGTCACTGCGCTCTGACGGCCCTTCCACACGTGGCCGGCTTCCCTCTGCCGGCATCGGAGCGGGCGGCACAGCCATCTGCTTCCGCCCGGCCTGTCGGTGTGTCCGCTGCTGTGGAAAGGCAGGGCCTCGCCCAACAGGAAGACAAACACAGTCCCAGGACGACCCCCTGGTCCCAGGCGCCTCCCGAGCCGAGCGCGTGCCCGTCTGTCCCCCGGGGCGCGCCCTCCGGCTCCGTGGCCCCCGCAGCCCCCGCTGTCCTGCTGAATCTCCCCGTCTCTCTGCCACTGACCGCAGGTGGAGCTCGGCCCCGCACCCCGGAGCTCACACCCTTCCCCCCCTCAGGCCCGAGGTCGGCCAGGCCAGGCCCTGGCGTGCGGGGTTGCGGGCACAGGGTCCCTCCACAGCTTAGGTGTACATATCACACGCGCACACACGTGTACATGCCTGCGTGAGTCATTCAAGCCAGGAGCTGGTCCCCGGCCTCAGAGCCCGAACGTGCGTCTGTCCCCCCCATTTCTGCCCTCAGGACACAGGCCAGGTCCCCCAACCCCAACGTCGGACGAGGCGTCACCCCGGTGCATCCAACCGCCCCGGGAGGGGGTCTGGAGCCTGCTCCGCGGACAGGGCCACTCCCGGAACGTGGCTCTCCTCGGAACGTGCTGGAAGGCGGCCCCAGCCCGCGGGGGCCTGCAGGGCGCCCACGCTCACACCGGTTACGTGCTTCAGGCGCTTCCACGCTGCTGCTTGGCCCACACCTGCCTCTCCTCAGGCTAGCTGCAATAATTCCTCTCCTGCGAACGTCCGTGCGCCACGGGAGCTCCGGCCGCGGCAGGGGGAGCCGCCGAGCAGGCCGTCACCGCCCGTCCGACATCTCACATGCTGCTGACATGCGTTAGGTGCAAAAGACCTTTTTGTACAGAGATCTATTTTTTATGAAGAATTTGTAAAATTATTAAATATGCTGTAATTTTTTGATTAATGTAGGTAAATTGTTAAAAAAATAAAATAAAAATAAATGTTTTTACAACACAGAACTGTAATTTTCCCAATAATGTACATTGTTCTATCTCTAGCAGAGTTTTCAGTTCCAGCCCATGAGTTACTATCACCGTGGCCTGTTAAAACCAACAGTATCTTTTTTTTTTTTGTCACAAAAAAAAAATTATAAAGAGAGTGTAATATAGCCTGTGCAATGCCACCTATCTTTAAAGCAAATCAGATTCTAATTAAATATTTAATTTTACATTTCTGTCTCTGGCGTGGCTTCATCCCAGCTTTCTCCCTGGGTGGGGAGTGGGGGGTGGGGATGGGGGAGGGGAGCAGGTCTCTCCCCTGGGTGGGGGGTGGGGGGTAGAGGGTGGGGATGGGGGAGGGGAGCAGGTCTCTCCCCTGGGTGGGGGGTGGGGGGTAGAGGGTGGGGATGGGGGAGGGGAGCAGGACTCTCCCCTGGGTGCGGGGTGGGGGTGGGAGTGCCAGAGGGGAGCGGCGGGGGAGGCTGGCTGCTCCGGGGACAGGAGCACATGGCCAGGATGACCAGCCCGCGGCCGGGAGGAGGGGTGCACAGGGGCCTTCGAAGGTGGGGGAGCCCTGGGCGGTTGTGTCTTCGGGTCAGTGAGGTCCAGGTCCCTCCCCACAGAGCCCTGGCCTCGTTGTTTGTAATGAAACACGTGACCTCTGTGACCCCTGTGACCCCTGTGCACTGAAATCGGCCTGAGGAGGCTCCGGTGATGGCGTCGTCCCTCAGCCCAGGAGGCTCAGGACGAGGCCGGTCAGGCTCTCCACTCCGGTGGCCGCCCTCCGCCCTCCGCCCTCTGCCCTCCGCCCTCCGGGGAGGTCTCCATGCTCCGGCTCAGGCTCACCGGGAGGTCTCCATCCTCCGCCCGGGCTCCCGGGGAGGTCCCCATCCTCCGCCCGGGCTCATGGGGAGGCCTCCGTCCTGCCCGGGGCCTGTCCCGCCATCAGCAGTGGGACGCCACTCCGTTCTCCGGGCCCAGCGGCCACCGCAGGAGCAGCGGAGGGAGGAAGCCCCAGGCGGCTCTGCCAACCAGCCGCCTGGTGAGGCCCTACTGTGCGCGGTCACTCTGGAGGGGTGCTGCCTCCACGGAGACCGGGGCACAGGAAGGCCCATCGTCACCGGCAGGTGACGGAGCAGGAGCTCAGGGACGTTTCTCAGCGGACCCCAAGCGCACCTCAGCCACAGCCAGAAGTCCTTACCCCTAACCTTAACCCTAACCCTAACCTTAACCCTAAAGTCTACACCTAATCTTGACTCTAACCCCAATCTTCACACTAACCCTAATCCTAATAACCATAAATCTTAACCCTAACCCTGACTCTAATGCTAAAACCCAAACCTCATCCTAACCCTAAACATAAATCCTAACCCTAACCTTAATCCGAATCCTAAACCATAAACGTAAACCCAAACCTGCCTAAGCCGGTGTGGCTCAGTGGATAGAGCGTTGGCCTGCAGACTGAAAGGTCCCAGGTTCCATTCCGGGCAAGGGCATGTACCTTGGCTGCGGGCACATCCCCGGTGGGAGGTGTGAAAGAGGCAGCTGGTCAATGTTTCTCTCTCATCGATGTTTCTAGCTCTCTATCCTTCTCCCTTCCTCTCTGTAAAATAGCAATAAAATATATTTAAAAAAAAAAAAAAAACCCTAAAGCTAACCCTAACCCTTTCCCCTTTGCTATGGGTGCATCTTATCCTTCAAAAGCGCCCGGGCGGCTGGCCGGGAGCCTCACAGGCCTAGACCGAGGGAGTGCGGCTCGACCGCCTCCGGGTGTGTGTAGAGAACCTCAGGTGGATGCAGAGAGCTCAGAGCACGTGCGGCAGGGCCCAGGCCCCCAAAGTCACAGTCCGGGGGGTGGGGGGGCGCGGGGGGGGGCCAGCGCCCAGGAACTGCCCCCGCAGTCCAGCCACGGCCGTCTGCGCTCGCCCAGGGGGGCTCAGCAGGTGGGGGCAGCGCAGGGGGAGCCCCGACCCGGGCCGTTCCGGAGCTGCAGCTCAAATGGCCCACTTCTTCCTAAGCCTGTGCTTCCTAGCAACGGCCACGTCCCTGGCCACGTCCCTGGGCAGCGACACCCACGCTCCACGGCGCGGGGCTGCCCCTGCAAACCGAGCCGCCAGCTCCTGGTCCTGGAAACGCAGACCGATGCTTCCGGCACCCGTGTGCCTCCAGCTGACCCCGCGTGCCCCCAGGTGACCCTGCGTGCCCCCAGCTGACCCCGCGTGCCCCCAGGTGACCCTGCGTGCCCCCAGCTGACCCCGCGTGCCCCCAGGTGACCCTGCGTGCCCCCAGCTGACCCCGCGTGCCCCCAGGTGACCCCGAGGGCCGCCAGGTGACCCCGCGTGCCCCCAGCTGACCCTGCGTGCCCCCAGCTGACCCCGCGTGCCCCCAGGTGACCCTGCGTGCCCCCAGCTGACCCCGCGTGCCCCCAGCTGACCCCGAGGGCTGCCAGGTGACCCCGCGTGCCCCCAGGTGACCCTGCATGCCCCCAGCTGACCCCGCGTGCCCCCAGCTGACCCCGCGTGCCCCCAGCTGACCCCGCGTGCCCCCAGCTGACCCCGAGGGCTGCCAGGGGCCGTTCCACGTGCCGCCAGGTGAGCCCGTGTGCTGCCAGATAACCCTACGTGACCCTGCGTGCCCCCAGGTGACCCTGCGTGCCCCCAGCTGACCCCGAGGGCTGCCAGGTGACCCCGAGGGCTGCCAAGTGATCCCGCGTGCCCCCAGCTGACCCCGTGTGCCCCCAGCTGACCCCGCGTGCCCCCAGCTGATCCCGCGTGGGAGGGAGGGAGGGAGGAAGGGAGGGAGGGAGAGGGAGAGGCACATTGATTGGTCGCCTCTCACAGGTGCCCTGACCAAGGCCGGGAATCAAACCTGCAGCCCAGGTGCGTGTCCACAACCGGAAATTGAACCCAAGACCCTTGGGTGCACGGGGAGGCGGGGAGAGCGTGCGCTAACCACCTAGCACACTGGCCAGGGCAGCGTTGTGTGTGATTTTTAGTTTAATCGCCAGATATCGGTCTCATTCAGAGCACCGGCTTCCTGCTGTGCACCCTCCCGCTGGGGGCGCAGGACCCCCTTTCCTCAGCCCTTTGAGTTAAAGAGTCTGCACTCCTCTTCCAGGTGGGCAGGCCTGTGGGCAGCTCGCGTGGCTTTTCCGGTCTGACCAGGTCTCGTTCCCACCCCGTTCCCAGAGGGCAGGTGCACCAGGCGTGGCGCTGTCCGTGGCAGGAACCTCTGGCCGCTGGCTCCACGCACACGCCTCTCCTGGGAAGGCAGCAGCCTCTCTGTGAGGCGCACACGGGCGCCCGCACTGATCACGCCACAAAGAGGGGCCTTGGAGCACGAGGTCTCTAAGATGCGACGAAACATCAGCTCTACAGAGACCCCAGAAAACCCATCTCTGGTGTTCGTTTTAAAGAGTGAAATCTGTGACTTTAGAAAATACGAAAAATTTACGAAGGCAAATGCTCATTGTTACAACACATGTGTATCGCACTCTGTTGCCACCATGGTCCAATATATTTTTGTACACTTTTGCTAAACTTCAGGAATAAATACTTTGAGAATAAAATGATCCAAATTCCAATAGTTATTTTTCTTTTAAATATGGGTTTTAAGAAAAAAGATATTATAAGTAAAAACATAAAGCTTAAATTATTTTAAATTATATATTTCTGTTTCTACGTAACCAGACTAAAGTTATAATCTTCCCTTTAAAAATTATATGTGTGTGTATTGTTTGCATCTGTGAGGGTATATGTATATGTCAACACTTTTTAAAATATATTTTATTGATTTTTTTTTTTTACAGAGAGGAAGAGAGAGGGATAGATAGTTAGAAACATCGATGAGAGAGAAACATCAAGGCCCGGGACAGTGGGGGGTGTGCAAGAGGCAGCTGATTGATGTACATGCCCTTGACTAGAATCGAACCCAGGACCTTTCAGTCTGCAGTGGATAGAGTGTTGGCTATATCCACCGAGCCAAAATGGTTTCAGCTATGTCAAAACTTTGAATGTACTCCAAGCAGTTGAAATTCCTATCTGTGAATGGCATAGTGTTTTCTCCTATGGAGAAAGAAAGTCCACAGTAATGATTATAGAGATTATGTGTTTCTTATGTCATTATGGAGATAACTTCAAATGGGTAAACAGCAAAGAAAACAATAGTTTAAAATGTCACAGTAGAATGCCATAAAAAATTAACCAATGCAAATGAATAGTTTTGGAAATGTCTAATTAAGCAAATACCTAAAATATAAACCAGCTAATAGTCTAGAACATGCTTAATTATCTATTTCAGTTTAAGATCAATTAGCTATGGATAATTTAACAGCAGTTGTTATCATATGTAAAATTTTAAATGAGATGTAGAAGATATATTATCATTTAAATTTGTCTGTGATTTCTTTTCTAAATTTAATACTGCTGTAAAAGAAATGATACAGATACATTTTCTAAATATATCCTTTTTAATTTTTTATTTTTTTAATTTATTGAGGAAATATATATATATATATAAAACCCTAATATGCAAATAGACTGAACTGCGGAACAACTGGCCGCTATGGCATGCACTAACCACCAGGGGCCGCACGTGCACCATGGCAGGCATCAGTAGCAGGCAGCAGAGCATAGGACATGGTGGGCGTCGGCTGCAGCAGGATGGTAGAGCAGGTGAGCATGGACACCAGAGTAAGGTGAGGCACCAGTTGCTGTCATCGGAGTGAGCCTCTGGTGGTCACTGAAAATTCTTTGCTTCTGTGCACCAGGGTCCTGCCGGGCACTTGCACCCGCTGCCACCCCGATCACTCAGCACCATCTGCAGGTACGAGCTGTGGCTGCTGGTCTCCATTGCCCCTCAGGGCCTCTCCACCTCCCCCTGCTCCTGAGGGGCCATTGGGGCAGCAGCCACCGCTCACACCACTGATGGAGCTGGCCCCAATCACTCTGTGCTGTCAGTGGGTGAGAGTGGCACTGGTGGGAGCAGGGTTGCCAGCAGACATGGAACAAGGGCCACGGCAGGAGGGGCCGGGCAGGGGTGTGGAGGATGGGCCAAGACCTGCCCCTGTGCCCACCACAGCCTCTCGGCCCACGGTTCCTTTCAAGGTGCACGAATTCATGCACTGGGCCTCTGGTTGGTTAATAAAATTATGTAGGTTTCAGTTATATAATTTGATAGTGCATAATTTTTATATTATGTTCTGTGTTCACTACTCCAAGTCAAGTCTCCTCCATCACCATTCAGCCTCCTTCACTCTCTTCTACCTCCAGCCCCCTTTCCCCCCGTAATCACCACACTGTTGTCTGTGTCTATGAGTTTTTATCTTAATCCCTTCACCTTTTCACCCGTACCCCCCCAACCACCCTCCCTCTGACAGCTGCCAGCCTGTTCTCCATGTCTATGAGTCTGCTCCTTTTGTTCATTAGTTTATTCTGCTCATTAGAATCCACAGATAAGTGGAATCGTATGGCCCTTGTCTTTCCCTGGCTGACTTATTTCACTTAGCATAATGACACTCTCTCATTTCCGTCGATTGTTGTCTCCTTGTTCTGCATGCTAAACCCAATGGAAACGGAAATCTCTTCACAGCCAACTCCGTGGCACTCACTCAACCAGAGATGTAGAGAGTGGGCATCTTCCCCATGAATTAATATTTTAAACTCCGTGTCTTACAGCTTCTGTGCAGAGGAAAGTAATTTATACATGCAAATTACCTCTTCCGCATTCTGCATTCACAGGGGAGCAAGGGAATGGGTTGTGATCAGTACATTTAACTTTATCTTAACTGTGATGGGCATTTGTGGTCTTTTCATGGGATGGATCTCAAGTTTCCTCATAGAATAAAATGACATCAATAATAATGAGCATCACTTTATTTTGAAAAAATTATTATTGAACGAAAAAAAAAACATATCTAAAAGGATGTTGTGTAGCTCAAGAGTAGTCAGGTATTAGCAGCAGCAGGTGATTTTACACCAAGTTCAGTCTCACAAGGTGAGAGGAGACACTGCCCCATCCCGGTGACCTCACCTGCGGAACCTCCAGCTCTTTTCAGATGGAAAATTTTAATCATGTCTGTTTCCTGAATCAACAATCAAGCAGCCACTAAGAAAACAGGGTTTCACGTATTATTTAAACACTGAGTAGCCAGATGATGATGATCTCTGAATGCATAATGATCTGGCCACTCAGTGTGTGTGTGTGTGTGTGTGTGATATATATATATATATATATATATATATATATATAGCCCAGTGCATGAATTCATTCAGGGTTGGGGTCCAGCCAGCCTGGCCAGGGGGAGGGGACATGAGTGGTTGTCCAGCCTTCCTGCTGGTCAAACTTCTGGTCTCCTGATCAAGGGGGACAATTTGCATATTAGCCTTTTATTATATAGGAGATATATATATATATATATATATATATATATATATATATATATAACGACTCTGTGTGTGTGTGTGAAGGAGTTGAGAAAAAGTAAACTCCATTTCCTGGGCCTGGCCAGCAATCAGGGCTAATCTGTGGGTGACTGGCAGGGCCCCTCTGGCACCTGCCTTGGCCTGGTGCCCCTCCACCCGCCGCTGCCTGCCTTTCTCTGTGGAGTGACTGGTGGTGCAATTAGGGGGCCCCTCCTGGCATCTACCTTGGCTGGCTTGGGGCAGCTTCTGTGTTGCACATCTGCCCCCTGATGGTCAGTGTGTGTCATAATGACTAGTTGTTCCACTGTTCAGTCAATTTGCATATTAGGTTTTTATTATATAGAACTAGAGGCCTGGTGCATGAAATTTGTGCATGGGGGGTGTACCTCAGCCTGGCCTGCACCCTCTCCAGGCCTAAACCAGCAGTTGGACCTCCCTCTCACAATCCAGGACCACTGGCTCTTAACCACTCACCTACCTGCCTGCCTAATGTCCCTAACTGCCCGCCCCTGCCAGCCTGGCCACTCCAAATGTCCCTCCCCTGCCAGCCTGATCGCCCCCAAATGCTGTCCCCTGCAGCCTGATCGCCCACAACTGCCTCTGCCTTAGTCCCCACCACCATGGCTTTGCCCAGAAGGAAATCAGACATCCAGAAGATGGCTGGGTGACCCAGTCTAATTAGCATATTACCCTTTTATTAGTATGGATAGATTATATAGGATAGAATCTCTTAAATGGGGTGGGGAAGTCTTTTTAAACAGGAGGAGATGCTTTTGGCAGACAATAACACAAAACCCTTATATTTGGACTGAGAGCCAGCCATATGCACTATACTGCCAAACCAGTTATTAAAAAATTGAACTGCTTTCTTACACCTTACACCAAAACAACTTTGCCCTTAAAACCCCTCCTTAGCCCTCACCTTAGGTTCTGCCTTTGCAGTTCACACAGATTAGGTTCTGATTGATCAGTTTCTATGCCAGTCAGCATCAAAGTTTCATCTCCTAGGCAGCCATTGGCTCCTCGCAGTTCACCCAGATTTGGTTCTGATTGGTCGGTTTCTATGCCAGTCAGCATCAAAAGCTCTGCCTCCTAGCCAGCTGTTTGCAGCTGTTGTGTGCTGGTCACTCCTCTTTCACCAAGTGAGGGCTGGCCGATCTCTGCTGTGGAGGTCACAGGGCAGAGCCTACTTCCCTGTGGGCACTGCTGGGCCAGGACTCCCACCTCAGAGGCCTGTTTGTGTTCTTGTCTGCCAGAAGCTGATTATGTCTGGTCCGTGAAAGGGGTTCAGGGGCCCCATCCCTGGTGTGTCCGTGTTCTCTGTGTATCTGCGAGTCCTATGTGGGCCCCGTGTGCATCAGGATGAAATTTAGCTCGTGATTATCTCTGACTCCTTCAATGGCTTGCATGTGTTAAGATCTGGGCTGGTGCTTACCTTGTAAGAATGTGTGTTTTTAAAAGAAGATACACGAATGCAATGCCTAACCCCAATGGCATCCCATTCAGGTATCCTTTTCCAAATGGCAGCTGTAGATCGACGGTATTCCTGCAGTATTACATGTAAGCCCATGTCTTTCATCGTAAGACACAATGCCAATCTCCTCTAGAGCGCACTGCCAACGTAAGACCCAGTGGGCACCGTCAGCTCTCCTTTGATCCACGTGGACACAAACCCACGATGCACCGTCACCTTAAAATTAGAATCAGCATCTCCCACAATATTCACGCCCTCACCTGTCCTCTCCAAGAGTGAGGGAGTCTTTTAGACACGATAAGTCTGCTTTGAGCCTCACGGACTGGTTGGCACGCACCTGGGAGATGACTGAAATGGGGGTGACATGGCTTTAGGGGTATTTTAAGCCGATCATGTGAGCTGAGTACCCACGAGACATGGAATAGTGTTTTAACTGATAGGCACACCCCTGTTTGTTTCCAGTTCTTTCTATTTGGATCCAGCACAGAACCCGGGTCAGCCCAAAGGTCAGGAAGACAGTAACTGAATGCGATTTGGGGGCAGGGCCCGCGCCCGCCTCCCCTGCCCGGGGGAGTGTGCCCACCCCCAGTGCTCACACGGCCGGTGCGAACTTCAGTTCTAAGGGAAGAGGAAACCGGTGTGGCCTGCACATCACACAGCATTTAGAAAACAGATGTGTTTTCTTCTCCTGGTGACTCTTACAGGCAGGAGTATGTGGCATTTCTCTTTCACCGGCTGGCTTATTTCACTTGGCATAATGCTCTCCATTCCACGTGCTCTCGCTCATTTGTGGAATATAAAGAACGTTATCAACTGATGAGCAAAAATAGATACAGAGGCAAAGAAGCACCGAACAGACTGCCAAACTACAGCAGGAAGGGAGGGGGGGCTTGGGGGGAGGAGATAAGAGATCAGCCGAAGGACGTGTATGCGTGCATATAAGCACAATCAGTGGACGCAAGACACGGGAGGTGGGGTGAGGGCATGTACCAGGGGGTAGGGGAGGTCGGGGGAAGGTCAATGGGGGGGGGGGGGGAGAGACATTACTACTACTTGTAATACTTTAAACAATAAAATAAAATTTTAAAAAATAAATAAATAAAGTCAGGAGTATACACAGGAGCGGGGAGTCAGCTAATGGCCATCAAAGGTCAGTTTTCCTCGAGAGGAACGTGGTGTCCTTCCACTGAAACAGGCCAGAGCCTGGTTGCCGAAGCCCATCGGACAGAAACAGGTCTGTCAGCACTGTGGGCACCTTTCATCTCTGCTGGGAATTAGATTAACTCAGAGTTTTCCCTTTCTCTTATTTAACTTTCCCCCATTTGTATTTCTCAGACCCTGAGCAAAGTCTTTCATCTGCAAATCCATAGGCCAGCCTCCTTAAAATGCATGGCGCCAGATCTGAATATCCGTTTGGGCAGATATTTCTAAACTCTCCTCTGTTCAATGTCATTTGAATTCTTCTCAAATAAGTTCAAAGAAGTTTTAGGACACACGGTATGCTTAGAGTCGGAGGAACTACAGTTTTGAAGTCTCATAACCATTAAGTGGGCCACATACATGATATGAACAGATGGGAAATGTGACCAGGAACAGTTTGAAAGGACCTGAACGTTGCCACACTAGCCAAGGAGACTTGTCTGATATGGAACATTTAGGAGCTGACTACATTTGTCGAGTCTGAAATTGCCCACCCACTCCATCTGATTCAATTCCACGAACACAGTCATCCCTCAGGACCCCCACAGATAACAAAATCCGGGTGCTCATGTCCCTTCTGCATATAAAGAGTGTGGTGTTTGCGTAGGGGAAGCCCCGTGCTCCTGTTTGCTTTACGTTATTCCCACGTTACTTACCACACCGAGCAACGCACATGCTCTGTGATAGTTGTCGTGCGGTATTGCTTAGGGGCCAACTTTCTGGGATTATTTCTTTAAATACTTTTGATCCACAGTTAGTTGAATCTATGGATTTGGAACAACAAATATGAAAGCCTAATAGAGTATAAATTTATTTTACTCTATTCCATTCTATTGCATGCAATTCCACTCATCCATTCTATTCCATCCATTCCACCCATCCCACTCCATCTATTCCATCCCTTACATTCCATCCCATTCCATCCATCCCACTCCCTCCATCCCATTCCATCCATCCCACTCCCTCCATCCACTCCCTCTCTCCCACTCCCTTTACCCCACTTCCTCAATCCCACTCCCTCCATCCCACTCCATCCATCCACTTCCTCCATCCACTCCCTCTCTCCCACTCCCTTTACCCCACTTCCTCAATCCCATTCCTTCCATCCCACTCTATCCATTCCATCCTACTCACTCCATCCACTTATCCCTTTCATCCCACTCCATCCATCCACTCCCTCTCTTCCATTCCATCCATTTCATTATCTACATCCAACCCACTCCATTCCATTCCATCCATCCCACTCCGTTCCATTCCATCCATTTCATTCCATTCCACTCATTCCACTCCATCCATTCCATTCCACCTCGCCCTACCCAACTTACAGGCGCTCGGTGTGTTCAAGGGAAGGTGCTGGGAATTGTAGGAAGCACGGTGATTATAGCACCAGCTGTGAGAAGTACACATTCTCACATTTCTCATGGTTAGGGCATTCTGAACAGATTCTACCGAGGCCTGGCTAAGTTCCTGCTCACAGAAGATATTGCAGACAGTACGAATTGGCCTCCCTCAACGTATATGCTTACATCCCAGGAGGATGGGCTTTGAGGCCACATCACACCCCAAAGAGCTGTAAACTCAGAGATGCGGGTCGTGTCCCCCTAATAAACATCCTTTATGTTCCAAAGGGACTCCACCAATACAGTGTCTTCTTCTGTGCGGTGCCTGTGCCTCTGGCCTAATCCAGACGCTTTTACTCCTAAACCCGACTTGCAGGTGTAAGCACGGGGGCGGAGGAGGGGAAGGGGGAGAGGACAATGCAATTGAGAAGGTGGTCAGAGTCCCTCTTTATTTCCTTTCAAATCCTTCCTGTCGCCCCTTTTCCTCCAGGCTGGGTGCCTCCCAGGCAGAGGGTCAGGCTTCCCGTGAAGCGTTGGAGTGTCTTCCAGGAATGTTCTAGCACAAAAGAAAGTAACTTCCCAGCGTGCGTGCCCCCGCCTTGTGTTTTTCTTATAAGCACAGGAGACATTAAGGCTCGGGGACATTTGGCTGGGATTCCCGTCCCATAATTTATGGGAGTAATTTTCTCCTTTTCAGCACTCGTAAGCGGGTTGCCTTTATTTTACCGCCTCTCTATCCATAACGACGTTATAGCTGCTTTACATTCTCCTCCTGCTCCCAACGTGAGACATCCTTTCCGTGGACACGGATGTGCAGTGTGTGAGCCACGGAGCCTGTCCGTGGCTGGTCCGCCACGTGGGCCGGTGCTCGTGGAGAAGGGGTGCCACTGGACCAATGCCAAGCAGAACCGGGGTTCTCCCTGAAGCACCCGGTCATCCTGTGGTGTGTGCAGACGGGAGGGACCCTCCTTAGCAGCAGAGTGGCTTTGCAAATGAGCATGCTAATTCAATCGCTCTGCTGGACAGGAACCTTCAGAATTAAAAATGCTAATGACCCACTTGGAAAGAAAAACAAATCAATTTTGTTTCTGTGTGTTTGTTTGCGAGTGGCTGCTTGTCTCGTGACCCTTGACTGACCCGTGAGCCGGGGCCCTCCGCGGGGAATCTGAGGCGGGCGGGGCGCGTGGCGGTCCCTGGGATGACCGACTGAAGGACGAGTCTGGGAGCTCCGACCAAGAACAAATACTATTCGTTTCCAATACAAATTCGTTTCCAATGCTCTTAGAGAATCACTGATCCTCTCCCCTGCGTTGGCTCATGGGACCATCCCCAGTGCCCAGGACTGCGGTCACTCAGACTGTGGTCTCCGAGGAGTGGGGTCCAACCAGACATTGGCACAGCCGGGAGCAGAGTGCACCCCAGCTCGGAGAGGAAGCCGCGCGTTTAAAATCACCCTCCTGACACCTCACGGCCAAGTTCAGAACACAACAGCGTGTTAAATACATGGGAATGAGATTCCCGACCACCCGTGTGTGTGGCTGACAATGAAGTAGCGCACGGGGACTTTCACGGTGAACCAGAAGCCAGCAGACCCCACAAACAAGGCTCCCCGTCCACCTGAAACTCAGAAAAATGGCAGCAAACACACCGCCCTGCACCACGCACGAGGGGGAGGGCAGGGGAGCAGCCGAGGGCGGGAGGAGCCGAGGGCTGAGACCACGAGAGCACGCACAGGGCTGCCTGAGGCCGCACTCCCTGCCCTGCCGTCCTAACCCACGGCCGGAGGAGTGGGGCACCGGCTCCCAGGGAGAGCGTGGCCCTGAGGCCCCAGGGCTCTGCGGCCCGAGGGGCAGAGCTGTGTCCTGGGCGTGGTGGTGGGGTGGGCATTGTGCGAAGGCTCACTTCCGCAGACAAGCCCGGCAAGGTGGGCCCGTCCCTCCTGTGCAGGTGATAGCAGAGACCTGCGCACACCCTGAGGGCCTCGTCTACGGTCACATGACTAAGCAGAGCCACTTGTTAATCTTCACAGTCCCTTCCCCGTGGCATTGCACGTGGCTGCTCCGTGCTCGTGTCTGACGCCTTCCTACACTGTCTGGGCCAATTACACGTTCCCTCCTCCGTCGGTACACGTTCTCCCGGGAGAGAGGGCACACGGCCCCGGGGTTGTCCTCCTGCGTCTCTGCTCCCTCGGCCTATGCCCGGGAGAAGGAAGTAGGATCTTTCTACCCTGGAATAATCATCAAAGCAGCAAGCACCCGGCATTATCTACTCGTCTGTCTATTCAGGTACCTCTCGTCTATTATCATCATCCATTACCCATCCACCATCTGTTATCTACCATCTGTTATCTCTGTCCATCTACATGTGCAGAGTGAGGAAGGACACGTGCCTATTGGCCATTTATATCATGAAAGTTAGAAGAGCTTTGGAAAAGAAATAAGTCATTTTTTTAATAAAAAGTGAAAGTTTTTTTCTGAATAATTAAAATAGTATGACATCACATACTTAACAATCATTGCATTTTTTTTATGTACCCATCAATGTTCTAAGTGACTTATGTTTGTCTTCTAAACTAATGGGGGAAATTAGTAACTAGTTTAGATATCAGCCTAGAGGCCGGGGGCACGGACTCCTGCCCCGGTGGGGTCTCTCGGCCTGGCCTGCGCCCTCTTGCAAGGTGGGCCCCTCGGGGGATGTTGGGGAGCTGGGTTCAGCCCGATCCCCATGGGCCAGGCCAATGGACCCTACCAGTGCATGAATCTGCGCACCGTGCCTCTAGTATGCATATAAGAGCTTCGGTTAATCTCTTCCCACCTTTTCCCCTCGCCCCTTCCCTCTGGAATTCGTCTGTCCCATGTTTCCATGCCTGGTGGTCAGTGTGCATCATAGCTGCCAATCAAATGGTCCGACAGTCAGATGGTCGGACAGTCACTTGGGCTTTTACATATATAGATGACGTCCACCAACAGAAGACATAATTTACCCAGTCTTAATGATCAACTATATCCGTTTACAATGAATCGATAACCTTCATACCCTTTCCCACCAAGAGCTCAAAATGTCCTTTGAAAGATGAACGGCCCCAGATTTGACGTTTACTCTCACTCAGCAGACGTCTGAGATTTCCCCTTGGTAAGCAGCCCTGAGGGTCCGATCGTCGGAGATTCCCCTGAGTAAGCAGTGTGAGGGCGCGCTCCGCCTGTAATGCTGATAGGGAGCGTCCATTGAACCGTCCTCATCTAACAAAGGGTCCGACCCGAGTTAATGGAATTGCACTGAGCAATGAGAGAGACTGTCCACTGCATTTTATTGAAAACGTGACCCCTTGCAATTCCATTACACGTGTGCTCAGCAAGGGCGTTCAGCTCAATTACACGGGCTCGCCAAAGGGGTGCAAAGTAAGCCGTCCAGCCTCCGGTCCGTTCACGCATCTTTCTGAGTCACCGGCTCAGCCTCACAACGACATCGGCAAACGCGGTCCGGCTCTCGAGTTTGGCACGAACCTTCCAGAGTACCGGTCAGTCAGAAGTTGTACACGCTGTGTTACCTCACGTGAAGTGTTACTAATCCGTGAATCAAACATGTAGAAATATTCGTTTTTAATTTCAAGCGCACCGAAGAGAGGTGGCGGGGTCGTAGTTACTGTCATGCCTTCATCATATCTTCTTTGCTTCTTTCCCCCGATTTTTCTCCGTGTCTCCAAGGCAGTATGATTGGTTCACCCATAGCAACCTCCTCCTTCATGCAACGGTGACGCATTATCCACCATCTTTATGCTTAAATTACCAGTGTCTGCGTCGGCCACGAAGTTCCACGGCACCTTTGTCAGCCCCATGTACATCCCCTCCAACAGCTGCACATCTAATCCGAATGAAAGGACTTTCCCCCCTCTCACCCAGCTGGACCCTGATCCCCACTGAGGATTCATTTAAGAGAAAACCTTGTTTTCCCCCAAGAAATGTTACCTCTCCTGTCTGAGCGCTCTCCTGGCTGGTGTGTGGCTCCCTCTGCGTGGTCAGGTCAGGTGGCTACATGGAATCCAATCATCCCTGCTCTGGAGATCCTCTGTGCCCTGGTCTGAGCCATCACTGAAGGGCTAGTTACTGAGTGGCTGGCCTGGCTGCGTCCTCATCCCAGTGCTTGCCCGGCCGTCAGCAGGGGACCAGCACACAGTGGGGCTGCAGGACCTCGGTGGATAAAGAAGCAGAGTCCGGGTCACGGTTCCCAGCAGGCTCTGCCTCGGCCACGATGTGTGGGTCACAGCAGGCTCCTGGCCTGGAGGCCACACCCTTCTCAGAGGAGCTAGACCTCAGCACGTCTGTCCTGGGCTCGCTCTGTTTCCTGGTGAACGATCGGCTCCTTCCAGAGAGATGTGGTCATCTGAGTGTCCAATGTCTTCCATTTCAAAAGAGCTATGAGAGGAATGGTGTTTGACAGGGAATTATTGTAATAAGGGAAAGTCATTTTCCCATAAGATTTTCAGAAATTACAGTTTGTTCCAATTATGCTTTTATTGATTTCTAAGCGCCTTAATGAAAAACTGTACAACGCATCGAACACGAGACAATAAGGCTGCGCGTCTACCTGGGGAAATTTATTTTGTTTTAAGTTTATCATAAAAACAGAACTGTTTTATTATCTGTAGCACATGAAGCTCTCTTTGGAAAAGGAAATTATCTCTTTTAAAAAATAAAAATAAAATAAAATAAAATAAATATTACTTCAAAGGAGCAACTTCTCCTCCTGGCCAGAAGCTCAGTGGATGGTGCCTTGTCCCAGTTCACTGAGGCTGTAGGCTCAATCCCCAGTCATGGCACACACAAGAAGCAACCAACGAATGCATGAATAGATGGAACAAATTGAGATATATATATATATATATATATATATATATATATATCTTCCACTCTCTCTCTCTAAAATTTAAGAACACAATTAATAAAGAGGCCCGTTCCTGTGACAGTCTGTCACCTGGGTCTCAGGACCTCGGCGTCATGGCACAGCCAGACGCCATGGCCAGTCCCCCATACTGACCGGAGGTCAGTGTCCCTTTTCCGTCCTCCTCCTGCTGCTCCCACCACGTGCCCGGATCGGGGTGAGGGAGACGGCCCTCCTCCTGCTCCCAGCACCCTCCTGGGCAGGTGGCCTCCGGGAGCTGCCCTCACCCCACACCAGCTGGCGACCCCACACCGGACCCTGTGGCCGCGGGCAGGTCGGCAGGAAGGAAGCCAGCCTCTCCCGGGGACACAGAACTGAGCTGCATTTCCGATGAAACGTACTTTCTTATCCTCTGAACTGCACTGCTCAGTGGATGTGGAGACAGGGCAGGATCCAGAGCAGAGCCGCAGGAAGAGAGCCTGAATCTGTAGGTGCCTCTCACACAAACCAGGACTGGCCAGTCACCAGCCTTTTCTATTATATATATATATATATATATATATATATATATATATATACACACACACACACACACACACACACATACACATACATACATACCAGAGGCTCAGTGCACAAAATCTGTGCTTGGGGAGGGAGCTCCCTCAGCCCAGCCTGCCCCCTCTCACAGCCAGGGAGCCCTCAGGGGCAGGAGGCAACCTGGCTATCAGAGGAAGGCAACGCCCCAACACACCTCTGCTGCTGCCACTGCCAGCAGTGCAAGCCTTATCTGGCCCTGGTTACCTGAGCCTCAGGCCAGCCCAGGGTGGATGGGGGGACTGGGCACCACCATCTTGTGGCTGTGGGTGCCACCATCTTTGCAATGGTGTGAGGGTCAATTAGCATATTCCCCCTTTTTTAGATAGGATTTTCATTGATGTTAGAGAGGCGGGGAAAGGGAAGTAGAGATAGAAACATCAATGATGAAAGATAATCATGGATCGGCTGCCTCCTGCACACCCGCACTTGGAGAAGGAGCCCACAGCCTTGGCTTGAACCCTGACCAGGAATCGAACTGTGACCTCCTGGTTCCTAGGTCTATGCTCAACCCCTGAGCCAATTAGCTTTTATCAGCTCGTGATGGAAGCTGGGAAATCTTTTACTTCTCTTCAAACTCTAAAACTCCGAGAATCTATGGATTATTAAAATGGGAAAATACTTCCTCAAAATGGACATGAAACGCAAAGATCCTCAATTATTTTTTGCTAATCATTATGCTATGATACATTAATTAATCTTAATATAACATTGCAAGAGCCCAGTGGGTGATATTACAGTATTTTCAGCAATACTTTGAAAGCTCATCCATTTGTAGAATTTCACAGCCTTAACTTTTAATCCATCACCAGTGGCTGACTCTTCCCCTGATATTTTTATATAATCCCCATTAACATGCTTTTGTGAATAAATACTTAATTAAAATGTACAATCATGTTCTAATTCCTTGCTTGTTTTCCTAAACAAACTTCTTGTTATTTATTAATCCATAACAGAGCATACCATTTGCATTTTAATTAACTTTCCAGGCCTGATAACCATTTGTTATTGCCGCTGTTATCTGCTCACACACAGGAGCCGATCCCCGCCCGCCCGGGACTGCGTCCCCTGCGCCCGCTCAGCCTCCTTGGAAACGCCAGCAAAGCCTCTCCCGCTGAGGTTTGTCAAATCAGCACTCTGCCTCCGCCGCGCCCACCAGCCGTGTTGTACAGTCCATTGATTTGCTTACAGTGTATGCATAGCGGGCAAATGGGGCCACGAAGACATTAGGGGGTGTGAACCAGACCCCTGACGCAGCTGAAAAGCTGTCACCTTCCACGTGGATTCCTGTCCTCCGGAGATAAGCCGCCGATGCTGCTCTGACCCGAGTGACAGTGAGCGCTCTCCCGCCCAGGGCGTCCTCTCCAGGCGCCTGGGCGTCCTCTGTCCCATTGACGTGTCCACTCTGACCCCCCTCACCGGGACCCTGAGCGAGCATTCTCCCCCTTTCAGTGAGAACTCACAGCGCTGTCGGCCCCGACGCTGCCCAGCCCGACTGGTCCACGCAGCCTCTGCTTCGTTTTTAAATATATATTTATTGATTTTAGAGAGACAGAGAGAGGGGGAGAGAGAGAGGCGGGGGAGAACCTCGACATGAGAGGGAAACATTGACCAGCTGCCTCCTGCACGCTCCCCGCTGGGGATCGAGCCCACACCCCAGGCACGTGCCCTGACCGGGAATCGAACCAATGACCTTTCCTCCTGCTCTCCGCCTCAGCTTCCCTCCTTGGCACCTCTCAGTTTCCAAATCACTGTCCCTCCAGAACACGTGAGGCAGTTGTTCCCCACTTCTTCCCACCTCTCTCCGCCACCTTCCTCTCTCCCCACGTCCCTCACCACTCCCCACCCCTCCTCGGGGTTCTCTCTTCCTCTGCTGGAGGGCCACAGCGAACAGGGTGCCCGTGACACGGGGATGGCAGGCAGGTGCCGGATGCACCCCTTGAGAAGGATTTTACCTGTTCCAACGCGCATGCAGCTACTAACAGACATACTCACTGTCCACCCGGAGCAGTTACTGAGAGGCACTGAGCGTGTTTACTCGCTACGTCTTTCCCTCACAGCCTATTCCGTGGGCTCGTGACTCTCCTCCCGTGGCCCCAGGGTGCCTGGTGTGGACTCTGCATTCCCAACCCTGAGATCTCAAAGGAGCATGTCCCCCTGGTTTTGCTGAAGACCAAGTTCAAGCCTCCCTCTTTCCGGAAACGACCCTCTTTCCACCCCATTTCTGTCAACGTGCTGCTCACACCGTTTCCCGGGAGAAAACAGCCCTTTGCCCACCCAGCCTCGGGTCCTCCACAGCCCATAGCCCCGTGTCCTCATCTGCTGTCACCACAGGGCTTCACCCCGTCCGTCCCCACGGCCTCTGCCGCAGTGAAGGCTCTGACCTTCCTCCCTGCGGTGGTGTCTCCCCTGCCAGGTCTCCTAACCCTTCGTCCCTCCCATACACAGTGTGTAACGTAAACTGAAGCTGCTCAGGGACTTAACGCCATCACGGTCAGCATTACATGGAAAGGACACTTTTCTTGCCACTCGAACTGGAGCCACAGCCAACTCATCTGAGTCGTTCCACACAGAGTTCTCTTCCGCCTTTTCCCAGAGCTTGTTTCTGTGCCTGGATCATCACCCCACCTTCCTCCAGCAGCCACAAGCTTGGTCTTAGCTCCTTGGTCTTAGCTCCAGCGCCAGGCCCTCATGTACCAAACCAACCTCGTCTATTTACAGACATTTCCTGACCCTCAGTCCGGTAAGCTCTGGGTGTCCTGACTCCTGGGAAGATGGGCTTCCTGCACGTGACCCAGGTCTCACCGGAGGCTTGGGTTGAGAAGATACAAAATGGGTGTAAGATCTGTATGTTTGAGACGTTATGTATTTGAGGGGTTGTTATTTTTATAGCCATTCTCCTAAACCAAATGTTCTTCAGTTTTCCCGGAACTGTCCCTCTCCTTCTAACGCTTTAAGGTGGAGGAAGCACACTACTCCATAACAAGTTATACTACAAGGAGACTGTAATAAAAACAGCATGGGGCCGCCATAAAAACGCACAGGGAGATCAATGGGACAGAACAAAGGGCCCATAAATAAACCGACCCTTTGTGTTCAATTAATATTTGACAATGCAGGCAAGAACATACCATGGGGCAAAAACAGTGAATTCAATAAATGGCGTTGGGGAAACTGGACAGATTTGCGCAAAAAAAAAAAGAAAAAGAAAAAGAAAAGAAAAAAGAAAAGAAAAGAAAAGAAAAGAAAAGAAAACTGGACCACCTTCTTACACCATACACAAGAATAAACTGAAAATGTCTTAAAGGCTTAAATGTTAGACTCAAAACCATAAAAATCCTACAAGAACACATAGGCAGTGAAATCTCTGACATTTCTAGTAGCAATATTATATATTCTTCAGGCAAGGGAAGGAATAAAAAATAAACAAATGGGACTACCTCAAACTAAAAAGGTTTTTGTTTTGTTTTTTGTTTTTTCAAACTAAAAAGTTTTTGCACCGCAAAGGAAAACATCAATAAATCAAAAAGACAGGGAGAGAACCAAGATGGCAGCATAGATAAACACCTGTACTTGCTGCCTTTCACAACCATATCAAAATTACAACTAAAAGACTGAACAGCTATCAGCCAGAAGTGCAGGAAAGCTGGTGAGTGGAAGTCCTACAACCAGAGAGGTTAAGAAGAAAGCACACTGAGACTGGCAGAAGGTGCAGAGGGGCAGAAAGTGCTGGCACCCGGGTGTGCTGCTTTTTTAATCAGGAGGGAGATACAAGCTCCTGCTTGCTCTGAACTCCAGTTCCAGGTGATGCTCTAGGGCCTTGGCGGCAAACTGTGGTTTGTCGCTCTGTTGACTAATGAGTTTGCTGACCACTGGGATAGGTGCTTAATCACAAGGAACAACAACAGCCTATAATTATTGGAATCAGGAGTCTAGGTCAGTGGTCGGCAAACTCATTAGTCAACAGAGCGGCGAGCTGCAGTTTGCTGACCACTGCTCTAGGGGACCCGGACACACACAGGGAGAAACTGGACTGTCTGGCATCAGGACAGTAACACAAGGGCGGCTTTCTTTCAGATGGAAGTTCCCACAGCGGCCATTGTTCTGAGCATGGAACTCTCCAGTGCAAGGCTGACTGGCAGCCATTGCTGTTTGCTCCACCTGGTGGTTCCCTGAGACCCCGCCCCACCCAATTTACAACCCCATTGTAAACTGTGCACATTGGCTTTTTGCATATGAATGGCCTGTCCTTTCTCAGCTTAAAACCTGTCAAACAGGCAGCAGCTGGGTCAGGGAGCCCCAAAGCTATCAAAAGAAGGTCCAAGAATAGGCACCATCACCTTGCTTCACAGCTGGGCCTTGTCTGGGCACTTCCAAACCCTATACAAAAAGGAGGAATCTGCAGATCTCTCTGTAGCTCCTGCTGAGTGGTCTCAGGCAGTGGTTGACTTTTGCACCTCCTTAGAGATCCAAGAGCCAGTGTATCCAGTGGTCAGAGTGGGACCTTCTAGATTACAACTCTTCTCATCCATAAGCAACACACTCAGGGGGAAGACTCAGTGAGCACCAAAGCCCCACTGAAGCAAGTCCTGCCCCATAAGGATGTCTCCTGCATAGCATCTCTCTCACTGTAGTTGCAGCTCATCTTCACAACCAATTGGCCTGGAGGTCAATTCCTCCCAGTGACACCAACAACAATCAAGACTCAACTACAACAACACTGTGCACACAGTTCATAAAGGGGTGCACCAAGAGTGTCCACCTCAGGTGATTGGGAAGGCTGAGCCACTGGGCCCTATAGGACACCTACCATACAAGGCCATTCTATCAACACAGGGAAGCAGCCAAAATGAGGAGACAAAGAAACAGGTCACAAATGAATGAAATGGAAGAAAGTGAACTACTGGGTATAGAGCTCAAAACCACAATTATAAGGTTACTCAAGAATCTCCTTGAAAACTCCAAGAAACTTAGAGGGAAATTCAAGGATCTTAGTGAGAATGCCAAAAAAAAAAAAAAGAAAAGAAAAGAAAGAAAAAAGGAAAGGACCAGTCAGAAATTAAGCCTACACTGATTGCAATAAAGAATAATATACAGGGATTCAACAGAAGACTAGAGGATCCCAAGAATCAAGTCAAAGATCTGAAATATGAGGAAGCAAAAAACACCCAACCGAAAGAGCAAAAAGAAAAAAAGAATCCAAAAATATGAAGACAGTATAAGGAGCCTCCGGGACAACATCAAGCATACCAACATCAGAATTATGGGGATGCCAGAAGAAGAGAGAGAGCAAGATATTGAAAACCTATTAAACAAATAATGACAGAAAAATTCCCCCACCTGGTGAAAGAAATAGACTTACAAGATCAGGAAGTGCAAAGAACCCCCCCCCAAAAAAAGGGAATCCAAAGAGTACCACACCAAGACACAACATAATTAAAGTGCCAAGAGCAAAAGACAAAGAGAGAATCTTAAAGGCAGCAAGAGAAAAAACAGTTAGTAACCTACAAGGAAGTACCCATGTGACTGTCAGATGATTTCTCAACAGAAACTTTGCAGGGCAGAAAGGAGTGGCAAGAAATATTTAATGTGATGAATAACAAGAACCTACAACCAAGATTACTCTACCCAGCAAAGCTATCATTTAGAATTGAAGGTCAGATAAAAAGCTTCACATACAAGAAAAAGCTAAAGTTCATCACCACCAAACCTATATTATATGAAATGTTGAAGGGTATTCTTTATGAAGAGGAAGAAGAAGAAAAAGGTAAAGATTAAAAAAAAAATTGTGACAACAAATACATATATATATATATATATATATATATATATCAACAGGTGAATCTAAAAATCAAGTGAATAAAAAATCTGATGAATAGAATAAGCTGGGGAATATAATAGAAACAGGGGCATGGGATGGGAGTGGACTGACAATTCTTAGAGGGAAAAGGGTGTAGGGGGTGTGGAAAGAGACTGGACAAAGATCTCACACCCATGGATGAGGACAGTGTGGGGGGTGGGGGAGACAAAGGCCTGGGGTGGGGTGGGAACCAGGTGTAGGCGAGCTATGGATAGAATAAAAAGAAACATATGTAATAACCTGAACAATAAAGATTATAAAAATAAATAAATGCATACATAAATAACAAAAAGCTCACTGAATGGGAGAACATATTTGCCAATGATACATTAGATAAGGGCCTAATTTCAAAAATATATAAAGAACTCATAAAACTCAATACCAAAAAATAAACAATCCAATTTAAAAATGGGTAAAGAGGACATACAGAAGGCCAAGAGACACATGAAAACATGCTCAATGTCACTAATTATCCGAGAGATGCAAATGAAAACCACAATGAGTTCTCACCTCACACCTGTCAGAATGGCTATCATCAACAAATCAACGAACAGCAAGTGCTGGGGAGGATGCAGAGAAAAAGGAACCCTCGTGCACTGCTGGTGGGAATGCAGACTGGTGCAGCCACTGTGGAAAGCATATGGAGTTTCCTCAAAAAATTAAAAGTGGTGCTGCTTTCGTTAGACCCAGCAATTTCACTTCTGGGAATATATCCCAGGAAACCCCAGACACTAATTTGAACACTATATATGCACCCATACATTCATAGCCGTATTCTTTACAATCGCCAGGATCTGGACTCTTCTGAGGGGCAGTGAGCCTGTCCCTGGCTCCCGAGGCCAGCAGACCCTCTTTTCCAGCCTGGCTGCTCCCGGCTCTGGACATGGTCTGGTATCGCCTACAGCTCCTCACTCACAGCCCCCTGGAGGGACGGCCCGGAGGTCAGGGCAGCCGCTCTCACTGCGGAGGGTGCAGAATGGGAGAAACCTTTGCAGATGGTCCCTCAGCAAGGAGCACTCGAGATGACCAAGGACAGAAACACCAGTTGACTAAGACCAAGCAAATCTGGGCTCACTGGTTCACACGACAGAGACCTGAGGAAAGTTCTGGATGCAGAGCTGGCTTACTGCATAAGAAGATCATATAATGACCTTAGTCTATCAATCTATCCATCATCTCTCTATCATCTATCAATCATCCATCTATCTATCATCTATCTATCATCTATCATCTATCATCTATCTATTATCTATCTATCATCTATCGTCTACCTATCATCTATCATCTACCTATTGTCTATCTATCATCTGTCTATCATCTATCATCTATCTATCTATCTATCTATTGTTTATCTATCATCTATCATCTATCTATTATCTACCTATCATCTATCGTCTACCTATCATCTATCATCTACCTATTGTCTATCTATCATCTATCATCTATCTATTATCCATCATATATCATCTACCTATCATCTATCATCTACCTATTGTCTATCTATCATCTGTCTATCATCTATCATCTATCTATCTATCTATCTATTGTCTATCTATCATCTAGCCATCTAATTTCTCCTTATTTGTATTGATTTATTCGCCCTCACATTTGACCGATACAGGTGGGTGTCATTCTTAGTGATCTCACAGGAAACGTGCTGATTCCCACGGTCCACGTGTCTGTTTGAGAGCCCGGGGCCTGCATGGGGTGCTCATGTGGCACCTGCACCGTAGCCAGGGGCATGTTACTGGGATGGGACAGGCCCCAGCTCCCAGGGAGGGTCTCACTCAGCAGAAGGAGGAACGCCTAAGCACACGTCTGTGTGCCACGGTCCGTTCACATCCCTCCGAGGGGTCAGTCTCCTCCCGGGAAGCGTGGCGGTTTGGTGAGAGCTGCGATGAGAAGGTGCTTCACAGTGAATGATTCTGAAGAGGGGGCAGGCGCCAGCCACTGCAGGGACAATGGGAGATTACTGTTCCCTCGGCATCACTTAGGGACGGACAGGGAACGGGCTGCGTGCGGGGAAAGGACCTTCTCCGGCCTCTTTCAGGAAAATGACAGGCAATTTCCTCCATTATCCAAAGCCATGTGGTGTTTTAAAAGGTTGACATTTACGAACACGGCGCATCACCATTTTCTCTGGGTGGTTTTAATGTCTCGGCACTCATTGTTCTTGCTTTCCATCTCTGTAAGTGCTCTTCACGCCCAGCCCCGTGGCTGCGCTGATGCTGTCACCATCCTGTGATTCACAGTTAAATGTGGGGCTGGCTTGGTGAGGGCCGCCGCCAGCCTAAGCCCAGAGCCGCTTTCCATGGGACTTCCACCCAAGCCGCGCTGACTGTCCGTCCTGTGTCTGTGATTTATGGGTGCTCTTGTTTCCTCCCTCTCTCTGTCTCTGTGTGTCTCTCTCTAAAACACACATGTAGACACTCGCAGGCACACCGCATGCATTGCACCTGTTAAACTGACACCTCGGATCCCCATGGACTGTGTCAATCCATGAGCTTCTCCTTGTTCATCTATCAGCATACAAATCCTCCCTGTCATTCTTACCACTCGTAACACTGACGACCTGTGTCCCCAGTATCTCTATTGTGTCTGCTAATAAAACAGCATAAGCATTCATCCTATAATGAACATAAAAGCTACCCATGCACTGGACTAATCTATAAACCTACCCAATGTCTGTGTAGGAAGACCTTCTCGAATCACCATCCACCCTCAGAAACAGTTATCAGAGGTTACAGAAGAGACCCATCTGGCAAAGAGATGTTAAAGACAGGAAAGAGGGGAGCGATGGGTGGAGAAAAGAGGAACACCTGGAACAATCTGAACAGTTAAGATTTATTTTTTACAAAAAGATGCTAACGTTTTTTCCTATGTTGGGCCTAAATGGAAACATGCTTGCCCAGTACCTGCTCTGACTCTACGAGGGGCTGGAAGTTGGCCATCTCCATCATGCGTGGGTTAAACCCAACTCCCTCTGTGACAGTGCGAGAGGGTGGTCCCCTGGGAGGTGACTGGTCCTGAGGTGGTGTCCTCGATGGGATCAGCGCCCGTGTAGGAAGCTGGGGGATGGGATCAGTGCCCGCCAGTGTAGGAGGTGCGGGGGATGGGATCATCATGGGTTCACGTGGTCGCCAGGGGTGAGACTCCCTTGAGTAGCAACATGGGATGGCACGCTAGGCATAGATATGATAACGTCGGAAGCATGCCGTGTGTGAAGGAAGATGGAACCAGACAGCCCCCTCCTCAGGTGCATTCCCACTTTTCCAGTGAAAGCGCCACACGCGGGGTCAGAGGGCGCAGCCAGGACCCACGTTTCCGTGGACACCAAGTTACGCCCACTTCCCTCTCAGTCCTGCACTTCCTGTTGGTTCTTCCTCCTGCTCCCGCTGCTGGAGCTATGTGTCACACGCACTTCCTGCCGGCCGGCATGCCTGCAGACACAAGCACCGTATCCGTGCGTGTCCTGTGCCCACGCGTGTGCACCGGTGGCATGGGGAGGTGTCACAGCTGCGTTGTGTGCAAGCAACACGGGAGGGCTGTCACGGGAATGGCCTACGGCACACGACACAGGTCACATCTTCCACTTCTCTGTCCACACTACCCTCGTGGTGATCCCCAAGGGCCAGCTGATCAGACGTGACTCTGCCCACACCTTTCTCCTCAGCCTCACGCTGAACATTCAGCCATCTTCCTGCAGTTGCTTCTCCGCTCACGTTCAAGTGCAATGATCAGACACCCGACACGGGTCTACTGGAGAAAATGTCTGTGTGGAAGTAGCTAAAAACCACTTAATCACACGTAGCTATCACACTTCTGGTCATTTGACAACCCTTTTATGGAATTCTTTTTATGTTACCCAAAGATATTTTATATTGAGTTTTTTAGAGAAAGGAAGAGAGAGAATGAGAGAGAAAGGGAAACGAGAGAGAGAGAGAGAGAGAGAGAGAGAGAGAGAGAGAGAGGAGAGAGAGGGGAGAGAGAGAGAGAAAGAGAGGAGAAAGAGACATGAGACACATTGGTCGGTTGCCTCCCATGCGCACCCGGCCGGGGCTCACACCTGCCACCTGGGTGCATGGACAGCTCCCAACCCACTGAGCCGCCTGGCCGGGGCTGGACAGGAGAAGGAAGCTTTAAGACGTCATCCACGCCTTTATGCTGAAGAAAGAAACCGATGATCGATTTCCCTTGAGAAGAGGGTCGTGGAGGATGACTGTGGTCCACGTGGCCTGGTTAGAAAGGATGTGAGGTGACGGACTTGCGATCTAGCGTTTCATGGAGACAGGCCATTTCAAAAGACGCCCTTGACCTTACACACGCGGAGAGCACAGGCGGGAGCCCACCTCAGAGAGGCGGCGACACAAACGTCAGTGAGGAATGGGACCTCACTGCGAAGGGGAGAGGAAAGCCAACGGCCTCCCTCCTCGGCCAGATGGATGGGCAGGTGGGAACATCTGCAATAATCTGGAAACCGAGGCTCGGAGGAGTTAAGCTCTGGGCCTAAGTGACACGGGAAGCAGAGAGGACCCAGTGCAGGCCAGGCAGTTACAGCCACTCAGTGCTCCCTGGTGTGAGACACGGGGGGTGCAGGGTCCCTTTCACTAAAGTCTTCAACGAATAAGCGAACTTCACTACGACTCAATGTTTGTTTGTTTTACTCTTTCAATCTCTGCAACACGATAAATGCTCGTTCATGAACATCAGCTGAAATAAACAGTTTGTGAGAAATAACAATGAAATTTCACTTCCTAATGTAAATGTAGAGCTCTCCGTTACCTTTGGTACTTAGAACACAAACACTACGCTGCTGTAAAAAAGAAGGAGTTCTTACCATCTGCAGCAGCATGGATGGACCTGGAGAGCATTATGCTGAGTGAAATCAGCCAGTCAGAGAAAGATAAATGCCGCTGATCTCACTCATTGATGGATGATAAAGAACGTTCCAACCTGTTGAACAAAAATAGGCAGAGGCAAAGAAGCATCGAACAGACTATCAAACTACAGCGGGAAGGCAGGGGAGGGCTGGTGGGGTAAGAGGTCAACCGAAGGACTTGTACGCATACATATAAGCACAACCAACAGACTCCAGACACTGGGGGCGGGGGGGATGAAGGCAAGTGCGGGAGGGGGTTGGAGGGGGTAAGAGATACGAAGGGAGATTCTTGCGGGGGTGAGGGGGGAAGAGACATATGTACTACTATTTGTAATACCTAAAACAATTAATTTTTTTAAAAAAATGATACAACACTGGTTAAAACAAAGTGTTTTTTTACACCCCAATGTGGACATTCTGAGAACTTATTACAATAAATTAATCCTTTAAAGTGATCATTTGCAGCTCAGCCTGGTCTATGGGGCACTTACGCCACACGCAATGCATATGCATGACGCGTTTGCATATTCGCAAATGTGAAATACTTCCCTTTAATTAGAGCTGCTGCCGTCCCTTAGCAATTGGTCCTTGCCGTATCATGGCGCATACCCACTAATTATGGAAGAAAACCCACATTACACTTTGATCGCTGGGCAGCGTTTGCATTATTTTAAGTCCAGGCGTCGTCTTTAAGAGTCTGCCAGTGTTGGCGTTCAGAGAGGCGTGTTGCTGAACCGCACTTTGCATAAGAAAGAGGCTGTGGAAACGGTGTATCACAGGTAAATGCATTTTTTTTTAAGAATGTGATGTGTTCAGTTTTCTTATTAGTGAACCAACAAAGATCACTGCTTCTCTCCTATGAGCTCCGCCGCCTGTCTCTAAGCCCTGCAGGCGTGTGCAGGCTGCAGGTACCAAGAAACCAGTCACTGCGGATGATGAAGAGCTCAGCATCTCAGATAATTATCATCTCCCATCAATCACCAGCTTTTCACCAGATATCAGGACAGAAAGGTTCTCTTATTTTGCATGAGAATGAATCATCACTCCTAGGAGAGAAGAGGGATTTATTTAGCCACTCTTGCCTTTGTGTATTCATGGGACCAATGTTTGCTACTCCCTTACATGCCTGTAGGAAGAGAAATGCCGGAGTAGAAAGAGTCATGATAAAAAGTGAAACATTCCAGCACTGGCCAGACCCCACCGTCCCACGGGGACCTCCAACTTCCTCCTTCTGTTCCTCATCGTCAGTGTTGTCCCGCGTGGACCCGAGACAAAATCCCCTCCCGTGGCCCCAGCTCACCCCCCTCGCCCCTACCTGTCTGCTCCCACCGGGTCTCATGTCGTGTGAAGGTCACCTCTCATCCATGGTAACAAGACTGGCTTACCTGCACCTTTCCACGGGGCCTGGTGGGACTCCTCGCCAGTGGACTGCTCCGCACCGCAGTCTTCCCAGCGTGTTTCCTACTTCCCCGATAGTGAGCGGCTCCAAGAGCGCCTTTCCTGAGCACTCCGTGTGGTGTCGGGGGCTCTGGGAGAAAGAGGGGAGTCCGTCACGTGTGCAGGAATGAGTCTCTATTACAGTGAGTGAGGCTGGTCGAGGGAGCTTAGATTCTAAAATACATAAAAATGTTTTCTAACCCCTCAAAGAATGATCACATGGAATTCCCAGGAGTATTTTTTAATGTTTTAAAAAAATATTTCTTGTTGATTTCAGAGAGGAAGGGAGAGGGAGAGAGATAGAAACATCCATGTGTGCTCAATCTCCCAGCATGCCACCTGCTGGGACTGAGCCCACATCCCCGGCATGTGCCCTGACAGGGAATCCAGCAGTGACCTCCTGGTTCTATGCTTAACCACTGAGCCACACCCTAGTTTTATGTAAATGGATGTCATGGCATTGTACTTTATAACCCTCATAGTGTACATAGTAGATATTAACAAAGATCACACTTACCAAAATGCCAACTCTACTGATAGGCTGTGCTGACTTGGACTTATTATTTATTATATTATTTTAGATCTTAGAGCACATGTACTTTTGTGAATAGGGGGTGAAGTTTTTCTTTAGTTTGCTTTGCAAGACCTGTGCGAAGTGATGGAGGAGGTGACTCAGCTGTGAATCCAGCAAGCAGAACCCATGAGCAGGGTCAGACCAATCCACCAGAAGTCAAAACATCATCTCATCCACATCATCTCCTCACCATCATCTCCTCACCATCATCTCCTCACCATCATCTCATCCACATCATCTCCTCACCATCATCTCATCCACATCATCTCATCAACATCATCTCATCCACATCATCTCATCCACATCATCTCCTCACCATCATCTCATCCACATCATCTCCTCACCATCATCTCATCCACATCATCTCCTCACCATCATCTCATCCACATCATCTCCTCACCATCATCTCATCCACATCATCTCCTCACCATCATCTCATCCACATCATCTCATCCACATCATCTCATCCACATCATCTCATCAACATCATCTCATCCACATCATCTCATTGCCTGATACCTGAGGAAGGTAGCTGATATCTGCGGACCCCCAGGTCTGCCTGTAGCTCCATTCCATTCCCAGCCTCACCCCAGCCCCTTCCCCTTCATAGTCCTGTCCGCTGCACCTGCTGGGAGGCAGGATTGGATCCTTGTATGCATCCTGTCTTCTTGGTTGGCCGGCCTCCTCAGTAAACGACTTGTAGGATTCAACCCTGCCCTCATGATTGGACACAGCGACAGGCCTCCTGAGCCCACCTGGGGGTTCCCGGGGACAGTCATGAGACACGCACTTCCTTTCTCTCTGGTAGGAAGTGACAGATGCGTGGAGGGACACGGCCCTGTGATGTCAGGCGCAGAGGACAGTATGAAGGGCTCGTTGTGCCCGGCAGGCCCAGGGCGTCTCGGGGCGAGTGTCGGGGAAGACTCGCCTTTTCCCCAAAAGCAGCCTGCGGCCTGTGGCTCCCTCAGTGCCCAGAGCCTTCAGCACTGACCTATGTGGATGCCACTCATGGGCTTACTTCAACACCAGTAGGTCCACCCTGGCTGGTGTGGCTCAGTGGATAGAGCATCAGCCTGCAGACTGGAGGGCCCTGAGGTCGATTCTGGTCAAGGGCACATGACCGGGTTGTGGGCTCCATCCTCAGTAGGGGGCATGCAGGAGGCAGCCGATCAATGATTCTCTCTCATTGATAATTCCATCTCTCCCTCTCCCTTCCTCTCTGAGAGCAATAAAAAAATAAATAAAATAAAATGAAAGTAAGCCCCACAAAGAAATGAGGCTTTCTGAAGGGGCTGCCTCTCTCTACATAATGAGAACTATAAATACGAATTCATGCCTTTTGCTATTTTGAGAGCACTGAGTAGGAATTTCTTTTTTCCACAAATGGGTTGTTTTGGGGTGGGTTTTTTTATTGTAAAACTACAACAGTGACATCCAGTGTTGAGTAAAATTAATGGCAGTTGTCCCTGAGGGTGGTAAGGCCCTCGCGTTTTGAATAAAGATATTTGTGCTCATTTCCCACAGGAACGTGCACTCGGAAGTATGCCGATTGTTCAAAGCGGTGTATGCGTGTGGGAGGGTGGCGGGCACCCCGTGGGCGGGTACCCAGATGGCGCGGCTCAGTGGGTGTTCAAGCTAAAAGCCTTCCCTAAAACGAGCAAAACTGTCACTGTTCAGAGAAGACAGATCTGTGTAGGGAGAACTCTCCCGGATTTAATAAAAATAAACACAGAAACTCATAAATCCCTCCAGCGAGATGACAGAACGCGGGGCAGTTTATAGAAGCTCACCACATTTCGTGGACTCACCGATGTTTGGAAAAGGTGATTGTAAACCTGCCGCGCTCTACACACACCGGAGCGGTGCAGCCGTGCCTCTAAGGGAGAGCTCGGGGGGCGGAGGGCCGGGGCCTCGGGGTGTTTGTTCGCTGAATGGTAAGTGGTCTGGGGTCACTGTATCTCCTGACGGTGCCGGGGCTCCCAGCCTGAGGCTCCAGGCTGCCCGGCTGGTCTGAGTGACGGGGAGGGCGGAGCCTGAACAGCATTCGTGGGAAGCATCGAACCGCGGGGCGTGCGCTCCCGTGGTGACACATAGTGTGTCCTCCCGTGGTGACACGGGGCGTGTCCTCCCGTGGTGACACATAGTGTGTCCTCCCGTGGTGACACATAGTGTGTCCTCCCGTGGTGACACATAGTGTGTCCTCCCGTGGTGACACATAGTGTGTCCTCCCGTGGTGACACGGGGCGTGTCCTCCTGTGGTGACACATAGTGTGTCCTCCCGTGGTGACACGGGGCGTGTCCTCCTTGGTGGCCCACTGAGCTGCCACCAGGGCCCCCAGGCTTTCCCCTTCTGCTCTTTCAGACGGACAGCCGCTCCCTCTGGCGGTCGGAGCTGTGTGCACCTGCGTGCCCGCCCTTAGGGGCTGGTCACGGGTCACCCGAATTCGCGTCGCAGGACGCTGTGGGAGGACGGACCAGGGCCCACTGGTCCCCTTCCCTTTGCAGCCCATCAGCCGCCCCCATTTCTCAAGGAGACCTTTCCGTCCCACAGCCGTCAACGGCACCGCTTCCTTCCTGCTTCCTCTCTGCCCAGCCCGCCACCTTCCCGTCCTGAGGAGGCGGCAAACGCCGGAGCGCCCCCCCGAGTTCACAGTGATTCGTTGTCGCGTTGTCTAAAAGACCCTTGCTGCCGAAACCGGTGTGGCTCAGTGGATAGACCGTGGGCCTGCGGACTGAAGGGTCCCAAGTTTGATTCTGATCAAGGGCATGGACCTTGGTTGCGGGCACATTCCCAGTGGGATGGGTGTGCAGGAGGCTGCTGATTGATGATTCTCTCTCATCGATGTTTCTAACTCTCTATCCCTCTCTCTTCCTCTCTGTAAAAAAATCAATAAAATATTTTTTTAAAATAAGAAATAAAAAAATAAAAATAAAGATCCTTGCCAATCTTCCTTATTCCCCCCTTTTCATTCTCCCGGGTAGATTTTTAAATGTTGTCACCCGTCAGGATCAGGAATCTGCAGGAACCCAGTGTGCTTTAGGGACGTGAGCGCGCCTTCGGGGCCAGACCCACAGCGTGAGCAGGAGCATGAGGTCCGGCTTGAAGTGCTAAGGTGACCCTCCCCCCGCCTCGGAGAGCCTTTCTGTGTGACAGGAAACACTCGCTCCCTCAGCTCCCGCCTGAGCAGGAACGGCCGTGGCTACCGGGCTCCAAACAGTCGCTGTGATTAAACGTGATCGTGGTGAAAACTGAAAGCACGTGGACCTGGTTGAGTCGGTAACGCCGCTCAGCCGACAGCGGTGGGCCTGCTTCGGAAACCCGCTTTGTGTCAAACCCTCTGCCCAGGGCGGCCTCTTCGGAGAGGAAGGGCTCCGGCCTCATCGGAGAAACACCCCTCAGAGGGGAGCCCGCAGGCGCGGTCCGGAAGGCGGTGCCCCCACAGCTCACTGTGACATGGCTGACCTCTAACCTTCCTGCCTCCCCCCCGGGATGGCCCTGGACCCAGCGGCCCTCATTCCTCACTGCAGGACCCGTCTCCGCCCTGCAGGTGCTGTTCCTCAAGCGGCCACCAGGTGCCGCTGTTTCCACGGAGAAGTTTGTGCAGGGCCTTGGGGATTCCTCCCGCCCAGACCCACCCCGGGGCTGGAGAGGGACGGTCAGGACAGGCGACCCCTCTCCTCATCTCAGCGTGGCCAAGAGGGCGCCCCCCTGGGGACCCCCTCCCACAGGTCTGCTCTGACTCGCTCTTTAATGGGATGGGCCCGCAGAGGGGCCAGAGCCTGACCCAGCCTCGTCCCCTGTGCACGGAACGCCAGCAACCCGTCTAGTCCAGGGGTCGGCAAACGGCGGCTCCCGAGCCACATGTGGCTCTTTGGCGCCTTGAGTTTTTAGCAAAGGCCAGCTCAGGAGTACCCTAATTAAGTTAATAACAATGTACCTACCTACAGAGTTTAAGTTTAAAAAAAATTGGCTCTCAAAAGAAATTTTAATGGCTGTACTGTTGATATTTTGCTGCTCTGTTGGCTAATGAGTTTGCCGACCTCTGGGCTAGTTCATCCACAGGCCCCGACGGCCTGTCCTGAGGGACAGCCAAGCACCATGGGCAGCTTTGCTTCCGAACCTCAAACACAGACAGGTGGCCACGTACCTCCTTCTCCGCAGACAGGGGTCACCCGGCTCCGGGGCCTCCGAGGGGCCTGCTCTCCGCGGACACAGCCGGGCCACCCTAAGGCGCCTTCGCCTTCGCCCGGAGTCCCTCCCGCAGCCCGAGGCCCGGGCGGCCGGCTCCCTGAGGAGCTCATTCCGGTTCCCGCAGAAACGCCCTGAAGTGGGAGCCGCTGTGGAGCGCCGCCGGGCCCTTTGGGTGTGGACCAAGGAGGAAGCCTGGGTGGTCCTGGGGGGACCGATGGGGGCGCTGAGCCAGCAGCAGCCAGACGAGCTCGATCCTCAGAGCCGGGAGCACGGAGCCTCAGGACTGTGGGGCGGGCCGTGCTCGCTGGGCCGGGCCTCAGGCGGAGGCTGTTGAGTGTGATCACAGATCAGCCCTCACACAGAGCCCCCGCCGTGTTCGTTAAAGGGCCGGCCACAGTTCCCGGGCGCCTGAGCGCTGCCCCCGTGACAGCAACGCGGGTTCCCTGAGAAAGAGAGAGAAGGACAGCGCTCTGCCCCTCTCCACGCCCCTCCCAGCCGCCCCCCGCGGCCTCGGGGTTTGGATCATGGCCTCGGGGTTCAGACTGGACACGAATGCATCCTTCCCGGAGAAGGGCCGTGTCTCCTAGGCCGCCATCAGCCCTAGAACTGCTGCGTGTGATGACAGGCATTTCGGAACCCGCCCCCCACGAGTGGAGGTACGGGGGACGTGTCAGACTCAGCAGTGAACAGGCGGAGACCTCGCCACGCCATGGCGGGACAGACTCACTGGACCTGTGCTCAGCGTGTCCGGGGACACGGAGGCGGGAGAGAGACTCAGGAATGAGGAGTGGGGAGAGCCCTCAGACCGGGAGGGAAGGCGCTCGGAGGCTGAGGGGCAGAGGGCGCGGCGGAGACAGGGTCCGGGCTGCAGGGCGCTCGGGAGGAAACGCCCACTTCAGACACGAGGACGAAGGACCACGTCCAGCGACGGTGCGGGCGAGGGGCGAGGGGCGGGCCTGGGGGCTGTGGGCGGAGGGGCGGGTGTCCGCCTGGCGCCCACCTGCAGGCGGCCCAGCTCTCCAGGCCCAGTTCTGGGACGCGGTTAAAGCCGCTCTTACCTCCCAGCCGGACTGGACAGTCCTTATTTCAAGCTTGCACTTGACTCAGGTTTCACTTAAGCGCTCCTGGGGGAGCCGTGCATACTACAGACAGCACGCTGGGTGAGTAACGGCTTTTAAAACGAGACCGATTACAAGGACACAGGGTCCCTTCGACCCGCACGCCTCCCGTGGCCCCGGCTCGCTGCTCGCGTGTCCGGCCCACCGTGGCTGCCGCACTCGCCTGTGGAACGGAGGGCCTGCGTCTTCCCGTTTCACAGGCGCTTCGCTTGCACCAGTGGAACGCGGGGACCACAGGGCCTCCCTGTGAGACCCCCTGACCCTGACCCACACCCCGGTCCCGCCAGCTCCCACGCCATCCGCCTGGGGCCTGCTGCCTCCGCTCAGACTCACGGACTCGCACGTGCTGAGCCAACGCCCGCCGCGCTGGCAGGTGCGGGGCCCGCACTGTGCCCGGTGAGGCCCGGTCCCTGGCCTCGCTCTCGGCCGGCCGCGGGCTCCAGGGCGCTCTTATCAGCGAGCCGCAGGCGGCCGCTCCCGGGAACGGACGTCCCGATGAGGAATGTTCCGGCTCCTCTGACGGCGGCCAGGCCGCTGGGAGGCGGCGACTGTGGAACACTCTCCACAGTGTCTCCTACTTCCGACCCCAGCCGGAGGCAAGGAGAGTGTCATCACGGCCTCAGGCTGCAGGCTCTGCCCCTGGGACAGGGCATCATAGCGGGCGCCCTGTAGCACCCGGCCCTTCGCGGGCTAGTTCCCCGTTCTGTCACCAGGTCGCAAACAGAGCGACCGGGCGCTCAGCCGTGGAACCTCTCTGTGGTTTAAAAAAAGACAAATAGCACCAACCTACGAAGCACATCACCTTTTGATTCCCAGTCAGGGCACAGGCCCGGGTTGTGGGCTCCATCCCCAGTAGGAGGCATGCAGGATGCAGCCGGTCCGTGATTCTCCTCACGGATGTTTCTTTCTCTCTCTCCCTTCCTTCCTGAAATCCTATATAATAAAAGCCCAGCCACCAAGCGGTGGAAGGGCCAGAACAACCAGTTGACCAGTGGATAGAGCATCTGCCTGCGGACTGAAAGGTCCCAGGTTCGATTCCGGTCAAGGGCATGTAGCTTGGTTGCGGGCACATCCCCAGTAGAGGCTGTGCAAGAGGCAGCTGATCGATGATTCTAACTCTCTATCCCTCTCTCTTCCTCTCTGTGAAAAATCAATAAAATATATTTTTTAAAAACACTGGATCGGACCAGCAGGTGAACACACACACACACACACACACACACACACACGCCCAGTCCTCCTGTAGCAACGGAGACGCCCCCAAACACCCAGAGTCCTTAGTGCCTGCCGCCCGCGGGGGCGGTCACAGCCGTGTCCTGCCAGCTCTCGCCTCCGCCTGGTTCACAGCTGCCCCGGGTTTGCCTGTTCACTGAGGAGGCCTGATTACAAGGCAGCACCTGTGCGCACAGGACTCTTCTTTATACAGTAAGTTTAGACCATCTGTTTGTTATGTTGAGATTTTCTTTTCACATCAAAGTTTTTCTCCAACCGATGTATTTCAGGGTGTGAGAAATATCCATCAGTGCCTCCCCTACGAGCCCGGCCAGGAATTCCGCCTGAAACCCAGTTCTGTGCCACGACCGGGCGTCAGACCGCCAGCCTTCGGTGGAGACAATGCTCCCACCGGCGGAGCCACCGGCGAGGCTCTCCGCGTTCCACATGAGAGCCGTGCTTTACTACCTGCAGACACCGGTTAAAGTAAATGTTAGAATGAGCGCTTGCAATGAGGACAAACTAGTTTTTGTTTGAACCATGCCTACACAGAGGGGTCTGCGCTTTGTTGTTTTTCTAAAACGCCTTTGTGACAGAAGTGATATTGATAAGGCTGGCAGAAATCCATTTTGACGCACGGAGTTTGAAACCACCATCTGTTTGTGTAAGTAGCATGTATTGGCACTCAAAATAACATGTCTGGGAGAAAAATGGACGTTGCCCACGGAATCAATCTCTGGGCAGTCAATTGTTTGCCATTATGATTTATTGAAAGCATCATGTCCCAATGTCAATACCCACAGCAATTTACGTTTAGATTCTTGCTGACTTACAGAAACCAAAATTCAACAAAATCTAAAGGAAAGGCCCAACTCCACTTTACTTACCAATAAATGTTTGCTGTGATACAACACAATGAAATTATCCTATATAATAAAAGCCTAATATGCAAATCGACCAAACGGTGGGACGGCCGATCGCTATGACACACACTGACCACCGGGGGCAGACCCTCAATGCAGGAGCTGCCCCAGCCCACAGGCCCCAGGCTAGCAAAGGTGGGTGCCAGCGGGGGCCCCCTGACCACCCCACTGGTCACCCCACAGATAGGCCCTGATCACCAGCCAGGCTAGAAACCCTACCTGTGCAGGAATGTCATTGCACCGGTACTCTAGTCTAATATGATTCAGGATCCAGTGGAAAAATTACACTGGGGGGGGGGGGGGGGTGCTTGTGTCTATCTACCTGTGAGTGTGTGAGCATACGTGCATGCGTGTGTCTATCTGTGTGTGCGTGTATGTGTGTGTGTGTGTTGATTTCAGAGAGGAAAGAGAAGAGAAAGAGAGATAGAAACATCAACAATGAGAGATTCATCCATCGGCTGCCTCCGGCACGCCCCCTACTGGGCATGGAGCCCACAACCCAGGCCTGTGCCCTGACCGGGAATCAAACAGCAACCTCCCGTCCACAGGCCTATGCTCAGCCTCTGAGCACGCCGGCCTGACAACTTCGCAGCTTTTTCTGTCAGGATCACATCAGAATGTCCCTGGCGGCCGATACTCAGACATTCTAAGCCAGAGCTTCTTTGCGTTCCTGGGAGAGTTTAGGATGTTCTTTGTCACGTCCCTTAATGTAGTTCAGAATGAAACCTCGTTTGCTTTTCAATTATTTACATGTGAATGCCATGCAAATCAGCTAGTGATCTGCATATTGGGGACAACTGCTATGATCTCAGAAAACAAAGGAAGCCAGAGGCACGGGACTGTGCAAACACAACGTCTGCTCATCCTGTCAGACTCCGACGGGCAGACACGGCCCCTCTGTTCTGCACGTTGGGGGAGTATTTGGAAGTTCACCATCTCCCTCTGCGGATGGGTGATCGTGCAGCTGTGATCCGAGGACGAGAGGGGAATAAACACACATTATTCAGAGGAGAGCGGCCTCAGCGTGCCTGTGGCTGTGGTCCCTGTCTTCCAAACCCCTTGTTCAGTTCTTAAGCGCGCCATTCTGATCGTTCTTGCAGCCGTGGCTGTGGCGTCCGGAGGACGAGGCTCACTCCTGGAGGCTGGAGACTCACCGTTGGCCTCCGAGCTGCTTCCCCATCGGTGCTGCGAGGATTCCTATTTCTCTCCGGCCTCATGAATAGCCATGAGGAACTCGCCCGCGGGACAGAAAGACCGCTGAGAGCTCAGGACCAGAGCGAACCGCTGCTCTGCTGGACCCTCCGAGGAGGGAGGGGGAGGAGGAAGAGGGAGGGTGTCCCCGTGGCCCTGAGAGCTTGGGAGAAAAGAGACAGCTTCCGGCGGAATGACTGGCCTGGCACCGGAGGGAACCGGCTGAGAGGCCTGGGCCACGGGCGGAGGTGGGGGGAAGTCCCCCAGGCGTGGTCTCTGACATGGTGCCAACCTGCGTTCATGGACGGGCACTAAACGGGGTGACCGCCCCGGCCAGCCCCCTCGCCGTCCCTCTCCCAGGACCCCGTGCTCCGTCCTGGGCAGGCGGGGTCCTGCTTCCTGAGGGCCGTGGCCGGACGGCAGAGGTGGGGGGCCCCAGGCAGGACGGCGTGGCTAGCATTCCGCAGCTCCTCCCGGACGGCCCGGCGGACACATCACCGGGCAATTACCTCTCCCACGCAGCGTCCTAATGACAAAGAAGAAGATTATACAATTTGCTTCAGTCATTATTTTCTCCTCAAGGTTAATGCATTTGTCACATCGCATTAAACGCCCGTGTTAGCCGTTAGAATACTTCATAATAGAACCGCACACGTCTGGGTGCAGCCAGTAGAAAGAACAAATTAGAACGACTGTCACCATCGTTCTCGCCTCTGTGGGCGACAAGAACGGGATGTGAGAGAGTCTCTCGGTCGCAGGACAAACAGAATGACCCCGTGCTCCCCTGTGCGCTTAGTAGGACTGTGTGCGCACACTCAGAGCCACGACCATAGCTCTGGGGTCAGACATGGCTCCTTCGTTGCAGCACCGGCATCGACAGATAATTCATGTTTGTATGGTTGTCTATTATGATAATAATAGACACTGACTATTATTTTGACAGGAATATATTCCAATTTAACACGGCCCGTCCCCTTAATTTCTGTGCTAGTGAGTCTGCCCGTTAGCCCTCGTCTGTGAATCCTAGGTCCCCTGTGGTTTGGACTGTGGGTCCCAACTCGGGGCACATGCCCCCTGGGGGAGGGGAGGGCACATTGGATGTTTAAGGAGGGCAGCGCCCTGAGGGCCACCAGCCTCTGCCCGCAGCCCCCTGCCCGCCCCCCTCCCCAGCTCTGTAACGTCCCAGGTGCTGAACTCCGGGGCCAGTGCTGGCTTGGCTGGCCGTGAGGATGGCCGCCTGCCAGCCATGAATGGAGACGGAGACGGAGACAGGGCCCGTCTGTAAATAGCATCTCCCGAGAAGAGCTCGCTGCGTGTGCAGAGATGCAGCCCCCCCCCACCCGGCGCCAGGCCAACAGGAAAAGGGGGGGACTCCCTGGCAGCAGGACAGGCAGGTGGATAGGATAGCCACGGGAGCTACCCCATGGCTAGTGTGGGAGCTCCCCCATGCAGCACCTTCACGGCTGCCCCTCGGGCCTCAGATGCTGCTTCCTTTCCTGTCCACCTGAGCAGCACACGTGGAGTGGGTCACCATACAATGAAACTGCCTGCGACACGGCTAATACCGCCTGTGACATGGCTAATACACAGCGGGCGGTCCCCCGAAGCTGCCTGGCTCCCAGTCACCGTTGTGTAAGGGAATAGGCCCCTTGGCGTGTCCCACGGGGTTGGAGCCTGAGCCGCTCCCTCTGGAGGAGGCGTCCTGCCTGACTGTGCCGGTGTCAATCTCACTGGCACCGCCTCCCTGGCTCTGACGGGGAAACAGCGCCGTGCGGTTCTGCTAACAGCTCTGGACGGCCTCGGAGAGCTGTGAGCATGTTCAGCGGGTGAGAGAGCGCCCGTTCCCATCTCGGCAGTCAATCATGTGACTGACGCCGCTGTTTAACATTTTAAAGCATTTATGGCTGTGTTTTCGGCGAACACATAAATTCACGCAAATAAACGGCCTTGCCAAGGCTCCCTCGTCGCTCTGACCTCCCACAAAGGGTTCTGTGCAAACATGACCGTGAACTGTAAACAGGGACGTGAGCGGCATGGCTAACATGGCAGAGACCCCTCCACTGACTCCCAACAGCGGACACTGCAAACCCGTCTCGGGAGTGTTCTGACCTCCCTTTGCGTGTCGAAGTAACAGTCTAGAGTGTGATGGACAGGCCACACAGTCCGCTCGCGGTAGGTTCGCTGTTGAAAGATGATCAGAACATGTATGCTCCGCGCAGCCATCACAGCGCTCCGGCCACACCACAGCCGTCGGTCACACACGCTCCCACGGGCCTGTGGCCGTCAGGGGGTCCCAGCCCCGGACCCAGACACATGCTCCGCTGCTGCCGCCCCCTCATCTTGGTTTTCTGGAGGCGACGTAGAGGGTCACACGGGCCGTCTGTCTGTCTGTCTGTCTGTCTCTTGATGTGGGTGCGGGAGGCGTCTGCGGTGCAGCAGCTGGCAGTGCTCGTCCATGGAGTGCTGAGCCATGTTCCGTCCCAGCACATGTCACAGGCCGTTTACCCGCTCGCCGCCGCTGTGAACAGGGGGCGTGTCCAGTCGCATGCACGAGCCTCTCAATAGACCTTGGTGGCCGTCTTCGTGCGGAAACGTGTTTCCATGTGTCTCAGACTCACACCTGAGCCTAAGCCTGGGTGACAGTGAGCGCGTCTTTCTGTATCTAAATGCTTCCACAATGTTCGGCAAATGGCTTTGCCAATTGGCCTCCCGCTGTGCCAGCTCAGAGGTTTCCGGCTTGGTGCCACTCCCGTAAATACTTGGTTCTGCCAATCGTTTGCATGCAGCCATGCTGATCCGTGTAGGCTCGTGATTTCATGTTCTAATGAGTGATGAGGCTGAGCATCGTCACAAGAGACAGGAGAGCCACTGCAATCTGCACTGGGAGTAGACAGCCTGGCGGAAGGATGTGCAGGTGAAGGCAGCAGATGGTGATGCCCCGGGACCAGCGGGGTTTCTACCTGTCACTAACGTGTTCACCAACTCCAGCCGGGCGCCAGCGGAGTCACCAAGGGAAGCTAAGGACCTGTCTAGACACGTGTGTGCATGTGTGGATGTGTGTGCGCGCCGTGGGTATGTATTTGTGCGCACACATGCATGGTGGGTGTGTGTTTATATATATGTGTTTATGTGTGTGCTTGTGTGTGTGCAATATGTGTGGTGTGTGTACATGTACGTGGTGTGTACATGTGGGTGGTGTGCGCGCGCTTGTGTGTAGGCTGTGTGTGTGTGTGTGTGCATGTGTGTGTGCAGGTGTGCCTGTGTGTGATCACTCACATGGCTTGCACACTCTCCTAACCCTCTTGGATTTGTCTGTTGTCAGGACAAACCTGCGTCTTGTTCAAAAGGCTATTTCTCGCTGTCATCCAGCCTGTTAACCTGAATTTACCTTCTTCCTGAATGCCATGCCATCTGTGCATTAGCGTGCTCTCCTCGTTTTATGAGACAATGTCTTCTTCAAATACGACACACGCCGACTTCCTGCTACTGACATCCCGAGAAAGCCACAGGATAACATGCAAACTACATACCACTTGGGATGGTGTCTTCTCTGGTCCATTTCTTCCCCGGCACATTGGTGGGACCTTCATGCCGTATTGGTATTAGGGACATTCCAAGATTGGGTCCTCACCTAGAATGAAGCGTAGCCTGTGGACATTGGTAGGTCAGTTGCAGGCGGGGCGGGCAGTCAGGGACCCTCCCCCACCTCCGTGCCCGCTCACTCTCCGTCCGGGCCTCAGGACTGGCCACGGGCCTGCACACGGCACCGAGTCCTTTTCCTACAGGTTATGGGCTCCGAGCACCCCAACTCCGTGTCCACAGGAAGACCGGCCTGCAGGTGGTTCTGCCAAGTCCAGTGGCCTCTGCCTGCCTTCTTGTGTTGGCTGGTGTCTGTTGGCTGGTAGTGTGTATTTGTTGTGTGTGTTGGCTGGTGTGTGTTTGTTGGTGTGTGTTTGTTGGTGTGTGTTTGTTGGTGTGTCTTTGTCGGTGTGTGTTTGTCGGTGTGTGTTTGTCGGTGTGTGTTTGTCGGTGTGTGTTTGTCGGTGTGTGTTTGTCGGTGTGTGTTTGTCGGTGTGTGTTTGTTGGTGTGTCTTTGTCGGTGTGTGTTTGTCGGTGTGTGTTTGTTGGTGTGTGTTTGTTGGTGTGTTAGCTGGTGTGTGTTTGTTGGTGTGTATTTGTTGGTGTGCCTTTGCTGGTGTGTGTTGGCTGATGTGCGTTTGTTGGTGTGCATTGGCTGGTGTGTGTTTGCTGGTGTGTCTTTGCTGGTGTGTCTTTGTCAGTGTGTGTTTGTCGGTGTGTGTTTGTCGGTGTGTGTTTGTCGGTGTGTGTTTGTCGGTGTGTGTTTGCTGGTGTGTGTTGGCTGATGTGTGTTTGCTGGTGTGTGTTTGCTGGTGTGTCTTTGTTGGAGTGTCATTGTTGGTGTGTGTTTGCTGGAGTGTGTTTGCTGGTGTGTCTTTGCTGGTGTGTCTTTGTCAGTGTGTGTTTGTCGGTGTGTGTTTGTCGGTGTGCCTTTGTTGATATGTACAGGCTGCGGTGCATTGGTTGGTGTGTGTGTGTCTGTTTAGGAGCAGCCCGGCTTGGGGTCTTTGTGAAGCCCCTCCTATTTAACTGGAATCTGGCTGTGTAAGCCACGCCCCCTTCTTGAGTGGCGGGTTGGATCTGAAGGGAAAAGGCACCTGGAGTCACGCCCATCGCTCACCAGCTGTGTGGCTTGTGCCCTGTGGTGGTGGGAATGGCCGGCCTCTGACCGGAGCTTTCTGTGACGTTGCTCGTACACAGCTAAGAGAGGTCAGCAGCAACAGGGCGGCTTCACTCTGTCCTGGTGGCCCGCAGAGACCGAGACAACCTCCCAGGCCAGGCCTCACCCAGCACAGGCAACCAGGCCCCAGGCCCGGGCTCAGCCAGCTCTGAGCCAGGCCCGCCCCTCAGGGGTGCTGCCCTCTGTCCTCCACACAGGCCACCAGACACTAGAGTCCACGGACAGGTGGTCCCAGATCTCCATGGGCCATGAGGTCGCTCCCCAGAGCACACCAGAGCATGTGGATATAGTTTTGTTGTCATGAGGATGGATGGAGAAGCCACTCCTGGGATGCAGCCTGGTTGGCGGAGACCAGGGATGCTGCTGAGCAGCTCATGGTTCCTCCTGCTGTTTTGTTCTTGTCACACATGTGAAGTCCACATGTTCTACTGCTGCTTATTGTACAGTGTGTGTGTGTGTGTGTGTGTGTGCACGCAAGTGCATGCATGTGCACGTGTGCGCTTGAAACTGGTGCTGTTTCCATGGAGATGTCTTCTCGCTGCAGCTCATACCTGTATCCTGAATGCCAACATTGGAGACATAGTATCTTGGCGAGGCGGGGACAGACCCACCCTGTGTCGATCCCACCCCGTAGCAAGTGCGTGGAAAGTTAGGGTGCACCCACCGCCAAAGCCCACGGTCTCCTTCCCCAGAATCGCTGTGGGGCTGAGGGTCAGAATGTCCCGCGTGACAAGGTGTGGCGGGTCTGGTATGTTCCGTGTTTCCGCTCTGAGTGCAGCCCCTTCGCTGGCTCGCTGGCCTGTTTTCTGCGTGTTTGTTTTCCATCCCACGCCATCGCCTGCACATTTCCCATGTCCTACTCTCTCTCCCACGGTACATGTTCTCTACCTGGCATCCTGGGAACCCTCTGCCCTCCTGTTGGCAGGCGCCCCTCCTGGCCCCCACCTGAAGGAGATGGGAGACCAGGCGGAGGGCTGGGTGGGCAGAGGCCGGGACCAGCCAGCTCTTCGGTCAGTAAGGAGTTTATTGTATTTCCAGATGGGGAGCGGGGAGGGTTCAGTGCTCATTCTGATGCGATTTCTCCGCACACAGTGTGGCTTTTGAAGCACTCTGAGTGCTGGGTTTTTATAAATAACTCCTCATTCCCATTCCTCTCCTGGCAGCTCCCATTAGTGGGGAGCACGGTAATGTGCGCGGGGACAGGACATTAATTGGGTTATGCCGATAATGCATTACTCACGCATCCCCTCAGAGAGGAGAGCGGAATTCATAAACAGCACCATTTATTAAAGGAGGCCGCGTACACAGAACCACACACAGGACGCTTCTCAGCAAAATTATCTGAGACCAAACGCTGGGCCCGTTTCCTTTCCTCCGGGAGGAAGGCATTTCGTGGCCGGTCGGTCCTTGGTTCTTCCCACGTCGTTTCTAGCGGGTTCTACTGTCACTGCACTTGCTCAGAGCAAATGCCGGCCTCGCTTTGTATCGTGAATGTTTACGCCAAGTCAGTGTAACTTAATATATTGTCACCTAGTGTTCGAACATTATAGCTCAACTATGGGATAGAAAGCTAGAAACATCGATCAGCTGCCTCCTGCACGCCCCCCCCCCCCAGCGGGGATGTGCCCGCAACCAGGGTACATGCCCTTGACCCGAATCGAACCTGGGACCTTTCAGTCTGCAGGCTCCATCCACTGAGCCAAACTAGTTTCGGCTACCTTTTCCTTTTTTAAAATAAACTTTCTTTGTTGATAGTATTACAGATATCTTCCTCTTTTAGCCCCTCCTACCCCCTTTCTCCCCCTTCTCCCAGCCCCTACCCCCCATGTCTTCCCTACCCTATTTCCTGTGTCCAGGGCTGTGCATATAAGTATGTAAGTATATATAAGTATATATATCCTTTGGCTTACCTCTACCTTTTCCACTGCATCCAGAGCATACGTGGCCCAAGACTTCGAAGGCAGAGGTCTGATGTTTAATGGCAACTGGTGGTTACAAATCAAAGTGTGAGCCCAGCCGGGGAGGCTCAGTGGTTGAGCATCGACCTATGAGCCAGGAGGTCACAGTTCGTTTCAGTGATGTCAGCGCGCTCCCTGGTAGTCCGGGGGGGCCCTGCCGCTCCCGGCAGCTGGGCGTCCACTGGCCCGCGGCCCCTGCGCTCTCACAAGACACAGGTGCGGCAAGCTGCCCCGTAGACCCCGCTGGCCTCCAGCCTGGAGGAGCCGTGCAGACCCAAGCCCAGTGACTGATGGCTGCTGTCCCCTCCTCCCTCCTCCCCATCCATCAAAACCTTCACATGAAATGAAAATCCAGCCGCCTCGTCGGAGAGTTTCTGATGAGTTAGCCAGACCCCACCCTCCGGCACCCGCCATCTTCCGTCTTCGAGCCACGCCTGGCTCCCGGGGGCGACAGGCCGGCGGCGTGACGGGACACTCAGGACAGAACAAGGTGGGAAACTGGCCCTGAGACGCCTAATCAGACCTAAGCCAGGGCTGTGGTCACGGGACTGTGCATCCCAGGAGGGAATGTTCTGGAAGGATAGCGAGATGGTCCTCCTGGCCCCTGCTCCTGGCCGCACAGGTTCACCCCGGAGCCTCCGTCCCCACGGTCCTGTGTGACCGTGAGGCACCTCCCACGTGCCCTGGGGGACCCCAGGCTCCCCTGGAGCTCAGGGCGGCCCAGGCCAGGGGCACCTGCCCACAGACCCGGGCGGACAGACTATAGGGTCACGGCCCCTCATGATCCTATAGTCTCGCAGAGAAAACCCACAGCACAGAGACGGGACGCTCTCCGAGGGAGAGTTCGCTCACCCGCGTGTTGTCCTGAGGGAGATCCTGGGAGAGTGTCAGGGCGGGGCCCTCGGACACGGACCAGCATCCGTTTTCCAGTGCTGACAGACACAGAGGGGCTGTTAGAACACAAAGAAGACGTGTGAGCGAAAGAGACTAAACCCACTGGACAACAATGTAGATGCCCGTCAGCTACTGAAGCTAGAATCCGAGTGGAGGCGGCGGGAGAGGCGGGGCCTGTGTGGCTTCTTCTAGCCCAGCGGTCGGCAAACTCATCGGTCCACAGAGCTGAACCTCAACAGCGCGATGACTGACATTTCCTGTGAGAGCCGCATTTTCTAAACGTGAACCTCTCCTAACGCCACGCCTTCAAAACAGACTCGCCAGGCCATGGTACTTTGTGGAAGAGCCTCACTCCAGGGGCCAAAGGGCCGCCTGTGGCTTGCGAGCCGCGGTTTGCCGGCCACATACCTAGGATGTCCCTAGTCCTTCCCGCCATGGGGGTGGGCAGCGGCCCCCGGGAAGAAGAGGGCGGAGCTAACACAACGGGCCGGCTTCCGGTGACCGCCTCCCATTCAGAGAGTTCCCTGAAGCCGTCCGCTGCCTCAGGAAGAGAACGGGAATGGTCTGCGGGGGGTTTTAGTGGTGATGGATGGATGTGAAGAGGTAACCCTGAGTTTGACATGGCTGCATTGTTCCCTCTGCTGAAGGCCGGGCCTGGGTGGGTGGCCCCGGTTCCCGCTTGCACGTTCATGCTGGAACTAAACACGCGTGTTGGAATATGGACCGTCCTCATCATCGCAGAGACGGCCGTGCGGGACGTGCCCGGGGCAGCTGGGGGTGCAGCAGCCACAACCTGGGCTGACCTCAAAGCCGTGGCCTGCCCCCACCCACCCCCCCGCAGAGCCCGTCCCAGGCCCTCGGCCCCCACCTGACACGGCACCTCCACACGACAGGGTTCGGCAGGCGTGACGCACCTGACCGCGCAGTCAGGGCTCACGCCGCTTTCCCTTCGACGGCAGCTTTAACACGTAGCCGCCGCCAACACCACAGCGGCCGTCCGCGCGCGAATGGAGGCGTGCCTGCTGTCGGGTCAGCACAGACCTGTCTCGGGGTGAAGGGGTGTGGGCCATAGTTGTGTGCAGTGCAATGCTGAGCTGTAAAGGCTGAAACCCCTCTGCAGGAGTCCGTGGGGCCCTGAAGGTAACCATAGCAACAGCAGCAAACCTCCGCACCCCGAACTACACTCAGGAGACCCACCCAAGCGAGGACAGAGGCTTCGCAGGCGCTCGGACGCCGGGCGCTGTCCGGGCAGCAGGCCCGGCCCGGACAGAGGTGCCGGGCAGGGAGGCGAGGAAACACCTCTGCCGGGCGCGGAGAAGCAGCAGGAGACGGACCGGACGGGGCGTCGGACTCCGGGAAATGGCCACGGGAGGACATGCCACGTTTGGAGACGAGGGGTGAGGGCCACACGGGCTCTGAGTCAGGAACCCTGCGGCCAACAAGACAGCTGCTTATTCACAAGCAGAGAGCGCGTCTCGGCTGAGCGTGACCTCCCGCTCTGATGGGCCATTGTGTCTCCTCGCTCTCCGTTTCCTTGTGTGCGATGTGCGTGCAGGAAGCCCGGGTCCGTGAGGTACAGGAAATCAGCGCCTTTGTCCGGCGCAGCGGGAGGCCCGGGGAGACAGCCTGGCGGGTGTCTCTCTGATGGCACAGGCGGGTGTCTCTCTGATGGCACAGGCGGGTGTCTCTCTGATGGCACAGGCGGGTGTCTCTCTGATGGCACAGGCGGGTGTCTCTCCGATGGCACAGGCGGGTGTCTCTCTGATGGCACAGGCGGGTGTCTCTCCGATGGCACAGGCGGGTGTCTCTCTGATGGCACAGGCGGGTGTCTCTCTGATGGCACAGGCGCGGGGAAAGGCAGCACCCTCAGAACGTAAAGCTCACCTCCCTTTCCCCCGCCGGCTGAGCAGAGGCACAGAAGCTCCCGCACCTCACGCCCTGGGAGACCCTGGAGAGGCCCCAGAGCCGCCCGAAGCGCCGGGGGCTGCGTCCGGCCGGCTTCACAGCCGGGAAGCTCCAACGCCAGGCCCCGGGCACCCGCGGTCGGGAGCACGACCATTCCCTTGGCTTTTACACTTCCATCCCTTCGTCGTTTCTGGAACTCCCACTGGCTACTTGGTACCGCTGCCCGGGGTGCCCTCCCTCAGGGCTGCCAGCCCACCCGACAGGAGCCCAGCGGAGGGCCAGGCAGGACCAGCCCGGCGGCCCCCCTGCCCGGCCACACGTGTGCCAGGGAGCCGGGTGCGGGCCTGGGAGGCCGTGCTCTGAGAGCCAATGAGAGGGGTTAGTTAATGAGAGTGAGGACACCCAGAGGCGCTGTCCGTGGAAAGGGTGGCCTCCTCGTGTCCCAGGGGGCGGTGTGCCCTGGGGCAGCTGGAGCGGGGCCTGATGTGTAAATACTCGCCCCGCGGCGCTCAGAGCGAGGGCAGACCTCACCATCAGCCGCGGCGCCCATTGCCGGCCTTCGGGGCCTTCGCAGAGGAACCTGGGAACCTCCCCAGGACCACACACCAGCCTCGGCGTGGCAAGCGCGCCATCTAGTGGCGGGTGCCGGATCTCCTTCTTTCCTTTTTCAAAGTGAAGGGGAATTCCGAATGGGGATGTGGCTGCCTCATAACTAGGAATTCCAATGTTCTGCTGATATGGCGAATAGCAATATTGGACAGTAACAGCAGTCCAGAGCAAACCGTGGAACACGCAGGTTGTGGGCACCCAGCCCTGGGCGAGACCCCGCCAGGAGGCCTTCTCTGCGGGTAGCCGGGCGCACACGCGTTCTCTGAGGAAGGACAGGCGTGTGCACTGAAGGCAGGGGTGCACAGTGCGGAGCTGAGCTCCCCTCGGTGCTCCGGGCCCTGGGAGGCCGCCGCCCCCGCCCCACCCCAGCACCCCCTTTCCGGCCGCCAAACCCGCAGGCACCCAGACCTCTCCTCGGGGCATGGAGAGGACTGGCTGTGTGGCTGCTTGGTTTGGGTTGTTTGCTGGTTTTATAATCTTCATTTTTTAATATTTTTAATGTACACTGGGTGGCCAGATGATGATCTCTGAAAGCATAATAAAGCATAATAACCTGGCCATCAGTGTGCGTGTGTGTGTGTGTGTGTGTGTATTAGAGGCCTGGGTGCATGAATTCATGCATGGGTGGGGCCCGGCCAGCCTGGCCAGGGGGAGGGGACATGACCTGCCTGCTGGTCAAACTCCTGGTCAAGGGGGCAATTTGCATATTAGCCTTTTATTTTATAGGATATACATTGAGTGGCCAGATTATTATGCATTCAGAGATAATTATAATCTGGCCATTCAGTGTATATATTTAATGATTTCAGAGAGGAAGGGAGAAGGAGAGAGAGAAACATCCATGCTGGATCGGCTGCCTCTTGCACGCCCCCTACTGGGGATGGAGCCGGGAACCCAGGCATGTGCCCTTGACTGGAATCGAACCCTTCGGTCCACAGGCCGACGCTCTATCCACTGAGCCACACCGTCTGGGCCATACTCTTTGTTGTTGAAAGCATCACAGATGCCCCTGTTATTTCCCACGGACCCCTCCAGCCCGCCCACCCCCCTCCTCCTCCAGGTGTTACTGTGCTGGAAGGTAAACAGACAACAGACGCAGGTGCAGCAAATGCAGCGGCGGACGAGCCGGCGATAGCTCGGTCTCACTCAGGGCCAGGGCCGGGCCGCTGGGGGCCGGGCTGCCCCAATTCTGGAGGGAAGTGATGAGAGCGGCACCTACCTCTGCGTCTGGAAGCAGGGAACGTTCCGGCAAGTGAAAACAGCGCTCTGAGGCCGTGCTGTGATGGGCTCCTGGTCGAGTCCAGGCTCCTATTGCCGCCCGGAAACCACTCTTCAGTCACGTGTTCTCCCGGCACCTGGACCGGGGCCTCCTCCCTCCCGGATGGCCAGGTGGCTCATCTCCTCCGATTTGCAGAAGCAGCTTCAGAGGCTGGCGTGACCTCGGGGCGGGAGCCTGTGGGGCGGGAGGGACCTCAGGGCAGAGCCTGTGGGCCCGGATGGATCCGGCTCAGCCTGCTCCTGGCTGGTTGCCTACAGCCCGTGAGCCACAGGCAGGCCCGTGCCCACGTGAACTCTTCTCAGCACACGCCATGTGCACCTGGGTTTAATTAACAACGTTTAACGTTTAACAAAGCCCGGCCCTTTGGCTCAGTGGTTAGAGCGTCGGCCTGAGGACTAAGGAGTCCCGGGTTCAATTCCGTTAAAGGGCACGTGCCCCGTTGCAGGCTCCTCCCCAGCCCAGGTCTGGTCAGGGCTCGTGCAGGAGGCAGCCAATCAGTGTGTTTCTCTCACATCGATGTTTCTCTCTGTCTTTCCCTCTCTCTTCCACTCTCTCTAAAAATCAATGGAAAAAAATATCCTCATGTGAAGATTAAAATAATAATAATATTAATGTAATAATAAGATAAAATGGTTGATTTAAAAAACTGGAGGCAAAGTCCCTCTCTCTCTGGAATTCATCATGGATAAATGAATTTGGGGAAATTAATTCAAAAGAAAAGGTTTTTTCCCCCAAAAGTAAAAAGTAAAGCTGCAGCCCTGGCCTGTGTTCTCAGTGGTTGGAGCATCTCCAGAGGACCACAGGGTCCCAAGTTCGACTCCCGGTCAAGGGCATGCACTTCAGTTGTAGGTTCAATCCCCAGTCCTGGTCTAGGCCCGAGCAGGAGGAACCAATCTCTCTCTCTCTCTCTCTCTCTCTCTCTCTCTCTCTTTTCCCCCATTTCTTTCCATTCTCTCTGAAAATTAATGGGAAAAATATCCTCACTTCTCAGGTGAGAATTAAAAATATAATAATAATCCTCTATAATAAAAGGCTAATATGCAAATCAACATATTTTTGCTCCATTTCTAGAAAGGTGGAACAGCCGGTCGCTATGATGGGCACTGACCACCAGGGGGCAGATGCTCAATGCAGAAGCTGCCCCCTAGTGGTCAGTGCGCTCCTACAGGGGGGCACTGCTCAGCCAGAAGCCAGGCTCATAAGCCTAACCCTAACCCTAACCCTCCTTTGGCTTAGTTCTGCTCCCCAGTCAGTCAGCCATCCCCCAAGGGCTCCCGGACTGCTAAAGGGATCCCCCCACCCCAGTGCATGAATGTCGTACACTGGGCTTCGAGTAGGAAAGAAAGCTGGGCGGTCTCCACCCTAGGCAGGTCCTCAAACTCTGCGCTCAGCTCCGTCAGAGAAATCTTCTCCCGGCCCCATGTCCGACCTCTCTCACCTGAACTTCCCTCTGGCCCCACCCATTTACTATTTTACGAAACCCAGGAAGTGCGTGAGGCATTACCTTTGACAATGTGTGTGTGCGCCTGTTGACCACATTACACTTTAACTATAGATCTTCTTGCATCGATGTGGATGATTACCCGTTTCCATGCTATTGACTATGCTATCTTCTTTTCACATTTATTTGCAAACTCATACATTATGCATAAAAACATAAATTATAAAGGCAATCGTCCTTAACATATAAGTATTCCAATTGACTCAATTATAGATCTAATATCTGAATACAGAAATAATGACTTAATAATATATTGAGGTGGTCGAGCACCAGCCCCCACGCTGACCGCTCGCTGCCAGGGCTTTGTGATGCTGTGACAGAGCCAGTATGGGGTTTGAGCTGAAGCAGCACACGTTTCCCGTGGGAGCTGCCCGGCAGGGTTTGGGCTGCGGGTCCTGGCCTCCCCGAGGGACCCCCCCGAGCACCAATCCGTGCCCCGGGCCTCTCGTGGGTAAATACATACAAACGGCAAATCCCTGATCCACTCGGATAATCACTGCTTTTATTTGTGGCAATACCTCTGAGATACTAATTACATGTTTGACAGTGTTGATTTCTGCCTCTGATGGCATGTATTAGTCATGTAATTAGAAAGCTCGTCTTTCATTTCACTGATTGTGTGACCGTGTGAGCTCTGCATTGGGGTCTGGCATTGCCTTTCCCGGGGACCTGACGGGCCTCGGAAGTGACACGAGGGGAGGTTTTATTTTTTGTTTTTATTTTTCTCCGCGGGGAGGTTCTGAGCTGCAGGTCCCTGTGTGGACGGTGCCTGCTGGTCCGCCGGACGCCGAGAGGCACAGAGCGCTGCCAGCGCAGCCTCTCACAGGGGCGCCGTGCTGTCCTCGTTATGATCAATGCGTGGAAATGGTGTCATCATTCCAGGCACGAGCTCCTTTCCCGGGGGAGGCGCAGCGCCCACCGAGCCCTGAAGGACTCGGAGACGCCGCGGGGACGATGCTCTCCCCCGGAACGCAGAACAGAAGCTGCAGCATCACAATCTGAATGCAATTTTGTTTTTTAATCACATTACTATTGAGCCTATAATGAAAACTAGCGTATTCCGCGTGGGGTAGCGTTATCCATCCGAGGGCTCGCCTCGGGCCTGGATGGAGTTTTCCCTGAGCAGCCGCCCGCCTAATGAGAATCCTGTGTTTATAACCAGATTACCCCGTGCCGCTCAGAGTGGAGAAACTATCACCACAACGCCACATGCATTTTTATGTCCTATCTTTTCTCACTCCCGTTAGTCCCTCTTCCAAAATCCTGAAATGGCAATCTGTATTTTCACTGTCTATAAATTATTTATATAACTATAAATTATATTTTCACTGTTCATAAATTATGACAATTAGTTAAATGTGTTGAGTCTTCTGGAACGTTTATTTTCATTTTTTTAAAATATATTTTATTGCTTTTTTAACAGAGAGGAAGGGAGAGTCAAAGAAATAGAGTTAGAAACATCAATCAGCTTCCTCCTGCACATCCCCCACCAGGGTTGTGCCCACAACCAAGGTACATGCCCTTGACCGGAATTGAACCTGGGACCCTTCAGTCCACAGGCGGATGCTCTTCCACTGAGCCAAACCGGCCAGGGCTCTGGTTCTATTTTATTCACTAGTTTATTGTGTTCATTTGGTTCCTTATTCATTTATTTTGATTATTTTGATTCAATTGTGGATAGATATGTACTTATTCTCATTTTATGATTCATATTTTTTCTTTATTTTTCTTCTGCTTCTTAAAGAATACCCTTCAACTTTCATGTAATCCTGGTTTGGTGGTGATGAACGTCTCTCCTTTGCTGCTCATCACTTTGAATATTTCATGCTGATACCTTCTGGCCTGCATAGTTTCTGTTGGTTAAAAAATCAGCTGACAATCATATGGGCACTCCCTTGTAAGTAATGAACTGCTTTTCTCTTGCTACTTTTAAGATTCTATGTTTAACCCTTGGCATTTGAATTATGATGTGTCTCGGTGTGGTCCTCTTTGGGTTCCTCTTGTTTGGGGTTCTCTGTGCTTCCTGGACTTGGAAGTCTGTTTCTTTCACCAGGTGGGGGAAGTTTTCTGTCATTTCTTCAAACAGGTTTTCAGTGTCTTGCTCCCTCACTTCTCTGGCACTCCCCTGATGCGAATGTTGGCGCACTTGAAGTTGTCCCAGAGGCTCCTCACACTGTCTCCATGTTTTTGGATCCTTTTTCCTTTTTGCTCTTCTAATTGGGTGTTTTTGGCTTCCTCATATTCCAAACCATTGATTTGATTCTTGGCATCCTCTACGCTACCAACTATTCCCCACATAAAAGGAACAGTCAGAAATGAAGGGTACACCATCATTTTTCTTTCCGTTTAATCATTTATAACATTAAGCATTGGTACCAAGTATTAAACTGGGCCTGAATTCAACCAAATATTGTATGGCTGAACTGAAAACTGAGCACTCAATTTCTCTAGTTCCCAGGAAGGCAGTTCCTGATACGGAGGCTCTTGCTGTTCCTATGGCTTTTCTGTGCTGATAAAAATAAAACCGGGCATTAGGAGACCGCCACTCACGGGGTCTACGCCTGTGTTATGTCCCGTCCGTCCTCCTCGCTCCGTGTGGCCACGGGGCGCCGAGAAGGGGTGACAATGGTATGCTGTTCGTAGACAGCGCCTTTCTCCTGGGTCTTTGGAAAAGAACAAAAGGATTTGCCAGCACAAAACTTTACAGCAGCGATGGTTCTGAGGAGCTGCTTTATGAGGAAATAACCCACTTTTACTCTCAGGACACAGACCGTGGCCTCGGACTCAGACACCATCCGCCCAGGAACTGGGTTATTGCTTCATAAAACAGTGCGCCCTGCTCTCACTTAATTTAAAAGCAGGACAGCTCCTGCTCCGTTTTGCTTAGTTGTTCTCAAACACTCCTAGGTTTACTGCTCTTTCTCTTTCAAAAGAAAAAATCTGTTCCAGTTTGACTGCATACATGTGCTTCGGTTTCTCTGGCAAACCTGGACTAACCTCCCCCTCCCCCTCCCCTCCCACACGGATGAGGGCTGCCCCCCGGCAGCTCCCCTTCCCCGGAGTGCCCCCGTCCATGCTGCACTCCACGTGACCCCAGCCCATTAGCGTTTCGGATCGGCACCCAGCCCCCGGCCGTGTCCTCACAGGCTTCTGGGAAAACTGGCCACGTCTCAGAGCGTCCCCGGTGAGGACGGCCTTCCTGGAGGTGAAATGCAGCAGCAGCACCCCCTCCACCCCCAGAGACCGCGCTGGGGGCAGAGGCGGCACCCACCATGCGATGACCAGTGCAGGGACCAGCGGCAGCCCCCGTGCGCCCCCGGCACTCACCGCGAGAGGTCCTCACAGCCAGCACGCCCGTGGACAGCGGGGGACGTGCTGCCAGCTTTCCATCTCAGAGCAGGCGTGTGCCCCGGTGTGCGGCCCATTCGCACCCCAGTCCTGAGGACACGGGGTTAGTTAGGGCAGCGGTCACCCACCGGGCGTCCACAGGCCACTGGGGTCCGGGGGGGTCTGCAAGGTTGGCGACGGCTCCCTGCAGGAAGGCCGTCTCGTCTCAGAGTCACGCTTTTGCGATGGTGCCGTTACCTGCTCCGCTGCCGTGGGCTGGCCCCGTCCAAGCTGGATTTCTAACTACACGACGTGAGTGAGGAAGCTGGCAGGCGGGACAGTAAGGCATTTGGGAGAAGAGGGAAGTGGAGGCGCAGGCAGAGGGGCTGGGTTCCCAAGGAAAGGATGGCAGGAAATAGCGTCACCAGCCGGCGGCTGCGGCCAGACAGCGATGCTCCCCTCGGTCACCTCGGCTGGGGACACCCGGCCCTGCAGACCGTGTCTGAGGGCTCCGAGGTGCCGGCACCCACCCTTCTCTCGCAGGGGTGGGGGACGCCCCTCCCTCGGGCCATCGGAGGCCCTCAGAGTCAGCCCCTGCCCCGGCGTGAGGGGAGTGAATGAAGTGAATCAGCACACAGAGAAGGCTGATTTTCTATGCTTTGTATTCTGGTGGCCCTGGAACGGTGTTACGGCCCTGCCCCTGGCTTCCAGGCACATCACACACCCGTCCATTGGGGCGTCCTGCTGCCGCCCATTCAGCACCAGCCGGAGGACGGTGTCCGTGCCACGCACCTGCTGAGACTGTGCGTGTTGTCGTGTGGTCTGCGGGACGCTGGTTGTTAGGCAGCAGGGAGCGAAAGTGTCCGGTCCACGTCTGGTTCGCTGACCTGTGAGCCCGCTTAGATGTGCAGCGTGGACATCCAGTCCCGTGGCCCCACGTGGCCGGCGTCTAACAGCACTCAGGAGCGGACAGGGCTGCGGTGCGGCCGCCTGGCCCAGGCGTGTTCCCGAAGGACACGGCGGCTCTTCCTCTCCCTGCAGGACGGGCCGCGGGAGGAAGGCCGGCTCTGTAGAACCCGGGAGTGCGGACAGGAACACGAGGACTCCTCCCCTGGCTGCCGTGGGTTCAACACAGAAGTCATTTTCCCCGACGTCAAAGGCCTCTCACAGAGCTAGCCCCCTGCTCGGCGATAACAGGCTGTTCCGAGGGAGGCAGTAAGCACCAGCCTTCCTCTGGCCAGAACGGGTGCCCAAATCTCCTTATCTCCCAGGAGACAGCTGGGCGGCCCTCCCCCCTGAGGGCCGGTGGGATCCGGCAGCCGCTCAGCCGGGGGCGGTTCCAAAGAGGCTTTCTTTAAAGTTGCACCGTGACCTCCTAAGCCTGTCACTCGTTTGTCTCGGTGTTTGTGGATTACTGCCGCTACGGAAATTCCATTTTCCGTTACCTTCCTCACGCACGCGGCTCAACGACTCCAGCAGGGCGTCCATCCCACAGCGAGCGGGGGCGAGGCTGAACGCAGAGCGGGAGGCGGTGGTCATGAACGGGGTTGGGGATCCTTGGGGGAGGTGGGGGGGCACCCTGGAAGCCGGCCCATCCCCCAGCTCAGCTCCAGCACTTTTTTTTTATTCCTAAACGTCCTTTGCAGCTCTCACAGTGAGCAGAGGAGGTCCTTGGCATTCGTTTATAACTGTATCTGAATGCGGTGCTCCAGAACTTATTCTCCTTTTTCAGAAAACGCCTGACACTGGAAGCAGCTCTCCTTGCAGAGAATTGCCGGGCATGGCCCCGTGGCCTGTGGTTATGTAAATGGAAACCCTGAGAAGGGACCTCTTTAGATTCTGTAGATTCTGGTCACTTATCTATAGCTAATTATTAATTACTAGAGGCCCGACGCATGAAGATTCGTGCAAAATTGAGCCTTCTGTCCCCTGACTGCTGGCACCGTCTACACTCCAGCCCGGAGCCGCCTTTCTGTCTTCCGACACTGCCCAGAGGCCCAGAGCAACTGCGGTGGTCCAGAAGACCTACATCATCGCCATGGCAACAACACAAGCATCCCGCCCCCAGCAGCTCAGCATCTCTGTATGCAAATTGACCCTCCATCTTTGTTGAGTTAATTTGCATACTCCCTACTGATTGGCTGGTGAGCATCATGAAGTTAGGGTTAATTTGCATCTTTCTCTTTTATTAGTGTAGACTAGAAGTCCAGTGCACAAAATTTGTGCACTGGGGGAGGGTGTCCCTCAGCCCAACCCGTACCCTCTCCAATCTGGGACCCCTCGGGGATGTCTGACTGCCTGTTTAAGCCTGATCCCACTGGCAATCAGACACTCATCTCACAATCCAGGACTGCTGGCTCCCAACCGCTTGCCTGCCTCTGGCTGATGGCCCCTAACCACTCCCATCAGGCCAACCTCTCGCAGTCCCGCCCCCCTGCCAGGTGGCCCCCCAAAGGCTCCAATTAGGGGAGGGCGAGCCGGCCAACCTCCCGAGTTCACTCCCCTCAGCCGACCAGCACCCCTTCCCCCATCAGCCTCAATCACCAGCCAAGCCAAAGGACCCCACCAGGCCTCTAGTATGAAACAAAGCACTAAGTGGCCCATCAGGAATAAAACAGACTATGGTATATATAAAAGCCTAATATGCGAATTGTCCCCCAGGAGTTCTCTCACTCGCTCTGACATGCGCTGACCACCAGGGGCAGCACGAATTTAAGGAAGGCCCCTGCTGGCAGCCCGAAGGCCCCCATCGGCCAGGCCTAGAGACCCCACCCATGCACCAGCCTCTCGTGGTGAAAGAATGAGAGAGTTCTGCATTCTCTCCTCCCACTCCAGCTGGGGAGGGTTTAACTTTCTTAGAGGAAAGCCTCGTCAGGCCTTGGACTGAAGGTCAGTGCTGATCAGAGGAGCTCTGTCTACTCACTTCTGAAAGATGGTGCCATCGGGTCCAATGAATGTTCTGGTCAGTCTTGTTTCTCTAAACAACACCCATGTTGGTTTATTGTATATCTATAAGTCATGCTGAATGGGAAGTTGAGCAGAACTGTAAGGAATTTAAGTATTTTTTTCTTTGATGTACAAGGTACTTCCTAATGAAACTGCCCAAAATGTGAATTATTATTGACTCTTTGATACAAAAGTGCCCATTTGTTAAATGAATATGGGTGTTAAAAGGCTTCTTGGAAAACCTATTCACACACACACATACCCACATGCACGCGCACACACACACACATGCACACACACGCGCGCACACATGCGCACACACTCACACATACTCACACACACACACACACACACACACACACACACACCTTATAGACAGCATGCTAAGAGACACCAGCCAGGACTTTAAAGTGACAGCAAAGACCCGGGTCTGCTCACTCCCCTCTCATGGTTCCCTGGGGGGCACTGTGTTTGATTTCTTCCTAGATTAAAGCATTTCTGGTTTACTTTGAAATTTTAAAACTTTTTTTTTGCAATATGAAGAATTAAATGGTTCTATCATTCCAGCTACACACACACACACACACACACACTCACACGCGGTACCATTTCTCCCGTTTACCTAGAATAATAGCTCCTTTGAATTATAGATCCCACAGAGGTGGTCATTCAATTATTCACCAAGTAACGCCAACAAAGGATGCGGCTTGTGAGGCTGCATCTTCTGAGCTCCCGTCTGCTGTGAGGCGGGGTTACGTCCGGTGTTTCCTGATGCGTTGTGGGGCACGTACCTGTGTCTGTGGGTTCCCGGAGGTGGTCGGGTGCTGCTGGCTCTGAGCCTCTGTGAGCAGCGCCTGGAGCTGCAGGCGCCTGGTGGCGAGGAGGCCAGAGGTGAGGGTCCCTGCGGCGCCCTCGCCTCTGAGGGGCTGTGACTCGGGTCCTGGAATTCGAGGTGAAGCCGTGGGACACGAGGCACAGGCAGCCAGCAGGGACCCCGCGTGTCCCGGGCCTGTCCGTCCCCGTGGCGATTCGCATGCCGCCGGCACGATCAGACCGTGTGTGTCTGAGGAGACAGCACGCCCCCGTAAATCCCTGCACCCCCTAACTGACAGCGCTAAAGACGCATTATTCACAGCACTGTCAGACCACAGGGCTGCGTTTCATTTCACTAAATTATTCTTCCATCCACTTGACCAATTCTGATTCAGAGCAACCAAAAGCCAGGAAAATTACCCTTCTATCAAACCTTACGGTGAAAAATAACACAGCTTCATCTTAACCAATAGAACGTGTCAGGAGGCACAGTGTAACCTCTCCATGTGGAGTTTGTTAGCACGGAGTGTTTGCAAACAGTGGTTTTGTGAGAACAAAAACAGGAGTTCCCATTTCAGCCCCCAACCTCCTGAGCCCCACCTTCCCGGGGTCCAGGAGGCCCAACCCCTTCCGGCTCTCTGTCCCTGAGAACATCTGAGGGCTGGTCCTTCTCCTCTCCCTTCCCGCCGCTCAGAGGAACCTTCTGGACCCCCTCTTCCCTCCTCCCTACTCTGTGGGACCCCCGGGGAAAATGGAGCCCAATAAACAACCCGGCTCCCACCCCTCCTCTGCCCCTCCTGCAGGAGTGAGACGCCCCTTCCAGAGAAGGAAGCAGACAGAGCGAGCCGAAGCCCTCCCTCCTGCAGGCCCAGGTCAGAGTGCTGACTTCACACCCAGGCTCCACCTCAGGGACTCCTCCCCCAGAGCTGAGAGCCTGGTGGTCCCAGGCCAGCTGCACTGCTGGGCTGTGATTGGGGGGCAGCCACCTTCCCTGGTGACTGACTCTCCACCGGCTCTGAGTGCAGGGCCTGTCTGACCGTCACAATGAAACCCTCCTAAATTGGGGAGGGGGGGTGTCTTTTTTTTAAATATATATTTTATTTTATTTTTAATATATATTTTTATTTAAATATATATATATTTTTACAGAGAGGAAGGGAGAGAGATAGAATTAGAAACATCGATGAGAGAGAGTCATCGATCAGCTGCCTCTTGCACACCCCCTACTGGGGATGTGCCTGCAACCAAGGTACATGCCCTTGACGGGAATCAAACCCAGGACCCTTGAGTCCATAGGCCGACGCTCTATCCACTGAGCCAAACCAGTTTTGGCAGTGGGGGCGGGGGGGGAGGGAGGGGGGTCTTTTTTATTAGAAAAAAATCAGCCCTGACTGGTGTGGCTCAGTGGATATAGGGTTGGCCTCTGGGGTCACTGGGAGGAAGGGGCTGAAATAGAGCTACTCCATTGAACGACCTGTTCTAATTATGTTAGTAGATACCACGGGTTAGCATTTACAGGGGAGCATGAATAGGCAGCTACTAACTCGGGCTTCCCTCTTCCTTCTGACGGTGTGTGCACAGGAAGTGTAAGGCATCGATACAGGAAACGCATCACTGACCCCTAAGTCTCCTCAAGGCAGCTGCCCCGCCTGCGGCCTCTCATCGGGGGCCGTGATTGGACCCATCTGAGAACCCAGGCGCCAGAGGCACCTCTCCAGCCCCGTCTGCCTACAGCTTTCCTGGGCATTTAAACTAACTTTTCAAACTTAGTGTCCCTCAGATTTTCACTCCAGAATCCTACGTGTAAAGGCAGGAAAAGGGTCTTTTTTTTTTTTTCCCTTCTGTGGCCTTCCACGATTTATGAGGAGCCCCTGGCCATGAAACCTCAAGATTGTTGGCTCCTCTGATTCCAACAGCCTCTCTGTCCAAACTGCAAGGTGAGCTACTCTCAAGGCTACATTCCTGCATCCCCCTCCTCCCTGCTGTTTCCACAGCTCGGGCACGTGCCCTGACTCCTCACACCAAGGAGTGTCTAGGTAGCAGAAAGCGCTCTTCCCCCTCCCTTTCTACCCAAGCCTTCCCCTTTGCGAATTCTCTGTAACTTCTGCGCTAACCGTGGTTCAGGCTTGGGAAGAACACTGATGAGACATCTCCTTAGGACATCTGCAAACGAACTTTGAACAACCCCAGATATCTGCTCAACCACAACGGAATTCCTCTTTCCCCCCCTTCTCTCCCTCCTTGTGGGAGAAAGCAGACCTCCCAATCTCAGAGCCCCTGACTTCCTTTATTTTATGGTAAAATTTTCGTGGGAGGAGGGGCTGAGACCTCATTGCTGAGAGTGATCTGCATTTCCCAGGCACTTCTGCTAGGAGGCTCGCCCCCCCTTTTTATTGTTACCCATCGAGGCAGCCTTATGATCTGATGCGTGGCCATCGGAGTGTGCGGGAGGGAGTGGGGAGATCTGAGGGGTACTGAGCCGCAGCTCTGCACCTCTAGGACTGGAGTACAAGTCTCACTTACAACAAGGAGCCCCTCATCCTCCTGGAAATAAAGATGTAGGCGCCCAACAAGCCCACTCTGACTTTTCCATCCCATCTGTGCTGCTGGCAGAGAAAATGTGTGTTGTCCTGGTTCGTACTCACATGCTCCCCACACAGGTAGACGGAAGGAAGCAGAACCAATATGCAGGGTCAGACCAACCCACCAGGAGTCAAAACATCATCTCATCCACTTCATCTCCTCACCATCATCTCATCCACATCATCTCATCCACATCATCTCCTCGCCATCATCTTCTCACCTTCATCTCCTCACCATCATCCCCTCACCATCATCTCATCCACATCATCTCACCATCATCTCATCCACATCATCTCACCATCATCTCATCCACATCATCTCCTCACAATCATCTCACCATCATCTCATCCACATCATCTCTGCACCATCACCTCATCCACATCATCTCATGCAAATCATCTCCTCACCATCAGCTCATCCACATCATCTCATCGCCTAATACCTAAGGACTATAGCTGGCATTCATTACTGTGACCATCCCCTTTGTAGTCCTGTCCCCTGCACCTGCTGGGAGGTAGGGTTGGATGCCTGTACATGCCAGGCCTTCTTGGTGGGCTGGCCTCCTCAGCAAACACCTTATAGGATGCAACCCTGCCTCCGTGATTGGACACAGACACACGCAGCCCGAGCCCACCCAGGGGGTTCCCGGGAACAATGAGAGCAGCTGCCAGGCCCTGGGTCCCCATGTCCACTGTGGAGACGGCTCCCGTGCCCGTGGCCTGACCCGGGCCGACCAGGAACCCATGCCCTGTGCACGTGCTCCTGGAGGTGGCCCTTCGTGCCTTCAGTCAAGGAGCCTCCCGGGTGGGTAACACGCAGAAGCCGCTGTCAATCAAATAGGTACAAATATACTTTCTAATTGTACCGAGAGAAGCGACTGAGTGAAGTCAGCGAGATATTCATTATCCAAATCGCTTTCTTTCGCACAGAAATTCAACCCTTCCATCAAACCTTTCACAGTGGTTTGGCTTCGATAACTCCAAAAAAAATCAGTTTTCTTCTAATTAAGGCGATAATGGTAGCTTTCCTCCGAGGTACGTTCTTAATGAGCAAACTAATTTACGAATCCGCGCTGCCCACAGGCCTCTTTTCCCGGATAAACGCAATTACCCGGCTCTCTGGTACCTGCCTCTCTCTTTAATTTACCATTTGATTCCCATGTAATTTAATACTGCACATTGCTTTGGCTGGCAGAAATATTTGAAATGAATTTGTGTTGATTAGCCAGCCAGTTTCGGAATGGTAGGACAATAGGTCCCCACCTCGAAGTCACGGTGTTTGCCCTGGAGGCCTGTTGTATTGTGTGCCCACCAACCAAAGCATCTGGTTGAGCACCTTTCCGATGCACCGAAAGGTCTCTCTCGGTTCAGTTCCCAGTCCGGGCACATAACTCAGGTTTTGGGTTGCATCCACAGTTGCGGTGTGTACAGGAGTCAATGTTTCTCTCTCACATCAGTGTGCCTCTCTCTCCCCCTCTCTTTCCCTCTCTCTGAAATCAATAAAAGTATTTCTTTAAAAGAGAATAAAATCTATGGGAAGTATTTTGCAAATGTGAAGCTCCACAGAAATGCTAAATCCTTCCCCAGACCCCGTCCACCTGTCTCCGGATCTCGTGGATTCTCGGGATGCGTCAGCCCTCCCCTCGCCAACCCCAGCAGCTCTTTCTTTCACAATAAGAAGACGCCTCCTTCCACTCCCTCTGTCCCGACCCCAGCCGGGGCCTCCATGGGGGCCCTCCCACAGCACCCCACACAGCACCCCACACACACAGTGCCCTCCTACAGTGCCCTCTTAGGAAACCCCGCCATCTGCCATCTCATTCGGAATCAAAGAGCGGGGAGTAGGGAGCGGGGAGCAGGTTCCCATCTGGGCTAAGGCACCCACAGACAGGGCTGCCCCCGGAGAATGGAACGGGAGCCACACAGGTTGGAAATTATCCAGTAACCAATAAAAAAAGGAAACAGAACCAACAACTCTAATAATATTGCTAGTTAAGCTAATTTGTCCAGAAATCATCATTCCAATCTGCACATGATCGTTTGCACTAAATGCTCTAAATTCAGGGTGCGTCTCACACCCTCACGGAACCAACAAAAAGCAGCATTGCCACCCCGGCAGGCGAGCTGCTCTTTAATCATGCATCGCGGCGTGGAGGGCGGCCGGGGTCACGTCTCCAGAAACCAAACGCCCGGCACCACAGCCGCCGCGTGATCACAATGCTGAGGTGCCCCTGAGCCCTCCCCTCCAGCAAAGCAGAGGGCAAAGCTGCCTCGTCGTGTGTGACAGGGCGGTGATACATCTCAGCATCCGCAAAGCCGGAGTGAAAATCAGGAATCACTCCTGTTTCAAAAGGTCATGCTGCTTCAAAGGTCAGCATTAAACTGGAAAAGACAGAGAGGGAGAAGAAAGACCCAAAAAGACTTTAAACTTTCCATACAAAGGAGCGAGAGCCGATACCCATAGCTCTGGGTCTGGCACTCCACTGAGGGCAGTCTGCATCGAGGTGTCTAGATGGAGACGCATCTGGAGAGAGGTACTCTGCATAGACATCTAGGCCTGGTAGAACCAAAGAACGTATATACTTACCAGAGGCCCCGAGCACGAGATTCATGCACTGGGGCGCGGGGTGGGGGGGGGGGGTGGGCGGGGGGTTTCCCCTCAGCCCAGCCTGCACTCTCTCACAGTCCAGGACCCCTCGGGGGATGTCCAACTGACAACTTAGGCCACTCCCCATTGGACATCTGGCAGTCAGACATTCTTAGTGCTGCCAGAGGCGGGAGAGGCTCCCACCACCACCACTGCACTTGCCAGCCCTGAGTCCGGCTTCTGACTGAGCTGCCCCTGTAGGAGCGCACTGACCACCAGGGGGCAGCTCCTGCATTGAGCATCTGTCCCCTTTGGTCAGTGTGCGTCATAGCGAGGGATCATTCTGCCATTTGGTCCATTTGCATATTGCCCTTTTATTACATAGGATATACCTAGCCCGTGGACATGGGCAATAGGGTGGTAAAGACCTAGTGAGGGACTGGGAGGAGGGGGAGGAAGGGGAGTAGGGAAGGAATGGGAGATATCTGTAATACTATCAACAATAAAAAATATATTTAGCTGAAACTGGTTTGGCTCAGTGGATAGAGCGTTGGCCTGCAGACTGAAAGGTCCCAGGTTCGATTCCGGTCAAGGGCATGTACCTTGGTTGCGGGCATATCCCCAGTAGAGGGTGTGCAAGAGGCAGCTGATCGATGATTCTCTCTCATCAATGTTTCTGACTCTCAATCCCTCTCTCTTCCTCTCTGTGAAAAATCAATTATATATATATATATATATATATATATATATATATATATATATTTAAAAAATAAAAATAAATAAACCTAGGTAGATATATAGATGATGATAGGTAGGTAGGTGCAGATAGATGATAGATAGATAGAGAGATAGATGGTAGAGACTAGAGGTCTACATAGATCTGGATACCAATAAACGCCTCACTACATAGATCTGGATACCAATAGGCGGGGCCCGGGGGCAGGGTGGGTCGCTGCACCAAGAAGGTGAAGGGATCCTTACCAGTTTGGCTCTAAATGCATTCGGCCTGAAACTGAGGGTCCTGTGCTCACCTCCCTCCGCCAGGCCCTGGGCGTCGCGCTGGGCCCCCGGGCACGGGGATTTTCCACAGGAACTGAAGGTCTGCAGGCTCTGAGCGGACAGGGTGCAGGGAGGACAGAGCCATCCTATCCTCACCATCATCTCATCATGTGTCCCTGGTCCTCCTGGTAAGGCCTGGGCCAGCCACGGCTTCTCGCAGGGCGGCAGCGCAGTGAAGGCGCGGAGTTCTGCGAAGCAGGGGCCTCTGGGAGGGCGCGGCCTCCCCCCGGAGTTTCTGTCCCATCGACAGACCCAGAGGCCGCCCCTCCTGCCTCCCGGCGTACGCAATACAGGGAACCGTGCCCTTTCCTTTCCAAAGAGGGCACATCACCTGGCGCACAGTCAGCTCCTGGCGCACAGGAGAGCCTCCTCTGAGCTGGCAGGAAACTGCCCCCCCCTTCTGTCCCCTGACTTCCGACGCCCGGCCCCAGCTCTCTGAGCTCCCTCGTACCTGCTGGAGCCAGGTTTGCAGAACATTATGCTTTCTCTCTACAACAAAGCACTGTGCCAAGGGCTTATCTTTCCCCCCCAAATTCATCAGTTCTGAGCCTGAACACTTCCGTGCCATGACCGCCCCAGGCAGCAAGGCTGCAGAGACCGCCCCCGACCAGCCCACGCCGCGCCCTCCCACTGACCGTGCGGTGGACCGGCCTGCGCGGCGACGGCTGTGCCCTCTCGGCCTCGGTGGCCGTTTCTCACCAACCCGTCTCTCGGGGGAGGGGTGGCTGTCCGGGACTCCGTGGCACTCTGACCCAGACTGGCCTTGCCCGTGTGTCTTCATCCCAGTGATGGGCTCTCTGTTCACGTCCCCGATCGATAACAAGCCCCATTGCTTACTTAAAGCTCGAGCGGAGTTCGCCGGGAGCACTTAGCGGGCTGCGTGTGGACCGGGAAGACGGATGGCCGCACTTACGTGTGGAGACGGGATGCCCGTGTGCTAATGGGAGCCGTGAAGCCCGGGAGCCTCCTGTCTCCAAACCGAAGTTGGCCCGGGCTCTGCCATCAGGCGCCTTCTCTCTCCTGCATTTATGACCTCGGAGAGGAAGGGGGAGGGAGAGAGAGAAACATCAATGAAGAGAGAGTCCCAGGTCGGCCGCCTCCTGCACTCCCCCCGCTGGGATCGAGCTGCCACGGGGTGTGTCCCTGAGGGGCATGGCGCTGTGCCCCCCGGTTTGCAAGTGTAGGCTCAGCCTGCACCAGGTGGCCCCCCCATGGTAACCACGGGGTCTGCCTTCACTGCAGCCAATCAGGAGCAGGACAGAGCACGGACGGCCCAACGGGAAGTGTCTGTGAGCTGGGCTAGACTCGGCATGAATCCCTGAGACCACGTCCCATCGGCGGCTCGGCCTCTGGTGTCACCGGGGGCCGGGTGAGCAGCCCCAGGCGCGGAAACCAGAGCAAGAATCCCGATTGGCCCTCCAGCCCCTCAGCCCTCCTCCTCTCCCCACGGGCGCTGCCATCCATGTCACTAAATACTTTCACTCGGCATGTCTAACGGTGAGTAGACAGGCTGGGAACTTAGCTGCGATTTCCCAATAGTACATACGGGAAGACAGGGCCAAACGGTTTTGAAAAAGAAGGAGAAAATGGGATGAAGGAGTAAAACAGCTGCTATGCTTCAGGTCGAATTGCTCAGGAGCCACGAATCCGCCTGCGGTGTCCACCAAGGAGCCGGCCCGCCGGTGAGGGGGCAGAATGGACACGCACAGACATGTCCGCACAGACAGGCCCGTGGTTTCCTCCGATGCGACACAGCGGCTGGTGGAGGAGGGACCGCCCTTCCCGCCCTCCCCACGGACGGTGCTGGGACGGTGGGTGCTCCGGACCGCGTCTGCGTGCACTCACCTCGGCCTCGGCCTCACACAGGTCAAACCAATGCGGATCACAGATTTTGCTGCAAAATGTCACCCCACAAACCTGGGGGGGAACCCAGGACCTAGGAGTCGGCAAAGTGTTCTTAGCCTGGACACCGAGAGCTCAGCTGATGAAGGAAAAAGACAGTGAACTTCACAAGACCGGACGCCTTTCCTCTCTGAAGCCCTGGGCCCGGGCGAAGCCGGTCACAGACGGAGGAGACACTCGCCAGCCGCCGCCTGACCGCGGACCAGCCCCTGCGCCCGGGGACGCACACGCAGCCAACCAGAGAGGCTGCTGTGGACGCGCCAGAGGGGCGGGCACGGCCTCCCGTTTCACACCGCCTGGTCGTCGGGGAAACGGGAAAACGAGGACGCAGCCTCGCCAGGCTGTGTCGGCCACGATCTCTCTGATCCACGCCTTCTCCTCTGTGTCTGGACTCTCGTGGGGCCTGGGGAGCCCACTTCCTCATTCTCACTCTGACCACCTCTTAGGCCTTGCCCTGCAGGCTGTGACGGGCTGTGGCTGGACACACACACACACACACACACACACACACACAAGGGTGAGTCCACCTCCAGGCGGCCCTGGGGGCGGGGGCCGGGGATGGGGCTGACTCACTGCAGAGAGGCACCCTCTGATTAGATGGAGGGTTTTCTCTCCTGGAAGGCAGGAGCCCGCGTGTCTAAGAAACCGCGATCTCACACAGGACTTCCCCGGGGGCTGTAGGTGCGTACGTGGCCCGAGAACATTTAGTTCAGCACGCGCTCCACTCCCGTCAGCTTTCACATTCCAGCAGGCCATCCTTATGCGAGAAGTTCCTCAGAAGGCTGAAGGATCCTGGGGCTCCGGCAGGGCCGAAAATCTGCATGTTGCTACCTGCTGCTGAAACAGCCGAAGGCAATTCCCCCAATCCATCATCTTTTCCTTCTTATCAGACTTTACCTTTGATATGTATATCTGCTTTCCTAAAGGGCCAATGTTCCAGCAAATAAAAAGCCATGGGTCTGGAGATTGGGGGTGCTTAGTCCCTAGAGCTAAGTTTTCGTCTGGCTCCCCCAAAACACTTTCCAAATTCATATTTCTTGTCGGGTCTCTCTTCATTTATGCACAGCCCTTCTCCAGATTCCTGAACCCTAGCCGTGGAAAGACTGTGGCAAGGTGTGAGCACAGACAGACCACACAGCACGGGGAGCTGTGCACGGACCGGTCTGCAGGCAGGAGGCCTGGGCTGGGGTGCATATCATGATTTGCCCGTCCTACAACCTTCCGGGGCATGGTTTACACCGGGAAAAAATGGGCACAGTCGCTAGGGCCTCGTGTACAGATTGTGAACGATTTTTTTTTTAAGACAATGCATGTTTTCTGCAAAGAATTCCCCTGGAATCATGTCATGTTGTCGCTGCACTTACCGGGAAATGAACTTTATCCAATTCCCCTCTCACTTAGACGTAATTCCAACTTATTTCAGTCATTTTGTCCTGTAATCGCCTAAGTGATTTAATCTGTCTCTGACATTGACTAACACGGCGAGTCGCTCAGACACCGGTTTATGAGATTGATCGCCAAGGCAGCTCATAAATAACCCTCGGCGAGCACTCCGCTTGCGTATCCATTATTGATAGACCGCTCCCCACACCCCGGGCCGGGTGAGCGCCGACGACACAGCCAGGCCTCCCTGCCAGCCTGGCACGGCCTTCTCCATGGCCACGCCGGGAGCGGCCTGACCCCTTGTCCCTATTTCACTGAACGCTCATCAGCGGGCCGCAGCTGCTCCCAGGCAGCTGGTAGTATTGTTTTAAATTCATCATTGTTGGAAGTATTCCCTGTGTGCCCTTTCTCCCCCCCCCCCCCCCAATTGCCTATTCTGGCTGAACCCTGCCCTCTGCCCCCTAGCGCCTACCATTTACCCCCTACCTGCTACCCCCGCCCCCGGCCTTCACCCCCTATTGCCTGCGCCCATGGGTTACACTTAGGGGCATTAAGGTCTTTGGTTAATCACCACCCCTACCCCCACCTTCCCTCTGCGGTTAACAGAGTCACGGCCTCTCGTTGGGTCCATCCCTGGAGCACCATGACTCGGCCTCCCCAGCTCGCTGAGGCCTTCACTGAGGTCTGTTTGTCCGGTGAGTCTGGTGCTCAGCTGCCTTTCCCATCTCCATCAGTGATGAGAGAGAACCACCAATAGCTGCCTCTTGTGGTCCCCAGTGTGGGGCATGCAGGAGGCGGCCAATCAGTGATTCTCTCCCATTGTTGATCTTTCTAACTTTCTCTCTCTCCCCCTTCCTCTCTGAAATCAATAAGGAGATTTTTTAAAGCAGATTTTAAAAAAAAAAAAAAGTCTTCCCAGCAACACCTGGCCCGGCGTTTGGACGAAGCACAGGCCCTGTGGCAGCGAAGGACACCTGAGCCTCGTCCTCCTGCTGTCCACGCCCGCCCCAGGCGGTGGTCCTCCCCACTTCCTCGGAAGACGGAGACTCGCCCATGTAGCGACCACAGGACCCTGGCGTCCGGGAGGCGCGACTCTTCGCCTCCACACTGTCAGCGCCCCCTGCTCCAGCCCCTCCCGGCGGAGCTCCCGCCTCCTCTCCCCGGTCTCCCTCGGGGACATGCCTCGGTGTTCACTGTCATTTTCCAGGAGCGAGGGGAGCGAGGGGACGGGAGCCCAGGAGCAGAGCCCCACCCCCATGGCGAGGGTGGGGTCTGGCTGAGGGCGGCCCCCCAGAGGACCGGCTCCCAGCAGAGGGTCAGAGGCTCCCTTATCCACAGGCACCTCCCAGAGGCGTCCACTCCCGGCCCTGAGCACAGACGGCAGCCGCTTTCTCTTCTCCGGACTCCCGGGGCACGGAGAGCCTCCCGCCCCTCAGGCTCGGAGCGAGATGGGGGCGAGCCTCAGCCTGAGCCTGCGGGGACAGGCTGCGGGCACCGGCACTCAGGGGAGGGGACAGCAGCCTCAGGAAGCCCGCACCTCACGCTCTCTGTCCGAGGAGGGGAATAGGTGCCGGCTCAGCCGGCCCCCTCACACCCCCCCCCCGCCCCCGTGCCTATCAGTGAAGCACACAAAACCTCCCTCCTCAGCCCTGCCCGGAACGAAGAGGATTTGGCTCCTCTGACAGCGTGTATTCGGTGTTGAAATGTCCATATCTTCAGTGGCACATGTTCGGAGCGTGACTTCATCGGCACATAGCTGCAGGGGATGGGGAGTGGGGGGGGATTAGCAGCTGGCGGGGGCGGGGGGCGGGGGGTGAGGGAAGGAGCCCCTGTGGTGTCTGACAGGCGCTGGCGGGGGCGTTGGAAGCTCCCTCCATTGAGCAGGCTGCTCTCCGTCCCTGAGCTCTGACACTTACAGGGCCGGTCCTGAGCGTGCTGTGTTTGGGGAACCCTGTCCGGAACCTGACTCCACGCACAGAGGCCTGCACTTCCCTCAGTTATGGGGGCTTCTCCCTCAAAAACCTGTTTTTAAAGACGTCCTCCGGTGAGCTCTCTGAGCATGTGGTTTCTAACAGAAAGCACCATGTCTGCGAGGTGGCCCCAGGTGCACTCCAAGGCCTGAGCCCAGAGGCAGCCCGGTCACCCCAGGACAGGTGAAGCGGCCGGGCCGCACCACGGGCAGCATCCTCTGACTGCACTCCGGCCTGCTGTCCCCGCTGTCTGGCTGCACCCCGGCCTCAGCCAGGAGCCTGGAAGGGTCGTGGGGAATGACCTTCCTCCCGCCAGGTCCCCATTCCCCGAGAGACTCCTGTCCCAGGGCTGACAGAATGCGGACATGGACAGGTAATTCCGCAAACACTGGCTGCTCCCCGCAGCAAACGGCGGTGGACAGAGATAAATAAAAGTCCTCTCTAATGACGAGCCAGAGCCCGGGCCACGTAATCACTCCATTACAGCCCGTTCACAGTCAGACAGGCGTGAAGCTCAGCGTGGCAGAGGGAAACGACACCTCGCCAGACACCATGGCCACAGTCCCGTCCCCCGCAGGGCGGGAGGTGGAAAGAGGGGCGTGGCATGGGCCCAGTCAGGGGCGGCCCCCCGAGGGAAGCAGAGTCCTCTGTCCGTGGCCACACACGGTCCTGGCGTGTCAGGAACACAAACTGCTCTCAGGCAGCATGACTTACCCACACAAAACTGACTGTGCCGCCCTTTCATCTGACTCCCCACCGCCAGCCTCTGCAGGAACCTGCAAGCTTTGCCTTTCTTAAAAAAAAAAAAAAAAAAAAAAAAAAATATATATATATATATATATATATATATATATATATATATATAGTTTATTGATTTTTTTACAGAGAGGAAGGGAGAAGGATAGAGAGTTAGAAACATGGATCAGTTGCCTCCTGCACACCCCCTACTGGGGATGTGTCCACAACCAAGGTACATGCCCTTGACCGGAATCGAACCTGGGATCCTTCAGTCCACAGGCTGATGCTCTATCCGCTGAGCAACACCGGTTAAGCTTGGCCTCTGGATTTCGTGTCGGCTAGAAACGGTGAGGAAGGCGTGGAAATGGCACCCCTCACCGCCTCATATCAGCAGCGACCAGGGCCGGCCGCGTGGCTCCCTGGCTGACCTCTGAACCAGGAGGTCAGGGTTCGATTCCCCATCAGGGCACAGGCCCTGGTTGTGGGCTCCATCCCCAGAGGGAGGGAGGGAGGGAGGGAAGGAGGGAAGGAGGGAAGGAGGGAGGGAGGGAGGGAGGGAAAGAGGGAGGGAGGGAGGGAAGAAAAGTCTAAATCCCAGCTGCAGTCCCTGCCTTAAGACTGAGCCCTTGGCCGTGGCCTTGGCCATGAAACGTGGAGCCACAGCGCCCTCTAGTGGTGGGACCGGCGGTGGCCTGGGTTGCAGTGAAGGTTGTGCTGAGTTCTCTGCAGGCGGGGATGGCAAGCCCTGGCCGAACAGCCGCTCCGCCCACAGCGATGCCACCAGCGCCCCCAGGCTGACCGCCCTGCAGCCTCTGAACTGCGTACGCCCAGATGCCACACCGCCGCCTGCCACCGCAGGCCTTACTCCCCACGGTCAGGGCGTGCGCTGTCCTAACTGCCTCCGTGCGGGCCTGGAGCGCCCCGTAAGCCCGCCTGGCACCCGGCGGCGGCGAGGGGCCCCCCTGCCCGGCTCCGACCACCTCCCGTCCGCACAGCGCCTCCGCGACGAACGCCCACGGCCACGGTCTGACCACCGAGGCCACGGCGCTGCCCGCACGCAGCCCGGCCGGTGAGGGGGCATCTGTCTCCGTCCCCTCCCCGTGCTCTGTCCCCGGGGGTGAGCAGTTACCCGCCCTTCGCCGCCTGTGGGTCCCCTACGGTGTTTGCCGGGAGCTGACCGCTCCCTCTCTCTCCGACGAGAGCGCCCGCTCCCCAGCACGCGAACCAGGCCCTCTGACAGGGGACCCTCCTTCGTCAGCCTGGCCCCCGAACAGCCCGAGGGCGCCCCACTCCCGGCCGGGGTGAGAGCCGCCGGGGATGGAGACCCGCCGCCCTCCACCCTCCTCAGGGACCGGCCAGGCGACCCGGTCCTCGGGGCAGCCCCTCGCCGGGCAGCCTGTGGGCGGCACTGCTGCACCCCCACCCCCCACCCCGCACGTGGACCCTGCGCCACACGCCCCCACAGGCAGGGGGCAGTGCTGCGGCCTCCGGGGCATTTGCCTGAAAGAAGCAGCGATTCTGAGGAGCCAGGGCTGCCGATCGCCAAGGGCACCCACAGAGCTCACAGCATGTCCCCCAAGGTGGGCACGGGCACGCAGACCCCAAGGGAGACACCGAGGCCCCGGGTACCTGCTTCTTCCAAACAGCGTGGCCCCCAGCATCTTCGGTCCCCCCCTCACCCCCCCCCCCGCCGGGTGGGACACCGTCCGCAGTGCAGGCTCCGGCACAGGCCGGGCGGGCTCCTCCCACGCCGCTGGGGGCTGTTCTAGCGGCTTCGAGGGAAAAGGCAGCTTCCCACGCGTCACAGGCTGGCAAGGCCGCGCCTCTTACAGGCTCGGGCAGGCCCCGCTGCAGAGCAGAAACCACGTCCGACAGCACGGGCCTGTCCTCACTGCCCGGTCAGCAGGAGCCTTCCATAACCAGGAGGGGAGGATGGAGCCGGGCCCTCCTGCTCATCCCTGTTCTCTCAGCGCCACCTAGAGGTGGCAGGGGTCACAGCGGCCCCGGATGTGCAGCCCAGCGGGCCCAGGGTGAGCAGCGCACTGAGGGTGACCTGACCGTGAGGACAGACAGGTCATCGCCTGGGGGGGAGGGGGTGATGGCGGGGAGGCCGTGCGGGGGAAGGGGGGCAGGAGGTGTGTGTGAAATCTCTACCTCCCTCTCAGTGTGGCCCTCACACTGCTCAAAAACTGAAATCTGCTCAAATGTCCTATGACCCAGAAATGCAGAGCCGTTCCATTCTTCCCCGAGAGCCACGGCTGCCACACCTAAGGGCCACTTCCACAGAGGCCGGCGCTCTGCTTTGGCTCGATGGTCGGATCACGGATGCCAGCCTCCGCTGCCCAGGCCACGAGGGAGCCGCGCCGCCGGAGCGAGCGGACGGCCGGCCGCACCTGGGCCCGGGCCCCAGAGGGGGTGCAAGTCCTTCCAAACCGGCTCGCTGACCCCTCCCCGCCCCTCCCCTGCCCCTCCCCGCCCATGCCCGCCTCTCCCCTGCCCTTCCCCGCCCCTCCCCTATCCCTCCCTGCCCCTCCCTGTCCTTTCCCCCGCCCCTCCCTGCCCCTCCCTGTCCTTTCCCCTGCCCCTCCCTGCCCTTCCCCGCCCCTCCCCGTCCTTCCCCTGTCCCTCCCCGCCCCTCCCCTATCCCTACCTGTCCTTCCCCTGTCCTTCCCCGCCCCTCCCCTATCCCTCCCTGTCCTTCCCCTGCCCCTCCCTGCCCCTCCCTGTCCCTCCCCTATCCTTCCCTGCCCCTCCCCGCCCCTCCCCTGTTCCTCCCTGCCCCTCCCTGCCCCTCCCCGCCCCTCCCCTGCCAGCTGGCTGGCCTCCAGGGACAGACTCAGTTTCGGGGTCACCTTGGTTACCCGGGGAACACAGCACCATTCCGCCGGCGTGAACGGGCCTTGAGGACCTAGAAAATATCCCAGCCCAGCGACTGCGGGCCGGCCGCAGGGCTCTGAGACACGCGCAGCCTCTGCTCCCTCCCTCGGATGGCTAAACAAAAACATCACGAGGCAGCAAGACCACGGACTGGGCTCCCAGACCGGCCCGTACCGGGCGGCAGGCTCCTCGGGCCTGGGGGCGTGTGGGAGGCACTCAACGGACGTGTCTCTCCCACGTGGAGTTCCTCCCCCCGCTCTCTCCAGAACTCAGCGGGGAAACAGCCTCAGGTGAGGGTCACAGAGAACAAACAGCAGCCGCCTGGACGCAGGCAGGAGGACGGGAGGGGGAGCGGCGGGCCCCACGCCCGCGTGTGAACATCCAGAGGGCATCTCGGCGGCAGAGGGGCCCCGTGAAGGACGAGGGGCCCCCGCCCCACACCAGTCCTCCCAGCCCGGGCTCCGGTGTCAGGGAGAGAAGTCCCTTGACTTCTGGCTGTAAAACCCAGCAGGGGAGAAGGCTGAGGGAGGCGGCTGGAGTCCCAGGTGTTCCTCTTAAAGGGCCGGAGCGTGGACTCACTCCCTCTGAGCTCCAGCATCGGGACAGCAGCTCACAGGGGACACGTGGGGAGACGCTGAGTTACCTGACATCGGGGTGAGGCCGGGGCGGCTCTCTCTCAGACAGAAGGGCGGCAGCGCTGTGTTCCTCCGTGAGCCTCCCCACCACACACACACACACACACACACACACACACAGCGCGGGCAGGTGGGCACCCAATGGGAGCCACCGCCAGCCTGGCTGCCACCGTTTTCCCCACCCTCGTGACTCCCTGAGGCCCTGTCCCACCCACGTGCAGGCCCACCCAAGTTCACCCATGCAAATGGCCTATCTTGGCTGGTGCTTTAGATCTTCCTAAAATCCCTCCGATAACCGGCTCAGCTGGGGAGGGCCCTCCCCGCAGGTGTGCAGAGTGTAGGGCCCCTGCGGGCTGCATCCTGCCGGACCATCGTGATGGAAAGCGGAAGGGAGGCGGTGGGGGTGACCAGGTGCACAGAACCGCAACGAGTCGCCTCGTAAAGCTTTATTCGTCGGAAGCAAGAGAACACACAGCGGCAGGAGCACGCACACAGGGCTCCGGCCAGAGGCCGGGGTGCTGGGTCACGTTGGTACAGGGGTCCACCCCGGGGTGGAGGGCAGGACACCCCACACAACCCTGGCTTCCCACCTCGAGGGCCCTAAACTAGACGGAACAAACGCCAAAGCTAAACACGCATGGCGCAGCCTCGCTCTCCGGCCACGCGTGGGGTCACTCAGCTGGTGACACGCACGGCACGCGGCACGCCTCACGGGGCCGGGCCGGAGGCGGAGGCGGGGATGAGCTTGGGCGTGGCCTGCTGGGGCGGCGGCACATCGGGGATGGTCTCGCCGTGCTGGTACACGCTGACCGTCACGTCGATCTTCTCGCCCCCGTACTTGTTCTTGACGCTGATGCTGTACTTGCCCGAGTCCTCGGCCGTCACGCCCTTGATGCTCATGCTCACGTGCTTGGCCTGCTCCACCTTCACCGAGAAGTGGTCGCTGAGCTCGATGTCCTTGTCGTTCTTGAACCACACCACCTCGGGGTCGGGGTTCCCGAACACCGTGCAGGTCAGGTTCAAGGTCTGCGGGAGGGAGGGGGGCGGAGGAGGTAGAGAGACAAAGGTCAGACCCCCTCGGAATGGCCTGACCCTCCTCGCGGTCCTGTGCATCAGCCACTGAGTGAGTCGGCATGCTCTTTACACGCGTGAGCACCACGCCAGGCCCCGGGGGCCCTAGGCAGCAGGACGCAAACAGGGACGGCGTCGCGAGCAATCCCGCCGACAGGGACCCGCCACCGCGGCCAACGGCGCCGCTCACGTTCCAAAGGGCCGGAGCCTGAGGGCGGCCCCGCCGGGCGGGTGTGTCCGGTGGGCGTGGGGGTGTCCTCCCCCACCCCGATCGCCCCTCCTCCCCCCAAACCCAGGACCAGGGCCCAGACCCTGGAGGACCCAGCACGGGACCGTGTGGCTGGTGGGCCCAGGTATTAGCACAGGGTCACCGGGGGCAGTGGGCCAAGCAGGGGGGTGGGGAGCCCAGGCCAAGCGGGGGGGAGGGAGATGGGGACCCCATGCCAAGCAGGGGGGAGGAGGGGAACCCAGGCCCAGCAGGGGGGAGGAGGGGAGCCCAGGCCCAGCGGGGGGGAGGAGGGGAGCCCAGGCCCAGCAGGGGGGGAGGGGAGCCCAGGCCCAGCAGGGGGGGAGGGGAGCCCAGGCCCAGCGGGGGGGGGGGGGGGGGAGCCCATGCCAAGCAGGGGGGAGGAGGGGAGCCCAGGCCCAGCAGGGGGGCGGGGGGAGGGGAGCCAGTGCCAGAGGCAGAGTGACAGGCACGTGCCCAGCCCCACGTGGCCCTTTGCGGGCGGCAGCCACGGCTGAGCCGCGAGCCGGGGCCCTGCGGCCGCCTCACCTTGCCTTCCATTATGGTCACCACGTCGGGTAGGCCGCCGATCACCTTGCCGCGGTCTGTAATGGAGGGACTCGGCTGAGAACCCTCAGCGGGTATCCTCCTCCCCCCTCCAGCCCCCGCTGAGCCCGGCTGTACGCAGGTGCACACAGGTGCTCAGCCACGCATGGGGGGCGGCACCGAGGGCAGGCTGGAGGCCGGGAGGGACTGGGTGCGAACTAGGACACAGGAGGGGCCCCTGGGGCTGAACTAGGGGAACAGCCGGCTGTCACTCAGTCTCTCAGGGAAGGGGTCTGCACACAGGGGGCCTGGGGGCCTGGGGGCCTGCGATTCACCCACCAGCCAGAGCCTGAGCCCAGGGCCCGGGGCCGGGCCACCAGGGACCACGCCCACAGCCCACAGCCCACAGCCCCAAATGGTGCGATCCAGCCGCCGGAGTGTCCCTGCCGGCCCGCTGCCCAGGGAAACCCAGCGAGGGCGAGGCCTGTCCGCTCCCCCATCCTGTCTTCCCCTCCGGACCTCACCCTGTGCTCCCCACACCGGCCTGTCCTAGCACCTGTGTCCTAGCCTCTGTCTCCTCCTGCAGCCCCCCTGCCGACCGCCTCGTGGAACAATTAGAACAGGTGGGTAGTGGCAGGACAGGTGGCCAGGGGTGCTGGAGGCATCAGGGGGGCAGGGGTGAGAGGGCAGGGGTGAGGAGGGGGGAGGGGGGAGAGGGGAGGGGTGAGGAGAGGGGAGGGGGAGAGGGCAGGGGGGAGGAGAGGGGAGGGGGAGAGGGCAGGGGTGAGGAGAGGGGAGGGGGAGAGGGCAGGGGTGAGGGGGCAGAGGTGAGGGGGCAGGGGTGAGGCATGGAGGGTGGCCAGTGTTCCTGTCGCCCCCAGTACTTACTCTTCTCTGCAAATGCAGCCGCCCTGGAGGTCAATGGGGAGGAGAGAGAGCAGAAGAGAGTCGTGAGGAAACACCCACACATCCTGCAGGGGAGGGGCGGCTGGGGGCAGGGGGAGGGGGCGCCGGCTGCAGGGGAGGGGCGGCTGGGGGCAGGGGAGGGGGCGCCGGCTGCAGGGGAGGGGCGGCTGGGGGCAGGGGGAGGGGGCGCCGGCTGCAGGGGAGGGGCGGCTGGGGGCAGGGGGAGGGGGCGCCGGCTGCAGGGGAGGGGCGGCTGGGGGGCAGGGGAGGGGCGGCTGGGGGGCAGGGGGAGGGGGCGCCGGCTGCAGGGGAGGGGCGGCTGAGGGGCAGGGGAGGGACGGCTGGGGGCAGGGGGAGGGGGCGCCGGCTGCAGGGGAGGGGCGGCTGAGGGGCAGGGGAGGGGCGGCTGGGGAGGAGAGGGGACGCCTGCTTTCCCGATGCCCCGCCCCCCTGAGCGGGACGCCCCGTCTGTCTCTCGGCTGCCGAGAGGCACAGGTACGTTCAGACTCAGAGGCACAGGAGCTCCTCTCCGCTGAGTCCTCAATGCCCTGGAGCGTTCAGCGCTTGGGGCACGCTGGTTCTAACCATCTCGTTCCCCTCACCCATCACGGGCAGTCCCTGCGTGGCCGGTGCTGCCGTGCGGTGTGTGGGAGGCTCTAAAGTTCACGCTGACGGTACTGCCCGTGGGTGTGGCTCCGTGGTGGAGCGCTGACCCGGGAACCAGGAGGTCCCGGGTTCGATAACTCGGGGCCCAGACCAGGCTGCGGGCTCCATCCCCGGTGTGGGGCGTGCGGGAGGCAGCCGATCCATGGTTCTCTCACCACTGAAGTCTCTCTCTCTCCATTTACCTTCCTTTCTGAAATCCGTAAAAATATATATTAAAAAAAAGAAAATAAATCCATCGCTTTCCTCGCTGAAACCACGCAGGGTGCCCACACGTCAGCAGTGGCCGCCCACCCGCTCACGTGCGGAGAGCGCCTGCGTCTGCACAGACACGGCTCACGCTGCCCTCGCACCCGGAGCCAGGGAGGGACGGCCTCGGCCCCTGGCCGCCCACAGGGCCCCGACCCCGGACGGCGCCTTCGCCCGCGAGCGAGTCTTACTTGAGCTGCTGGAACTCGGCCAGCGCGTCGTCGAAGGCTGCAAGGAAACACCCAGCGTCACCCACGGCTCCTGCCCGCCGTCCGGCGCTCTGCCCGGGGAACGCCGGCCCGCAGCACGCACCTGGGCCGGTGTCTCAGAAACCCCCCCTTCCCCACTCCCCCCTCCCCCCGTGGGATCCCCACGCCGAGGACTGCCTGCCCGTGGGCCACACGCCTCCACACGCTACCACACATCTCCACACGCCTTCACACATCTCCACACATCTCCACATGCCTCCACACGCCTCCACACGCCTCCACACACCGAGCCCGAGCCTCGGGGGACGCTGACCTTGGCCGGACAGGTCGAGCGAGCGCTGGTGGTTGTCGGTGCCGTCCGAGATCTCGAAGGTGAACTTGCCCTTGTCCTTCTCCGTGGGCTCACAGATCTGCAGCCAGGCCATCTCCTCGCTGCCGCCCACCCGCATGTGCTCGCTGGACGCGATCTTGGCGTCTCTGACGAGAAAAGGCAGCGGGACCGTGTGAGTCCGGACCCCAACCCCATGCAGGTCCCGGGGGGCGGCCAGCGCCTGTGTCGGGCGGGCTCTTCGGGGTGTTAGTAACGTCTCCTCCACGTCCGCCACTCAGATCCAAACGCCTTCTGAGGTTAAACCCAGCACTTAGCGTTTAAAGACGGATTGCTATGGGCCGTGGCATAATGGACTCTGAAGTGCTCTATGCGGCCCAGCCAGCACGCTCCATGGCTGAGCATCGGCCTAGGAGCCTGGAGGTCCCGGTTCAATTCCCAGTCAGGGCACAGGCCTGGGTTGTGGGCTCAATCTCAGTCATGCAGGAGGCAGCCCATCCAAGATTCTCTCTCATCATTGATGTTTCTGTCCCCCTCTCCCTCTCTCTCTGACATCAGTGAAAATGTGTTAAAAATTAAATAAAGGCACGAGGAGGCACCAGGCTGGATCTGGGAGGAGCGGAGCAGTTGGTGCGTGGACCCCGCTGACAGCTGAGCTGACAGTGTCACCATGTCCTGGTCAGGCCAGCGGGAAGGCACTCGCACCTCCCCCCCAGCGGGTGCCCCGGCCCTGGTGCCCGCCGTCCCCTCCTGGAGCTCTGACTGTTGGGGATGAGCTGGAGCTCTGACTGTTGGGGATGAGCTGGGGTGGTGGGGAAGAGCGGCCCCCACGGGCGGGGTGCCAGCCTGGGCGAGTGCTGTCACCGTCAGGAAGGTCAGGGGGGGTTTCCCGGGAGACACCCCACCGGGGGAGGCTGGGGAGCCCGGGCAGGAACGCCTGCCCCGCCCACAGGCTCCGCTGCCCTCCTCCGGCGTGAGCCCGGCTGACGTGGTCCTCTCTCCACAGCTGCCTCTCGGGAAGGCCGCCGGCGGACACGGGGCATGTGGTCCTGGACCAGCCCTCTGCTGAGTGCCCACGCCACGCGCCACCGGGAACCACCCTCGTCCACACCGAGAGGGTGAGGAACCGGCCTCTGACCCCGACAGGCATTTCTGCACCTGCCTCCTGCCTCCTCCCTTCCCCCCACCCCCTATCACTGTTCAGCACTCCAGGGGCTGAGGACATGGGCACCGCGCTGGTCCTTGCCTCGGACGGCCCGGCCCCAGCTCCGGGACTCACTTGTGGTACCAGTTCACGCGCATCTCCTCGGTGAAGTATTTCATGAAACACTGCAGCCTGATCCCGTCTGGGTTGCAGAGTATCTTCAGAGGAGACGCAGACAAGCCTGCAGAGAGCGGGGCACACTCAGACCTCAAACACACCCTGCCACGTGAGATGGAGCCACGTGATAGGAGGCCACGGGAGCGGGAGCCACGTGAGTACGAGCCACGTGGGCGGGAGCCACGTGGGGGCTGAGTCAGGCGGGACGGTGCTGCAGGCAGGTCCTCGCCCAGCAGCGCAGATGAGCTTCCACTCCTGTGCATCTGTCTGCCAGCCTCAGATCCTCACGCTGTCCCCTGCCACAGCCATTGGTCAAACCAGCACCTGCCACGCCCGAATCACCGAACACAGTACGGAGAGAGTCCTGCCTGCCCTCGGCTCCGCGTTTGACAGGGCGGAAGCAGGTGGATTGCGCTGTGACCCGGGAAGTGCTGTGCTCACTGATCCAGAGCCCAGCCAGCCGGACATCCGCCAGCGGACAACCACAGGAGCCCAAGCCCGGGACGCTGCCCACCAGACCGGGCGCGGTGCCAGGAGGCCTAACCCTTCTGGTTCCACGTCCACGGCACCGTGTGCGGCCTTCGTCCGGGGGCACGGGGCACGTCTGCTCTTCCCAACCAGCATGCCGCCAGGCAGACCATCGTCCACGCCACCACGGGAGGAAGTCCACGCCCATCCTGGGGTCACGGCACCCGCTGCGTCAGCGGTTTCTGTGCTCTCGGTCAGACATTCCCGAGTCCCACCCACTCAGAACCACGGCGTGCCCGTGCACCTGGCCCCTCGGGGAGCAGCGCGCTCTGGGGAACCCTGTGCACCGGGGCGGCTGCCGAGGCCGAGGGTGGAGAGTGATGCCGTCAGGATGCCGGTGGGCGGTGAGGGGAGAGCCCACGTGAGTTACGGGGACCGAGCGTCCGAGGGGCCAGGCAACAGGTGCCCTCGACGCTGGGAGCTCCCCGGGTGACGGAGAGCCACTGCCCGTCCCCGGGACACGGCCTGTGACCGGACACTCCCGTGGTCGCTCCTAAGACTCTGCTCAGTCCACGGGCCTCTGGGGTGGGGCAGTGGTCAGCAAACTCCTCAGTCCGCAGAGCCAAATACCAACAGCACCACGATTGACATTTCTCTGGAGAGCCACATTTTCTAAACGTGAACATCTCCAACGCCACCTCTTCAGCACAGACGCGCCCAGGCCGTGGTCTTTTGTGGAAGAGCCTCACTCCAGGGGCCAAAGAGCCGCCTGTGGCTCATGAGCCACAGTTTGCCGACCACAGGGGCGGAGCACAGGGGTAATAGATCCCATAACAGAGCCCACACCTGCATGGGCAGACTGACCGATATCTCCCCAATCCACTTAACGAAAAGGGGAGAAAATAATAATAACACCAGCGGACTCCTCGATCCCATTCTCCCGCTCTAGATATGGGGGCGCCTCCTGCTTCGTGGCCCCTCGTCCCCTTCTCCGTCAGCTCCCGCGGAGAGCACAGAGCGTGGCGACACTCCGCCCGCAGGGAGTTAACGCCGAGGAGCCCTCGGACGCCGCCCACTGGCTGCGCTGCCACTGCGCGGGGCCCCAGCAGGGCGGGCACCTGGGTCTCCCCCCATCCTGACCCCCCTCCCCCCAGTGACACTCCCACCCAAACGACCCCAACGCCAGGCGGCACTGACTCACCGCAGACTCTGCTCATCGCCAGGATCATGTCCTCGTACACTGCGGGAGAGCAGACGCACGGTTACTGCATGGCATCGGATCGGCGAGGCCCTCTCACGTGTCATCACATGGCCTCGGGACATGGCCACGTGCGTGTGGAAAGATATGTGTCACCACATCGGGTGTGGGGTAGCTCCCTCCCCCCCCACCCCCGTCCACTTCATAAACAAGGACAGGCTCGCTCGCTCCCCTGCGTCCGGCCGGAGCGGGACCGCCTCCCGCAGACCGTCACGGCCACGCCAGGCGGGGTGAGCCTCGCTGTCCGGGGCGGGACCGCGGTGACACGGCAGCCGCCCACAGGACGGCCACGCGTTACTCCACACGCGGCACCGCCCCACGCGCAGCGGAGGACAGGCCCGTTCCTCTCGCGGCGGCTGCTGACGGCCGTGCGTGCTCCGGCCGGACGCGGGAGGGGCCGGCCGCCCGGAGGAGAATGGTCTGTCCTCGGCGGACGGCGGGCGTCCATACCTTTGCCGGCGATCTCCAGGGTGGACACGTCCTGGCCTCTGTCGTCCTTCAGGGTCGCCTTGTACTCCCCGTGGTCCTTCTTGGACAGCTGCGAGGAAGCACAGGGTGTGGTGAGGTGAAGGCCACCATGTGAACGGACACCCGCTGCCCGGCCGGCGGCTCAGGGCGGAGCACCCACCGATGAGCCGGGAGGTCACAGGCCGATGCCTGGTCTGGGCACAGGCCCGGGTTGTGGGCTCCATCCCCAGGGTGGGACAGGGCGGGGCAGGGAGAGGAAGAGGCAGCCGATCGATGATGCTCTCTCGTCACTGATGTTTCTCTCTCTCTCCCTCTCCCCTCCCCTCTGACATCAATAAAAACATGTTTTAAAAGTGAAATGAAATGGAACCCCTGCTGACAGGTTTCCTTAACCAAACCATGGGAACCAGGCTGAAACCGAGGGACAAGGCAAGGCCCGCTGGCCCGAGAGCCCGTCTGACCCACATGAGGGGAGCCACGTGGGGGCCACGTAAGGGGACCACGTGGTGGGGCCACGTGGTGGGGCCATGTGAGTGGGGCCACGTGAGCGGGGCAGGGACCGCGCACCTTGGGGAGCAGCAGCTCGCAGACGCCCCGCTCCAGGTCCGGCGGGCTCTCCGTCTCGTACAGGGCGTCGTCCTTCAGCCACCGGAACACCGTCTCCTTCTTGGTGTTGGCGACCTGGAGGCAGAGCCGGGTCAGGTGGAGCCCGAGGCTGGCGGGCAAGAGGCTCTCCGTCCCCGCCCGGCCTCAGAGGACCCCGTGTGATCAGACACTCGATGGAGGGGGCAGACGCTCAGGCCCGCGGCTGTGTGCCCCCGGTCAGAGCACCAGCCCGGCCCCCGAAGGTCAGGGTTCGCTTCCCGGTCAGGGCAGGTCCCCGGTCCGGTGCCTTCTCACACAGACGTTTCTCTCCCTCCCTCCCCGCTCCCCGCTCCCTCTCTAAAATCAGGGGGAAAGCCCTGCAGGGAGGAAGGCCGTGGGTCCGAACGGTGGCAAACGCGTCTCCGAGGCCCGGCCTCTGGAGCGGAGGCTCGCCTGCCGGGAAGCCCTGCCCGAGCCCCTGGGGAGACGGCCTGCGGTGACAGCGATGGTGGCACGGGGCGAGCCGCGGCAGTGCGTGGTGAGTGGTTCACCGTGTGGAACGTTCTCCAGGGCTAGGACCCTGGCTGCGGTGCTCCTGGGCAGTAGCATCCCGGCGTGTAGCCACGAGGGAGGCACGTCCCCCAGTCGGCCCCGTGCAGGGTCTCCGTCCCGGGCCACACTGACGGCCTCCCTGCCCGCACCCAGCGCTCACCCCAGCTCCGCTGCCCCGGCCCCGAGGGCGAGCCGCTCCCCCGCCGCTCACCTTGCAGACCAGGCGGACCTCACACTCCTCGGTGACGTCCCAGTGCAGGTACTCCGCAAAGTGCGGGCCTGGGGGCAGAGGGAGCGGAATCACATTATACAGTGACACGTGTGCACGTGTGTGCGTGCGTGTGTGTGCACGCATGTGTGCGTGTGTGTGAGTGTGTGTGTAAACATGTGTGTTTCGTGTGTGTGTATTTCGTGTGTGTGTTTGGGTACGTGTGTGTGTGTGTGTGTGTGCACGTGTCTGTGCATACTTGTGTGCATTTCAGGCCGAAGGAAGCAGCTGTTCCACATGAACCGGGAAAGCCCGTTCCAGGCTCTGACACGGACGTGTGCACAGCGCACTCCCTCTCCTGCCGCCCTTCCCCTCCTCTGCTCCTCGGAAAGCAGGCGGAACCCTACGTCCTCCCCAGGCCCCTGCCACTGCGGCCACGGCCACGGCAAAACCCTCACCACGGAGGTGAGCGGAGGTGAGGCGACGAGAACGCAGCCTGGCCTACCCACGTCGTCAAAACATCAGGTTCTCAATTCAAACATGATTATGTGTCTTTTAAAAACGGTGTGTTTAAGGGAAACTTAGAAGTAATTCACACCCTAACAGCAGTGCCATTAGCCCATTCAACACACACATGCGAGGCAGATACACAAAGTATTTACTGAATTCCTCCAATAAACATATCCCAGAAAGTTAAACAGTTCATACTGCACAAAGGGGTACAATAAAGTATGTTTGACTATTAAAAATAAAAATAGCCAAAACCGGTGTGGCTCAGTGGACAGAGCGTCGGCCTGCGGACTGAAAAGTCCCGGGTTCGATTCCGGTCAAGGGCATGCACCTTGGTTGCGGGCATATCCCCAGTAGGGGGTGTGCAAGAGGCAGCTGATCGATGATTCTCTCTCATCGATGTTTCTAACTCTCTATCCCTCTCCCTTCCTCTCTGTGAAAAATCAATAAAATACATTTTTTTAAAAAATAAATAAATAAATAAAAATAACTAAAAACAATGGACTTAAAAAGAACGTCTTGATGGTATATTTCATTATCCATGTTCTAATGTTTTTCAACAGGCAGAGAAACCCCACCTAAAAACCCCATTGGAAAAGCAAGCCCTTGCGTTCTAGTTCAGGCTCTAAAATGCATCCATTGTACTTTGTATCTCCTGGGCACGCATGTTTTTAAAAATGCATTTAACACAACACGGACTGTTTGCAGCTAAAACATGTGAAAGTCAAAACGCTCCCCTGGTTTTAAGTAAAACAGCAGGTTCCCAGGAAAAGGGCGAAGGACAGAAAAGGCCCCACGTGTCCAGAGCCGAGTGTTGGAGCCAAATACCAACAGGACAATGATTGACATTTCTTCCGAGAGCCACAGTTTTAAAACCTAAACTTCTCCTAACGCCACTTCTTCAACACAGACCCGCCCGGGCCGTGGTGTTCTGTGGAAGAGCCACACCCCAGGGGCCAGAGAGCCGCCTGCGGTTCGTGAGCCGCGGTTTGCCGACCGCGGGCCTAACCAAACCCTCCAGTCCTCGCCCTGGGCTCCGTGCCACCTGCGGCGGGCAGGCCGACACCCACCTTGTTTCCGGATAAACTCTTTCCGCTGGAACTCAGCCTCGTCCAGGATGGCCTTGAACGCTGCATTCGACAGGGGAGGGGGGACGTGAGACACGTTTCCCGCCAGCGGGACGGGCCTGGGACCCCGCGGGCGCCCGGGGCCTACCGTCGCCGATGAGCACCAGGGAGGACTGGTTCTTGGCCTTCCCGTCGTGGATCTGCACGGTGTAGGTGCCCTCGTTCTCCGCCGTGAACTGGTCCATCACCATCTCGATGATGCCCGTCGCCTTGTCGCACTTGATCTTGTGCGTCTGGAGGCCACGAGGGAGACAGGACCCACAGTGAGACTCCGCCCCTCCGCCCCTCCGCCCGGCCTGGGGCCGGACACGCGGAAACACGGCGAGATGGATCCATTGAGCCGCTGGCGACCGGACACCACACCCGGACACAGTGTGCCCCCGGGGGACCTCGGCCGCTGTGTATGGGGGTGGGGGCGGCCAGCAGACACACATCCCAGACACTCGCCAAACCTGACACCACTCACACATGCTCACTCATACACACACATACACCTGTGTGTGCGCACTCACATATACACTCACATATATACACACTCATACACGCATTCACACACAAACAGGCACCATGCTCACACTCATATGCACTCACATATACATTCACACATATGCACACACAAGGCACCCATGCACTCTCTCTCACACACGCACAGGCACCCGTGTGTGTGTGCGCGCGCGCACACACACACGTGTGCACACTCACATGCACACACACAGGGACCTGTGCACACTCACATGCACACACTCACATGCACACACAGGGACCTGTGCACACTCACATGCACACGTGCGCATACTCACATGCACACACACACAGGGACCTGTGCACACTCACTCACACACATACACACACACACACACCCGTCTGAACACTCACATGCACACACACGCAGGGACCTGTGCACACTCACACGCACACACACACACACGCGCACACACACACGCACACACGCACTCACCGGGCTGTCGGACACCTCCCGGTCGTTGATGACAAAGCGGAAGCTGGCGTCGGGGGACAGCTGCTCGGCCTGCAGCCAGAAGCGCACCTGGCCGTGCTCGAACACCTCGTAGGCCAGCTCGGACTTGAGCGGCACGGCTGTGGGCAGGGTGGGGGGTCTCACCGGGAGGCCCCAGCAGAGAGCCCGGGGGGCGGGGCTGGGCACCCAGAAACAGACGGTCCCGCGCCAAGCCCACCACGAGGGACCCTGCCGCAGGCGGGCAGCCTTCTCGGGGTCCCTGCCCCAGGGTGCCCTCTGCGTCCCGTGGATTCAGTAACCGAGGATCCCCTCAGGCCAGCAGCCCCCGAACCCCAAATTCAAAACTCGCAATGTCGTGAAGGTTCCTGCGAGCTACAGTCAAAGCTGGCGTTGGTGTAAGAGCAGGTGGCCAGCTGGGGGGCTGAGCGAAAAGGGCTCTCCCCAAACAAAGCCGGGCGCCTCACCCCACCCCGTCCCACCCGCCCCACGCAGCAGTGTCCGCCAGCTCACGTACTGGGGTTTTTTATCTCGTTGCTCAGCGCCATCAGACGGTCGAGCTCTGCAGGAAGAGAGCGTGCTGTGGGCGTGGACTCCGGCCCAGACATACCCCCGTTAGAAGGCTGCCCAGCAGGGGGCGCCCCTCATTGAACCAGAAGGGAGAGGAGGTGGGGCGGCCCCAGGAGCCAGTGCCCACTGACCAGGGACCAGTGCACACCTGCCAGGGGCCAGCTCGTGGGTGGGGCACGTGGTGCAGGGCATGTGGGTGGGGTGTGAGGTGGGGCACAGTGAGTTCCCCCTTGCTCCCCATGGGCCTGCATCCGTGTGAGGATGTGCGGCTAGTGCGCCCCCCGCTGCCCACACCACCGAGCGCAGGACGAGGACAGCCTGGGAGCTGGTGTCATTTCTGTGAACGGGGGCTTCTCGCACGGTCTCCACTCCCCCCCCCAAACACCCCTGTTCCCAGGGAAATGCATGCTTGGCCTCAGAGCCCTGGCTCCCGCCCCGCACGCCTACCTGCCTCGTCCAGCACGAAGCTGGAGGACACCCCGTCCGTGTCGCTCACGGACACCGAGTAGGTGCCCAGGTCCCCCTTCTCCGGGTTCTTGAAGATCAGCTTGGAGCTGCGGGAAGCAGACCAGACGGCGTCAGGGGCCCGCCCATCCGTGTCTGTAAGGCCAGCGCCCGTCCGTGTCTGTGGGATTGGGGCCCGTCCGTGTCTGCGGGATCGGGCCCGCCCGTCCGTGTCTGCAGGATCGGGTCCGTGTCTGCAGGATCGGGGCCCGTCCGTGTCTGTGGGATCGGGCCCGTCCGTGTCTGCGGGATCGGGCCCGTCATGTCTGCGGGATCGGGCCCGTCGTGTCTGCGGGATCGGGGCCCGTCGTGTCTGCGGGATCGGGCCCGTCCTTGTCTGCAGGATCGGGCCCGCCCGTCCGTGTCTGCGGGATCGGGCCCGCCCATCCGTGTCTGCGGGATCGGGCCCGCCCGTCCGTGTCTGCGGGATCGGGCCCGCCCGTCCGTGTCTGCGGGATCAGGGCCCACCCGTCCGTGTCTGCGGGATCGGGGCCGTCTGTGTCTGCGGGATCGGGCCCGTCCGTGTCTGCGGGATCGGGCCCGTCCGTGTCTGCGGGATCGGGCCCGTCCGTGTCTGCAGGACCGGGCCCGCCCGTCCGTGTCTGCGGGATCGGGGCCCACCCGTCCGTGTCTGCGGGATCGGGCCCGTCCGTGTCTGCGGGATCGGGGCCCGTCGTGTCTGCGGGATCGGGCCCGTCCGTGTCTGCAGGATCGGGCCCGTCCGTGTCTGCGGGATCGGGCCCGCCCGTCCGTGTCTGCGGGATCGGGGCCCACCCGTCCATGTCTGCGGGATCGGGCCCGTCCGTGTCTGCGGGATCGGGCCCGTCCGTGTCTGCGGGATCGGGCCCGCCCGTCCGTGTCTGCGGGATCGGGCCCGCCCGTCCGTGTCTGCGGGATCGGGCCCGCCCGTCCGTGTCTGCGGGATCGGGCCCGCCCGTCCGTGTCTGCAGGATCGGGTCCGTGTCTGCAGGATCGGGGCCGTCCATGTCTGCGGGATCCGGCCCGCCCGTCTGTGTCTGCAGGATCGGGTCCGTGTCTGCAGGATCGGGGCCGTCCGTGTCTGCGGGATCGGGGCCGTCCGTGTCTGCGGGATCGGGGCCCGCCCGTCCGTGTCTGCGGGATCGGGGCCGTCCGTGTCTGCGGGATCAGGGCCCGTCCGTGTCTGCGGGATCGGGGCCCGTCCGTGTCTGCGGGATCGGGGCCCGCCCGTCCGTGTCTGCGGGATCGGGGCCGTCCGTGTCTGCGGGATCGGGCCCGTCCGTGTCTGCGGGATCGGGCCCGTCCGTGTCTGCGGGATCGGGCCCGTCCGTGTCTGCGGGATCGGGCCCGTCCGTGTCTGCGGGATCGGGGCCCGTCGTGTCTGCGGGATCGGGCCCGTCCGTGTCTGCGGGATCGGGCCCGTCCGTGTCTGCGGGATCGGGCCCGTCCGTGTCTGTGGGATCGGGTCCGTGTCTGTGGGATCGGGCCCGTCCGTGTCTGCGGGATCGGGTCCGTGTCTGTGGGATCGGGCCCGTCCGTGTCTGCGGGATCGGGTCCGTGTCTGTGGGATCGGGCCCGTCCGTGTCTGCGGGATCGGGCCCGTCTGTGTCTGCGGGATCGGGCCTGTCCGTGTCTGCAGGATCGGGCCTGTCCGTGTCTGCGGGATCGGGCCCGTCCGTGTCTGCGGGATCGGGTCCGTGTCTGTGGGATCGGGCCTGTCCGTGTCTGCGGGATCGGGCCTGTCCGTGTCTGCGGGATCGGGCCCGTCCGTGTCTGCGGGATCGGGCCCGTCATGTCTGTGGGATCAGGGCCGCCCGTCCGTGTCTCAGGGCCGGCCTGGCCGGTGGACTCACTGGTCGCCGGTGGTCTCCACCTGGAACCGGTCCTCGTCGGCGAGCTCCTCGTAGGCCTTGCACCAGGTGAAGCGGGAGGCGTCCGTCATCTCGGGGCAGTCGAAGCTCAGGTAGATGTTGCCCTCCTCGTCCACGCCCGCGCTGACCTCCTTCGTGCCTGCGGGGCGAGGACCCGGTGACCACGCGGACGGAGGGACGCTGTCCTGTGGGCCTCCTCGCACAGGCCTGACCGGGGCCTGACGGGGCCTGACGGGGCCTGACGGGGGCCTGACCGGGGCCTGACCGGGGCCTGACGGGGCCTGATGGGGCCTGACGGGGGCCTGACCGGGGCCTGACCGGGGCCTGACCGGGGCCTGACGGGCCCTGACAGGGCCTGACGGGGGCCTGCCCGGGGCCTGACCGGGGCCTGACCGGGGCCTGACGGGGCCTGACGGGGCCTGACGGGGGCCTGCCCGGGGCCTGCCCGGGGCCTGACCGGGCCTGACGGGGCCTGACGGGGGCCTGACTGGGCCTGTCCGGGGCCTGACGGGGGCCTGACCGGGCCTGACCGGGGCCTGACGGGGGCCTGACCGGGGCCTGACGGGGCCTGACGGGGGCCTGACCGGGCCTGACCGGGGCCTGACGGGGCCTGACCGGGCCTGACGGGGGCCTGACGGGGCCTGACCGGGCCTGACTGGGCCTGACCGGGGCCTGACCGGGGCCTGACCGGGCCTGACGGGGCCTGATGGGGGCCTGACTGGGCCTGTCCGGGGCCAGACGGGGGCCTGACCATGCCTGACAGGGCCTGACCGGGGCCTGACGGGGCCTGACGGGTGCCTGACCGGGCCTGACCGGGCCTGACCGGGGCCTGACGGGGGCCTGACGGGGGCCTGACGGGGCCTGACGGGCCTGACGGGGGCCTGACCGGGCCTGACCGGGCCTGACGGGGGCCTGACGGGGCCTGACGGGGCCTGACGGAGGCCTGGCCGGGCCTGACGGGGGCCTGACCGGGGCCTGAACGGGTCTGACCGGGGCCTGACCGGGCCTGACCGGGGCCTGACGGGGCCTGACCGGGCCTGACCGGGGCCTGACAGGGCCTGACCGGGCCTGACAGGGGCCTGACGGGGCCTGACGGGGGCCTGACGGGGGCCTGACCGGGCCTGACGGGGGCCTGACGGGACAGAGCCTGACCAGGCCTGACCGGGCCTGACCAGGGGCTCGTCTACATTCACGCCATAACCAGGGTAACTCAGGATGGCTCGGAGTTCCCCCGCCCGAAGCCTGCCGCCCGCCCCGCTCACCCGGCCGGGCCTCCAGCAGCACCGGCTCCGAGGGCTCCGACGGCCTCCCCACGCCGCTGGCGTTGGCCGCCCGCACGCGGAAGACGTAGCTGTGGCCCTGCTGCAGGTCACACACCTGGAGGGGCGGGGAACGCCAGGAGGAGAGAGAAAAGAAGGGAGCTGTGCTATTTTCCACAACTTGTGGTGAACATGCTTTCTCAAAAAAAAATAATATTAATAATAATAATAAATGTGTTCCTGTCCGGCCCACATGGCCGGGGGTTAATCATCGACCTGGGAACCAGGAGGTCAGGGTTCAATTCCCGGTCAGGACACAGGCCTGGGCTGCAGGCTCATTCCCCAGTGTGGGGCGTGCAGGAGGCAGCTGGTCCATGATCCTCTCTCATCACTGATGCTTCTCTCTCCCTCTCCCTTCCTCTCTGACATCAATAAAAACATTTTCTTCAAAAGCCTTTCTTTATTAGCAGCCCGTGAGCTAAGCAGTCAGTGTGGGGCCTGGGCGGGGAGAGCGATCGACACCCACGCCCCGTGGTCGGCGTGGACAGTGTGGACGGCGTGGATGGCGTGGACGGTATGGTAGGCGTGGTTGGTGTGGATGGCGTGGACGGTGTGGACGGCGTGGGCGTGGACGGCGTGGGCGGCGTGGATGGTGTGGACAGTATGGTGGGTGTGGTTGGCGTGGACGGCGTGGTTGGCGTGGACGGCGTGGATGGTGTGGACAGTATGGTAGGTGTGGTTGGCGTGGACGGCGTGGACGGCGTGGTTGGCGTGGGCGGCGTGGTTGGCGTGGACGGCGTGGACAGCGTGGACGGCGTGGACGGCGCCCGCACACAGGCAGGTCTGAGCCCCCCCTCGCTCAGAGCCGCCCGGCGCCCAGGCCGTGCTCGGGGCAGGAAGGAAGCTCACACACGGTCCCAGGGCCGCGGCGTTGAGGGTCCCCCGGGCACCCCCTGTCCGGCCGCTGTGGCCACGGGACCGAGCCCGCTCCCGGAGGCAGTGGCTCAGGCGCCTCACCTTCAGGTAGCGGTTAGCCGTGGGCGCCTCGCTGACGGGGGTCCACTCCTCAGAGCCCTCCTCCCGGTAGTCCACGAAGTAGCCGGTCACCGGGCCGCTGCCTGCGTACACGGGCGCCTTCCACAGCAGCACCAGCGAGGTGTCCCGGACCTCGCAGAAGGTCAGGTCGTAGGTGGGGCCTGGAGCAGGGGGACCGGTCAGCACCCCGCACGCAGGGCTTCTCCTCTGGCCGTCCCCCTGACTGTCCCCTCTATCCCCTCTGGCCGTCCCCCTGACTGTCCCCCTGGCTGTCCCCTCTGTCCCCTCTGCCCGTCCCCTCTGCCCCTCTGTCCCTCTGGCCATCCCCCTGACTCTCCCCTCTGTCCCCTCTGTCCCTCTGGCCATCCCCCTGACTGTCCACTCTGTCCCCTCTATCCCCTCTGGCCGTCCCCCTGACTGTCTCCTCTGTCCCCTCTGTCCCCTCTGCCCGTCCCCTCTGTCCCCTCTGTCCCTCTGGCCATCCCCCTGACTGTCCCCTCTATCCCCTCTGGCCGTCCCCCTGACTGTCCCCCTGGCCGTCCCCTCTGTCCCCTCTGCCCGTCCCCTCTGTCCCCTCTGTCCCTCTGGCCGTCCCCCTGACTGTCCCCCTGGCTGTCCCCTCTGTCCCCTCTGCCCATCCCCCTGACTGTCCCCTCTGTCCCCTCTGTCCCCTCTGGCCGTCCCCCTGACTGTCTCCTCTGTCCCCTCTGTCCCCTCTGGCCGTCCCCTCTGTCCCCTCTGGCCGTCCCTCTGGCCGTCCCTCTGGCTGTCCCTCTGGCCGTCCCCCCGGCCGTCCCCCTGGTGGTCCCGGGTGCGAGGCAGGGGGGGTCTGGGCGAGCGGCCCCTACCCGGCTCGGGCGCTGTCCAGGCCTCGCACAGGAAGTGCTCGCTGGGGTCCGAGGGCTGCCCGATGCCCACCAGGTTGGAGGCGGCGATCTTGAACTCGTAGGACGCGCCCTCGGTCAGGCCCTCCACCTGTCAGGTGGGGAGAGTCAGCCACCGCGGGCAGGCGCCGGCCGCTGGCCTGGACACGGAGACAGCGACCGCCAGGCGGGGCTGCCGGCTGCCTAACTGCCCGTCCGGGATCAGGTCACCATGGCCACACCACCCGGCTGCCCGCCACTCACTCACCTGCCTGTCCTCCTCCCGCTGCCTCTCAGAGAGAAAGGAAAACACCCGAGACCCTCCCGGCCCCACGGCCCCAGCCCCATGACCCAGCCCCACGGCCCCAACCCCACAGCCCAGCCCCACGGCCCCAACCCCACGGCCCAGCCCCACGGCCCCAGCCCCACAGCCCAGCCCCACGGCCCCACGGCCCCAGCCCCACAGCCCAGCCCCACGGCCCCAGCCCCATAGCCCAGCCCCACGGCCCCACGGCCCCAGCCCCACAGCCCCAGCCCCACGGCCCCAACCCCACAGCCCAGCCCCACGGCCCCAACCCCACGGCCCAGCCCCACGGCCCCAGCCCCACGGCCCCAACCCCACAGCCCAGCCCCACGGCCCCAACCCCACGGCCCAGCCCCACGGCCCCAGCCCCACGGCCCCAACCCCACAGCCCAGCCCCACGGCCCCAACCCCACGGCCCAGCCCCACGGCCCCAACCCCACGGCCCAGCCCCACGGCCCCACAGCCCCACAGCCCAGCCCCACGGCCCCAACCCCACGGCCCAGCCCCACGGCCCCAGCCCCACGGCCCCAACCCCACAGCCCAGCCCCACGGCCCCAACCCCACGGCCCAGCCCCACAGCCCCACGGCCCCAACCCCACAGCCCAGCCCCACAGCCCCACGGCCCAGCCCCACAGCCCAGCCCCACAGCCCAGCCCCACGGCCCCAACCCCACAGCCCAGCCCCACGGCCCCAACCCCACAGCCCAGCCCCACGGCCCCAATCCCACGGCCCAGCCCCACGGCCCCAGCCCCACGGCCCCAACCCCACAGCCCAGCCCCACGGCCCCAACCCCACGGCCCAGCCCCACAGCCCCACGGCCCCAGCCCCACGGCCCCAACCCCACAGCCCAGCCCCACAGCCCCACGGCCCAGCCCCACAGCCCAGCCCCACAGCCCAGCCCCACGGCCCCAACCCCACGGCCCAGCCCCACGGCCCCAGCCCCACGGCCCCAACCCCACAGCCCAGCCCCACGGCCCCAACCCCACAGCCCAGCCCCACAGCCCCACGGCCCAGCCCCACAGCCCAGCCCCACAGCCCAGCCCCACGGCCCCAACCCCACAGCCCAGCCCCACGGCCCCAACCCCACAGCCCAGCCCCACGGCCCCAACCCCACAGCCCAGCCCCACGGCCCCAATCCCACGGCCCAGCCCCACGGCCCCAACCCCACAGCCCAGCCCCACGGCCCCAACCCCACGGCCCAACCCCACAGCCCCACGGCCCCAGCCCCACGGCCCCAACCCCACAGCCCAGCCCCACAGCCCCACGGCCCAGCCCCACAGCCCAGCCCCACAGCCCAGCCCCACGGCCCCAACCCCACGGCCCAGCCCCACGGCCCCAGCCCCACGGCCCCAACCCCACAGCCCAGCCCCACGGCCCCAACCCCACAGCCCAGCCCCACGGCCCCAATCCCACGGCCCAGCCCCACGGCCCAGCCCCACGGCCAAGCCCCACAGCCCCAACCCCACGGCCCCAATCCCACAGCCCGGCCCCACAGCCCCATGGCCCCAGCCCCACGGCCCAGCCCCACGGCCCAGCCCCATGGCCCAGCCCCACGGCCCAGCCCCACAGCCCCATGGCCCCAGCCCCACGGCCCAGCCCCACACCCCAGCCCCACAGCCCCATGGCCCCAGCCCCACGGCCCAGCCCCACGCCCCAGCCCCACGGCCCAGCCCCATGCCCAGCCCCACGGCCCAGCCCCACGGCCCCGGCCCCCGAGCCCCGGCCGCACGGCCCCGGGAGGCGGTGCTGTGTCACGGCTCTGTCCCCGCGGAGTGACGGCGCCCGGCGCCCGCACGCACCGTCAGGAGCCGCTCCCGCACGGGCGCGGTGTTGACCTCGTGCCAGCTGCGGTGCTGGGCCTCGCGCCTGTCCACGAAGTAGCCCAGCACGGGCGCGCCCCCGCTGAACCGGGGCTCCTTCCAGCCCAGCGTCATGGAGCGGCCGTCGCAGCTCAGCAGCGTGATCCCGACCGGGTGGGAGGGCACGGCTGTGGGGACACCACGTTGGCACGGCCACGGCCCGCCGCCGCCCGCTGCGGCCCACGGGCAGCCACGGGACGTGGCCCCGGGCGCGGCCCCCGCCCCTCTCCCGGCGGCCTCGTCGCCATCTCTGTTTCCCTCTCCTTTCCGGGAAAGTTGGGACACGCCCCCAGAGCCCAGCCGGCGTGCTCAGGGGAGGAGCGTGACCTATGACCCTGGGTAGCGGGCTCGATCCCTGGTATCGATGTGCTGGGGGCAGCTGCTCCGTGATTGCCTTCATCCCTGGCGTATCTCTCTCCCTCTCCCTTCCGCTCTGAAACCAATAAAACCTTTTAAAGTCCTCTCATGTATATTCCCAACAGCCTCCCCTCGGCTATTGGAAGATTCCAGGGCGATGATGGCGTCAGAGCGGCCTGGACCGGGAAACAGGACTCTCCCGCCGACGAGTAAAGCCGGGGGGGCTGGCCCTCCCTCCCCTCCCCCGGTACCTCCTCCATCCCCCTCCCCCCCCAACCCCAGAGGGCCCCAGAGAACCTCCCTGTCCTGCAGGGTCATCTGGGGAGAAGGAGGTCGGGGCTCCCGTGAGAACCCCGCCTGGAGGGGGACCCTCTTCTCTCACAGGCGGAGAGGAGGTGTCTGCTCCCCTTCACCAACGCTGAGTCGCTACATGGGGCGCCCTCTGCTCCCTGAGACTCAGGTGAACGGCCAGCAAGCTCCTCTTCTCAGAGGAAAGAACCTAGCCCCTGCCGAGACCGGTGTGGCTCAGTGGATAGAACGTCGGCCTGTGGACTGAAAGGTCCCGGGTTCGATTCCAGTCAAGGGCATGTACCTTGGTTGCGGGCACATCCCCAGTAGGGGGTGTGCAGGAGGCAGCTGATCGATGACTCTCTCTCATTGATCTTTCTAACTCTCTATCCCTCTCTCTTCCTCTCTGTAAAAAATCAATAAAATATATTTAAAAAAATAAAATAAATAAAATTTTTTTAAAAAGAACCTAACCCCTGGCCCTCAGCTCCCAGCTCCCGGGGTACAGGGTGAGGACATAAGCATGGTCCTGGGCTCCCCGGATGCCCTGAGCTGTCTGGCTGCAAACTGTTATCCTAACCCGCACACAGGAGCCTGTGAGCGGGTCCCGCAGAGCCCCACGTTCTCTGGGGGCGACTCACGCCACCCTCTCTCGGCGACGCTGCCCACGCAGCACACGTGTGTGTCATGCAGAAGCCCCCCCCCCCCAGCAGGAGGACACGGAGCCGGCGGACTCACTGAGCGCGGCCTGAACCTTGATGGGGTCCGACTCCTGCGAGTTCTCGCTGGTGCCCACGGCGTTCACGGCTTTCACGCGGAAGATGTACTGCTCGCCCGTGGTCAGGCCGTGCACCACGAACCTGGGGAGACAGGGCGTGGCAGACGCGTGGCCTTCCCCCTTCACCAAGACAGGCCGCCATGGGGCTCGGGAGGGTTTTCTAAGTTAGTGATTCTCTCTCATCACTGATGCTTCTATCCCTACCTCTATCGCTCCCTGAAATCAATAAAAGTATATTTAAAATATATATACACTGAGTGGCCAGATGATGATGATGATGATCTCTGAACGCATAATAATCTGGCCACTCAGTGTCTATCCTATATAAAAAGTTTATATTCAAATTGTCCCTTGACCAAGAGTTTGACCAGCAGGCATACCGGTTAACCGCCCATGTCCCTTCCCCCTGGCCAGGCTGGCTGGACCCCACCCAGGCATGAATTCATATACGTATTAGAGGCCCGGTGCATGAATTCACACACACACACACACACACACACACACACTCTGAGTGGCCAGATTATTTTGTGTTCAGAGATAATAATCTGGCCACTCAGTGTACAAGTGTGTGTATGTGTGTGTGTGTGTGTGTGTGTATTATTTTTTAAAGACCTCAGCTCAGGTGCTTTGCCTGTGGTAAGAGCTCAGTAAATGTATAATTGGTCATTTAAATTACAATGTGTAAAGCGCCGTGGGTCTATGGAGCCTGCAGCATGGTAACCGCCGGTAACCCTCCGCCAGAGGACTGTGCGGAGGGCTTTGCTCTGAGACAGCCTCTGGGGTCCAGCTAAGGACGGAGTAAAACTGTCCCCTCCGCAGTGACCCTCATCTTTCCCTCCCACAGCGCGCCCAAGTGTCTTCGTAAAAAAACAAAGAAGTTTGGAAGGAATGACAGCTGAGCCAGAATCGGTAACGCGGCTCCGGGGACCGCGTGCCCTGGGGACCCCGCCTCACTGGGACGCCCCCGCCCGCTCCGCGCGAAGCGGGGGAATGGATGGCGGGCGGAGATGGGGGTGCTGGCGTCCCTCCGGGGAGGAGCCAGGCCCCAGGATCCGTCCTGGTTGCCGCCGGAGAAGGGACGGCCAGGGATGTGAACGGAGCCATCTCAAACGCTCAGAAAGTTAAAATGGGGAAATAAAACCCTTCCACATCAGGGCTGCTGTTCTCACTCTCCATTCCAGGCAGATCAGAAGTGCCGGTGAGGCCGTGACTGCGGTCACAGGCGCTAGGGACGAGCTCACCGAATGCAAACCCATCCCCCGTGGGAAAGAGACGGGCTCGGCGTGTACGGCCGCCTCCGAAGGCTCCCCCGCGTGGCTCCCGGCTCCGTTTTGCATCTTGCCCTTTGCCCGCAGGCAGCGGCCCGGGGCCTCGGGGGGTGGGGAGCGGGAAGGGACGCACTTGTTGTAGCCGATGGGCTTGTGGTTGCAGGGCTCCCACACGTTGGAGCCCACCACGCAGCAGTCCACGTAGTAGCCGAGCAGGTCCTCGTGGTGCTTGGGCCGGTCCCACTCCACCACCACCGACGACTTCGTGTCCCGGGAGACGAGGACCCGGCCCGGCGCCGAGGGGGCGACTGCGCGGGGGAGACGGCGGGGACACAGTCAGGGATACGGGCGTTCCGGGGACACGCCACGGCCTCCCAGCCCACCACCTCCCCGTCCACGTCCGGGCCTTCAGGTAAAACGTGGACCAGGAGGAGGAGCGGGCGGGCGAACCCTCCGAGGGCCCAGGGGTGCCAGCCGGGCGTCTCCGTCCTCCGAGGCCCCGCCTGACCCCACGGAAAAGGGGGACAATCTCCCATCCCTCCACCCGGACGGTGAGGGACCTTCGGGGACACGGACGTTTTGGCTGAGCGGGTAGGAACTTCGCTGAGATAGAGGACGGCCGAGGGCAAGGCAGTCCGTCACCGCCCGTCCTGGGCATCTCTGACGGAACTCAGGCTCAAACCACGAGTTCACCAGGACGGTGCTCGGCTAACTCGCTAGTCCACAGAGCGGCTAACCGCGGCTAGCAAGCCACGTTTGCCGACCGCTGGCCTAGGGCTTTGCACCTCCTCTGGCATCTGGCATCGCCAGAGTGGGGACCTCAACCAGACAGACAAATACTCCAGTCCATCCAGGGACTGGGATGTTTTATAAACATAATTTTTATTGGCTTCAGAGAGAAAAGGAGAGGGAGAGAGAGGGGGAAACATCTATGATGAGAGGGGATCACGGATCGGCTGCCTCCTGCACGCCCCCCACTGGGGATGGAACCCGCAACCCGGGCCTGCGCACCGACCGGGGATCACACTGTGACGCACTGGTTCCTGGTCGATGCTCAGCCCCGGAGCCGTGCCAGCCCGGGGGGACTGGGTTTCTAAAGTGACCACTGCCTAAACGTGTCACCCATTCCTCAGTTCCCACGACGAGGCTCGGGAGAAACGCTGAGAAAGGGCCAAAGGGAGGCCCGGGAGCTCCTCTCTGGTCACGTGAATGACAGCTCCTGTGCGGGGCTAGTGTTTTCACCGCCCAGAGCCGCGGGCCCGCCCCGTCCCGCTCAGGCCCCCTGAACCCTGGACACCCGCCCTGTCCCGCTCAGGCCCCTGAACCCTGGACACCCGCCCCGTCCCGCTCAGGCCCGTCCTAACCCCGGGCCTTCGCCCCGTCCCACTCACCCGCCCCGTCCTGCTCAGGCCGTCCTGACCCCGGGCCCCCACCCCATCCCACTCAGGGCCCCTGAGCCCGGGCCCCCGCCCCGTCCCGCTCAGGCCGTCCTGAGTCCAGCCGGGGGTCACTGCTTAGGCCCGTCCTGACCCCAGGCCCCCGCCCCGTCCCGCTCAGGCCGTCCTGAGCCCAGCCAGGGGTCACCGCTCACCCGTGGTCTCCTGGGCCTGGATGGGGGGCGTGATCTCCGACGGGTCGCTCAGCCCGTGCTTGTTGGCAGACAGAACCCGGAACACGTAGGGCTTCCCCTCGGCGAGGTCGAAGACGGCATAGCGCGGCGACCGGACCGCCGTCTGGGCATTGACCCGCTGCCAGCTGCCGCTGCCCACCATGGACTGCGGGGAGAGGGGTGTGACCGTGGAGGGGTGTGACCGTGGACTGTGGGGAAAGGGGTTGTGACCATGGACTGCGGGGAGAGGGGCTGTAACGGGGCCGTGACGGCCCCCCCTCCGCCAGCTGGTCAGAGGGAACCAGGAACTGCCACAGAGGACCTGCCAAGGTGCCGCGGCCAGGGCGGTCATGCCAGACGCTGACACAGCGCTTCGAGCGCAAAGGACAGACAGCGGGAGGCGGGATCCACGGCATGTGCAGAGGGTGTGAGGTTTGTTGGGTGTGTGTGTGCATGTGTGTACCTGTGTGTATGTGCATGCATGCGTGTGTGTTCGTGTGTGGGGGTGTGTGCGTGTATTTGTGTGTGTGTGTGTGTGTGTGTGTGCATGTGTGTCTGTGTGTCACATGTGTGTTCCAGGGCCACAACACATCGGCTATTTCTTTCCTTTTTTGTTGTTTTTGCTGCTGTTGTTGGTCTTCACCCAAGGATATTTTTCCATTGTTTTTTAGGGAGTGTGGGGAAGGGCGGGGAGAGAAGCATCGATGTGAGAGAGACACATCAACTGGCTGCCTCCCCACAGGCACCCCAACCAGAAGGGGCATCCAGCCCGCAATGAGGTGCACACCCTTGACCAGAATCGAACCCATAACCCTCCGGTCCCCGGGCGGACACTCTAACACTGAGAACGCCTGGTCAGGGCCCCAGCTGGCCAGTGTCTGACCAGAGCAGCTGCCTGGCCGCGGCCACGGGAGCGTGGACCCTCTCCTGGCCACACCATGGCCACGGGCTTCTGAACAAATCCTCCCGGGCCCGGCCGCTGGTGTCTAGGGGAAGACCACGTCCGGGGCCGCCCTATAGGTGGGGGCTCAGCCTCCTGACGGGAGGGGCGGGGCGGGACGGGCTTGCTCAGGGGGGGACGCGGGGGGCGGGGAGGGAGTGGGGGTCGGGGGGGCAGAGCCGGGCCAGTCCCCGGAGGCCGGGGACCTCGCTCATCACCCACAGGTGCCGGCAGGAGCCTCCCTCCCAGAACGGACGGGCGTCTCTGTGACGGACTCGGGGGCCCCCGCTGGCAGAGCGGCCCAGTGACAGGAGGTCTCGGGATGGGGCGTACCTTCTCGATGAAGTAGGTCAGGGGCTCCCGGCCCCGGGGTGTGGGGGGATCCCAGCTGAGTACCACGTAGGTCCTGCTGACCTCCGAGGCGTGCACGTTGGTGGGCGGCCCCGGGATCAGCACGTCGCCTGCAGGGGAGATAGCGGCGAGCGCGGGTGAGCCTAGCCCAGGTGAGGCCCCAGAGGGGCCGAGCGTCCATGTGGTTAGTGCACGTCATAGCAAGCGGTTGAGTGGCCTTAGCATATCGTTAGCATATGTCGCTTCGATTGGTTGAACAGCCAACTGGACGACCCGACCCTTAGCGTGTTAGGCTTTTATTATATAGGACGTTCATGCTTTGTCCTCTGACTCTGGGCCCAACTGAAATCTTTGGATTTTGGACCAATAACGCTAGATGCCCCTTCTCGGGAAGTCAACTTCTCTGGACGTCTGTGGGAGAACTGTGAAGAAGCGTGTAAGGCTAACAGGAGCATGATTTGACGGGGAAGGCCAGTCCGCTTAGGGAAATGTTAGAAGTAAAGCTTATGCCCAGACAGCACTGAGCCCTCACTCAGGAACGGACGGAGTGAGAGGGGAGCAGGCTCCTGCCATCCTCAGGCCTCAGGGTCGGTTTGGTGGCTTCTCTCTGTCCCCAAAAGAATGCGTCCCTGGACCCCACATAACACAGCAGTGAGTGTCCACGGCGGCCACATATGGACCCCCATCCTTGCTCCCTCCTTCCGTCTGGCATGGTTTCCAGCTTCCCGGGCCTTACGCCTGCAGGCCGGCCCCCTGGTGCTAATTCACCTGTAAGACTGTCCCTGTCACACAGCACATTCCCCCTCTCTCCTGCCTCCAATGGCGACCTCAGTCCCCGGGGGGTGAGGGCGGCTTACCTTCAAGCTCATCCTGAGAGATCACAATCTCTTTATCTTCCCCCAAGCGGACGGCTGCAGAGAGAAAGGGTGCTGCTAAGTTTGACACCAAAAGGTCGCTTGAAAAAAGCACTATCTTGCCCCCGGGTGTGGCTCAGAGATTCCCGGTCAGGACACAGGCCCGGGTTGCGGGATTAATGACCAGAAGGGGGCGTGCAGGAGGCAGCCGGTCAGTGATTCTCTCCCATCACAGATGTTTCTCACTCTCTCTCTCCCTCCCCTTCCTCTCCGACATCAACAGAAACATTTAAAAAGCACCATCTCCCTCGCTGCTAGGAGGCACGCGTGGCCTTTGCTCCCATGAGGACGGCATGCTGCCTGCCCTGAGATCCTCGGGGGAAATGGTCCTGACAACATTCAGCACTTGCAGCTCTTTATTATTATTATTATTATTATTATTATTTTAAAATATATTTTATTGATTTTTTACAGAGAGGAAGAGAGAGGGATAGAAAGTTAGAAAAATCAATGAGAGAGAGTCATCAATCAGCTGCCTCCTGCACACTCCCCACTGGGGATGTGCCCGCAACCAAGGTACATGCCCTTGACCAGAATCAAACCTGGGACCTTTCAATCTGCAGGCAGATGCTCCATCCACTGAGCCACACCGGTCAGGGCAGCACTTGCAGCTCTTTACAGTGGAGTGAGAGGCCATGCAGGTAAGGGACACGCAGGGGCTCCCTTAAGGGCATAACTAGGGTCCCATCCCATTAGGGAGCCTGCATTGTGTAAAACTGAAATTCCAGAACAGAGTGGCTAGGTTTCCACCCCTGCCCCCTCCTGTGATGTAACTACACCCTCCGTGGGCCTGGCAAAGCCCAGTTCTCCGGGAACCGGATTCCGGTGGAGAGAGGCAGGAGGGCACCCTGAGGAATACACCGTGGCCTGCCTCCACGCCCCCAGGGCACTCACAGGAGCCACGGGGGACCACGGAGGCCACGGGAGGCTGTGGGAGACATGGGAGGCCACGGGAGGCCATGGGAGACCACGGGAGGCCACGGGAGACTATGGAGGCCACGAGAGGCCACGGGATACATCGGAGGCCACTGGACACCACAGAGACCACGAGAGTTCCGGGGAGACCACGGATGCCATGGGAGGCCCGGGGGGATCACAGAGGCCACAGGAGGCCATGGGAGACATAGGGGGCCACGGGAGACCATGGGAGGTCATGGGAGACACAGGAGGCCACGGAGACCTCGGGGGGCCACGGGGTGACAGGGGAGACACGGGAGGCCACGGGAGACCACGGGACACCTTGGCCCTCTCTGGCCCTCCCACCCATGACCATGTCCTGAGGCTCAGACGCCGTCGGGGCAGGGAGAAAGGAAGACTCATGCAGCACGGCCCCCTGTGCCCCGGTCCGAGCCGGACCTGACCCTTTAGGGACCCACCGTGTAACCTCTGGAGGTCGGCGGGGTCGAGGGCGGCCACGGCCTCCGAGGCGCGGGACGGCCGGCTGACGCCGGCGCTGTTGATGGCGCGGACGCGGAACTCGTAGGACCGGCCCTCCAGCAGCCCCGTCACCGGGTACTTGCAGACTTTGACGGGGGCGTCGTTGCACTGCACCCAGTTGTTGGTTCCCACCTCACACCTTCAGAGAGAAGAGAGGCAAGAGTAGCAGCTGCATCATAAAAGATCAACATAAAATGTATTTTTTTTTAAGAAGGAATCCACTCTCTTTTCCCTACTTAAGCAGAATTGTTGATGAAAGTCCTCTGGCCCACACGTGCTAACCTGCTGCAGCCGAGTTCTGTGTTTGTTTGTTTTTTAATATATTTTATTGATTTTTTACAGAGAGGAGGAGAGAGGGATAGAGAACTAGAAACATCGATGAGAGAAAACATCGACCAGCTACCTCCTGCACACCTCCCACTGGGGATGTGCCTGCAACCAAGGTACATGCCCTTGACCGGAATCGAACCTGGGACCCTTCAGTCCGCAGGCAGATGCTCTATCCAGTGAGTCAAACCGGTTTCGGCCGAGCTCTGTGTTTTTATCGGGGGGTTTTAAATATGTTTTTACTGATTCCAGAGAGAGGGCAGGAGAGGAAGAGAGATGGAAACATCCATGATGAGAGAACCATAGATTGGTTGCCTCCTGCACGCCCCCCACTGGGGACTGAGCCCACAACCCGGGCCTGTGCCCTGACCGGAAATTGATACTGGACCTCCTGGTTCATCGGTCGACGCTTAGCCGCTGAGCCACACCAGCTGGGCTGTGTCTTTATCTTTCTAGTGGGGGATTATTACCCGGGAAGGTGCGTGAAGCCACATAGCCAGAGAGTTGGGGAAATGATCAAACGTCGCAGGAAAACCAAAAACAGCTCTTGTTTTCTGCTTTTCTAATTCCAGGTAAACCCTGACCGACCCCCGCTGTGCTTCAGGTCTGACTCCAGGGACGGGAATACACCCTGACACGAGCATTTCAGCTAAACAAGGAGCTTGGTTAACTGATTCTGGTCAGGGCACCGGCCCCGGGCTGTGGGCTCCATCCCCTGTAGAGGGCGTACAAGAGCAGCCAATCAATGATCCTCTCTCTCCTCGTGGATGTTTCTCTCCCTCTCCCTCTCCCTTCCTCCCTGACATCAATTTACAAATCTATTTGGAGAGTGGTGTCGTGAGCCGATTGCAGGACACCTGGTCCAATACCGTGTCCGCGTACCTCAGGGAGCATTCCGGAACCCCCGCCTTGAGAGCCGAGGCACTCACCGGTCGACGAAGTAGCCGATGACGGCGCTCTCGGAGGTGGTGTTGGGCGGCTTCCAGGTGACAATGACGTAGTCGCGGTTGGCGTCGTGGCACCGCACGTCCACGGGCGCGCCCGGAGCCCCCGTGACCAGCGGGTCCGCGTCTGGGGGGAGGGGAGGGGGCTGTGATGGAGGCTCTGGGTGGGACATCGTACAGCCTGGGGGGCCGGGCCCCGTGGCGCCGTGGCTGAGTGTCGGCCTTTGAACCAGGAGGTGACGGTTTGATACCCGGTCAGAGCCCACGCCCAGTTGTGGGCTCCATCCGCAGTGCGGGGCCTGCGGGAGGCAACCGATCGACGTGCTGCTCTCACATCAGTGTTTCTCTCTGTCTCTCCCTCTCCCGCTCTCTCTCAAAAAACAAAAATAAAAATGGGGGAAATTCACAGAAGAAACAATAGCAAAAATGGGGCCTTTTCAGCAGCTGGGAGTGTGACCATGGAAGCTTAGATATTTCAAAGTCCTTGGAGGACAGGAACCCGCTGAGCTGTTTTCAGAGAGTTCTGAGCACACGTGTGGGCCCCCCGCCCCCCGCCCGCTCATCCCGCTGGGCGTGCCTGAGCAGGGCGGCCGGCCGTTCTGAAGCTGAACAACAGCTGGGGACCCCGGATCCATGGAGACCTCGGTGCCGAGTCCATGGGAATCGGGGACCTGGGGTGCCTCCCCCCCACCCTGAGCCTCCTGCTCCTGCTCCGTCCTCAGCGACTGGAAGCTGAGGCTCTGGACATGGAGCCAACATATCCTTTCAGAGTAACCGGGGCGCCTGGGACAGGTAACCATCACCACCGCTGCCGCCCGCCCGCCTCTCCCCGGGGTCCCCCCGCCCCCGGCCCAGGCCCGGAGCCCCCAGCCCGCCTCTCCCCGGGGTCCCCCCCTCCCCCCAGCCCAGGCCCAGAGCCCCCAGCCCGCCTCTCCCCGGGGACCCCCTGCTCCCCGGGGTCCCCCCCTCCCCCCAGCCCAGGCCCAGAGCCCCCGGCCCGCCTCTCCCCGGGGTCCCCCTGCTCCCCGGGGTCCCCCCCTCCCCCCGGCCCAGGCCCGGAGCCCCCTGGTCCGCTCCTCCCCGGGGTCCCCCCGCCCCCCGCCCGGCCGGACCTCTGACGAAGAGGAAGGCGCGGTGCTCGCTCACGCCGCCGCGGGACAGCACGCGCAGGGTGTAGAGGCCCTCGTCGTCCTTGCTGAGCTGGCTGAAGGACAGCGCCGCCTGGCCCTCCCCGAAGAACATGCGCGTCCACGGCGACTCCCTCAGCAGCACGTCTGCGGGGCGGGGGGGGCGGGGGGGCCAGCCACGGAGCGCCCACCGGGCCCCGCACCCCTGCCCACATCCCCCTGCCCACATCCCTCAGCAGCACGTCTGCGGGGGGCGGGGGGGGGGTCAGCCACGGAGCGCCCACCGGGCCCCGCCCCCGGGCCCCGCACCCCTGCCCACATCCCTCAGCAGCACGTCTGCGGGGGGGAGGGGGGGTGTCAGCCACGGAGCGCCCACCGGGCCCCGCCCCCGGGCCCCGCACCCCTGCCCGCTGTGCCCACCGTGCCCACATGGGGCGCCCCGGGCTCTGCGGACCGAGAGCCGGTCACAGCCCACGGGGAAGCGAGGCCTCGGCGGGCTCGCGGGACGCCGCCCGGGCCAGGGGCCACGCCGGCGAGAAGAGCGAGGCCCCGGGCCGGTGTGGCTCAGTGGACAGTGCCCCGGCCCGTGGACCGGAGGGTCTGGGGCCCAGTTCCAACCAGGGCACCTACCTCTGCGGCAGGCTCTACCCCGGCTCCGGTCTGACGGATCTCTGTCTCTCCCCCTCCCTCCGCTCTCTCTGAGTCACTGGGCGATAGCACCGGCTGAGGATTCACAGCAGCGCCAGTGCTGGTCCCCCCCCCCCGCCGTGCAGGGAGGCCCCGGGCGCCGGCTCACCGTCCCGGTACCACTCGACCCGCGGCTGCACGCGCTTCAGGTCCGGCGTCACCAGCAGCGTGCACTTCAGCGTGACCGTCTCGCCCTCTCTCCGGAAGGTCACCCCGAACTTCTCCAGGAACTGGACCTCGAAGTGGGTGTACGGGACCACGGACGGCAAGGGCACTGCGGAGGGAGGGAGGGAGGGACGGTCAGGGAAGGCCCACGGCTCAGGCACGGGACACACTCACCTCCACAGGAGAGAAAGGGACACACGCCCACGTCCTCCTGGGACACAGGGACACACGTCCACGTCCTCCTGGGACACGGGGACACACGTCCACGTCTGCCTGGGACACGGGGACACACGCCCACGTCCTACTGGGACAGGGGACACACGCCCATGTCCTCCTGGGACAGGGGGACACACGCCCACGTCCTCCTGGGACAGGGGGACACACGCTCACGTCCTCCTGGGTCACGGGGACACACGCCCACGTCCTCCTGGGACACGGGGACACATGCTCACGTCCTCCTGGGACACGGGGACACACGCTCATGTCCTCCTGGGTCACAGGGACACGCTCACCTCCACAGGAGAGAAAGGGGACACACACCCACGTCCTCCTGGGACACAGGGACACACGCTCACATCCTCCTGGGACACGGGGACACACGTCCACGTCCTCCTGGGACACGGGGACACATGCTCACGTCCTCCTGGGACACGGGGACACACGCTCATGTCCTCCTGGGTCACAGGGACACGCTCACCTCCACAGGAGAAAAAGGGGACACACATCCACGTCCTCCTGGGACACGGGGACACACGCCCACGTCCTCCTGGGACACAGAGACACACGCTCACATCCTCCTGGGACACGGGGACACACACTCACTTCCACAGGAGAAAAAGGGGACACACGTCCACGTCCTCCTGGGACACGGGGACACATGCTCACGTCTGCCTGGGACATGGGGACACACGCTCACCTCCACAGGAGAAAAAGGGGACACACACCCACGTCCTCCTAGGACACAGGGACACACGCTCACATCCTCCTGGGACACGGGGACACACGCCCACGTCCTCCTGGGACATGGGATCACACACTCACATCCACCTGGGACACAGGATCACACGCTCACATCCACCTGGGACATGGCTGCAGAGGAAAGGGAACCACGTGGCATGAGCGATGGGCGGGAGGCGGCGGACACAGGTGTGTCCACGTGGGGGCCTCGCCCGGGACCGTCCGGGCTGGCCGGGTGCGGCTCAGGGCCGGGTCTGCGGCGTCTGCCAGGGCGCGGGCTGGGGAAAGGAACACTGCCCTCCCAGAGGGCGGCCGCGGCCTGTGTCCAGCCAAGGATGTGGTTCAAGCTTTTCCCAACGGAAAGCACCATGGTCCCGCGGGGCGGCACTGCGCACGCGCCCGCAGACGCTGCGGCGTGGAGGGCCTCCGGGAAACTGACCTTTAGAGAATAGCCCGTTAGCCCGGCCGGCCTGGCTCCATTCCTCCAGCGCCAGCCCATGGCCCCGAGATCGCGGCTCGCTGCCCGGTCAGGGCACAGGCCCAGCTGCAGGCTCCATCCCCAGTAGGGGGCGTGCAGGAGGCAGCCGGTCCGGGATTCTCTCTCATCGCTGATGTTTCTCTCTCTCTCCCTCTCCCTTCCTCGCTGAAATCAGCACAAACCTATATAGTAGTAGTAATAATAATAATAATAATAATAAATTTTAAATGAAGCGCTGTGTCAGGATATACTTTTCTGCCTAAAAGGAGGGAAAGCCGACTTACAGCCGATCGGGAGTCCCATCGAGCGGATCGGCTCCTCTTCCCCCCGGAACCCTGCAAGGCAACGGGGGTGGCAGAGAGGCCGAGGGTGGGGGGGCGTGCTACCCTCCCCTCCCCGTCCCCAACCCCGACCCCTCCCCGTCCCCGACCCCGACCCCGACCCCTCCCAGACCCATCCCCCTCCCCGTGCCAGACCCCTCCCCCTCCCCGTCCCAGACCCCTCCCCCTCCCCATCCCCGACCCCTCCCCATCCCCCTCCCTAACCCATCCCCCTCCCCATCCCCGACCCCTCCCCATCCCCCTCCCTAACCCATCCCCCTCCCCATCCCCCTCCCTAACCCATCCCCCACCCTGTCCCAGACCCCTCCCCCTCCCCGTCCCAGACCCATCCCCCTCCCTGACCCTGACCCCTCCCCCTCCCTGTCCCCGACCCCTCCCCCTCCCCGTCCCCGACCCATCCCCCTCCCCGTCCCAGACCCCGACCCTCCCCTCCCCGTCCCCGACCCCTCCCCTCCCCTCCCCGACCCATCCCCCTCCCCATCCCCGACCCCTCCCCCTCCCCGTCCCCGACCCCTCCCCCTCCCCGTCCCCGACCCATCCCCCTCCCCGTCCCAGACCCTTCCCCCTCCCCATCCCCGACCCCTCCCCATCCCCCTCCCTAACCCATCCCCCTCCCCATCCCCGACCCCTCCCCATCCCCCTCCCTAACCCATCCCCCTCCCCATCCCCGTCCCTGACCCATCCCCCACCCTGTCCCAGACCCCTCCCCCTCCCCTTCCCAGACCCCTCCCCCTCCCCGTCCCAGACCCATCCCCCTCCCTGACCCTGACCCCTCCCCCTCCCTGTCCCCGACCCCTCCCCCTCCCCGTCCCCGACCCATCCCCCTCCCCGTCCCAGACCCCGACCCTCCCCTCCCCGTCCCCGACCCCTCCCCTCCCCTCCCCGACCCCTCCCCGTCCCCGACCCCTCCCCCCCCCGCCCCGGGCACTGGCTCACTTTTCACCACCACGGCCGCGTTGGTGGACGCCTGCCCGTGCACGTTGGTGGCCACGGCGGAGTACGTGGCCGTGTCGTCGAAGTCCGCCCTGGGAGAGAAAGGGCCAGCGTCGGCCATTCCCCAGGAGCGGGCCGGCCTCTGCACACGGCGGCCCGAGAGCCGCCAGGCGGCCTTGGTCCTCGTTCCCGAAAGCCGTGCCTCGGGACACCGCCAGCTCTGTCCGGAGACCGTGTGTCTGCACCCACACCGTGCGCGGATTCATGCACGGTCCTGAGGCCTGGCCGGCAATCGGGGCCGATCAGGTTCCCGCCTCCCTGCCTCCCCCTCCCCTCACTCCCTCAGTGCCCGGCCGCGGCCACCACTGGTCACCGCCACGGTCCATGCCGCCCCCTGGTGGTCGAACTCCCCGTCTGCCGGTCAAACTCCCAAAGGGACAGTTGCATATTAGCCTTTTGTTCTACAGGCTGCACAGTAGGTGCTGTTTTTGTTACCCCTCACCCAAGGATATTTCCTCCATTTGTTTGTAGAGAGAGTGGAAGGGAGGGGGAGAGACAGGCAGAGAAATATGGATGTGAGAGAGACACCGTGATTGCTGCCTCCTACACGCACCCAGACCAGGGCCAGGGATGGAGCCTGCATCCGAGGCACGTGCCCTTGACCAGAATCAAACCTGGAATCCTTCCGTCTGCCGGCCAGGGCGCTAACCGCTGAGCAAGCTGGCCGGGACTAAACAGTGTGTATCTAAAGCTGCTCGAATACACTGAGTCCCTCACTTCACTCAGGGGACTCTGTGGTTAGACAAAACAATGCCTCTGAAAATGCTCTGCATCTTTAAGGATCCTCACGAGGATACTTGTCCATTGGTTCTTAGGGAGACTGGCGGAGAGAGGGGAAGTCAGAGAAACGCCGATGTGAGAGAAACACACTGATTGGCTGTCTCCTGCACAGGCCAGACCAGGGCCCCGGCCAGGGAGGAGCCTGCAGCTGAGGTGCATGCCCTTGACCAGCATTGAACCCGGGACCCTTTGGTCCACTGGCCGACAGTGCCCACTGAGCACACAGGCCAGGCTGAGTGGCTCTTGCCTGTCCTTCACAGAAAGCACCCACTGAACTCCTGGACCCCAAGGTCAAAGACGCACTTTGGTCCCCTCCGGCCTCGGGCGTACGGGTCTCTGAGCTCTGAGGACCGGATTCGTTGCTCCTGTGCCCCCCCCCAGCCCCTCAGGGTGTGCGAGGAGGGCGGGGGGGGGGGGAGGGGGGAAGAGCTGCCTCCGGGAGCCAGGCGGAGCCCTGCTAAGCTCCCTGAATCCCCGCCCCAGCTCCTGGGGCTTTAACCTGCTTTTCACCGGCTCTGCGTTACCAGGGAGAGCCCTAGCACTCAGCACCGGAGCTCCCCAATTAGCACCGGGCGCTCCCAATTAGCGCCCCGCGGGCGGGCGGAGTGAGGAGCAGCTGGGCCGACAACTGGGAGCCGGCCCCCCCTCCGTGCAGGGCCTGTGCGGCCTGTGCCTGTGCTCCCGCCGGCGTGTGCACGGGCTACAGCTCCCCAAGCCTTCCGACCCCCTGCCTGCCCCCCCCCCCGCTCTCCCCGGGGCCGGAGGCTCTGGCGGCCCTGCCGCTCCCTCTGCGCTCGGTGACGGCCGTGCACGGGGTGGCCGTCGGCAGAGGTCAGGGGCGGCTATAAATAAACGCACCTGTGCGGGCGGGAGCCCACACCCTGGACTGGGTGCCGGGAGGGCGGGCCCTGGGCAGAGGGAGGGCGGGGAGTGGGAAGGGCGGGCGGACGGTGAGGGCACGTTGCTTAGCTAAGCAGCTCGCCCTGCGGTGACCCGGGGACGGGGTGCTGGCAGGTGCCTCCCTGCACTGGGACCGGTGCTCCCCCCTCCGAGGCCGCCCAGCCCCGGCTCCTCTTGGAGAAACAGCCGGCGGTGACAGCCACGGTCAGGTTCCTATCTGGACGGCTCCCAGGACGGCAGGGGCCAGGCAGATGTCCAAGGGGGGGCGAGGCCCCCGTGTGGAGGTGGGAGTAGAGTAGGGGCGAGGTGGAGGTGGGGTGGGGTGGAGGGAAGGTAGGGTGCAGAGGGGTGAGGTGGGAGGGGGTGGAGGGAGGGGTAGGGTGCAGTGGGGTGAGGTGGGAGGGGGTGGAGGGAGGGGTAGGGTGCAGTGGGGTGAGGTGGGAGGGGGTGGAGGGAGGGGTAGGGTGCAGAGGGGTGAGGTGGGAGGGGGTGGAGGGAGGGGTAGGGTGCAGAGGGGTGAGGTGGGAGGGGGTGGAGGCAGGGGTAGGGTGCAGAGGGGTGAGGTGGGAGGGGGTGGAGGGAGGGGTAGGGTGCAGTGGGGTGAGGTGGGAGGGGGTGGAGGGAGGGGTAGGGTGCAGTGGGGTGAGGTGGGAGGGGGTGGAGGCAGGGGTAGGGTGCAGTGGGGTGAGGTGGGAGCGGGTGGAGGGAGGGGTAGGGGTGCAGTAGGGTGAGGTGGGAGGGGGTGGGGGAGGGGTAGGGTGCAGTGGGGTGAGGTGGGAGGGGGTGGAGGGAGGGATAGGGTGCAGTAGGGTGAGGTGGGACGGGGTGGAGGGAGGGGTAGGGGTGCAGAGGGGTGAGGTGGAGGTAGGAGTGGAGGGAGGGGTAGGGGTGCAGTGGGGTGAGGTGGGAGGGGGTGGAGGCAGGGGTAGGGTGCAGAGGGGTGAGGTGGGAGGGGTGGAGGGAGGGGTAGGGTGCAGTGGGGTGAGGTGGGAGGGGGTGGAGGGAGGGGTAGGGTGCAGAGGGGTGAGGTGGGAGGGGGTGGAGGGAGGGGTAGGGTGCAGTGGGGTGAGGTGGGAGGGGGTGGAGGGAGGGATAGGGTGCAGTGGGGTAAGGTGAGAGGGGGTGGAGGCAGGGGTAGGGTGCAGTGGGGTGAGGTGGGAGGGGGTGGAGGGAGGGGTAGGGGTGCAGTGGGGTGAGGTGAGAGGGGGTGGAGGGAGGGGTAGGGTGCAGTGGGGTGAGGTGGGAGGGGGTGGAGGCAGGGGTAGGGTGCAGTGGGGTGAGGTGGGAGGGGGTGGAGGGAGGGGTAGGGTGCAGTGGGGTAAGGTGAGAGGGGGTGGAGGCAGGGGTAGGGTGCAGTGGGGTGAGGTGGGAGGGGGTGGAGGCAGGGGTAGGGTGCAGTGGGGTGAGGTGGGAGGGGGTGGAGGGAGGGGTAGGGTGCAGTGGGGTAAGGTGAGAGGGGGTGGAGGGAGGGATAGGGTGCAGTGGGGTAAGGTGAGAGGGGGTGGAGGGAGGGGTAGGGTGCAGTGGGGTGAGGTGGGAGGGGGTGGAGGCAGGGGTAGGGTGCAGAGGGGTGAGGTGGGAGGGGGTGGGGGGAGGGGTAGGGTGCAGTGGGGTAAGGTGAGAGGGGGTGGAGGGAGGGGTAGGGGTGCAGTGGGGTGAGGTGGGAGGGGGTGGAGGCAGGGGTAGGGTGCAGAGGGGTGAGGTGGGAGGGGGTGGGGGGAGGGGTAGGGTGCAGTGGGGTAAGGTGAGAGGGGGTGGAGGGAGGGGTAGGGTGCAGTGGGGTGAGGTGGGAGGGGGTGGAGGCAGGGGTAGGGTGCAGAGGGGTGAGGTGGGAGGGGGTGGGGGGAGGGGTAGGGTGCAGTGGGGTGAGGTGGGAGGGGGTGGAGGGAGGGATAGGGTGCAGTGGGGTAAGGTGAGAGGGGGTGGAGGGAGGGGTAGGGGTGCAGTGGGGTGAGGTGGGGTGGGGTGGAGGGAGGGGTAGGGGTGCAGTGGGGTGAGGTGGGAGGGGGTGGAGGGAGGGGTAGGGGTGCAGTAGGGTGAGGTGGGAGGGGGTGGAGGGAGGGGTAGGGTGCAGTGAGGTGAGGTGGGAGGGGTGGAGGGAGGGATAGGGTGCAGTAGGGTGAGGTGGGAGGGGGTGGAGGGAGGGTAGGGGTGCAGTGGGGTGAGGTGGGGTGGGGTGGAGGGAGGGGTAGGGTGCAGTGGGGTGAGGTGGGAGGGGGTGGAGGGAGGGGTAGGGTGCAGTGGGGTGAGGTGGGAGGGGGTGGAGGGAGGGGTAGGGTGCAGTGGGGTGAGGTGGGAGGGGGTGGAGGGAGGGGTAGGGTGCAGTGGGGTGAGGTGGGAGGGGGTGGAGGGAGGGGTAGGGGTGCAGAGGGGTGAGGTGGAGGTAGGAGTGGAGGGAGGGGTAGGGTGCAGTGGGGTGAGGTGGGAGGGGGTGGAGGGAGGGGTAGGGTGCAGTGGGGTGAGGTGGGAGGGGGTGGAGGGAGGGGTAGGGTGCAGTGGGGTGAGGTGGGAGGGGGTGGAGGGAGGGGTAGGGTGCAGTGGGGTGAGGTGGGAGGGGGTGGAGGGAGGGGTAGGGGTGCAGAGGGGTGAGGTGGAGGTAGGAGTGGAGGGAGCTCCAAGTGAACAAGGAGAGCGTCCCGGGCCCTCCGGGCCCCGCGGAGGAGGGTTAGAATTCCGTGGGAAACGGGACTCGCCCTGGAGTCTCGGAGTCGGTCTGAGCACCAGGCGCCCGTGTCAGGGCCGGAGTCCGAGCGGCAGGGGACGAGGGAGGCCCCACGCTGCTCCCAGCCGCAGGAATCCGGCCGCGCCTCAGGACATTCCTGGGGCTCATGTCACTCCTGTCACAGAGGCTCATCCCTCAGCCGCACCCCCGGCCCGGCCCGGCCCTCCGATCCGATGTCGGGGACTCAGCACATTGGGGAGACAGCTGAGCACAGCCCACGCACCTCCTCCCCTCCTCCCCCCACCCCTGTGCACACCCACCCCCCTCCTGCTCTGCACCTACACCCCAACTCAGACAGGAGCCCTGCCGAGAGCTCCGCTCAGGGCTCCTCTGCCCGTGCACAGCCCAGTGCATGGGCCCGGGTCCGAGCCGCCACCCACGGCCGGCCTGGCACCGGCCCACCGGCCTCGGCCCGGGGCCACGCCTTCAGACCGAGAGCGAACAGCTTTTCTCTTTAAAACAACTGTTCACAGTCCGGCCGGCCGGTGATGTGGGCCCAGGAGCCAGGAGGTCCGGGTTCGATTCCCGGTCAGGGCACAGGCCCGGGCTGCGGGCTCCATCCCCAGGGCGGGCCGTGCGGGAGGCGGCTGGTCGATGATTCTCTCTCAGCCCTGGTGTTTCTCCCTCTCCGCTCCCTTCCTCTCTGAAATCTAAACATAAACAACTTTTTCACAGACGTCCAAGTCAGGGCCTGGGCTTCAGCCCCGGGCCTGAATTATCTACACGGGCACCGTCCTCTCTCCCGGAAAGGATCTGACAGGACTTCCTGTGCACGCGATTTCCGTGTGTTTACAGAACAAGTGTAAAGGCGTGTTCTGTGTCAGTCTCACCGTGAGAAGAGCGCACAGAGAAGCTGACACTTTTATGACCCAACTCCGCCATCACTTTCAGACAGTGACCGGGTCACGGGTTGCGGGCCCAGCCCAGGCCCCAGCGCTGGCCTGAGCTGCGGGACGGTGAGCGTCAGGTTTTGGAGGATAGGGCTGGGGTGGGAGAGGAAGGGTGGGTGCATCATGTGAGGACCTTTTTGTAAAAACAGAGACTGTGCTCACAGAGGACCAGACCAAGCACAGGCACCCGCCTGTGTGCTCAGGGGCTGAGCGTCCCCCTGTGAACCAGGAGGTCCCGGCTCCATTCCCAGTCCTGGCACAGGCCTGGATGTGGGCTCCTCTGCCAGCAGGGGGCATGCACGAGGCAGCCAATCCGTGACTCTCATCACTGATGTTTCTAACTCTATCTCTCCCTTCCTCTCTGCAATCAATAAAAATACATTTTTTTTTTAAAGGACAAGAGCCAAAACCGGTGTGGCTCAGTGGATAGAGCGTCTGCCTGCGGACTGAAGGGTCGCAAGTTAGATTCTGGTCAAGGGCATGTACCTTGGTTGCGGGCACATCCCCAGTAGGGGGTGTGCAAGAGGCAGCTTATCGATCATTCTCTCTCGTCGATGTTTAACTCTCTATCCCTCTCTGTAAATATATATATATATATATATATATATATATATATACACACACACACAAAAGAATAAGAGACCTCACGTTGGTTTAAAAAACCGGACCCTGTGTGCTGTGTCAGGGAAAAGCAAAGCCACTGGGTGAGCATGGGACTAGCTTCTGTTTTCTCTTACTAAGCTGTGCTTCCTACATCTTTCACCTCAGCGCGAGGAGAAAACCGAGGCCGTGCTTCTGTGAAGATTGTGAGCTCAGCCTGCTCAGCCCGGCACAAGACATGGCCACCGTTCCCGGTTACTGTGTTCCCGGCCCCTCAGCCTCTCTGTTCCCGGAGCCCAGAGGGGTGCCCGCCGGCCTGGCCCTGAGGCAGAGCCACGTGCACTGACTCAGAGACCACAATGGCCTGGGCCGCCCGTCCACGGAGAGCGGCCCGGCCTGAGCTGTGGGCACGGGCCGACCTCAGCCCTCACTGTGCATCGTGGCGTGTGCACACGGCCCTGACCTGTGGGTCTCCAGCATGTGCACACGGCCCTGACCCAGGGTCTCCAGCGTGTGCACATGGCCCTGACCTGGGGTCTCCAGCGTGTGCACACAGCTCACCTGTAGATCTCCAGTGTGTGCACACGGCCCTCACCTGTGGATCTCCAGCGTGTGCACACGGCCCTCACCTGTGGATCTCCAGTGTGTACACACGGCCCTCACCTGTGGGGCTCCAGCATGTGCACATGGCCCTCACCTGTGGGTCTCCAGCATGTGCACACGGCTCACCTGTGGGTCTCTAGCATGTGCACACGGCTCACCTGTGGGTCTCCAGCGTGTGCACACGGCCCTCACCTGTGGATCTCCAGCGTGTGCACATGGCCCTCACCTGTGGGTCTCCAGCGTGTGCACACGGCTCACCTGTGGGTCTCTAGCATGTGCACACGGCTCACCTGTGGATCTCCAGCATGTGCACACGGCTCACCTGTGGATCTCCAGCGTGTGCACACGGCCCTCACCTGTGGATCTCCAGCATGTGCACACGGCCCTCACCTGTGGGTCTCCAGCGTGTACACACGGCCCTCACCTGTGGGTCTCCAGCATGTGCACATGGCTCACCTGTGGATCTCCAGCATGTGCACACAGCCCTCACCTGTGGATCTCCAGCGTGTGCACACGGCCCTCACCTGTGGGTCTCCAGCGTGTGCACATGGCCCTGACCCAGGGTCTCCAGCGTGGGCATACGGCCCTGACCCAGGGTCTCCAGCGTGTGCACACGGCCCTGACCCAGGGTCTCCAGCGTGTGCACACGGCTCACCTGTGGATCTCCAGCGTGTGCACACGGCCCTCACCTGTGGATCTCCAGCGTGTGCACACAGCCCTCACCTGTGGATCTCCAGCGTGTGCACTCCGTACTTGCTCTCGATCCTGTACTTGCCGGGCTCGGCAGCTTGGCTGATCAGGACGCCGTCTTTGTACCTGCAGGAGGAGACGGTGCCATGCGAGGGGCTGGGTGTGCCCTCCCCGGTGCCCACGCCGCCTCCGGGGGACGCTCGGGGCCACTCACCACTGCACCACGGGCGTGGGAAAGCCCTGCACGGTGAAGCACAGCTTCACGGACATGCGCTCCCACACCGTGTGCGAGCGCAGCCGCACCAGGATCTCGGGCGCCCGCCGCATCCGCTCCTCGAACACACGGCGCTCCCAGGTCAGCGCGTCCTCCGCCTGCGGGCGCCGGTCCGCGGGGAGAGCGTGAGTTCCCCGAAGCCCACGAACACCCTGTCCGCGTGGGCAGGGCTCCGCCGGAGGCCACGGGCGGCCCAGGACGGCCCTGCTCCCCGCCGACCTACCGCCTGCTGCCTGTCGAGCCGGTCCGCCTGCTGCACGGCGTATCGGTCCAGCTGCGCCCGCGCCTGCGCCCGCGCCTGGGACACGTCGTCCTCCAGCCCCGCCAGCTCCCGCAGGAAGCGCTCCCGCTTGGCCTCGCCGTACAGCGCCGTCTGCGACTCGTACCTGCGGGGAGGGACGGACGCTCAGCCGCCGCCGGACACCGGCCTGCTCACCGGGATGCTCCCCGTCCCAGGCTGTCTGAGCGGGAAGCGGGAAAGCCAGTCAGTCCCTTTTGTCTTTCCTTCAAGGGGCCTCAGGGCGTGATCACACCGCGTGGGAGTGGGGAGAGCCACCAATTAGCTGCCCCGCTGTCCCCTCCTTCCCGCCCCCGAGGGGGTGGACCCCGGCCTCTGTGAGTCCCCCACCCTCACGGGAAGGATTCACAAGACACGAGGCTGGTGGTGAAAATTCCAACTAAACTCCACAACTTAGTCCTGCTGCCTCAGGCGTGACCCTCCGACATACCGGCAAGGCTGAGTGCCGGGCGGGCCGGCTCAGACCTGAGACCAAAGCCAGAGGCACCAGGCGAGGGGCCTGGGGGTGGGTGGGCGTGGGGTAGGGCCTGGGGGTGCGGTGGGCGTGCGGTGTGGACTGCGGCCCCGGGTGTCCATTCTCAGGGCCGAGAGGATCCTGGACCGAGCGGGTTTGATTTCACCGCCGCCTGCTGTTCTCCCGGCTCCTGTCAGCGGCCCTGCCTGCTCCTGCCCGTCCCGGGCGGGGAGGTGAGGGGACTGTCCCGGGCGGGGAGGTGAGGGGCTGTCCGGGCGGGGAGGTGAGGGGCTGTCCGGGCGGGGAGGGGACGACTGTCCCGGGCGGGGAGGTGAGGGGCTGTCCGGGCGGGGAGGGGACGACTGTCCCGGGCGGGGAGGTGAGGGGCTGTCCGGGCGGGGAGGGGACGACTGTCCCGGGCGGGGAGGTGAGGGGCTGTCCCGGGCGGGGAGGTGAGGGGCTGTCCCGGGCGGGGAGGTGAGGGGCTGTCCCGGGCGGGGAGGGAGGGGCTGTCCCGGGCGGGGAGGTGAGGGGACTGTCCCGGGCGGGGAGGTGAGGGACTGTCCCAGGCGGGGAGGTGAGGGGCTGTCCCGGGCGGGGAGGTGAGGGGCTGTCCCGGGCGGGGAGGTGAGGGGACTGTCCCGGGCGGGGAGGGAGGGACTGTCCCGGGCGGGGAGGTGAGGGGCTGTCCCGGGCGGGGAGGTGAGGGGCTGTCCGGGCGGGGAGGTGAGGGGCTGTCCCGGGCGGGGAGGGAGGGGCTGTCCCGGGCGGGGAGGTGAGGGGCTGTCCGGGCGGGGAGGTGAGGGGCTGTCCCGGGCGGGGAGGGGACGGACTGTCCCGTCGGAGGCCTGCACCCGCCCCGGGCCTGAGGGGCCGGCGTACCTCCTCTTGCTCTCATGCTCGTGCTCGCTCTCCTCCTGCTCGGAGCTCAGCCTCTTGGCGCAGAGCCGGCACACGGAGCCCTGGGCCAGCAGCCGCTGGCCGGCCACTCGCTGGGAGGTCGCCTGGGTCTGCTCGCTGAGGGACTGCTGGGAGGAGGACCGGGAGGAGGACCGGGAGGACGAGCGCCTGCGAAGGCGGAGAATGAGGGGTCAGGAACCGCTCTTCCCCCCCACCACACCACGCGGGAAACACGCGCACACGCACACGCGTGCACACATACACGGGACTGTACACACACGAACATGTGTGCCTGTACATTACCTTTGTGTGTTGAGTTATGCAAGTGTGTGCGTGTGTGTGCATTCTCACATGCGTACGTCATACACCCTTGTGTGTGCACTCACAGACGTGTGCACATGCGTACACACTGTGTGCGTAGACTCACGTACACGTGTGCACATGTGCTATGCACACGCACATAAACGTATGCACACACGCACACCTACATCCCTCTGCACCCGGCTCCCCCACTCGGAACCGGAGCTCCCCCCACCGCCCTGCCCGGGGGCCGGTGCCCACAGCCTGGCCGGGCACCAGGATTATATATATCCGCGGACGCCAGGCCCCGGAGCGGCCGGCCGGGGCGGGGCGTTTGCCTTTGTTTGCTATGGGGACGGCAACGGGGCCGGAGGACCCCAGGCGTTTCTAAATATAGGTGCGGGCGACACGCGCCAGGAATGTCCAACGCCAGCAGCTCTCCTCACAGCCCAGCCTCCCACCGGGGCCCCGGCTGCCCATGTGCCGTCCCCGGGGCGGGAGCTGGGCCCCGGAGGGTGCTGGGCCTCAAAAACTCCCAGAGGACATTGGGGCCTGACGCCGCCTCTGATGCAGTCACTTCACTTCTTGTTCCATTTGCTGCTCGTGCAGCGGTTCCCACCCATCGCCACTCTGCCACCCCATAATCTCTCTGCCGCTGGGTCTCCCCACTGTCTTCCCTCCCGCCGCCCGTGGTTTTTGGTGGCTTTTAAACTCCTGATCTGGAAGATGCATGAAGAAGGATAAAGTTAATGAACACTTCCTTAAAAAGTCCCCACCCCTTCTGATCTAACCCAGGGTCAGAGCCAGAATACCAGGATCCACTAGGATCTACCAGGCTCCACCAGGATCCATCAGGATCTATCAGATCCACTAGGGTTCACCAAGGTCTACCGGGATCTACCGGGATCTACCAGGGTCCACTGGGATCCACCAGGGTCCACCAGGATCTACCAGGATCTACAGGGTACACCAGGAACTACAGGGTCCACCAAGATCCACCAGGGTCTACCAGGATCCACCAGAATCTACCATGATCTACAGGGTCCACCAGAATCTACAGGGTCCACCAGGACCGACCAGAATCTACAGGGTCCACCAGGATCTACAGGGTCCACCAGGATCTACAGGGTCCACCAGGAACTACAGGGTCCACCAGGAACTACAGGGTCCACCAGGATCTACAGGGTCCACCAGGAACTACCAGGATCTAGTAGGCCTAGCAAGTTCTACCAGGGTCCACCCGGATGCCAGTAGCACTCCACACATCGTTCCCTGCCCAGCGATGAGCCACATCCCCCTCTGGCCCTGAAGATGGGCCTCGGGATCATGGCCACCGTGACCCTCCCCAGTCACGTCCCTCCGGGCCCCAGCGGAGCAGGCGAAGCTCCTGCCCATAATCCAAGCTCCACGTGTCTGAGGCGGGTGGGAACGCCCAGACCGAGGGCCACGTGAGGCTGCGAAGTCCTCGGGCCCGGCCCTGCCATGGGGGGCGTTTGTTCAGTGTCGGCCGAAGGGAGCAGGTGGTTCCCAAGTGGATAATTCCGTGTGGCCGTGGGTGGTGTAAATACCCCCTGGCCTCGGCAGGAGAGGCCCCACCCCCCCGCAGCCCCCCGGTCTAATCCGGGAATCCGCTCACAGCTTGGCTGCGTATTCGTTCATGAGGTACCGGGTCTGCACGTTGCGGTACGACTGGTCGAAGTGCTTGTGCCTGCGCTGGTAGAAAGGCAGGGTGACCAGCGACATCCTGGCGCTCACCTGCGGACGGAGAGAGACAGCACGTGAGCCCTTCCCCGTGGAGCCCGCCGCCTCCCAGCGCCGCCCCCAGGCGCCTGGCAAAGGGGAATCCGGCCCATCAGCAAAGCCCGCGGGGCGGGAGAGATGGAGGTACACGCCTGAATAATCCCGACCGCAGTCTGAGGGTGAGAGGCTCGGGCCAGGGCAGCCTCCCTCCCGGCCCCCGTGTCCCTCCCAGCCTCGTGTCCCTCCCGGCCCCGTCTCCCTCCCGGCCCCCGTGTCCCTCTGGCCCCATCTCCCTCCCGGCCCCCATGTCCCTCTGGCCCCGTCTCCCTCCCGGCCCCCGTGTCCCTCTGGCCCCGTCTCCCTCCCGGCCCCCGTCTCCCTCCCGGCCCCCGTCTCCCTCCCGGCCCCCGTCTCCCTCCGGCCCCCGTCTCCCTCCCGGCCCCCGTCTCCCTCCGGCCCCCGTCTCCCTCCGGCCCCCGTCTCCCTCCGGCCCCCGTCTCCCTCCGGCCCCCGTCTCCCTCCCGGCCCCCGTCTCCCTCCCGGCCCCCGTCTCCCTCCCGGCCCCCGTCTCCCTCCGGCCCCCGTCTCCCTCCCGGCCCCCGTGTCCCTCTGGCCCCGTCTCCCTCCCGGCCCCCGTCTCCCTCCCGGCCCCCGTCTCCCTCCCGGCCCCCGTCTCCCTCCCGGCCCCCGTCTCCCTCCGGCCCCCGTCTCCCTCCCGGCCCCCGTCTCCCTCCCGGCCCCCGTCTCCCTCCGGCCCCCGTCTCCCTCCCGGCCTCGTCTCCCTCCGGCCCCCGTCTCCCTCCCGGCCCCGTCTCCCTCCCGGCCCCGTCTCCTCCACGCCCCCATCCTCCACGCCCCTGCCCTCGCCGGCTTTCACCCACGTCACGCCCAGGGCCGCCACAGGGCAGGGCCGGCGCTGAGGACGCCCGGCCACATGGGAGTGCCGGCCCTCGGCCCTCGCCTCACGGACTGCCCGGTGCCCGAGGCCCCCGCGGGAGACCAGCCCGGGGAGCGGGCTCCGTGGGCCCAGCAGAGGCCGGAGCCGCCGCCCTGGAGTCACGCCCTCAGGAGGGACCCCGGGGACGGGACCGGACCCGCCGTGTACGGACGACGTGCGGCGTTAGAAAGACAAGGGGGCCGGGGCCCAGCAGCCGCCAGAACGCACCCCGCCATCCGAGGAAAGTGGCCTCCGACGCCCCCCACCGCCCGGCCGGGGGCCCACGCCCGCCCACCGCCCACCGCCTGCCGGGGGCCCTGGCCTGGCCGCGGCCGGCTTTGCCGAGAAATGGGCTCCTGTCCCTTCAGAAACGGGCCGTGCGGGCAGTGGCCGGTCAGGCCCCACGCCTTCGAGAGCACTGACCACCGGGCACCAGATGGCGCCAAAGTCACCCGCGGTCACAGGGCTGACCGCAGCCCGTCTGGCTCGGCTCTCCACCGGACCCGGGAGGACGTGGAGGTGAGAACGATGCCCCCCCCCCCCCAGCGGAGCCCGCACATGTGGCGTTTGGCAGCGACGCAAAGCGTGAGCCTGTCCTCACCTCCTCACATCCTCACGGGAAGGCGCGTCTGTGACACGCCGAGGCCTCACCCCTCCTGTGAGGACACCCGGACCCGTTCCCACGGCCGAGAAGGGACTCACTCTCGGGAGGCGTTTCAACGCAGCGCCTGCTGCATCACCGAGACACGCACCGGCCTCCGGAGACACCCAAGTCCACACCCAACTCAGCTGTTCTCCCAGAACCAAGGGTTCATGGCACCTGCGGGAGGCCTCCCCCCGGTAACCAGGCCCCCGGGGAACTAGGTAACCAGGTCCCTAGATAACCAGCCCCCGGGTAACCAGGCCCCCAGGTAACCAGGTAACCAGGCCCCCAGGGAACCAGGCCCCCAGGGAACCAGGTAACCAGGCCCCCGGGTAACCAGGTAACCAGGTAACCAGACCCCTGGGTAACCAGCCCCAGGTAACCGGCCCTGGGCCCCAGCACCAGCTCCTCCAGTCACTCATGGGAGCTGCTGCCCCAAAGCTTCTCCAGACTAATTCCCCCGAGGACAGAGGACGGAGCACAGAGTGACCAGGAGAGGTGTTCACTGGTTTGGGGAGGGAGGGAGGGAGGGGCATCAGCCGGTGCCCCCATATGCGCCTGACCGGGACTGAAGCCGCACCATCAAAAATCGAACCTGCAACCTTGTGGCTGGACTGTACGCTCCTCCGGAGCCCAGCAGAGCAAACTGGCTCTCACAGCGTGGGCCGCGCCGCCCAGGGAGCGCGCTGTGTGCTCTGCCAGCTCCCCCCACCCGCATTTCCCCCCACCCCCCACCCCTCAGTCACCTTGGAGCAGGGCGCCTGCCCAGGAGGGTGTCACCGCTCCCGGCTCAGACCCAGGCGCTCAGACCAGCGGTCCACAAACAGGCAGGACGAAAGCAGATGGGCTCTATGACCCCTCCCACTGCCCCGGGGGGGGGGGGGGACGGGTAGAGGCAGCCTCCTGCAGCGTCCGCTTCGGCAGAGCCTGGCAACCGAGCCCAGATCCGCCCCTGAGGTCCCTCTGCGTCACCCTGTTCCTCGATGGCTGGCCGCTGCTCAGAGGGCCGAGGCCAGGAGGGAGGGCGGAGGCCTGGCCGCTCCCCACACCCCTCTCCCCGCACCCCACTCCCCACACTTCTCTTCCCGCACCCCACTCCCACCCTCGCTGCTCCCCACACCCCCCTCCACCCCCCACTCCCACCCTCGCTGCTCCCCACACCCCCCTCCACCCCCCACTCCCACCCTCGCTGCTCCCCACACCCCCCTCCACCCCCCAGTCCCGGCCCTCGCTGCCCAGCCCTCGGGTGCAGGGACCCCACCCTCCGGTTCCGGAGCGTGACCGGGAGCCGGCTCCGGCACCACGCTGACCTCTGTGGTGACCCCGCAGCAGAGCCGGCAGCCAGCGGTCGCTCCGGGCGCGGACACACCAGCGCGGCACCTGCCCGCCCCGCGCGTCCCCTGGCTGCCGTCTGGGTGGGCAGACACCCAGCTCCGTGGTCTTAGGCCCGTGGTTGGCAAACTCCTCAGTCCACAGAGCCAAATAGCAACAGCACGACGATTGAAATTCCTTTTGAGAGCCAAATTTTTTAAACTTAAAATTCTTCTAACGCCACTTCTTCAACACAGACTCACCAGGCCATGGCATTTTGTGGAAGAGCCCCCCTCCAGGGGCCAAAGGGCCGCCTGTGGCTCATGAGCCATGGTTTGCCGACCGCGGTCTTAGGAAAACATCCGAGTTCAACCCCCCCTTTTCCCGCCTGCACCCTCGTCACAGGCCCTTTCCTTTGAGACCCCAGCCTCCAACCTCAGTGCTCGGACTGGGACCTTGTGGGGGCTCCAGACCCGGGTCCCCGAGGGGTGCAGGGAGAGACGCGGGGACACTAACAGCAGACACAACCAGACGGGGAATACGGACGATGTTAACATCTGACCCAGACACTCAGACCTCGGGGCCGAGCAGGTTACCCTGTCTCCACCTGAACCCGATCCAGGGAAGCTGGAGGGACCCAGCCTGGGTACGAGGCCCCGTCCCCCGAAAGGAGAGACCAGGAGCGGGAAGGAGGAAACTCACCGAGAGGGCAGGACAGTGCAAGGGGGAACAGTGCCCGGCTCAGGACGGCAGTGCCCGGCTCAGGAGAGTCCGGTTCAGGACGGCAGTGCCCGGCTCAGGACGGCAGTGCCCGGCTCAGGACAGCAGTGCCCGGCTCAGGACGGCGGAGTCCGGTTCAGGACGGCAGTGCCCGGCTCAGGACGGCAGTGCCCGGCTCAGGACGGCAGTGCCCGGCTCAGGACGGCGGAGTCCGGCTCAGGACGGCAGTGCCTGGCTCAGGACAGCAGCACCCGGCTCAGGACAGCAGTGCCCGGCTCAGGACACAGTGCCCAGCTTAGGAAGCAGTGCCCGGCGTCTGGGCAGAGCCTGTCCCGCCCCATTTATGGCCAAGGACCTGCCATATATAGACACAGGGCTTCTCGCCCACACTGCCAGGGACATAAATCACAGCCGGGCTGGGCGGGCACGGCTGTTCTGGAGGGAAATCCATGGAAAAGGGGCCTCACAGGGGCTCCCCTCTCCCGGGACGGGCGGCTCTGCTGGCGCCCAGAGGGCATTCCACCCGCTTCCCACGTAAGCTCAGCCTCCTCCCGTCCGTTCGAGGGACGGCTCCCAGGCACAGGGGGACCCCCAGGGGGACAGACACACAGAGGGACACACAGAGGCTCACCCGGTCACCATGGTGACCAGGGCCACGGGGACCCAAGGGCTGGGAGGGGGCCTCCGTGGCTACTAGTGAGTTTTGTCTGTTTTCCTTTCAACAGCGCCCGGTTTCCTCCGGTGGACTTAGCGAGGCCGGCCCGAGGGAGCCACGCCCGGCAGCGCCGTCTTATTTATAGTTATTGCCTCAGACGGATGCTGTGCACCGCCTCGCCCCTCCCTGCCCCCCGCAGCGGCGGGGTGTCCACCCTGCCCAGCACATGTGCGATTATAAATAACACCGCCCTGGCACGGCGCGGCTGGCCCCGGGCCCGTGGCCGGAGCAGGGCAGCTGGCCGCCTCCGGCTCCGTGCTCCTCCTGCAAAGCCTCTGTAATAGCAGCGCCCGTGCACGTGTGTGGCCGGAGCTGGAGAAATAACGTGTGCTAAGTCCTGGGAGCCCGCACCCCGCCGTGTGCCCGTAGAGTGAGCATCCGAAGCTCGGCCAGAGCCAGCAACGCAGGCTGACGAGTAAACCGCTTATACCCGCGGTCGCCAAGCTGCGGCTCGCGATCCACAGGCGGCTCTTTGGCCCCTGGAGTGTGGCTCTTCCACAAAAGACCACGGCCTGGGCGAGCCTGTGTTGAAGAAGTGGTGTTGAAAGAAGTTTAAGTTTTAAAAATGGGGCTCTCCGAAGACACTTCCATCGTTTGATTCCCCGTCAAGGGCAGGTACCATGGCTGCAAACTCAGGTCCTGGCCCTGGCCAGCTCCTGTGCGGAGGCAGCCCGTCGGTGCGTCCCTCACATCGATGTTTCTCTCTCCTCCCTCCTCCCTCCCTCCCACTCTCTCTAAAAATAGAAATAATAAACGGGAAAGAGCATCCTCAGGTGAGGATCCCAACTACCCCCAGGGGCTCCCACCGCCCCCAGCTGACATCTCTCTGAACCAATAAAGCAAAGCCCTGAGCCTCGCCTCCCTGACCGCCAGCGAGAGCCGGGGCGGTGAGAGCCCTGTTACCCCCACACCCCGGTACCCGGTCACCCGGCGCGTCTGGACCGGAGCCGGAGCGCTCCCAGGGTCTGTGACTCCAAACACGTCCGGAGCCTGGCGGCCACGGCACCCACAACGGCCACGGCGGCCACGGCAGTCACGGCGGCCACAGAGGCCACGGCAGCCACACAGCCACGCGCGGGGCAGGCTCCCTGTGCTATGGGCACGGCCTCGTGGACCCAGCGAGGCCGGTGCTGGGAGCCACGTGCCGGGCCACGGGGCCACACAGGGGAGAGGGTGCTCTGGACTCGAAGCTTATCAGACCTGAGCGGCACCGAGGGTCTTCGCCGAGAGGAAGCCAGGGGCCGCGTGGGAGGAGGGCGCCGGGGAGAGGCCGCGGGTTCCTCCACCTGAGGACGTGTGCGCAATGTGTCCCCGGTGTGACTGTGTGTGTGTGTGTGTGATCGTGTGTGTGTGATTGTGTGTGTGCGTGTGACTGTGTGATCGTGTGTATGCATGTGATTGTGTGTGGGATTGTGTGTGTGATCATGTGTGTGCGTGTGTGACTATGTGATCGTGTGTGTATGTGATTGTGTGTGTGTGATCGTGTGTGTGTGTGCGTGTGACTGTGTGTGTGTGACTGTGTGATCGTGTGTATGTGTGTGATTGTGTGTGATTGTGTGTGTGATTGTGTGTGTGATCATGTGTGTGTGCGTATGTGTGTGTGTGTGTGTGTGTGGAACCTGAGCCCTGGTCTCCCCTGGGGTGATCATGGGTGTGTGTGTGTGGAACCTGAGCCCTGCTGTCCCCCGGGGTGATCATGTGTGTGTGTGTGTGTACGCGCGTGCGTGTGTGTGTGATTGTGTGTGTGTGCTCGTGTGTGTGATCGTGTGTGTGTGTGTGTGATCGAGTGTGTGTGTGTGTGTGTGTGTGGAACCTGAGCCCTGCTCTCCCCCGGGGTGATCATGGGTGTGTGTGTGTGTGTGTGTGTGTATGTGTGTGTGTGATCGTGTGCGTGTGTGTATGTGATTGTGTGCGTGAGTGTGCGCGCGTGTGCATGTGTGTGTGTGATTGTGTGTATGTGTGTGTGATCGTGTGTGTGTGTGTGCGTGCTCGTGTGTGTGTGATTGTGTGCGTATGCGTGTGTGAGATCGTGTGTGTGTGTGCGTGCTCGTGTGTGTGTGATTGTGTGCGTATGTGTGTGTGTGTGATCGTGTGTGTGTGTCTGAGTGTGTGTGTGTGATCGTGTGTGTGTGTGACTGTGTGTGTGATTATGTGTGTGTGATCGTGTGTGTGTGTCTGAGTGTGTGTGTGTGTGATCGTGTGTGTGTGTGACTGTGTGTGTGATTATGTGTGTGTGATCGTGTGTGTGTGTGTGATCGTGTGTGTGTGTGATTGTGTGTATGTGTGATCGTGTGTGTGTGTGTGTGTGATTGTGTGTGTGTGTGTGTGTGTGGAACCTGAGCCCTGCTCTCCCCCGGGGTGATCATGTGTGTGTGTGTGTGTGTGTGTGTGTGTGATCGTGTGTGTGCGCGTGTGTGTGTGATTGTGTGTGATTGTGTGTGTGTGATTGTGTGTGTGTGTGCGCGTGCTCGTGTGTGTGTGATTGTGTGCGTATGTGTATGTGTGTGTGTGATCGTGTGTGTGTGTGTGATCGTGTGCGTGTGTGTGATTGTCTGAGTGTGTGTGTGTGTGCGTGTGTGTGTGTGATTGTGTGTGTGTGTGATTGTGTGTGTGTGTGATTGTGTGTGTGTGAGTGTGTGTGTGTGTGTGTGTGTGTGTGTGGAACCTGAGCCCTGCCCCCGGGCCGGGGCCTGCTCTCCCACGCCCTGCGGTGGCCGTGACGGGCTCAGCATGGCGCTCGGTGCCGCCCGTGCCTCGCTCAGTGCCGGCGGCACCAGGCTCAGCAGAGGCCGCGGTAGCCTGTGCGGACGGCTTTGCCCTCGGCGCTATTTGCAGCTGCGCTGACAGATCGGCCTCAATCAGCGGCGGTTTATCTCCCCGGTGTCCTCGAGCGCCCGCCAGGCCGGGCTCCGGCTGCTCGGCTGGGCGAGGCGGCGTGACCCGGCACCGGCCCCGCCGGCGGCCTCCGGCTGCGAATGAGGCCGGATTAGAGGATCCTCGCGTAAGCCCCGCTGTGGCCGCTTCCCTCCCGTGGCCGAGCCGGGGAGGCACGCCCGGCAGGTGGGTCTGCGGCTGGCGCCGGCCGCCGTGCCGACAGGACTCCGTCCCACGTGCTTAGGGGCTTCCGAGCCCGGAGGGCCCACGCACTGTGCTGGCAAGAACAGCCACTGGTGCCCCAGCCCGTTTGGCTCAGTGGGTAGAGCTTCAGCCCTCGGCCCGCAGGGTCACAGGTTGGACTCTGGTCAAGGGCACGTCCTCGGTGCCCGGCCCTGTCGGGCGCAGGCAGGAGGCACCCATCCGTGTGCCTCTCTCACGTGGGTGCTTCTCTCTGCTTTCCCTCTCCCCCCCCCCACGCCCCTCAAAGCCAATGGGACAATGTCCTGGGGGGATACACGCCCATCACGGGGCTGTGCACCTGAGATCACACTGAACCCCAATTCTAACTGAAATAAAATTGATATTATTTTTAAATGTTCAAAAACCAGGTGTGTGCGTGCCCGTGTGTGGCTGTGTGTGTCCGTGCGGGGCGTGATGCCCAGGTGTCTGTCGAACGGCAGCGAGAAGGTGTGTGGCTCCGTTCCAGACACGTGTCTCCCCTCAGTTACTGGGCCCCAGACCTTCTGCTGAGAACGCGGTGAGCAGTGAGGGACCTTCAGCTGCTCCAGGACACAGGAGGAAGGGGCGGGCACCTCTGCCCGCTGCAGTGCCCTCGCTCGGCAGCAGAGGGCGCCGGGGGCTCCCCGCTCCCCACTCCCCCCGCCAGCGGGGCGGGAACACAGGGAACTGGCCGGCCAGGACGAGGTCAGCAGGAGAAAGGGCCTCTGTCTGCCGCAGGCAGGAGACAGCAGGCCCTGTCCCCCTGGGCCGTGTGACCAGCAAGAGGGACATCTGTGCACAGAGGCTCGGGTCTCTGCTCGGCGTCCTTCGGGACAGGAAGCGGGAACGGGGGACAAACAGCCGGAGGAAGCACAGCCGTCCCCCGCCGGGCGCGGGGAGCTGGCCAGGGCCCAGCCCCGGCCTCCGGGGGCTCCCACGCGCCCGGCTCCTGGTGGGAGCGGCTGCCCTGCCCGGCGCCCTCAGGACCAGGATGCACTGGCCCGTGAGCCCGCCCGCTGCTCCCACACCCTGCAGGGCCCCTCCCCTCCCCTCCCCTGCCCAGGGAGCCACACACTGCTCCCCACAGGCCCCCAGGTCCCTCATGCTGAGCTCAGAGCACAGCGGTGGCCTCACCATCGTGGGGGGACCCCGGAACCACCTAACACAGGCCCCGTTTTCAGAGCAAACACTTGTAAACGCAGCAGCCGCTGGGCCGCTGGAAGAGGAACCTGACCCGACCTCACTGTTCCCAGGAAACCCGTGTCCAGCTCATCAGACGGTGTCAGGTGCTCTCACCCCGGGTGGGGTCGGCTGTCACCCACGGGGAGCGGGGCCTGCACGGCTCCCCCTGCGCTGGGGGCGGGGGGGGGGAGAAACTGTTTCCTAGGTTGTACTGAGCCCCAGGATGCCGTCCCTGCCCAGGTTCAGGGGCGACCCGCTGGGCAGGGCAGGGTTTTTGGGGAGCACTGGAGCCGCCGTGCGCTCAGAGAAGCAGGCCGGCTCAGCTCCAGCTCCGAGGCCTTCAGCGGGCGGGAGGCAGCAGGGAGCCCGGCTGGGCGGCCCGCGGCTGGGAGAGGCCTCGGTGTCCAGCCGAGAGGGGGATGTCTGGGGGGGCACAGCTTCCCTCCTTTCAGCGAGGGAAGGCCTCCGACAGGAGCAGGGAGAGAGAGGTGTCGTCATGGGGGAGGACGGGCCGCCCGGGTCAGGGGAAGGCAGGACGGCCCTGCCCGTGTCCTCCCCACGGGCACCGGTGGCCCCACTGGCTCCGTGTGGACAGAGGCCCGGCGCTGAGAAGACGGGGGGAGGGGGGGGTCCCCGCTCCTGCCTGAGGGCCGGGCCGCGGGCGCGGGACTGTGGATTGGACAGGCACTGCGTGTTTTGGTCCAAAGCAAACGTCATCTAGGCAGCGTTCCCTAGAACACGTTCACTGAGAATTAGCCGTTAACTTTAATAGAAAAATGCAATATAAAAATACTACTTTGTTAACACATACAGCGGCGCCTGACGCCCCTCAGGGACACCCGCCACGTCGGAAAGCCAGTGGCGCCCGCCCCCGGCTTCCGTCACCGTCACGGGCCCCGGAAGGAAGACACAGACATAAATAAGCAGCGCGCTGACCGAAGGCGGGCGAGGGCTGAGAGTCAGAGCCGGCGTTTCCCGGTGCTCAGCCCGCAAGGCCCCCAAGCGGCGGATGGGAAGGGCGGAGGGAGGGAGGGAGGCGCTGGCCGGGGTGGGGGCGGTGGGGCGTGGGGAGCCCCCAGAGCCTTCTCGCCCGGCTGGCTCTCGGCAGGAAGAAGGCGGGACGCCCCCCTCCCCACGATATTGCACATGTCTCCCGAAGCCGCAGTGAGCTGTCCCGTCCGCGCAGGCGTGGCCGTCCCGTGTCACCCGAGCAGCAGGGGGATCTGCCAGACCATGAGGGAGGAGGCCGGCTCCTCCGGCCGCTGCTGCCGGGGCCGCCTGCCCACCCGCCGGTGGCCCTGGCCCCCACAGGCCACCAGCACGGAGCTGGCCCGGGGCCTGCGGGCGCGGCGCCCTCGGCCGGGCGGGGTGCCGGGGTGCCGCAGCAGGTCCCGCAGGAGGCCGTCCTCGGGCCCAGGCTCCGGGGACCCCGTCGGCTCGCCCCCGCCCGGCCCGGAGCCCGGCGAGCCCCCCAGCCACACGGCGGCCGCGTCGGGGCCCTCGCCGGGGGCGGCGTCTCCCCGGTCCTCCTCGGGGGGCTCCGGGCCGGGCGGCGGGCCGTCCCCCGCCGTGTCCCTGTCGGCGCTGGGCGCGGCGGCGGCCATGACCAGGAACTTGACGGGGCCGTGGTGAGCGTGGTAGGAGACCATGCCGCGGCCTGCGGGGAGAGAGGGCGCGCTGTGGCCGGGGGACGCGGGGGGCCCACCCCTGTCCCCGCGTCCCCCTGACAACGTCCGGCACGGACCCCGCGGCCTGAGCGACAGTGACAGTTCAAACGGCTCCCGGGGAGGCTCTCGGGGGCTTCTGGTCACTACAAAGAAAGCCTCCAACGAAATTCATGCATAGGGCGGGGGGTGTCCCTCAGCCTGGCCTGTATCCTCTCCAATCTGGGGCCCCTGTGGGATCGGACCTAAACCGGCAGTCAAACATCCCCCTTGCAATGTGGGACTACTGGCTCCTAACCGCTCACCTGCCTGCCTGCTTGATCTCCCCTAACCACTCTGCCTGCAGGCCTGCGTGCCCCCACTGTACCCTGCCTCCCCCTGCCAGCCTGATCACCCCCGTCTGCCCTCCCCTCCTGGCCTGATCACCCCTAACCACTTCTGCCTCGGCCCACCACCACGGCTTTGCCTGGAAGGACATCTGGAAGGTCTCATGGTCTAATTAGCATATTACCTCTTTTTTACTATAGATTTGAGAGAGCAAGGGAGAGGGAGAAAGAGAAAACACCGATGATGAGAGAGAATTGTCGATCAGCTGCATACCCTCAGTGGGAATCGAGCCCACAACCCGGGCCTGTGTCCTGGGCGGGAATCAAACCTGTGGCCTCTTGGTTCCTGGGTTGGTGCTCAACCACTGAGCCACACTGGCCGGGCCGATGTGGCGCTTCTAAAGCAGTAAAATAGTTACTTCCCCGGGCTCTAAGGAGACATAGCGCCCCAAGTCCGGATGGAACATGATGCATCTGAAAGGTGTCAGCTTCAGGAACAAGGCGCCCGCCTTCCTGCCGTCTTCGTTACAGACAGGGTGTGAGGTGGAGGCAGGCTCCCCTACGGCTTTAGTTCTGGGAGGACTTTCACTTAGAACGTGATGGGTTCACGTTCCAGGCCTTTCCCTGAAGCCGGGCCCTGCACGCCGACCCCCGGCCGTCCTGGAGGGCTCCCCGAGGGAGGGGGGGGGCCTGGCCCGGGACCCACGTCTCTGCCACCACGGGCCTCGGCTGGGCCAGGTCTGCGGGCTCACCTGCGTCCCCCGGTGGCCAGGCCGACGGCTAATTACAGGTCCCTGGCCGTGGCCAGCGGCCTCTCCTCGAGGGACAGCCGGGAAACTCAGAGCCGCCGCAGCAGGAACACGGGGACTCGGAGGGGGCAGGGGGAGGGACCTGAGCCTCACCGGGTGACTGAGCGAGCGGCTTGCTCCCTCCTGACCGTGACGCCACGCCCGACCCCCCCCCCACACACACACACACCCCGCCTCCGGGAGCTGTGTGTGGCCATGCCGCAGAGGCCCCGCACCGGACCCGGGACCCGGGACCCGGGAGGAGTGTGAGGCACAAGCCCGGGCCACCGCCCGGCACTGAGCGAGGCCAGGCACCCGCGGGACAGGACGCAGCTCAGAAACCAGGCCGCCGGGGAAGCGCGTGCACACGGTGTACGGACCTGCGTGCTCTAACACGCAATCACAGCACACGCCCCTTTGCGGCGGGAGGGGAGACGGAGGTCTGGAACGCACGCACAGCCCCCGCACCGAGCCCGGCACGTGAGGGGCAGCTGCGGGCGGGGGCGGAGCGCCTGCTCACCTGTCACTTTGGGGATGCCCTGCAGGCGGGGGACGGGCAGCGCCACCACGAGCCCCAGGCTGGTGCCCGCCATCAGCAGGCCGTGGCCGACGAGCAGGCTGGTCACCGAGAGCCGCTGGTGCCCTGCGGACGGGAGGGCGGCCGGCGGCCGGCGTGCCGTCTGAGCCGTGACGGGCTGACCCCGGAGCGTGTCCGCGGCCAGCCTCCAGGGGGCACCGAGAGGGAGCTCTGACCACCCGCACCCGTCCACAGCCCTGGGAGCGTGTCCGGGCAGCCCCTCCGCCCAGCCCGCTGGGCCCCGCCCTCCGCCTCGCTCCGCAGGCACCCTCCGGGCGACGAGCGCCACAGGCATCGCTGCACCATGGACTGTTAGCAAGCAAGGAGTCCTGAGGCGTGCGCACACACACACACACGTGCACTTGTACACACCACACATCCATATACCTTTGTGCACACACATTCATGTGGGCACACATGCACTCAGACATATGAACACACACGTACGAACACATACGGCTCACACACATGCACATTCACACATGCCCAGGGAGGGAGGTGCTGCCTGTGACCCTGAGGGCCCCCAGGGAGTCTCCCTCCTCTGCCTCGGCTGCAGGCCTTGCCCGGGGCCCAGCCCGGGAGTTAATGCTGAGAGTCCCCCTCTGGACGGGTGGCTGCCCAGTAGCCCTGGATCTGACTCCACCAATCCAGAGGCCGCCTGGCAACGCAGGGTCCTTGCCCTGACAGGACGGGGCCCACGCGAAACCGATTCAGGCTGAGCCCAGCTCCGCCCCGCCCCTCCTCTCCACCCCGCTCCCCCCTCCCCCCCCCGTACCGGGCAGCAGGTGGTGCACCGGCGTGGCGATGTTGATGTCCTGCAGGTGCTTGAGGGTCTCCGTGTGGAAGAGGCGCAGCGTGGACCCGGCGGTGAAGGCGATCCAGATGCCCACGCCGGCGATGGCCATGTGCGAGACCACCATGCCCTCCTCCTGGTGCGCCTCCAGCTGGCTCTGCGGGCGGGAGGGGCGGTGGGCGGCATGGCGGGCGGGAGAGGCGGTGGGCGGGCATGGTGGGCGGGAGGGGCGGTGGGCGGCATGGCGGGCGGGAGGGGCGGTGGGCGGCATGGCGGGCGGGAGGGGCGGTGGGCGGCATGGCGGGCGGGGAGGGGCGGGGGACGGGCATCGTGGGCGGGAGGGGCGGTGGCGGGCATGGCGGGCGGGAGGGGCGGTGGGCGGCATGGCGGGCGGGGCCGGCTTCTCCCAGTCCTGCCGCCAGAGGCCATGGCCCGAGGCCTGGGGTGCGTGGGGCGTGGCTGGGGGCCTGTGAGGGCCCATCTGCCTGCGGGCCTGGCCAGCTCTGCAAGGACTCAGTTCTCAGGGGGAAGAGACCTCCTCAGCCTCAGCGGCTCCTTCACCTCGTCCGCCTCCCTCCGGGCAGAGCGGGGACCTCCATCCTTCTCCCTCCGTCCCTCTCCCTCCGTCCCTCTCCCTCCGTCCACCTCCCTCCGTCCTGTCTCCCTCCGCCCGGTGAGGCCCCGGGACCGCCCGCTCCAGGCCAGGCTGCGGGGCCACAGCGGCCGGGACCAGAGGCGCCGGTCAGCCCGGAGCCGGGCGCATCCAGGGCATTTTAGGGACGGCGTCACATGAGCCCGGCGGAGCCCGGGAGGTGGGAGAGAAGACCCCTCCCGCCCGCACCCAGGACGCCATGCACGGCTGGGGGGCCCCGCCCACCTCTGAGCTCCGACAACCCGCCGGCCCAGCACCCGGGGTGGGCGCTCAGTGCTGCCGAAGACGGGGACAGCCGGCCGCACCCCCTGGGGGCTGGCTGGTAGGGACTTTTTAAAAACCTCCTTAACCCACAAAACCACCCAGAAGGCAGGCTTGTCCCCATTGCACAGATCCGATCACTGAGGCCCCGCTAAACATCACCGGGCCTCAGTGAGCAGGGCTGTGAGCCGGTCTCTCTGTCTGCAGCTCAGGAAGACTTCTATTCTGAGAACATCCGCTCCCAGCCCCAGAGGCAGCACGCGACCACGTGTTTCCCCAATCTTTAATTCCAGGGAGGCGGTGGGCCGGGACCACCCAGGGAGGCGGTGGGCCGGGACCACCCAGGGAGGCAATGGGGGCGGGACCACCCGGGGAGGCCATGGGGGCGGGACCACCCGGGGAGGCGATGGGGGTGGGACCACCCGGGGAGGCGATGGGGGTGGGACCACCCGGGGAGGCGATCGGGATGGGACCACCCGGGGAGGCGATGGGGGGCTGGGACCACCCGGGGAGGCGATCGGGGTAGGACCACCCGGGGAGGCGATGGGGGAGGGCCCACCCGGGGAGGCAATGGGGGTGGGCCCACCCGGGGAGGCCATGGGGGCGGGACCACCCGGGGAGGCAATGGGGGTGGGACCACCCGGGGAGGCTATGGGGCGGGACCACCCGGGGAGGCGATGGGCCGGGACCACCCGGGGAGGCCATGGGGGGCTGGGACCACCCAGGGAGGCGATGGGGGCGGGACCACCCGGGGAGGCGATGGGGGCGGGACCACCCGGGGAGGCGATGGGGGCGGGACCACCCGGGGAGGCGGTGGGCCGGGACCACCCGGGGAGGCGATGGGGGCGGGACCACCCGGGGAGGCAATGGGGGTGGGACCACCCGGGGAGGCGATCGGGATAGGACCACCCGGGGAGGCAATGGGGGTGGGACCACCCGGGGAGGCCATGGGGGCGGGACCACCCGGGGAGGCGATGGGCCGGGACCACCCGGGGAGGCAATGGGGGTGGGACCACCCGGGGAGGCCATGGGGGCGGGACCACCCGGGAAGGCGATGGGGGCGGGACCACCCGGGGAGGCAATGGGGGTGGGACCACCCGGGGAGGCCATGGGGGAGGGACCACCCGGGGGGGGGATGGGGGTGGGACCACCCGGGGAGGCGGTGGGGGGCGGGACCACCCGGGGAGGCGATGGGGGCGGGGCCACCCGGGGAGGCGATGGGGCGGGGCCACCCGGGGAGGCGATGGGGGTGGGACCACCCGGGGAGGCGATGGGCGGGACCACCCGGGGAGGCGATGGGGGCGGGACCACCCGGGGAGGCGATGGGGGCGGGACCACCCGGGGAGGCCATGGGGGCGGGACCACCCGGGGAGGCCATGGGGGCGGGACCACCGGGGGGAACCCCCTCGGCACAGCCGCTCCCACCACTCACCTCCACGGCGAGCGTCTCCACGCTGATGACGGACACCTGGCCCCCCGAGGCCGCCCACAGCGTGTCCTCGGCCGCCAGCAGGCTCCGCACGGGCAGCACGCCCAGCTTGATCACCTTCCGGGGCTCCGGGTCCCAGGACCCGTCTGGAAAGGAAGCGTTTCTGTTAGTTTCACTCACGGGCGGCGTGCACGGGGCCTAATGAGCAGAGCCAAAGTGTCCGCCGTGGCCCGCCGCTCAGGGGGGCTGTGGGGTCTCGAGTCCTGGGCAGCTGGCCGTGCCCACCCCGCACAGCTAGGGACACGTTCTCCGCCCTCAGCCTCAGCTTCCGCCTCAGCAAAGCGCTGCCACGTGCCTGAAGGGCTGTGGTGAGAAGGGACGATGATGCAATGAAAAGCCCAGCACCGCCGAAACCGGTTTGGCTCAGTGCGTAGAGCATCGGCCTGCGGACTGAAGGGTCCCAGGTTCGATTCCGGTCAAGGGCATATTGGTTACGGGCACATCCACGGTGGGGTGTGTGCAAGAGGCAGCTGGTCGATGTTTCTCTTTCACTGATGTTTCTAGCTCTCTATCCCTCTCCCTTCCTCTCTGTAAAAAATCAATAAAATATATTTTTTAAAAATAAAATAAAAAAACCAGCCCCGTGCCTGGCAGACAGGCGTTCCACAAAGACCATCACCTGTGTGTGTAAAGGCTGATACGCAAAGTGTCCCTGGGAGTCTGACCGGGAGAATGGGAGGTCGATCGCTCGCTATGACCTGCGCTGACCACCAGTGGACGGTGTGGAACATGGCGGTGACCAGCGGTGGCGAGGGAAGAGGGAGGCAGGGAGGCAGGGAGGCAGGGAGGCAGGGAATCTGATTGGTCCTGACCGGCCCTGATGGCTGGCCAGGCCCAGGGACCCTGCCTGTGCAGGAATTTTTGTGCACCGGGCCTCTAGTTTACAACAATCACATACATATGATGTGACTCAGTCATCGTAAGGGGAACTGTACCCAACATATTCGGCAAATGTTTAAACACCCCCATTCCCACGTTTATTTAAAAATATGCATTGGCATGGGCTGTATTATGAGGAGAAAACACATCTCCATGGAAAATGTTCAGGGCTGAAACCCAGGACACAGTGAGTGTTCCGGCTTCAGCATACTGCAGAGACCGCGATGAGGTGCCTCACCCGCGGTGTGGTGAGACAGCGTGAAGAACAATAAAAATCCCTTCAGCCCGGCTGGCGTGGCTCTAGGGCTCAGCGTCGACCTAGGAACCAGGAGGTCAGGGCTCGATTCCCCGTCAGGGCACCTGCCCCGGTTGTGGGCTCGATCCCCAGTCGGGGGCGTGCAGGAGGCAGGCAGCCCTTCAAGTCTCATCATCACGGATGTTTCTATCTCTCGCTCCCTCTCCCTTCCTCAATAAAATATATTTAATTGATTTCAGAGAGAGGAACGGAGAGGGAGCAAAGGATGGAAACAGCAATGATGAAACAGTATCATTGATTGGCTGCCTCCTGCTGGGGATGGAGCCCAAAACTGGGGCATGCCCGACCTGGAATCGAACTGTGACCTCCTGGTTGCCAGGTCGGCACTCAACCACTGAGCCAGGCAGAGGGGGAACCTTTGTTCTGCTAAGGGCCATGTGGATATTTATAACATCACTAGAGGCCCAGTGCACGAAATTTGTGCATGTGAGGGGTGAGGGGAGTCCCCTCAGCCCGACCTGCACCCTCTCTAATCCAGAACCCCTCAGGTGATGTCTGACTACTGGTTTAGGGCCTAAACCAGTGTGGGACATCCCTCTTGCAATCTGGAACAGCTTGCTTCTAACCACTCACCTGCCTGCCTGCCTGGTCACCCCTAACCGCTTCTGCCTGCCTGCTGGCCTTATTGCCCCTAACTGCCTCCCTGTAGGGTTGATCACCCCTAACTGCCCCCCTGCTGGCCTGATCACCCCTAACTGCTCCCCTGCTGGCCTGATCGCCCCTAACTGCCCCCCTGCAGGCCTGATTGCCCCTAACTGCCCCCCTGCTGGCCTGATCACCCCTAACTGCCCCCCTGCAGGCCTGATCGCCCCTAACTGCCCCCCTGCAGGCCTGATTGCCCCTAACTGCCTCTGCCTTGGCCCCTGCACCTGGGACCCAGGCTTCCCTCCCTCTGGCCGGCCACAGGCACCCAGACTTGGGCTTCCCTCCCTCTGGCCGGCCGCAGGCACCTGGGACTCGCAGTGGCTTCGCCCGGGCCCTGGCTCTGTCAGGAAGGCCGTCCGAAAGACATCCGGTCGGACTAATTAGCGTATTACCCTTTTTAATAATGTATAGATTCACAGGCCGTACAAAGTGACCAGCTTAAAAACGAGCTGCTCTGTGTGGCCACACATTTAATTAACTCACCCCGGTGCCGTGGCAGGGCCAGACAAACGATTCCCGGGAGCTTCCACGGCCCGCAGGCCAGACGTCCCCCTGCCTTACCGGAACAGGAGGAGACCGGAACCCCGGGGGCCGGGAGCCACGGGGGACGGCGCCCTCTGCAGGCAGCGGCGGCCGGACCCGGACTCCCAGCCCCCGGGCCCCGGGCCCGCCTGCGGCACCGGCCGTGCAGCCACCGCCCGCGTGGCCCGTACCTTGAGCCTTGGCGTAGACGGCCACGGCCCCGTCCACCAGGCCGGCGTACAGGCTGAGCGGCGAGCAGGCCAGGCTCAGCACGGCGGCCTTGCCGGGCGCGGAGAACTGCTGCAGCCGCCCCTTCTTGGCGCCCGGGCTGCTCTTGTAGACGGAGATGCTGGGGAGGAGGCGAGCGTGAGCCGCCGCCGGCCACGCGGACGGAGCCGCGCCGGGCCGCGGCCGGGCCCAGCTCCCCACGGACGCCCGCCCCTCCTCCGGAAACACGAGCCGTGTCCAAAGACTCCGCCACGCTGGCCGCTCTCGGGCTTTTTAAAGGAGAGATCTAACCCGGCCGGCGTGGCTCCGGGGCTGAGCATCAACCTCTGAACCAGGAGGTCACCGTTCGATTCTCGGTCAGGGCACAGGCCTGGGTTGTGGGCTCGATCCCCAGGGTGGGGCGTGCGGGAGGCAGCTGATCAGTTATTCTCTCTCCTCATTAATGTTTCTAACTCTCTATCTCTCTGGAATCAACAAAAGTATCTTTCAAAAAATAAAGTAGAGGAGAAATGTTGGGCTACAAAGAAACCAGTCCCTCCCATGTGGGTGGGGAATTCGCATCAGGAGCCACGTCAGCCTTCCCCCGAGGCGTGTCCGTGGGCGTCCGTGACCACGCGGACTGAGGCTGTCTGTCCCCAAACACACGCAGGACCCGCACCGCCTCCGCTTCCCGCACACGCCTCACCGGCGGGCATGACAGCGGCCTCACCCTGGCCCGCGACGGGCCGAGGGCCCGCAGGGGAACCGTGGCCGGGGCCCAGGGCCGGGCCGGGGGCACCCACCTCCCTTCCCCGGTGCCCAGGCAGACAGACGGTGGGCACGCCCGGCGCGGTGCCCGCGGTGGTCCCGGCCGTGGGCCCGGGCTTGGGGGCGGGGCCGGGCAGGGGGCACCCACCTCCCTTCCCCGGTGCCCAGGCAGACGGTGGGCACGCCCGGCGGGCTGGGCCGGGCCGTGGGCACCCACCTCCCTTCCCCGGTGCCCAGGCAGACGGTGGGCACGCCCCGCGCGGTGGTCGCGGCCGTGGGCCCGGGCTTGGGGGCAGGGCCGGGCGGGGGGCACCCACCTCCCTTCCCCGGTGCCCAGGCAGACGGTGGGCACGCCCCGCGCGGTGGTCACGGCCGTGGGCCCGGGCTCGGGGGCCAGGAGCCGGGAGCACCCACCTCCCTTCCTCGGTGCCCAGGCAGACGGTGGGCACGCCCGGCGCGGTGCCCGCGGTGGTCCCAGCCGCGGCCCCGGGCTCGGGGGCGGGGCCGGGCGGGGGGCCGTGCCCGGCGGGCAGGTGAACCATGCTCAGGATGCGGGACTCCACGTTGAAGCACTCGATGACCTTGGGCGTGGCGTTGTGGAGGGAGACGATGGCGACCTGGCCCATCTGGCCCGCACAGCTGCCGATCTGGGGGTGGGTGGGGGGGGCGTCAGGAGGAGAGAAACGGGCGTGAGGCACCCACAGCCTGGCCCACGGGACCGGCACTGACCGCAGGGACCAGGGCAGCGCCCGGAGCCGCCCGCTCACAGAGCCCGCCTTCCCGTGTGAACGAGGTGGTTTTTCCACAATCGGGCGGGAAGGCCGGGGGGGGGGGGGGGGGGCGGGCGGAGGGGGTCAGTGGGGACATGGAGAGCACACCTGATGTGTCAACAATAAAGATTTGTTTTTTAAAAAGCAGGTCATTTTTCTCTTAATGTGGATAACAAGATCAGAGTTTTTATGTTTCAATCCTATTTCCTGTGCTTTGGAAAAACCACACACCTCACTCTAAACAAGGATGTTCACACACACAGCGTAAAGTCACATGAAGCAGACTGATTCCAACTTTAGGGAATCTCACCCGCCGTTTAACTAAGAAAGCTGCTCAGAGAGGGAAACACCAGGGGCTGAGCATCGACCTGTGCGCCAGGAGGTCAGGGCTCGATTCCGGGTCAGGGCACAGGCCTGGGTTGCGGCTCCATCCCCAGTGGGGGGTGCGCAGGAGGCAGCCGATCAACGGCGCTCTCATCATGGATGTTTCTCTCTCCACCCTCCCTTCCGCTCTGACATCAATAAAGGGATTTTTAAAAGAGGGGGGAAGTCATAAGCAGGCCCCAGGTGGCCACAGCGTCTACCTGGCGGTGCCGTGGTCCCGCCCACGCTGGCCTGCTGCCCGACCCCGGGGCCCTCCTGACATGAGCGGAGATGCAGCTGCTTTTCAGTGGCACAGAGTCAGGCCTCGTTGGACAAGAGCGGATGGAAAGGGGGAGAGGGGGGTGCCGTGCCGCACGGACGGTTTCCCTCTCCCGGTTTGGGATGCGGTGACGCCCGCGCTGCTTCCTGCGTTTCCTGCCACAGACGGCTTCCTGCTCCACAGCCTTTCGGGGACGGGCACGGTCACCGGCCGGCTCTGGGGCGGGGGGTGGGGAGCCGGGGGACATGAGACCGGGGGCGGGAGAGGCAGGCGGCCTCGGCTGCAGGCCCTGTTCTCGGAGAACCCTCCTAAAGCCTCACACCCGAGGGCCACGCCTGCCTGTGCGTCCTCCCGCGGGGCACAGGGCGCCTCCCATGCGCCGGCCGGAACGCCGCTGCCACACGGCACAACCACAGGCCCCGTCTCCTTCGGCACGAAGGCCTTCCACCGCTGTGTCCGGCAAAGAGCCAGCAAGACCTGGCAGGCGGGGGCGGGGGGACCCACGCACTGAACACCGAGGACGAGAGACCTGGGCGGGTCTGTGGGTGAAGCCGCCGTCTCTGCCTGAGAGTCTGAGTGCAGCGGCTGTCGCCGCACTGAGTGAGACCGCAGCTTCGGGAGGAGAAGCATCTTCCTCCGGAGAACACGCAGCGCCCGCGGGGACGCCCACGGTCAGACACGGCGGACGGCGGCAGCCATGGTCCCTCCCACCGCCCGCCGCCCGCCGGCGTGGGGCGGGGCACTTACCCACAGGAAGCCCCGGGCTGCGCCGTGGGGGTCCGGCCGGCCCGCGCGGCCGGGGTGCGGCTCGGGGTTGTAGACGGCGCACTCCACCTGAGGGAGAGGGTCAGGCTCGCTGAGCCAGCGGCCCGGGCCGGGGTCCCACGTGGCGGCGGGGGGAGGGGCACGCATGCAGGCCAGGAGCAGACACCGACGGGCGCCCGGTCTTTCCAGAGTCTCGGGGACGGGGGTGGGCCCGGGCGCCAGGCGGGCTCAGCCCCTGCGTGGAGGCTGGAGGCCCTGTCCCCTCCCCGCCCGCCCCTCTCCCTGGGGACGGGTCCCCGTCCGCCTCGGGGGTGGGTGTCCCATGACCAGGCTGAGAAGTAAGGTCTCCCACTTCTCACAGACACGCGCACACGCCTGAGCCCGCGGGGACGTGGACAGCGGCACCAGGAGTGCGGCCCACGTGGACTCGGTGCTGCCGTGCGTGGCACAGCGTCCACGGGTGGGTGAGCCCCGCTCCACAGCCCAGCACCCAGTGCCACACACGGCGGGCACAGCTTCGGACTGGGGATCCCGCGTGGGCCCCAATGCTGACCCCAGAGCGGGAGTGACCACGCTGACAGGGGACCCGGCACTCAGCACTGGACTTCCCCCTGCCCCGTCCCTCACTCCCCCCACAGGGTGATGGGTCCCCCCCATCCCCTCCCTAACGGGGCGAGAAGCCCCCACCCCCTCCCCAGCGGGACGGGGACCCCCCCCCAGCGGGACAGGGACCCCCCCAGCGGGACGGGGACCCCCCCCAGCGGGACGGGGACCCCCCCAGCGGGACGGGGACCTCCCCCCAGCGGGACGGGGACCCCCCCCCCAGCGGGACGGGGACCCCCCCAGCGGGACGGGGACCCCCCCAGCGGGACGGGGACCCCCCCCAGCGGGACGGGGACCCCCCCAGCGGGACGGGGACCCCCCCAGCGGGACGGGGACCCCCCCAGCGGGACGGGGACCCCCCCCCAGCGGGACGGGGACCCCCCCAGCGGGACGGGGACCCCCCCAGCGGGACGGGGACCCCCCCAGCGGGACGGGGACCCCCCCAGCGGGACGGGGACCCGGCGGCACCTTGAGCTCCTGCTGCTTGGCCACGGGCACGGGCATGTGCGCCACGAGCAGCGGGTGCCGGTCCTTGGGGACCTGGTTGCCGTCGTCCTCCACGCAGAACCAGCCCAGGTGGTTGTCCTCCTCTGGCGAGGGGAGGGGCGCGGGTGGGCAGAGGGCTCCCCTCATTCCGGAGCGGGGTCCCCTCTCCGCCAGGGGCGCCCCCTGCTGGTGACCCTCCCTCCTGCTGGGTGACCCTCCCTCCTGCTGGGTGACCCTCCCTCCTGCTGGGTGACCCTCCCTCCTGCTGGGTGAGCCCCTGCTGGGTGACCCTCCCTCCTGCTGGGTGAGCCTCTCTCCTGCTGGGTGAGCCTCTCTCCTGCTGGGTGACCCTCCCTCCTGCTGGGTGAGCCCCTGCTGGGTGACCCTCCCTCCTGCTGGGTGAGCCTCTCTCCTGCTGGGTGAGCCTCTCTCCTGCTGGGTGACCCTCCCTCCTGCTGGGTGAGCCCCTGCTGGGTGACCCTCCCTCCTGCTGGGTGAGCCCCTGCTGGGTGACCCTCCCTCCTGCTGGGTGAGCCTCTCTCCTGCTGGGTGAGCCTCCCTCCTGCTGGGTGAGCCCCTGCTGGGTGACCCTCCCTCCTGCTGGGTGAGCCTCTCTCCTGCTGGGTGAGCCTCCCTCCTGCTGGGTGACCCTCCCTCCTGCTGGGTGAGCCTCCCTCCTGCTGGGTGAGCCTCCCTCCTGCTGGGTGACCCTCCCTCCTGCTGGGTGAGCCTCTCTCCTGCTGGGTGAGCCTCCCTCCTGCTGGGTGAGCCCCCTGCTGGGTGACCCTCCTGCTGGGTGACCCTCCCTCCTGCTGGGTGACCCTCCTGCTGGGTGACCCTCCTGCTGGGTGACCCTCCCTCCTGCTGGGTGACCCTCCCTCCTGCTGGGTGAGCCCCCTGCTGGTGAGCCTTTGCTTAAACACATGCTTAGGGGGGCTAACCTGTGTGGCTCGAGTGGTGAGTATTGACCTATGAACCAGGTCAGGGTTTGATTCTTGGTCAAGGTCACATGCCCAGGTTGTGAGCTCCATCCCCAGTGGGGGGCATGCAGGAGGCAGCCGATCCATGCTCCTCTCTCTCTCTCTCTCTCTCTCTCTCTCTCTTCCTCTCTCCTTTTTTCTGCCTCCCTCTCTCCCTTGCTCTCTGCAATCAGTAAGAACATATCTTTAAAAGACAAAAGCCATTCTCAGGGGGATGTATGGCCATGGTCCAGGGCCTCCGCCCCCACCGGACTCTGTCTCTCGGGCACCTATTTTGTCTGAAGCAGGGAGCTAGGACCCGCTGGGTCTGGGGACACGCCTCACCTGGAGGACACGCCTGGCCTACGGACACACCTCGTCTAGGAGACATGTCTGGTCCAGAGACACGCCTTGTCTGGGGACACGCCTGGCCTGGGCGCCGCCTTACCCAGTGCGAGCTTGGCCATCTGCAGGCTGCTGAGCCAGGACTCCTTACAGGCGGGCGAGAAGGTGCTGAACACGGCCGTGAAGAAGGTGGGCCGCCCGGACCTGCGGGCGGAGGGCTCAGGCCTGGGGCCTCAGTGCCCGGGTCCCCGTGCTCGTCGCCCCATGCCCGTCGCCCCCGTGCCAATGCCCCCGTGCCCGGCCTCCCTGTGCCCATCACCCCATGCCTGTCACCCCTGTGCCCGTAGCCCCATCCCCGTCCTCCCCGTGCCCGGCCTCCCCGGGCCAACGCCCGTGCCCGGCTGCGGGCACTCACTTGTCCTGCTTGCCCGGGAGCTGCAGCTGCAGCCGGCAGCAGTCGGCCGCGCGGATCTCCTCCTCCTTCCGCAGGACCAGCCTCTGCAGCCCGGACGCCCAGTCGTGGGCCACGGCCTGGTTCAGGTTCTGGGTGGACACGGGCATTTCCCTTTTCACTTTCTCTGCGGGCGGTGACAGAGGCCCTGCCCCCGCCCTCATCCCACCCTGTGCCCCTCTGCCCCCCGAACCCCCGGCCCTGTGCCCCCACCCTGTGCCCCGCTGCCCCCCGAACCCCCGGCCCTGTGCCCCCACCCTGTGCCCCTCTGCCCCCCGCACCCCCAGCCCTCACCCCACCCTGTGCCCCCTCTGCCCCCCAGGCCCTCAGCCCAGCCCTGTGCCCCCTCTGTGCCCCCCAGGCCCTCACACTGGCCCTGTGCCCCCTTTACCCCCCCCAGGCCCTCACCCCACCCTGTGCCCCCTCTGTGCCCCCCCCAGGCCCTCACCCCACCCTGTGCCCCTCTGCCCCGCAGGCCCTCACCCCACCCTGTGCCCCTCTGCCCCGCAGGCCCTCACCCCAGCCCTGTGCCCCCTCTGTGCCCCCCCCAGGCCCTCACACTGGCCCTGTGCCCCCTTTACCCCCCCCCAGGCCCTCACCCCGGCCCTGTGCCCCCTTTACCCCCCCCCAGGCCCTCAGCCCAGCCCTGTGCCCCCTCTGCCCCCCAGGCCCTCATCCCAGCCCTGTGCCCCCTCTGTGCCCCCCCCCAGGCCCTCACCCCGGCCCTGTGCCCCTCTGTCCCGCCCCCTGGCCCTCACCCCGGCCCTGTGCCCCTCTGTCCCGCCCCCAGGCCCTCACCCTGTCCCCGCGCCTGTGGGCCCTGCATATGTGCACAAGAGGTCTTCGTTGCTCTCTGCCACCCACCCACCCTCTCTGCCTCTCCTCTGAGATTTGCAGCCTGTTCCATGCATCTCTGAATATTTTTTAAAAGTATATTTGTATTTAATTCAGAGAGGAAGGGAGAAGGGGAAAGAGAGAAATATCAAAGAGAGAAGGAATTATTGGTCAGCTGCCTCCTGCACGTCCCACATTGGGGATCAAGCCCCCAACCGGGCATGTGCCCTTGACCGGAATCAAACCCGGGACCCTTCGGTCCGCAGGCCGACACTCCATCCACTGGGCCACACCAGCCAGGGCATGGATATTTTCTGTTCATCAGTGTGAGTGAGACCATGTGACCCGTGTCTTCCTCTGACGGCTTATCTCCCTTAGCTGAGGAGGGCTGGGGTGGGAGCGCTGGGGGAGACGCAGAGCATCTTAGAGTGAGGTGGGCCAGCGGGGGCGGTGGGAGCAAGGCTGTCACACAAGGAAGAGCCCGGGAGGCGGCCGCGCGGAGGTGCTGAGCGTGTCCCTGACGGCTCACCCCTGGGGTCTGCAAAGGGACACTGTCTACCCCCCACCCCTGCCCACCCCATCCAAACCAGGGCAGACACGACCCCTCTGGTCTCATCGTGACCTCGCCTGGTGCCACCCAGGACCCAGCGACCCCAGCCGGGGCGACAGCGCACGCCGGCCGGCCTCACCTGGTAGTGCCCCCGCAGGTCCCCGACGAGCTGGGCGATCTGCCCCACCACGTTGAGGTCGTGCAGCAGGTTCTGCAGGTCCTGGTACAGCTGCCCGGGCCCCGCGTGGACTCTGTCTGCAAAGCACCACAGGGGGCGGGGCTGCGGCCGCACCCGGAGGACGACGGCGGACGGGTGCCGCTCGCTCCCCGTCTTTGAACAGTGAGCGCCTTCAGGCGTTGGGAAACGCCGACCTTTCTTTTTATTTTCAAGCTACAGGCCCGGTGCATGACATTCGTGCACCGAGGGGGGTCCCGCAGCCGGGCCAGTGCCCTCTCCCAGTCCGGGACCCCTCGGCGGACACCCCCAAGGGGTGCTTACCACTGCCTCAGGGACGGGGGGGCTCCTGCCACCTGCACTCACCAGCCATGAGCCTGGCTTCTGGCTGAGCGGCGCCCCCCTGTGGGAGCTCACTGACCACCAGGGGGCACCTCCCGCGTTAGCGTCCGCCCCTGGAGGTCAGTGCACATCACAGCAACCAGTCGTTCCGTTTGGTTGATTCGCATATTCGCCTTTTATTATTTAGGCTAATTTCAGATTTACAGAGGACTGGCACTGCCGAGGTTAAAAACTCCCAGAACCTCAGCACCTCCCTCCGTCACCACGGAAACCACCCCATGGGACTGGACCGGGGGCACCTGAGCTCAGACTGTCCGAGCACAGAGACGCCTCCTCCTGGCCACTTTCCGTGGAAATGCACAGCCCGGCACATACAGGGTTGTGGGCTTGATCCCCAGGGTGGCACGTGCAGGAGGCAGCCGATCAGTGATGCTCTCTCATCGTTGATGTTTCTCTCTCTCCCTCTCTCTAAAATGTGTATTAAAATATATATCATATATATTAAAAAGTAAGTTTAAAAGATCTATAGTCTGAAGGCTATCCTATATAATAAAGAGGTAACATGCAAACTGACCCTTATGCCCTCACACAAGATGACCGCCCCCATGTGGTGAAAGATGACCACCACAAGACAGTCAGCACGGGAGGGCAGTTGTGGGCAACCAGGCCAAACCTAAACCAGCAGTTGGACATCCCCCTCGGGGTCCCAGTTTGGAGAGGGTGCAGGCTGGGCTGAGGGACACCCCGCTCCCCCATGCATGAATTTCATGCACCGGGTCTCTAGTCCTATATAATAAAAGCCTAATATGCAAATCAACCAAACAGTGGAACACCCAGTCACTAAGATACGAACACTGACCACCGGGGGCAGACACTCAGCGCAGGGCTGCCCCCAGCCCCCAAGCCCCAGGCCAGCCCAGGCGGGTGCCAGCAAGGGCTGCCCCTCACCCTCTGATCGCCCCACTGGCTGCTCCACAGATGGGTCCTGATTGCATCCAGGTCTAGGGACCCTCCCCATGCACGAATTTCGTGCCCTGGACTTCTAGTTCATAAACAATAAGCGTAAACAGGACGCGGCAGCTGAAGCGTTTCCACAGTGCGTGATGCTGTCCTCTCACTTCCTGGGAAGTCCCAGCCCAGGGCCCTCCATGGCCCGGAGGCGCCGGTGCTGGCCCACGGCAGAGCCAGCGCCCGGCCTCGCTGTCCGCTGAGTCGGAGCACACACAGGGCGGGGCCTGCGTCCTGACTGCCACGGACACGCAGCACGGAACGGCCCAGGGGACGGAGCCGGCCAGGAACCTGGGTGCCCACGGCCCGCCCAGAGACCAGTCCACGGTCAGCACCCAATCCAGCAGGCCCGCCTGCCCGCCGCCCACGCTGACGGCGGCGTCACCCGCACAGCTCCCCCTCCGCCCACGCCAACCGCGAGCAGCTCCCTTACGTGGCTTGGCGTTGGCCACCACGGCCAGGCTCTCGGGCGGGTGCTCGGCGGCACCCTCGGGGTGGCCGTACTCCACCACCGTCACGTGGCCCAGCGGCACGCTCCACTTCAGCAGGTGCCGCTGGCCGGCCGGCAGCAGCACGTGGCTGTCCTGGCCCGGCCTGCAACGAGAGCCGCGGGCCACGTGTGAGGTCACGGGCCACGGTGTGAGGTCACGACCCCTCCCTCCCGCAGGCTCCCCGGGGGAGGCCGGAGCGGTGCCCCCGAGCCCCTGGGGCTCTCGGGAGCCGGCATCACCTGCGGCTTGGCGAGGCTTCCTGGCAGGTGAGCGGGAGGGCTCCGCCCACGGTCTGCCCCGCGGAGCCCGGGGGAGGGACCAGACGGCCTCCCACCGAGCCCGGGGGAGGGAGGGACGGGGCAACCTCACACCGAGCCCAGCGCTGAGGTGCCCCGAACACTGCCAACGGGAGCCGCCTGTAGGGAGCCCTCCTCCCGCTGCCACCCAGGGTTCACGCTCACACTCCTCCTTCACTCCCAGGCACAGCATAACCACGCCGGTAACGTCCAATCATAACCAGTCTCCGGGACCAAAATACGCACTGAGGCTCTGGCTGGTGTGCTCAGCGGTTAAGGCATCAGCCCCTCATGGAAAGGTCACAGGTTCGATGCCCGGTCAAGGTCAAGGGCACGCACCTGGGTCTCAGTTCGATGCCTGGCCCCAGCCGGGTCACGGGTGAGAGGCAACCAACGGATGTGTCTCCCTCACATCGATGTTTCTCTCTCTCTCTCCCCTCCTTTCACGCTTTAAAAAAAAAAAAAATCTATGGAAAAAACATCCTCAGGGAAGGATTACAGCAGCCAAGGACACCTTTATCGCATCCGAAGCAATTAACCATTTAAAACATCTCATGGCCCACACAGATCGCTTTCTCCTTCGCCACACGTGGAGCCAACATGCAGAAATGCACAGAACACACGCACGGTCGGGAGAACGCATGAATGAAAGCGTGTGTGTGTGTGTGTGTGTGTGTGTGAGGAGAAATGACCCCGTCCGCCCTAATTTCTGCCAGCGCGGCCGTGGCGGCCCCAGGGCACCGCCTGGGTCGTGGCGGGTTCGAAGGCCCCCCACCTTCCATGGGCGGTCACTGCGCGTGGCACCAGGCGGCCGGACGGCCAGTCCTTACCGGGCGCGGACGGTGACGTCGGTGAGCAGGAGCGGCTGCCGCTCCTGGATGGGGCCGGATGGGGCGGCCAGGATGGGGCCGGGCGGGATGGGGCCGGGCGGGATGGGGCGGCCGGGATGGGGCAGCCGGGATGGGGCCTGGTGGGATGGGGCCGGGCGGGATGGGCCGGGCAGGATGGGGCCGGGCCGGATGGGCGGCCGGGATGGGGCCGGATGGGGCCGGGCGGGATGGGGTGGCCGGGATGGGCGGCCGGGATGGGGTGGCCGGATGGGGCCGGGCGGGATGGGCCGGGCGGGATGGGGCGGCGGGATGGGGCCGGCCGGGATGGGGCGGCCGGGATGGGGCGGCCGGGATGGGCCGGGCGGGATGGGGCCGGGCGGGATGGGGCCGGGCGGGATGGGGCCGGGCGGGATGGGGTGGCCGGGATGGAGCCGGGCTGGATGGGGACGCCGGTCCTTACCGGGCGCTGACGGTGACGCACATGAGCACGTCGGTGAGCATGAGCAGCCGCCGCTCCTTGGTCTTGAGCACCTCCCCGCGCTCATTGTACACGGTCTCGATCACGTCGTCCGAGCGGATGAGGTGCCGGCTCCCGCTGCTGAGAAGCTGGACATTCGCGTTACGCTCGACACGGCCGCCCCCTCGCTCCGGTGTTGGGGGGTGGGGGGGGGGAGCGTCCACGGGCACGGACCGCGGGTCTCAGACGCGGCTTCAGGGGGGACCCCGCGCACGCAGGCCAGCGCTGGGCTCAGAGCGGCTTACCCCAAAGCTCCCGGCCGGTTCAGGTCCTCTCCACGCGGGAGGGACCGTGTGCCTGGGACATGCTGCTGAGGCTGAGCCGCTGACACACCCGGCCACGCCCAGGGGTTGAGCATCGACCCCTGAACCAGGAGTGAGGGTTCAATGCCGCTCAGGGCACAGGCCCAGCGGGCGGGCTCCGTCCTCAGCAGGGGCTGAGCAGGAGGCAGCCGATCCATGGTTCTCTCTCCTCACTGATGTTTCTCTCTCCCTCTCTCTCTCTCTGAAATCAACACGTATACCTTAAAGGTACAAAAAATATAAATAAACTGCACCACAGAGCTTTAACTCTGAGCACCCGAACTAACACCCCACAGGGGAAAGCGGAACTCAGCGGAGGAGCGGCTCCTCTCCTGTTCGAGGTCCGCTGAACCCGCCACCCGTTCTGGGAGCCCGGACTCTGAGGCGTGGGGGCCCGCGGAGGCCCGGGTTAGTAGCAGCGGCGGTGGAGGTGGTGTGGTTAGAGCAGAGGGCCCCGGAGACGGCGGGTTAGCGGCGGGGCGGAGATGGAGGCAGCGGCGGTGGAGGTGGTGTGGTCAGAGCAGAGGGCCCCGGAGACGGCGGGTTAGCGGCGGGGCGGCGGCGGAGGCGGACAGCGGTGGGTTAGAGAGCAGGCCCGGGGGCAGCGTCTGTCCGCCCACCTTGTTCAGGTAGCGCTCGTTCACCGCCTGGGCGATCTGCCGCATCTCGCAGCGCCGGTCCGCCTCCCGCTTCCTCTCGTTCAGCTTCTCCGCCAGCGTCTCCAGCTCCGTCAGCGCCATCTGGAGGGGCAGCCGGTCGGGGTGCCCGCGGGGCGTGTGCCGCAGCATGTCCTTTTGGGGAGAGAGTGCGTGTGTGTGCGTGTGTGTGCGTGTGTGCGCGTGTGTGACTGTGTGTGTGCGTGTGTGTGTGTGATTGTGTGTGTGTGCGTGTGTGTGTGTGATTGTGTGTGTGTGATTGTGTGTGTGTGATTGTGTGTGTGTGCATGTGTGTGTGTGTGTGACTGCCCGGTGGGGGCCGAGGCCGTGTGTATGTGTGCATGCACGTGTGTGTGATTGTGTATGTGTGTGTGTGTGCATGTGTGCGTGTGTGTGTGTGATTGTGTATGTGTGTGTGTGTGTGCATGTGTGCGTGTGTGTGTGTGATTGTGTGTGTGTGCATGTGTGTGTGTGTGTGACTGCCCGGTGGGGGCCCAGGGCCGTGGTCACCTGCAGACGTGCCAGCACCCAGGCTGCCGCAGTGGATGCCGTGTGGTCAGCTGTCTGGGGAGAATAAAAACCCACCAGGAAGGACGCAAACCGGGTGAGTCATAGCCCAACTGACCCTTCGACTGGCCTTTCCCCGAAACCAGGTGAACTCACTCCACGGCCGTGGCCCGGCCGCTGTGGCTCAGACAGGGCTGAGCATCGGCCTGTGAACCCGGACGGAGGTCATGACTGGATTCTCGGTCAGGGCACAGGCCGGGGTTGGGGGCTCCACCCCCAGAGCGGGCCTGCAGGAGGCAGCCGGGCCATGACTCTGTTTCTCTCATCACTAACATTTCTCTCTATCTCCCTCTCCCTTCCTCTCTGACACAATAAAGATAAATGTTAACACCCACACACCAACACACTCGGTCCTGGCCCCGGGCCAGGCTCAGGCACGGAGCCCTGACACGGGGTTCTGAGTGACGGGGAGGGAGGAGCCTGTCCTGGTTCCTGAGCGGAGTCAGTGGTGGCTCCGTGGCCGCGGCTCCAGGTGGACTGGAGGCTGGACCTCCAGGGAGGGGCCTGCGTGACGAGGTCCCATCGGCCAGCGAGGCCATCCGTCTGCCTCCGCAGGGAGCTGCCACGGAAACCCACAGGCAGGGCGGGGAGGGCCGGGTCGGGGACGTGGTGCTAGGAGGGCGGTGAGCGCCCGGCGGCCCAGGCCCCTCCCCCTCGGCGCCCATCTGGCGGCCGAGTCATAAACCGCGAACGCCAGTGCCTTCCTGAGCCCCGCCGGCCCCGCCGGCCGACTCCGGAGCCTGCGGGGCGGGGGGACCCGGCTGGGCAGCCCAGTGGGACCGAGCTGGGCGGCTGACGGGGACGGGCCTGGGCCCGAGGGCTGACGCTCGGGGACGGGGCCAGCTGAGCCCAACGCAGGACGCAGGCCGGTGGGGGCCCCTCGGAGGAGAGGAGGGGCTGAGGCTACAGGGGGACGGGTTCAGGGGTCACTGGGGTCACCGGGGTCATAGGGTCACCGGGGTCGGGGGCCCGTACCTGGAGCAGCAGGATGAACTGCGGGAACCTCTGGATGGGCCTGGTCATCAGGCTGTAGAGCGAGACGCGGTCCGGGCTGGCCTCCTGGCTCTGCTGCGAGGAGAGGGCCACTCACCGCGGGCGGCGGCCGTCCACGCCCAGCACCGGCCTCGGGCGGGGCCACGGCCACGCAGGGCCCGCGTCCGTGTCTGCAGACGCCTCCTCCACTGCCTGGCCCCCCACCTCCTCCCCTCCCCCACCTGCCCCTCAGGCCCACCTCTCCGCCCCTGGCCTACAGCGAGCGTGGCTGGCTTCAGGCCCCGGCCAATGTGCTCAGTGGTTAGAGCACTGGCCCGCACACCAAAGGACATCAGGTTCAGTCCCTGGTCAAGGGCACGTACCTGGTTTGCAGGTTTGATCCCAGCCCTGGTTGGGGTGTGAGGGGGAAGCCACCAATGGATGTGTCTCTCTCACATCGATGTTCCCCTCCCTCTCTCTTTCTCTCTCTCTCTCTCTTTCTCTCCTCTCTCTCCGTCCCTTCCACTCTCTCTAAAAATCAATGGGAAAAATATCCTCAGGCAAGGATTAACGAAATAATAATAATAAAATAAGTTATTAAAAGTAAAAGCTATGTTACCCCTAAAAATGCATCTTTCTTTCTCGCATCGATCCAACACCCAGGGCGCCGTTGGTTCAAAGCGGTGACAGTGAGCGGCACGGGGCACTGGGAGGCGAGGGTGCATCGCTCACCATCAGGTCTCCCGCGTGGAGCCTGTTATCAGAGGCGTCAAAAACCAGAATGGGCCCTGAACAGTGTGGCTCAGTGGACAGAGCGTCGGCCTGTGGACTGAAAGGTCCTGGGTTCGATTCCGGTCAAGGGCATGTGCCTTGGTTGCGGGCACATCCCCAGTGGGGGGTGTGCAGGAGGCAGCTGACCAATGTTTCTCTCATCGACATTTCTGACTCTCTATCCCTCTCCCGTCCTCTCTGTAAAAAATCAGTAATAATAATAATAATAATAATAATACTAAAACCAGAACGGGAAGAGGCCTACCTTGAGGAACTCCAGGAAGGCGGGCTTCGTGGCGCAGGCCTTCTTGAGCACGGCCACGGCCGCGCTGAAGTTGTTCACGTACTCGCTGTAGGCGTCCAGCACCATGGACTTGGAGAACTGAAATCGGACACGGGAAACTGAGGACCGTGGGGCCCAGGGGCCTCCCGACCTCACGTGACCCCTGCCACGGCCACGCTCCACGAAACAGACTCCGTTCCGCCACGTGGGACTTTCTGGGTCGGTTTCTGGGGACTCTGTTCCGCTCCGCTGGTCTATACGCCCGCTCTTGTGCCAGGACCAGGCTGCTTTGAGGGCAGTGGCTTTGCAGTGTAACTTAGCATCTGCTATTGTGATCCCTCCCATTTCGCTCTACTTTCTCCAGGGTCTCTTTTGGTTCCATATATGTTTTTGGAGTGTTCGTTCTAGATCTACAAAATATGCCACTGGTATTTTAATAGGGGTTGCGTTGAATCTGGAGCTTGCTTTGGCTAGTACGGACATTTTAGTGATGTTGATGCTACTGATCCATGAACATGGTATACTCTTCCACTAATTTGTCTTCCTCTACCTCTTCTTTCAACATCCTGTGGTTTTCTGAGTGCAGGTCTTTTACCTCCTTGTTAAGTGTGTTATTTTGGATGCAATGGTAAGCAGGATTATTTAGTTTCTCTTTCTGAGAATTCATTATCAGTGTACAAGAAAGTCATAGGTTTTTGGACGTGGATTCTGTTCCTGCTACTTCGCTGAATTCATTTATTAAATCTAGTTGTTTTGTGGGTTTTTTGGTGGAGTCTTTAGGGTTTTCTATGCACAATATCATGCCATCTGCAATAACGAGAGCTACCTCCAGGCAGCTGGCTGAGGGCCCGTGCCCAGGAGCCACTGCAGCCTGCCTCCCCCCTCCCCACCCCGCCCCGCTGCTGGCCCCAGGGGCCCAGCGTCCGCACAGGAGCTCCGGGCTCGGAGCACGGGCTGAGGGGAGGCGGGTGTATTGGCCAGCTCCCCAGTGCCCAGGAGGGGACAGGCTAGAGAGAGGGAGGGCCTCACGCGGGCTCCCCGGCCACCCCGCCAGCACAGTGACAGGCACAGCCAGCACTGCCCCAGCCCGCCTGGAGGGGCAGGCGTGGACGTCCCGCTTGGGCGCCCGCCCTCACCGAGGCCACAAAGACGTCGCCGATCATCTCCACGGCGTCCCACTCGGCCACGCGGCTGGCCAGCGCCATCTGGAACAGGCGGTGGCACTGCAGCACCTCCCGCAGCCGGTGGAACACCACCCGCAGCTTCCGCTCGCTCAGCACCCGCGGCTCCGTCTCCGCCAGCGGCCGTTCGTACTGCTGGGGGCAGAGGGGGCGGGGTGTGTGTGTGAGGGGATATGAGGGCAGAGGGGACGGGACGGAGTGTGGCGGGACGGGGGGGGCAGAGGGGGTATGTGAGGGCGGAGTGTGGGGGAACGTGGGGGCAGAGGGGACGGGGCAGAGTGTGGGGGAACGTGGGGGCAAAGGGGGACATGAGCGTGGAGGGGGACGGGGCGGAGTGTGGGGGGATGTGGGGGCAGAGGGGGGAGGGGGCTGAGTGTGGGGGGATGTGTGGTGTCCATACAGGGACTCCCAACACACACCACTCCGGGTGTATTTATTGGTTTTATTTATTACTTATTTATGTCTAATCCTCACCCGAGGGTATGTTCCCATTGGTTTCCAGGGAGAGTTGAAGAGAGAGGGAAAGACAGAGAGAAACATCGACGTGAGAGAGACACATCCACGTGCCTCCGACCAAGGCCCAGCCGGGAGGAGCCTGCAACCCAGGTGCCCTGACCAGAACTGAGCCCGGGACCCTGTGGACCGCAGGCCAGTGCTCTACCCAATGGGCCACACTGGCCAGGGCTAACTTGTTTTTGGCTTAAAGAGGTTTGTTAGCCGTTCCCCCAGGGAGCCCCAGCACTCCCTCCTCCAGGGCGGCGGCGGAAGGCAGGCGGGAAGACCGCAGCCGGGCGGGCGGGCGGGAGGGACACGCACCTCCAGGATCCGCGTGAGGGCGTCCACGTAGTTCTTCTCGCTGTCCACAATGGAGCCCAGGATGTACCTCCGGACCACCTGGCGGGCGGGCACAGCGAGGGCTTCGGTGCCGGCTCCTGAGCCGCCAGGAAAGGCAGCCGTGGCCTCCCGCACCGGGAGCAGCTGCTCTGGAGCAGCGTCCGGACCGCGCGCCGCCCCTCGCCCGCCGCAGCGCCCTCTGACCACCAGGGCACACTGACCACGGGCGGACACGGCCCACAGCGCCGACGCCTGCACCACGACTCGGGCACACACGCCCAGCTCTGTTACACATTCCATGTAACGTGTTCGACTGAGCTACACGTCCCACGTAATGTGCCTGACTCTGCTGACCCTCAGAACGGTGAACCCCACCAGCCCCCCAGGCCCAGGCCTCCAGGCTCCGGCCCCCCAGGCCCCGGCCCCCAGGCCCCGCTGCCCAGGCCCCCGCAGCCCAGGCCCCGGCCGCCCCGCTGGGTGACCCCACCGGCCCCCCAGGTCCCAGCCCCCCAGGTCCCGGCCCCCCAGGTCCCCGCAGCCCAGGCCCCGGCCGCCCCGCTGGGTGACCCCACCGGCCCCAGGTCCCTACCGCCCAGGCCCCCCAGGTCCCCACCGCCCAGGCCCCCCAGGCCCCGGCCCCCCAGGTCCCCACCGCCCAGGCCCCCCAGGTCCCCACCGCCCAGGCCCCCCAGGCCCCGCCCCCAGGCCCCGTCCCCCAGGCCCCGGCCGCCCCACTGGGTGACCCCGCTGGCCCCGTCCTACCTGCTGCTGGGACAGCCCCTCGGGCATCGGGGTGAGCACGGCGTCGGGGTGCCGGCAGTCCACATCGATGAACATGCTCTGCTCCTCCTCCAGGCCCGGCCTGGGGTCTACGGAGGGGGCGTGCGGTGTGACACGGAGACCACACCCCCCGCGTCGGGGAGCAGCCAGTCGCTGCGGACCGAGACTGAGCACGGTCTCCCGTTCCGTCCACGCCCTCCGGACAATGACCCAGGCGACACACCCTTCCCACAGGGAGCTGCTGGTGCTGAAAGGCTCAGTCCCTGGAGCTCACCTCCCAGGGCTGAGGGGGCGTTTAGTGCCTGATGGTGAACTGGAAGTGGCTGTGCTATGTGATCCAATCTAACAAAAGGCTAATATGCAAATCGATCAAACAGCAGAATGACCGGTCGCTATGACACGCACTGACCACCAGGGGGCAGAGGCTCGCCGCAGGAGCTGTTCCCTGGGGGTCAGTGAGCTCCCGCAGGGGGGGCGCCGCTCGGCCAGAAGCTGGGCTCTGGGCTGGCCAGCGCAGCGGCGGTGGCCGGAGCCTCTCCCGTCTCCACTGCTGCGCTCACCTGGGGAGATGAAGGACTTGGTCCTGATGAAGGAGCGGCCCTTCTTCACGGCGGCCTTGGTCCTCTCCAGCCCGTCCCGCGTGCCCTCCTTGGCCGCCTTCATCAGCTTCTGCACCTGCGGGCGAGGGGCGTGAGCGGGCTCGGTGCTCCCCACTGCGATGTCCCCGCCGGTCCCAGAGCACAGGTGGCTGGTCTGGACCGGCCCCGGGACGGTCCTGGCGGGCCTGAGTGCGTGTGCAGTGCCGGCGGTCTGTCTTTTCAAAAACCGGGGAAAAGCAGCCCGGCCGGCGTGGCTCAGGGGTTGAGCGTGGACCTATGAACCAGGAGGTCACAGTTCGATTCCCGGTTGGGGCACAGGCCCGGGGTTCGCAAGAGGCAGTGTGCGGTGTGCAGGAGGCAGCTGGTCCTTGATTCTCTCTTATCATGGATGTTTCACTCTCTCCCTCTCCCTTCCTCTCTGAAGCCAATAAAAAAAACAAAAAACATTTTTTTTAAAGGGAAGAGCAAACTAGCTCAGAGCCTCCTGTGACTGACGAGTTAGAGCCCTGCAGTTTACATCTTCATTGGGAACACCGGCCGTGCAAGCAGCTGGCAGAGCGACCGGTGGAACAAGCCCACAGGCCTCGGAGAGGGCATACCAGCCCGCCCGCCAGCCCTGGCGCTCCACAGCCCACCCCAGCCTCGGGCAGCCACGTCCACGGCCCACAGCCATGGCCACGGCCCACGGCCACGTCCACTGCCACGGCCCACAGCCACGTTCACTGCCCACAGCACGGCCCACGGCACAGAGCGCTGCACAGTGACTGCAGGCAGACAGAGGGACAGGCAGGACAGACAGAGGGACAGCGGGGGCAGGACCAGGCCGGCCTCCACACCTCTGCGGACACCTGAGGCCACAGGCTGCCCCGGCCGTGGGCCTCGCTGACCGAGTCCCCCCGAGCGTCTCAGAGCAGCCGGCAGAGCACGTCCGGTTCTTAAAGGGCCCAGGTCTGAGGACTGGCCTCGGGGACCAGGGCTTCCTCCAGAGAAACGTGGGCTGCCCGAGGGGAGGCCCAGCACTCTCCGAGTGACCTGGGACCCGCCTCCCGGTCCCGGGGAGAGGCTCAGGTACCCCCCCGGGCTGTGGCCCAACTGCCTCCCGCCAGCACCACGGCCTCAGGCCCTGCTGTGCGCCCTGCTCGGACCTGCTGCCAGCCCAGGGCGGGCGGCTGGCACTCCAGATCGGCCGGGGCTGCCCTGTGCCTGCAGATTGGGGCTCTGGTTTGAGCATGCTGCCCCCTGTCCTATCTCCCCCTTCCCCCCCCCGTGAGCGGCTCCCAGGTGACATCACACAGTGCACCTCCAGCCCACCGTCCCTGCAAGCCCTTCCCCCCCGCCCCGCCCCGCCCCCAGCCACAGGCGCCTCCCAAAGCCATCCACCAAGACCACGCTCACCCCCGAACTGAACCACGTCAGCGCCCAGCAGGCCCCACTTCCGCAGCCGGAGGACCCCTCTGCCCCCCCACCTCCTCCCCCCCGTCCACTCTGCGAGCGGCTGGGTCCCTGGCTCCCGCGTCCCTTCAACCGACCACGGCGTCCTGTGGACGGTGCGCCCTGACATCCCCGAGGCTTCCCTTCTCCACGGCCCTGAGCCCCACTCTCCTCCCCGACCCGGCCGCTGTCTCGGCTCCATCTTCGGAGGCCAACCCCCTCCCTTTCCCCCTCTCCCCACCCCCCTGCATGTGCAGGGACAGGCCTGGCCCGGAGCTGGGGAGGCACTGCAGGCGAGGCGAGGCGAGGAGAGGAGAGCCTCTGTCTGGCCAGAGGGAGCAGCCAGCAGGCCCTCGGGTACCTGCCCACCCACCCCCAAGGCTGCCCATGTGCCGCCTCCCCGGGGTCCTGCCGCTCCCGACCGACCGACCATCCGCCGGTTCCAACCGCTCCGAGGACCCAGCCACCCTCACCCGCTTCCGCTGACTAACGGGGCTCCCGGGACCCGCCACACCCTGTACTCGCCTGGGGGCCCAGCCCAGACACGGCCACCGAGGGACCTGCCGGACCCTGACTGAGCGAGCCTGACTGAGGGCCCTGGTCCTGCTCCCGCCCCAGCAGAGACACACCGTCCTCACGCCCAGCACACACACACACACACACACACACACACTGTCCACACACACACACACTATCCCCACACACACACTGTCCCCACACACACACACTGTCCACACACAGACCCACCGTCCCCACGCCCAGCACACACACTATTCCCACACACACACTGTCCCCACACCCAGCACACACTATTCCCACACACACACTGTCCCCACACACACACACACACACACACACACACTATTCCCACACACACACTGTCCCCCCCACACACACACACACACACACCATCCCCACACCCAGCACACACACACTATCCCCACACACACTGTCCTCACACAGACACACTATCCCCACACACACACCGTCCCCACACACACACTGTCCCCACACACACTGTCCACACACACACACACACACACACAGTCCACACACACACACACACACACAGTCCACACACACACTGTCCCCACACACACACACACACACACACCATCCCCACACCCAGCACACACACACTATCCCCACACACACTGTCCTCACACAGACACACTATCCCCACACACACACTGTCCCCACACACACTGTCCTCACACAGACACACTATCCCCACACACACACTGTCCCCACACACACTGTCCACACACACACACACACACATAGTCCACACACACACTGTCCACACACACACACACACACTGGGCACAGAGCACAGACACACTGTCCCCCCACACACACACACACATTGTCCCCACACAGACACACTGCCCCACCCACACCCCACACACACACAAACACACTGGGCACAGAGCACAGACACATTGGGCACAGAGCACAGACACACTGGGCACAGAGCACAGACACACTGGGCACAGAGCAGCGGCGGAGGGGACGATGCTGGGCAGACGTGTACTTCCAGGTAAGCACTCAGCACACGGCACGGCCACAGGACAGGGGAGGAGCCCGGCTGAAGGCAGCTGCAGGAGACAGGGGCCTTTAAAACACAGCGCAGTGGCCCGGCGGCCTGGCTCCGGGGTGGAGCATTGACCTATGAACCAAGAGGTCTCAGTTCCATCCCCAGTGAAGGCACAGGCCCGGGTTGTGGGCTCCATTCCCAGATGGGGGTGTGCAGGAGGCAGCCAGTCCGTGATTCTCTCTCCTCATTGGTGTCTCTCTCCCTTACTCTCTGAAATCAATTAAAAAATATATTTTAAAAGTAAACTAGTAAATGAAACACATCTCAAGGAACCGGTGGCCGTCACACGTCCACACGCAGCCCTCACACCCGGGTCCGGACCGCTCCGCTCGGGACAATGGAGCCGGCCGCCCTGCACCTGGGCCGGGCGCCTGTACCCGCTGCAGGCCCGGGCGCTGAGGGGAACTGAACGTTTTCCACTGATCGTCACCGAGAAGTCCCCACTCGTGGGTCTTCGCCAAAAGCCACTGTCTTTCCCCACCACAGGGGGCGCTCTGCAGGCGGCTGGTCGCAGGCGGCTGGGCCTGCCTTCCAGGGGCTGGGATGGCCCACCTGGGGGCCTCTAGGTACCCCTCTGCCCGCGGTGGGAGAGGGAGGGGGAGAAGGGAGGCAAATGGCGCCCCAGCTGGACAGGAGGCTGCTGAGCGTCCGGGCGCCCGGGGGAGACCTGCTCCCGGGGTGTGGCCGAGCGGTCCCCAGGGCCTCGGGCCTCGGGCGCGTTGTGGACACAGCGGGAGGGGAGGGGCCACGCTACCTTCAGCTCCTGCTTCTGCTTTAGCTGCTGCATCTCCCCCGCGCCCACTGTGCTGGCCACCAGCTCTCTCATCTTTCTCTCATAGCACGCCTTCACCCGGGCCAGGTCGTGGGACAGCTGGGCACAGAGAGACATCTTTCACAAGGCGCTCCTCCCTCCGGGGACCGCAGACAGCCTTGCCCTGACGGTCTCCCGGGAGCCACCCCACGCCGCCAGCCCCGAGGGCCCACCCACGGGCAGAGATAAACACCAGTGACTGCAGCCCGGCCGGCGGGGCTCCGCGGCTGAGTGCTGACCTCGGACCCAGGAGGTCACCGTTCCATTCCCGGCCAGGGCACAGGCCTGGGTTGTGGGCTCCATCCCCAGTGGGGGGCGGGCAGGAGGCAGCCGGTTCATGGCTCTCTCCCATCACTGGTGTTTCTCTCTCCCCCTCTCTGCCCATCCCTCTCTGAAATCGATAAAATACATTTAAAAAAAATAAAAATAAGCACGTGTGATGACAACGGCTCGGGACAGACACCACCCCTGGTGAGCCGGCCGCAGGCAAGCACACACGGAGGCCTGGCCCCGTCCCCCCATCAGGATGAGTTAAGTGACCGATCTGGGAGGCCTGCAGGGAAGGACGCCTGTCCGTCCGTCCGTCATCTCCACGCGGAAGAACCCTGGCCTGCAGGGCTCGCAGGGGGACGGACGGTCAGCGGGGCTCACAGGTGGGACACGGCGAGGTCTCAGTCTGACTAGTGTCCACATTGCCATGCAAGGGCCCCGCTCCCAGTCAGCACGCCCACAGGACCGGGGCGAGAACTCCAGAAGGTCCTTTCCGATGGGCAGTGCCACAGGGTGGTCCTCACCTGACTTCACAGCCAGCCAGGAGCCTGGTCCTTGGGTTCCACCCACCAGGTCACACCCGGGCTGTGTCTGTCCCTCCCACCAGGTCACACCCGGGCTGCGTCTGTTCCTCCCACCGGGTCACACCCAGGCTGCATCTCAGCCTCCAAAGTACACGAGGACGCTGCCATCACTCCTTTGAAAACAGCCCAAACCCCAGCAACCGGAGTGGATGTGGCACAGCCAGTCACCACGGCAACCCGGGACCTCACACACCTGAGCTGCCTCCACCCCGTCCCAGATTCCACACTCCATCCTGCGTCCCCCGCTGGCCCTGAGGTCAGTCACACACACGCACTCCCCTCAGCGTGGTCGTGGGCAGCCCGGGCCTGTCCTGTCCCGTGGTCCATGTTATGTCTTCCTGCCCGTGGTGGGCACCGGACTCCCACGCCCCTGAGGGTCAGCGAGTGTCACCGCCCGGCAGCCCGGCTCCCCCTCAACAGCAGGCAGTCACCGAGCACCGGTCAGCAGAGGACGGCGCCGAGCTCGCTGGGACACGCAGGGCGCAGCTCTCCGGCCTCTGCGGGCCGACTCCACACGTGCGTTCCCACCTGCCGCGACGCGGGCCCTTCTCCTCTGCCAACACCTGTGCCCGCCTCGAGCCGCCCACCGGCACCTAAAACGCTCACGTGCCCATCCCGGGAGCCGGCATCCCGCGGCCGGCCCGGTACGTGCCGTAAGCCGACGGCGCACACGCACCTGCTTCCGGTGGCTGCTGCGCAGGAAGGACCGGGGGACCCCGTTCCTGCCCTCGGAGTCGCTCTGCTCCCCGTAACTCTCGAACTCACTGGAGCTCCACCCGTACTCCAGCGAGCTGTTTCCACCCTCGTCTCCGTTCTCCACGGCGTCGTAGATCAGCTCATCTGAGGGTGAGCACAGGACGGAGTTAGGAGCGCACCCCGCACCCGCCGCCGAGTCCTGCAGGTCCTCGTTTCACCGCGTGGCTGGGCCGCCTAAGAGAAGCAGCGGGCTCGGGCTGCCCCTCCGGGGGGCATTATGTGGGCCCTGGGCGGCTGGAGATGCCTGCGTCTTCCCGAAGCTCTGACACTCAGCCCCATCTGTATCCTGAGGCCCTGGTGCTGCACAGAATCCACTCACACCAACACGAAATCCAGTCACACCCACACGAAATCCACACTCACCCCGACACAGAATCCACTCACACCAACACGAAATCCACAGTCACACCCACACGAAATCCACAGTCACACCCACACGAAATCCACACTCACCCCGACACAGAATCCACTCACACCCACACGAAATCCAGTCACACCCACACGAAATCCAGTCACACCGACACAGAATCCACTCACACCAACACGAAATCCACAGTCACACCCACACGAAATCCAGTCACACCGACACGAAATCCACAGTCACACCAACACAAAATCCACACTCACCCTGACACAGAATCCACTCACACCCACACGAAATCCACAGTCACACCCACACGAAATCCAGTCACACCGACACGAAATCCACAGTCACACCAACACAAAATCCACACTCACCCTGACACAGAATCCACTCACACCAACACGAAATCCACTCTCACACTGACACGAAACCCAGTCACAACAATGATTATTGGTCACAGAGATCTTCCCAAGGAGGAAATTTTTTGTTTAGATAAATATAAGGGATAGAAATGTTTTGGGTGGATGGGTGGATGGATAATGAATGGGTGGATGGATGGATGGATGATTAGATGGAAGGATGGTTGGATGGATGAATGATGGACTGTTAGATGGATGGATGGGTAGATAGATGGAAGGGTAGGTGAATGGAAGGACAAATAGATGGATAGAAAGGTAGATAGATGGAAGGGAAGATGGATAGAAGAGTAGGTGGGTGGATGATGGATGGATGGATGGATGGACAGTTAGATGGATGGTTGGATGGATAAATGGATGGATGGTTAGATGGGTGGATGGATGGAAGGGTAGATGGATGGTTAGATGGGTGGATGGATGGATGGATGGATGGAAGGGTGGATAGATGGATGAATGGTTAGATGGATGGATAGATGGATGGATGGAAGGAAGGGTGGATAGATGGATGGATGGGTAGATGGAAGGGTGGGTGGATGGATGGATGGATAGTGGATGGGTAGCTGGTTAGATGGATGGATGGACAATTAGATGGATGGTTAGATGGATGGATGGTTAGATGGATGGATGAGTGGGTGGATGGATAGATGGACGGGTGGATAAATAGATGGATGGGTATATGGATAGATGAGTCAATGGCTTAATAAGACTATAAATAATCCGCTCCTGGATTGAAAGGGATCTATCACCTCAGCCCACAATCCACATTCACACCCACACGAAATCCAGTCACACCGACAGGAAATCCACACTCACCCCGACACAGAATCCACTCACACCAACACAAAATCCACACTCACACTGACATGAAATCCACACTCACACCAACACAAAATCCACACTCACCCTGACTTGTGAAGGACACGCCAAGGCAATGACAAGCCTGTCCTCACAGGGACTCCTGCTCTGCATTCTCAGAGAATTACACTTGCGTTTGGTGGGTCCTCTCTTCTGTTTTCTGTCTCCTGGTTCCAGTATGTGTGTCCTTTTTACTTCTTCCCTCCCCTTCTCTGACTCTGCCGAGTCGGATGCTGAGCTCATTATTTTTCAGTCTTTCTGTTGTTTTCTTTTTTTAGCAGATGCCATAATCTCTTTAATTTCTAACTATTCTAAATCCACGCTATTCTAAATCCACGCTTATGTAATATTTTCATTATTATTCAAGTTAAAACATCTAACTTCCACTCTAATTCCATCTTTGGCCATGGGGTGTGTGTGGCCATGTGACTTTTTAAAAAATTTATTTCAGAAAGCGAGAGGGAGAGATAGAAACATCAATGATGAAAGAGAATCATTGAGTATGTAGGGGGGGGCAATGTTAAAATATGTACACAGATATTAATTTAATAAAATAAAAAAGAAAGAGAATCATTGATTGGCTGTCTCCTGCACACCCCACACTGGGGATAGAGCCCACACTCCACCATATGCCCTTGACTGGAATGAACTGGGGACCATTCAGGTCCCCCTTCTATCCACCGAGCCAAACCGGCCGTCATGTGACTTTTAATGGTCAAATGTGTGTGCTTATTAATATCTGTTTTGGGGCATACTACTTGCGCAGTTTTCAGAAGCGCCCCAGGTGTTTGAAAAGCTGTGCATCCTGAAACTATTCGCTTCAGGATCCCGTGTGGCTTTCCAGTCAACAGTACACAATTATGTACTGATCTGTCACATTTTGCTTTATACATATTTTTGGGTTTTTTAAATATATTTTTATTGACTTCAGAGAGGGAGGGAAAGGGAGAGATAAAAACATCAATGATGAGAGAGAATCATTGATTGGCTGCCTCCTGCACACCCCCAACTGGGGATGGAGCCCACAACCTGGTCATGTGCCCTGACCGGAAATTGATCTCCTGGTTCATAAGTCGACACTCAACCACTGAGCCACACCGGCCAGGCTGTTTTCTATGTTTTAGGCCATGTTGCTGGATGCACACACGTTCAGTACTGTGAAATCGTTCTCTGTGGAGGAATCTCTATCTAGCCATGTTTTATCGCTAACACACCATATGTTACCCAGTCGTACTGGCTATGTAGTGGTGAGCATTGGCTTCTATTCCTTTTTCCATACAAATGCTTACATACAAATGTCCTGTGTCCTTACATAGTTCTCACAATGCGTGTCTGTCTTTGCTATGTTATCCAAGCTGGGAACCTCTGTCACTGGTGACTGGAGCCCAATCATCTATAACAATAAAAGGGTAATATGCTAATTAGACCAGACGTCCTTCCGGACGACCGTCCGGACAAGCCGGGCGGAGGGAAGCCCGGGTCCTGCGTCCCAGGGGGAAGCTGTGCCGGCAGCCGGGGGAGGAAGGCCCGCTCTGGCACGATTTTCGGGCCCCGGGCCCCGGGCCTCTGGTATTTGCCGTGAGTAGCAATACGCTGGGCTCACTCTGCCATCTTCCTGCCGCGCCGTTCGCCGAGCCATCTCACTTCCCTCGTCTTGCTGGCGCCAGGTGGGTGTCACTCCACCAATCCTGAAGGTAAATCCTCCCTTTATGCCCTTTCAGCGGCGCCCACGAATGGCAGGCCGGCCTGGCACATACAAGCCAGCGTCTGTGTGCTTCTGAACATCGCACGGACACGGGCGGCGGATCCAGGTGGGCCTCGCTGAGGCTCCGCTCCCCACCGGCTCGGTGCGGCTCCCACGACTCACTGTCTGCCGGTTCAGCCGCTCACCGTTCTCCGGCTTCCCTTTGTGTTCCACGTCCCTTCCCTTGGACCGGAACGACACTGGGTGTTCCTCCAGAGCCTGGCGGGGGGAGGGCTCCGTCGCCATCGCTCCAAGAGGCTCCGGTGGCGGCGGCACGACTCGGGGTCGAGGGGGCGGGTTCTTCCGGTGCTCTGCGTATCGCCCCACCGCCCCCAGATGGAGACACAGCCCCCCCCCCCCCCCCCCCCCCCCCGCCAAGCCACGGCTCCGTGGGCACCGCCCGCCTGCGGCCTGTCGGGGCTCGCCGGGACACGGTGCCGCAGGTCACCCGCTGGGCCCGGGCGTGGCCCACTCCGAAGCCGCATCCCTGCCATCCGGGAACGTGTGTCTTCCTTTAATTCTAGAACGTTCTTAGTCCTGTCTTCTATTTTCTCATTTGTTGAATGTACGCTGGTGCATCTCACCTACATGTTCCCCACCTTTTCATTCATACATCTCACATTTCAACTCCTTCAGCTTCTTTAGAGAAATTAAGATAACCCTCTAGTCCCAGCTGGTGTTGCCAGGTGGTTAGAGCGTCGGTCTATGGGCTGAAGGGACCAGGTTCGATTCCTGAAGTTAAATCCTCTGATCCCTGTGGGCCCTTAGGGATCGGTCGGGCCTAAACAGGCACATGCCAAGGTTTCAGGCTTGGGCCCCAGTGTGGGGCGTGAAGGAGGCACCTGGTCAATGATCCTCTCCTTCCTGATGTTTCTCCCTCCCACCTCTGAGATCAATATAAATGTATTTAAAAGAAGACACGAGCCTCTATGAAGTGCTGTGCTGTGAACACACACAGGTGCGCCCCCCACACGGATCCAGGGACACTGTGAGGCAGAGAACATGGACTGACACCCAGGCGCACGCAGAGAGGAGTGTGTACAGGCGGCATCTGCCCGCCCGGGGAGACGGCCCGTCTCCGGACACGCAGCGCGGACGGGCCCACCTGGCTCGGAGTCCGACTCCTCCCTCGGCACGTCGTCGTAAACGGCTTCCTCGGCGTCTGCAGGGAGAGGGGCTGTGAGGACGGCTGACCGCCGAGCATGTCCCAGGGCCGGGCCCGTCCCCAGGGAGCCGGCCGTCCCGCAGCCGTCGGCCGGCACACGCACCTGCCACGCGTGAGCACTGTGGGGAGGGCAGGGCGTGGCTGGGGCTGAAGGAAACAACCCCGCTGATGAGCCGGTGGGAAGGAGGCGGCTGGAAAAGCAAGTTCGCTTTTCCTTTAAAAATTTAAAAACGAGTACCTCACCCTGGCCGGGTTGGCTCAGTGGGGAGAGCGTCGGCCTGCAGACCACAGGGTCCTGGGTTCGGTTCCGGTCAAGGGCACGTACCTCAGCGGCAGGCTCCTCCCGGGCCCAGACCCTGGTCGGGGGTGCATGCAGGAGGCAGCCCATCAGTGAGTCTCTCTCACATCAGTGTTCCTCTCTGTCTTCCCCTCTCCCTTCCACTCTCCCTGAAAATCAATGGAAAACTCTCCTCAGGTGAGGATTAATAAAAAACAAAAAACAACAAGTCAGTCCAGCGAAAACAGCTGCCCTCTCTGACCACACGTGGCCAGGCCTGCCCGCCGTGGGTCCGCGGTGGCTGCAGCCGCCCCCCAGGGAGGGGCACCAGCTGGCGGGAGGAGGCCGTCTCAGTGTCTGGTGGGGCTGCTGGCTGGGGGTCTGGGGCAGCCCCTTGGTCCAGTCCGGAACCCGCAGCCATTTCACAAACACCAGGGGGCGCTGTGCTGGCGGGAGCGCTCCCAGTGACGGGAGGATGGAGTGAGTGACGGATGTCAGAACCTTTAGCCCTGACACAGGGCACGAGGCTAAGGGGCCGAACCTGGCGCAGGAGGGGAGTGGCCAGGACCGGGGTGCGGGCGCCCTAGCGGGCGGGCCAGCGGGCAGCTTACTGTCCATCCAGGCGGTGTTGGCGGGGTCGGCCACCCAGCGGGCGAGGGCGCTGTCCCCGGCGGGGGCCCGGTCCTCACTGCGGGGAGCAGACGGCACGTCACCCAGACCGTCCTCCCGCCCGCGGCTGCGCCCTGCCACCCGCGTGCCCGCGGCCCCAGGCTCTGAGCGCTCTGCCCGCGCTGCCGCCCGCCCGCCCAGACGCGGGGTGAGAGGAGTCTGCCCACAGGGTTCCCCGGCACCCCAAGCAGAGGAAGGCCGGTCAGTGGAACAGCTGGGAGGGCTCGGTGAAATCTGGCTCAAACAGTTAAAACCCTTCTCTTCCCCGCAGGGTTCTGAGCCTCTGCGACACGGGGCCCTCAGCGCCTCGCCGAGGGAGGCAGCCCGGCCGGCCCGGCTCCTTCCCTGGGCCGAGGTCTCACCGCTCGCCTCCCACACGGAATGGCACGGCATCTCGCAGTCCCGGGTTCAGGGGGACCACGTGGGGCCCCGGCGAGAGGGCAGAGGCTGACGGGCAGCGGTGAGGAGCCCCGGGGCCGGGCAGCCGGCCCACGGCCTGGGCGCCAGGGGCCGGTCGTGGCTCGGGACCCCTGGGAGGACCGCCGGTACCTGTTCGCCGGCTCCTCGGAACTCAGGGAGTTGCACTGGCCGTCCGCCGCCGCCTCGGGGGCCTCTGCCGAGAGAGAGAGAGAGAGAGAGAGAGAGAGAGAGAGAGAGAGAGAGAGAACACACACTCATGTTGCCGGAGGTCGATAAAAACGCAAGTTGATTTTCACCCCAAAATGATTTCCTGCTTTGTTTCTGACCAACCATCGGCGTATCTTAGCACGAAGGTGGGTGAGTGATGGGTTCGAGGGGTTTTAGGTTTTAGGAATGTCTTCCACATGGGGTTACACGCAGAGCGATGGCCCAGGGCGTCGGACACAGGCAGAAATAAAAGGGCACCCAAGGTGGTGTGTGCGTGTATGTCCCGACCCTGGGACACAGGCCCCTCTGTCCAGCTGCTCCTCCGGAGGGCGTTCACAGGACGTGAGGCCCCTCCGTTCCGTACGTTCCCCGGGAATGACTCCGGGGAGCACTGGGAGTGTCTGCATGTGACCTCGGACAGTCCCAGGCAGAAATGCTAGCACACTGCGGACGGCTCACGAGAGCCTCGTGTTTTCACGTCTCATACTTTAAAGAGATGTGAGCTTGTAAGAACACGTAACAAATAACTTCAAAACGCATCGGGCATGTAATTTAAAGCGTGCCGTTAACACGTGTGTAAGACGTTTTTTGTACTCGTTCGAAAGAAACTTACCTGGCCACTCGGTACAGCTGGCCATGATACTGGCCTGCAGGGTGTTAAGTTGGTGATAGTGAACAACCAAACCGCCCCTGCTCTCACATATGCACACACACTCACACGTACACAGCCACACACGCGTGCACACACACACACACATGCATACACGCGTGTGCACACGAAGTCCGTCCGCACGGGGACGGGGGCAGGGGAAGGGCCCACCTTCCTCGTCCGGGGACGCGGAGCGCACGATGACGGGGCTGGAGTAGGCGGGCAGGAGCGCGGGCAGGCTGGAGGGCACGGCGTAGCCGCAGGGCACGGGCACGGAGTACCCGCTGGGCACGTGCAGGCTCACGCCGTCCTCCTCGGCCTCGGGCTCGGGGGGCGCGGGCGGCTCTTCCTGGAAGGGGGTGATGTCGATGACGGAGTAGGGGTTCACTCTCGCTGGGGCGCCAGGCTTGGCTGGTTCCTCGGGCGCGGCCACATCGGTGCCCGTCCCGTCTTCCCCGCCTGGAGGCAAACCGGCGTCAGGCCCGCGCTCAGGCGGCAGTGCCCCCGCCCCCCGCCCCCCACGCCAGGGCTCTGGAGGGCCCTCTGGGCGGACGGATGGCGAGCAGGGCGCCCCGCCCTCGGGAGCTGAGCGCTGGGCAGGAGGCCGTGGCCGGTGAGAGGCTGTTGCAGACCAGGAAGCACAAGGCTGGGACCGGGCCCCTCAGTGCCAACGGGCAAAGTCCCACCTGGGAGGCCGGCTCATGGCCGCCAGTAACACGGACCTCCCTCGAGGAGCAGCATCGCCGAGACTGGCAGTCTGGAAGCGGCGAGTCCAAGTGCCCAGCCACATCCCAGACGGCACACCTCGCTCCAGGCCCGGCCCAGCGGGCCCTTCCTGCCCCGGAGGGAGGGCGGGCGGCCTGGGTCCGGGGTCCCCGGGCACTCACCGGAGCTGGCGGGGGCGGCGGCTGCCACGGGCCCGGCCTCGGGGGCGCCCGGGGCCCCTCTGTCCGCTTCCGGAACCTCATCTCCGCTGTCAAAGTCGAACTGCTCTCCCTCCTCCTCCTCCTCCTCCTCCTCCTCGTTATTGTTCGTGTCGTGTTTCACTTCGTTTCCTGCAGTTGGACAGAGACGACGTGTTCGCAGGCGTTTCCAGCAGGACCACTTCCAGCCGGACAGAGGCGGCTGGGTTCAAGGCGCCGGCCGCCCTGCCCTGTGCGGGGGGACCTTCGGGCTGGGCTTGGGGGTCGGCGGCTCTGACGTCCTCTCAGGGGCCCCAAGCTCCCCGCGGGAAGGAAGAGGAGGAAGGGCACTTTCCTCAGTTTACATCCCTGGTTCCCGTCCCTGGGACACAAGGACCCTCAGGCGGAACCTGGGCCAAGAGCTTTGCCACCCCCAGCAGCTCTGTCCAGGCTGCTCTTCCGGGGGGCCGGGGGGCCGGGGGGCGGGGGGGCCGGGGCCGGGCGGGGGGGCGGGGGGGCCGGGAGGCCAGGGACAGGCCGGGGGGCTGGGGGGCCGGGGGGGTGGGGGGCCAGGGACAGGCCGGGGGGCTAGGGGGCCGGGGGGCGGGGGCCGGGGACAGGCCGGGGGGCCGGGGGGCCGGGGGGCCGGGGGGCCGGGGCCGGGGACAGGCCGGGGGGCCGGGGGGGCGGGGACAGGCCGGGGGGCCGGGGGGCCGGGGACAGGCCGGGGGGCCGGGGGGCCGGGGACAGGCCGGGGGGCCGGGGGGCCGGGGGGGGGGGGCCGGGGGGCCGGGGACAGGCCGGGGGGCCGGGGGGCCGGGGACAGGCCGGGGGGCCGGGGGGGGCCGGGGGGCCGGGGGGCCGGGGGGCCGGGGGGCCGGGGACAGGCCGGGGGGCCGGGGGGCCGGGGACAGGCCGGGGGGCCGGGGGGCCGGGGGGCCGGGGACAGGCCGCGGGGCCGGGGGGCCGGGGACAGGCCAGGGGGCCGGGGGGCCGGGAGGCCAGGAGGCGGAGGGACAAGGGCCTGCGGACGTGCCGGCTTTTGGAGCACAAACCACGGGTCCCGCAGGCTAAGTGGCCGCCATCCCGATCACAGAGCGGGCTCTTTAAAAGCCTGTGGGGAAATGCATGCCTGGAACTGAAAGGGGGCACAGTGGCATTGCACGCCTCTATGCTGACCTGTGTTCTGTGTGTTACGTGTAAAAACACTTAAGATTAAATGTATAAGTATTGCCAAAACCGGTTTGGCTCAGTGGATAGAGCATCGGCCTGCGGCCTGAAAGGTCCCAGGTTCAATTCCGGTCAAGGGCATGTACCTTGGTTGTGGGCACATCCCCAGTAAGGGGTGTGCAAGAGGCAGCTGATGGATGTTTCTCTCTCATTAATGTTTCTAACTCTTTATCCCTCTCCCTTCCTCTCTGTAAAAAAATCAATAAAATATATATTTTTTTAAAATGTGTAAGTATTTTCTTTAAAAAGAAATGAGTGAGGGCATCCAAAGGTACAAACTTCGAGGCGGCCCGAGTGGCTCCGTGGCTGAGCGTCGACCTAGGAACCAGGAGGTCACGGCTGGATCCCGGGTCAGGGCACAGGCCCGGGATGTGGGCTCCATCGCCAGGATGGGGCGTGCAGGAGGCGGCTGGCCAGCGATCCTCTCTCATCGGGGATGTTTCTCCCTCCCTCTCCTTCCTCTCTGGCATCAATAAAAATAAATAAAACACAAACAGCAGCAACAAGAGCAGCCCGCCCGCCCGGAGGCTTCCGGCTAGGAGGCGGCGGGGGCACGTCCCGGCGGGAGGAGGAAGCAGACACTTCCTTCCCGGCGGAGGAGTGCGGTCCACCGGGAGAGGGGGCAGAGTCCCGCCCTCCCTGCCATGGGGAGGGACGCGGGGACCCAGGCTGGCTCCCCCCACCGGTCCGAGGCACACAGGACATTCGAGAACACGCTCCCGCTTTCCCGGGCTTTACAATGACGACACACGGGACGGGGATCCCAAAGGCCGAGGAGGGTGTGGACACGTCGGTCTGAGAGGCGTGTGCGTGCGGTCTCCACTGCCGCGCCCCCGAGAGCCTTCCGTGCGTCCCTCCCCGTGGCCGTCGCCGGGCGCCGTCTCCGGGAAGCAGCTGGAGTCCTTAGGAGACGTGAGTGCCGGGACAGGTTTGAAGAACCGGAGGTCTTACGATGAAAGGTGGTCTTTCCGACCGGGACCGTGGTCGTCAAACTGCGGCTCTCGAGCCACAGGCGGCTCTTTGGCCCCTTGAGTGTGGCTCTGCCACAAAACACCACGGCCTGGGGGAATCTATTTTGAAGAAGTGGCGTTAGGAGAAGTTGTTTAAAAAATGTGGCTCTTGCCGAAACCTGTGTGGCTCAGTGGACAGAGCATCGGCCTGCCGACCGAAAGGTCCCGGTTTGATTCCGGTCAAGGGCATGTCCTTCGTTGCGGGCACATCCCCAGTGGGGGGTGTGCAGGAGGCAGTTGGTCAATGTATTTCTCTCATCGATGTTTCTAGCTATCTCTCTCCTTTCCTCTCTGTAAAAAAAATCAATAAAATATATATATTTTTTAAATGTTGCTCTCCAAAGAAATTTCAATCGTTGTGCTGTTGGTACTTGGCTCTGTGGACGAACGAGTTTGCCGACCACGGGGCTAGGACACCTGCAACGAGCCACTACGGGCGACAGAGCTGCGGCTGAAGGTGCTCAGCACCGCGGAGGGCGCCCCTGACGAGCTGTGAGAACGCGTTTTTAATGTGTCTCTTCGTGCCCGTGCACCAGCACAGAGGTCGGCAAACTCACTCGGCAACAGTCACACCCCCAAGTGGTTCCTAGGAAACTTTCTTAGACAGACGGAGCTTCGAAAGGTGAGGCCCAAAACCGGCTCCTAAACGCTTGTGAAGGGAGGAAGGGAAGAGTGAGCTTCGGGCCCTAAAACGCACACCGCCCCCCCCCATGAAGGGGACAGTGTGTGCCGGTGTCCTCAGGTCTACGTGGGGATGCTCACCACCCCCCAAACAGGAGGCAGCGCCTCTGTCGGTCACACCTGGGGAGGCACGAGCTGCGAGGACAGCTGCCCTGTTCGCCACGCAGCTCCCGGTGAGACTGGACTGCCGGCTGCTCACTCCCCAGGCACTTGTGCAAAGAGTGAGTGAATGACTGAGTGAATGAGTGAATGAGTGAATGTGTGAATGAGTGAGTGAATGTGTGAGTGCATGAATGAAGAATGAATGAATGAATGAGTGAATGAGTGAATGACTGAGTGAGTGAATGAGTGAGTGAATGTGTAAGTGAATGTGTGAATGAGTGAGTGAATGAGTGAATGTGTGAATGAGTGAGTGAATGAGTGAGTGAATGTGTGAATGAGTGAATGTGTGAGCGAGTGTGTGAATGAAGAATGAATGAATGAGTGAATGAGAGAGTGAATAAAGGAGGAGCAGATGAGTGGTTTCAAGTATTTTCCCACCACGAACATTAATTTCCCCCCAATAGAACTCCAAGTAGAATCCCAATCAGAATGAAAGTGATAAGAAATTCCCCCGAAGGTTTAAGTTCCTTTAAACCACGTGCCTCGCCCAGCGCCTCCGAGGGGCCGGGGCCTGGACACCGGACGCTGTCCCTGCCCACGGAGGACCCTGCCCACAGAGGACGGCGGGAGCTGTGGGGCGGCCGCTGCACCCCCAGTCCGCCCCCGGAGCACGAAGCTCACACAGCTGCCCCAGAGCACACTGCCGTCCGCATCCCTGTCCTGGCGGGGGGACCCCAGGCCCAGCCCGTGCCTCGCTCGCTCGCAGGGACCTCATGCACCCCGACCGGCAACCGAACGGTGACCTCTTGGTGAGGGGCAACCTCAGCCCAGCCCCCAGCCCAGCCCCCAGCACAGAGAGGACCAGGGAGAGAAGAGAGAAAAGTCATCCACTTCGCCCCAGGCCTACGAGCAGAGTCCATTCTACCAGGAAAGTTTCATCTGAGATGCACTGTTTCTCCTGTCTGGGGAAGGCTATTTTGTTGCTCAATCTTCCATTGTTTGAACAAAGGGGTGTTGTAGGAGGAGGGCCTGGGCCTCCCACGGGGGCTGCGCAGTCCTCCTCCTGGCCGCGGGTGGCACTGGGTGGCAGCCGCTGCGGGGGCACCGGCACAGCCTGTGCTGAAGGGGAGGTCCCCGAGGCCAAGGCCAGGCCCTCACGGCCACCCCCCTAAGGCCCTCGCCCCCGGGCTGGCTCACACCCCCCAGGTCTGAGCTCCCTGCGGAGGTCCCTGCGGCTGCCGCTGCCCAGCACCCACACCAGCACGGACACGCAGACCCCCCCGCACACACACACACAGAACTGGAGCCAGAAGTGAGCCCTCAGTGTGGCACCTCCCGGGTACCCCCCCCAGGGCAGGAACAGCTGGGGCAGCTGTGAATGCCGGCACCGCCCGCCCAGTCCCCCTCCCCCAGGGCTCAGAGCTCGGCATCCTGGGGTCCCGCACCCCGCGCTGTGGTTGGGGAGGCCCCCGGTGAGGCTGCAGGAGGGCCCGCTCGGGGTGGGGGCGGCGGTGGGAGCAGCACCGGCCCCCTCATTCCCAGTTAAACAGCCACAGGCAGGCCCGGCCCCGCAGCCCAGCGGCCGGACGCCCGCCGGGAGGACCCGCAGCGAGAACGCAGTCTCCGAGGACTCAGCGAGGCGCAGCCTTACCTTCCGCGGCGGCCGCGGGGGCAGGCGGCTCCGACTCCCGCTCCGGCTCCCGCTCCGGCTCCGGCTCCCGCTCCCGCTCCCGCTCCGGGGGGTCCATGCTGTGCGGCTCCGGAGCCCGGCCTGGCCCTGGGCAGCCCTGTGGGAGGAGAGAGGCCGTCAGGGCGGGCGCCCAGCACCAGCGCCAGCGCCAGGGGGGACGCGGGGTCAGTCACAGCCCCTGCCGGTCACAGGCCATAGGACGGAGCCTCCGGAAACACCCGGAGGAATCCAGGGTCCCGTCCCCACCACGCCCAGCAGCAGCCAAGGCTCCCCACCACCCCGGGTCACCCCCGGGGCTCCCCACCCCCCCGGGACACCCCCGGTGCTCCCCACCGGCCCGGGTCACCCCTAGAGCTCCCCACCCGCCCCCTGGGTCACCCCCAGGGCTCCCCACCGGCCCGGGTCACCCCCCGGGGCTCCCCACCCGGCCCGGGTCACCCCCCGGGCTCCCCACCCGGCCCGGGTCACCCCCCAGGCTCCCCACCGGCCCGGGTCACCCCCCGGGGCTCCCCACCGGCCCGGGTCACCCCCCGGGCTCCCCACCGGCCCGGGTCACCCCCTGGGGCTCCCCAACGGCCCGGGTCACCCCCCGGGGCTCCCCACCGGCCCGGGTCACCCCCCGGGGCTCCCCACCGGCCCGGGTCACCCCCCGGGGCTCCCCACCGGCACGGGTCACCCCCCGGGGCTCCCCACCGGCCCGGGTCACCCCCCGGGGCTCCCCACCGGCCCGGGTCACCCCCGGGGCTCCCCACCGGCACGGGTCACCCCCGGGGCTCCCCACCGGCCCGGGTCACCCCCGGGGCTCCCCATCCCCCCGGGTCACCCCCGGGGCTCCCCACAGGCCCGGGTCACCCCCAAGGCTCCCCATCCCCCCGGGTCACCCCCGGGGCTCCCCACAGGCCCGGGTCACCCCGGGGCTCCCCACCGGCCCGGGTCACCCCAGGGCTCCCCACCGGCCCGGGTCACCCCCGGGGCTCCCCACCGGCCCGGGTCACCCCAGGGCTCCCCACCCCCCCGGGACACCCCCCGGGGCTCCCCACCGGCCCGGGTCACCCCCGGGCTCCCCACCGGCCCGGGTCACCCCAGGGCTCCCCACCGGCCCGGGTCACCCCAGGGCTCCCCACCGGCCCGGGTCACCCCAGGGCTCCCCACCGGCCCGGGTCACCCCAGGGCTCCCCACCGGCCCGGGTCACCCCCGAACCCCTCCTCCTCCGGACACAGGCCAAGGGGTGCACGTGTGGCTTCCTCCTCCTCCAACCAGCACTGTGGGGCTTGCTGTGGTTCTGTGTAATATATTTTTACTAGGGGCCCGGTGCACGAATTCATGCATCAGTGGGGTCCCTCGGCCTGGCTCTCCAACATCCCCTGAGGGGTCCCGGACTGCGAGAGGGTGCAGGCCAGACCGAGGAACCTGACCAGAGCACGATCGGGCTTAGGCGGGAGGAGGGAGGTCGGCCAGCTGGGGAGGGCGGAGGGCGGAGGGAGGGCTCCAGGGCGTGTCTGGCCAGTTTTGCTCAGTCCCCATCCGCCAGACCCCAGCAGCAAGCTAACCGACCAGTTGGAGTGTCTGCCCCCTGGTGGTCAGTGCACATCATTGTGAGTGGTTGAGCGACCTTAGCATATTATTAGCATATGTCACTTTGATTGGTTAAACAGACTACAGGACAACCAGACACTTAGTATATTAGGCTTTTATTATATAGAATTGGCTTCAGAAAGGAAGAGAGACAGAGGGGCATCAATGTAAGAGAGAACCATAGATTAGCTGATTCTTGCATGACCCCAAATGGGAATCGAGCCTGCAATCCGAGCATGTGCCCTTGACCAGAATTGAATCCTGGACCCTTCAGTCCACAGGCTGACGCTCTATCCACTGAGCCACACTAGCCAGGGCCACTGCGGGTTCTGAGTGAAGAACAGTTGCCCAGGACTGACTGAGGCTGGCAGCTCCCATAGCGCCGTCTCTGCAGGCAGCCTGTTTCTCTTTCTACCCCACAGCGCAGGAGAATGGAGTCTGAGCAGGGCGTGGCAGCGGTGCCATCAGAAGGCGGTCCCTCGCGGCCCCTTGGAGACAGCGGCTCCCCGTGGCTGGACAGCACCTGCCCAGCTCCAGCACAGTCTGCTCCGGAGGCCACACACTGCTTCCCGAGGCTCCGATCCTGACCCTGAGGCTCAGGTCCTGACAGCTCACAGGCCTCACTGACCCGGGACTGAGGTCCTGAGAGTTCACAGGCCTCACTGACCCCCGGGGCTCAGGTCCTGACAGCTCACAGGCCTCACTGAAGTCCTGACAGTTCACAGGCCTCACTGACCCCAGGACTGAGGTCCTGACACTCACAGGCCTCACTGACCCCAGGGCTCCTATCGGGGGGTGCCCTACACGCTCAGGCCACTGGGACACCGGGCGGAAGGAAGGCAGAGGATGGCAAATTAGGGTCCCGCCAAGCGCCCCCAGAGACAGAGCCGCCCAACCAGCAGGAGGCTCCTCTCCAACGGGCTCGAGTCCCACGTGAGGTAAACAGCCCTTCCAGTCGCTGCCTCGGGGTCCTGAGCCTGGACCGGCTGAAGCCACACTGCTTCCCCATCCGAGACCGAAGGCAGTCCACAGGCTGGGACAACAGCGGCACTGGCACCTCCGTCTGGACGCCCTTCCGGCCGCTCCTGTCCAGCCGGCTCCTGTCCATCCCAGTGAGGGATTAGAGCGCAAAACTCATGCATACACCTGACTGTGGGGTCCGACCGTCCACACTGCATTCTTTAAAATAATAATGATGGAGGAGAAACCAAGATGGCGGCATAGGTAACACCTAACTGCAGCCTCACACAACCATTTCAATAAAATACAACTAAAATACAAAATGGACATTACCCAGAACTACAGGAAAGTCGACTGACTGGAAATTCTACAACGAGAAGGAAAGAGAAAACCAGAAGGAAAATCAGAGGAGCTGTAAAAGCCTAAGGTACGGAGACACGGTGCACATGTGGAGAGGATGGAGCCAGAGAGGAGGGGGAGGCTGAGTGTCTGGCTGGTGTTCCCTGGCAGGAAGGAGACAAAAGCTCCGGATTGTGCTGAGCCCCAGTTCCGACTGCACTGAATCCCAGTCCTAGGCTAGACCCTGGGGACCCAGGCTCATACGGAGGGAGCTTGGGCTGTAAGGCAGAAACTCAGGGGAGCGGTGAAAGGAAGTTCCGGAGGTGTGTACATTGCGTGCAGAGATCGGACAGTTGACTGTGCTGCTGGATTGCCCCGGCAGGAAGGAGACAAAAGCTCCAGACTGCTCTGAACTCTACTTCCAACCGCATTTCCAACTGAACTGAGCCCCAGTTCCGGGCTCATTGGGGGAGAACCTAGACTGTTTGATAGAAGGCGAAACTCAAGGGCACCTTTCTCTCAGAGGCGCTTGCAGCGAGTACCAAAAGACACTGAGGAAAACTGAGACTCAGGAGCCTCTTAGGGCATGGCTGACTGGATGCCAAGGCTGTAGGTTCCACCCTGAAACTCCGCCCCATCCAAGCTGAACACAGAGACTTTTAAGGCTACCAACTCAGGGAAGCTGTGAAAATGCCGAGACAAGGAAAGAGATCACAAACAAAAGAAATGGAGGACAAAAAGCGACTGGATATAGAGTTCAAAACCACGCTTATAAGGTTTTTCAAGAATTTCCTAGAAAAGGCTGATAAAATAAACGAGACCTATGAGGATATGAAAAGGGATCAACTAGAAATAATAAGGAATCAAGTAGAAATAATAAGGGGTCAACTAGAAATAAAGAATATATTGTCTGAAATAAACAATATTATACAGAGTCCTAAAAACAGAATGGAAGATCGCAAGAATCAAGTCAAAGATTTGGAACTTAAAAGAGCCAGAAGACACTCCTCGGCAGAAGCAAGAAGACAAGAGAATCCAGAAAGTTGAAGATAATGTAAGAAACCTCTGGGACAACTTCAAGCGAACCAACATTAGAATTATGGGGGTCCCAGAAGAAGAGAGAGAGCAAGATACTGAAAACATACTGGAAGAAATAGTGACAGAAAACTTCCCCCACCTGGTCAAAGAATTAGACTTACAAGTCCAGGAAACACACAGAACTCCAAACAAAAGGAATCCAAAGAGGACCACACCAAGACACATCATAATTAAAATTCCAAGAGCAAAAGACAAAGAGAGAATATTAAAAGCAGCAAGAGCAAAGCAGGTAGTTACCTATAAAGGAGCACCCATACAATTGTCAGCTGATTTCTCAACAGAAACCATGCAGGCCAGACGGGAATGGCAAAAAAATTTCAAGGTGATGAATAGCAAGAACCTACAGCCCAAAATACTCTACCCAGCAAGCTATCACTCAGAATTGAAGGCCAGATAAAGAGCTTCACTAATAAAAAAAAGCTAAAAGAGTTCATCACCGCCAAACCAAAATTATATGAATTGCTGAAGGGGGTTATTTAGGAAGAGGAAGAAGATAAAGATAAAAATTATGAACAACAAATATGTAACTATCAACAAGTGAATCTAAAAACCAAGGGAATTAAAAAATCTGAACAATATTAACTGGTGAATATAATAGAATCAGAGGTATGGAAGGGGAGTGGACTGACGATTCTCGGGGAAAAGGGGAGTGGGGGGTACGGGAAGAGACTGAACATAAACTGTGCACCTATGGATGAGGACAATGGGGGGTGGGGAAAAGGCAGAGGGTGGGGTGGAAACCTGGTGAAGGGGAGCAATGGAAGGGGGGGAAATGAGGAACATTTGTAATAATATGAATAATAAAGATTTATTTAAAAAAAAGAAAAGATAAATAAATAAAATAATAAAATAATAATGATGGCCACTGCCGGAAGCCGATCATTGCTTTAATAACAGAGAGCTGTGGACAGTGAGTCCGCAGGGCTGGGCCACCATAGTTGCTCTGAAGGGTCAGAGCTAATCACTAGACATTGGTAGTTGAAGCAGCCCCCGCCGGTTAGTGCTAAATTCACCGGCTGGCTTTGATTGGAGCTTCCTGCCCGGGGGAAACGGGTGTGTCCTATCACTTTAATCTTAATAAAAGGGATGGAGAAGCCAGAGCGAGGAGTAGTCCTCCCAAGGCTGGACTACCGCCTGGCCCCCATCTCCCAAATTAATGCTTTTCACAAGTCTCTTTTCATCTGTGTGCGGCCTTCTCCGGTACCCGAACCCTGAACCGGAACCCTGAACCACGCGGGACCTGAAAGGGGCTTCCACATCCACCTGTGAGGGCCCCCTGCCCACGGCCAGACAGCCAGCCTCCCGCCCGTCAGAAGCACAGCCTGCCCACCGGCGTGGCTCGGTGGCTGGGAACCGACCTACGAACCAGGAGGTCAGGGTTCAATTCCCAGCCAGGGCACAGGCCCGGGGTGTGGGCTCCATCCCCAGTGGGGGGCGTACAGGAGGAGGCCGGCCCATGATTCTCTCTCCTCATGGGTGTTGCTGTCCCTTTCCCTCCCCCTTCCTCTCTGACATCCATAAAAAGGTATTTAAATAAACTTTTGAAAAGCACAGCCTGTGCCCAGGAGGCCGGAGGCCGCTGCATGGGGCTGGGGGGCAGGGTGCCAGTCCTGTTTTGTGCAGGAATTCCCAGGAGACACGCTGAGCGGACGGCTGAGGCTGCGGCTGTGCCCCCGTGGCAGCCCCGGGGAGGGAGCACGGGCTCAGCTCCCAGGGAGTCGCTCTCAGCGGGACTGAAAGCTCGGCCTTCCCACGCCCCCTCTCACCGGGGCCACTGCACAGCGTGGCAGCGGGGATGCCGTCTTTTACTCTAAAAAGCCGCATCTAGCCATCACCGGCGTGGCTCAGCAGATAGAGTGTCGGCCTGGGGACTGAAAGGTCTCGGGTTCCATTCCGGTCAAGGCATATACCATGGTTGCGGGCACATCCCTAGTAGGGGGTGTGCAGGAGGGAGCTGACTGATGTTTCTCTCTCATTGATGTTTCTAACTCTCTATCCCTCTCTTTTCCTCTCTGTAAAAAAAAAAAAAAAAAAATCAATAAAATATATTTTAAAAAAATAAAAAGCCATGCCTAGTATCAGAAGTGGTTCACGAAAGAGGAATGCTTCACACCTGAAGAGGCACTGTGACTATTCTGGCGGCAGCCCCGCGCCACCTGTGCAATAGAACAACCTCGCCCCCAGCAGGCTCTCGTGCCTGTAGCGTGTTTTCCAAACCGTCACTGACAGGACCAGGCCGGAATCACTGCACTTCCCTGCGCTCTAGCTGGGCAGCACGTTCACACACCTGCCCTCCGGCAATGCTGGGGTAAGCGGGGATCTGAGATGCCCGGACGGAGGGCAGCAGTCCCCAGCCCCACAGGGCGCCTCTGCCCACAATGCCCACAGCGTCCCCTCTAACCTCTCCGCAGAAATACCTCCTGAGGGAACTGCCTCTCAAAATAGCAGCGCGTGAGGTTAGGCAAACCAGAAAGTCAGCCTTCCCTCTTATCAGATAAAAAGCCTGGCTACACGCCCCGACTGATTATGAGCAGCACCTGCCACCACCACCTTCCTGCTGACCACAATCGGGCGTCTGTACTGACCAGGGACGGCCACTCGCCACGTCCCAGGCCCCGGCCAGCCACAGTCAGAGCTCCGCGGCCATCACACTGCGAAGCACACACCAGTTCCTCTCTCCTGTCTTTCCCAATAAGAGTCATCCCCCAGCCCTGCCGGTGTGGCTCAGTGGACAGAGTCAGTGAAGGGTCCGGGGTTCGATCCTGGTCAAGGGCGTGTGCCTTGCGTGCACGTCCCCAGTGGGGGGAGAGGGGTGCAGGAGACAGCTGATCGATGTTCTCGCTCATCGATGTTTCTAACTCTCTCTCTTCCTTCCTCTCTAAAAAATCAATAAGATATACTTTTCAGAAAAAAGAGTTATCTCCCAGGCCGTGCACTTAAGCGCTGTGTGGACAGCGGCCTTCCTAGAGGGACAAGGAGTGGCTCCCGCAGGACCGCGGGCTGTGGGCCCAGCGCAGGGAAGCAGGACGCCCTCTGCCTGACCCGGACAGCCTTCTGCTCCGGCAGGACTGTGCACCCCCTGTGCACCCGCCGTGCACTCCGCCCCCATGGGCACCCCGCCGTGCACCCCGCCCGCCCCCCTGTGCACCCCGCCGTGCACCCCGCCGTGCACCCCGCCGTGCACCGCCTGCGCTGGCCCCCCGGACCCCACCTCCTAGGAGAAGCCAGGGCTCCGCTCCGCCGGCCCCGCCCCGCGCGCAGCCCCGGAGGGAGGGGCGGCAGGTGGGCAGCACCGGCCTGGGCACCGGGCGGGACAGCGGGACCCGCACCCACCGGGGCTGCTCCCAGTGACGCCGTCCCCTCCGCGGCCACGGACTCAGCCTCCGCGGACACCCCGAGGGCTGCGCCCCAAACGCCTCCGCGCATCCCGCGCAGCTCCCCGCGGGCCCCCGGGCTTCCCCCCGCACCCCCACACCCCACACCCCCCGCCCCGCCCCGCCCGGGGCCCCCGCCCCCACCGCGCCCCGGGAGGAGGGCTCCCCGGAAACGGGGTCCGCTCCGGGGGACCGCTCCCCGCACGCCGCCCGCCGTCGGGGCCGCCGGCCTGAGTCGGGGGCGGCCCGCGGCCCTTAACCGCGCGGCCTGCGGCGGGACAGCGGGCACCCGCCCACGCCGGGGGACGCCCAGCCCGGACCCCAAACAGGAACCCACCCGGCCGCACTCACCCGCCGGACCCGCCGTCCCTCCGGCGCCCCTCTGCCCGCCGCCCGGGATGCGCTCCGGCCCCGCCCACCGGGAGGCAGCCCCGCCCCCGCGTCCTGATTGGCCGGCCCGGGCGGCGCCGGGAGCCTATTGGCTGACGTGCCTGCCCGTTCTCCGTCCGCGCCCCGCCCCCGCGCCAGCGCATTCCTGAGCGGCCACGTGGCCCCCGCGCCCCGCCCGCGGCCCGGAGCCCGCGCCCCGCCCGGCGGCGCACTGGGGGGCGGGGGGCGCGGGAGACCCCGGAGCAGACCCCGGAGCAGACCCCGGAGCAGACCCCGGAGCACCGCGCCTCCCGCCCAGCCCCGCCCAGCCCCGCCCAGCCCCTGCCCCTGCCCCCTGCCCCCTGCCCCCAGCCTCCTGCCCCTGCCCCTGCCCCTGCCCCTGCCCCTGCCTCTGCCCCTGCCCCCTGCCCCCTGCCTCTGTCCCTGCCCCCTGCCCCCTGCCCCTGCCCCTGCCCCTGCCTCTGTCCCTGCCCCCTGCCCCCTGCCCCTGCCTCCTGCCCCCTGCCCCTGTCCCCTGCCCCTGTCCCCTGCCCCTGCCCCCTGCCCCTGCCCCTGCCCCTGCCCCTGCCCCCTGCCCCTGTCCCCTGCCCCTGCCCCCTGTCCCCTGCCCCTGCCCCTGCCCCCTGCCCCTGTCCCCTGCCCCCTGCCCCCTGCCCCTGTCCCCTGCCCCTGCCCCTGTCCCCTGCCCCCTGCCCCCTGTCCCCTGCCCCTGCCCCCCCCCCCTGCCCCCTGCCCCCTGTCCCTGCCCCTGCCCCCGCCCCTGCCCCCTCCCCCTGCCCCTGTCCCCTGCCCCCTGCCCCCTGCCCCTGTCCCCTGCCCCTGCCCCTGTCCCCTGCCCCCTGCCCCCTGCCCCCTGCCCCTGCCCCTGCCCCCTGCCCCTGTCCCCTGCCCCCTGTCCCCTGCCCCTGCCCCTGTCCCCTGCCCCCTGCCCCCTGCCCCTGCCCCTGCCCCCTGCACCCTGCCCCTGCCGCTGCCCCCTGCCCCCTACCCCTGCCCCCTGTCCCCTGCCCCTGCCCCTTGCCCCCTGCCCCCTGTCTCCTGCCCCCTGCCCCCTGCCCCCTGCCCCCTGCCCCCTGCCCCTGCCCCCTGCCCCTTCCTCCTGCCCCTGCCCCCTGCCCCCTGCCCCTTCCTCCTGCCCCTGCCCCCTGCCCCCTGCCTCCTGCCCCCTGCCCCTGCCCCTGCCCCTGTCCCCTGCCCCTGCCCCTGCCCCTGCCCCTGTCCCCTGCCCCTGCCCCTGCCCCCTGCCCCTGCCCCTGCCCCCTGCCCCTGCCCCTGCCCCCTGCCCCTGCCCCCTGCCCCTCCCTGCCCCCTACCCCCTGCCCCCTGCCCCCTGCCCCCTGCACCCTGTCCCCCTTGCCCCCCCCTGCCCCTGCCCCCCCCTGCCCCCTGCCCCCTGCCCCCTGCCCCCTGCCCCTGCCCCTGCCCCTGCCCTGCCCCTGCCCCCCTGCCCCCCCTGCCCCTGCCCCTGCCCCCTGCCCCCTGTCTCCTGCCCCCTGCCCCTGCCCCCTGCCCCCTGCCCCCTGCCCCTGCCCCCTGCCCCCTGCCCCTGCCCCCCCCCTGCCCTGCCCCCTGCCCCTGCCCCTGCCCTGCCTGCCCCTGCCCCCTGCCCCTGCCCCTATGCCCCCTGCCCCCTGCCCCCTGCCCCTGCCCCCTGTCCCCTGCCCCCTGCCCCTGCCCCCTGCCCCCTGCCCCTGCCCCGGGCGGCTCCTGGGAGGTCAGACCGCCAAGCCCCGGGCTGGGGAGTGCAAGTTCACACAACCCCCAGGGGTTGCTCAGGCTCCGGAGCCGCAAGCTATTTCCCGAGACTTCCCGGGACCAGTGGCCGCATTCGTGGCCGGGAAGAGCTGCTGGGAGGTGGTGGAGGCGTGCTCCCCTTCCCGCTGGCTGCCCCTCTGCCCTCCCGAGGGCGCAGGCCATGGGGCTGCAAACCTAGTGCCGCCGGTGGCTGTGGGACCCTGAGCAGGTGCGGCCGGGGCAGCGGTCTGGGGGGAGCTCGGGAGGCCGCTGGTCTGTGCCCACAGCCTTGTTAGTTTACGATTAAAAAGGAAACGGAGCCGGCCGGTGTGGCTCAGTGCTTGCGCACCACCTATGAGCCAGGTCAGGGTTTGATCCCAGGACGGGAGCCCAGGTTGTGGGCTGGGTCCCCGGTGTGGGGCCTGCAGGAGGCAGCGGTGAGTGGTTCTCTCTCACCATGGAGTAGAGGCCCAGTGCATGAAATTCATAAACGGGGAGGGTCCCTAGGCCTGGCGCCCATCGGGGCCTTCCAGCTGCTGGCTGGGACCTTCCTTCGTTCTGCATCGTCCCCTGGTGGTCAGCACACATCATAGCAAGCAATTGAACTCCCAGTCTCAGGGACACTTTGCATATTAGCCATATATATATATATATATATATATCTGTGTGTGTGTGTGTGTGTGTTTCTACCTCTCCCTTTCCCTTCCTCTCTGAAATCAATACAAAAAATCTATATTAAAATAAATAAATAGAAAAAGGAAACAAAGAATCGTTATAATTATAAGCGATGAGTCTCCAGGTGTCCTAGGGGCTGCATTTCTCTAGGCCCCTGGCTGGAGGCCACAGCCACAGCCTCGTCACTGGAACCAGGAGACAGCAGAGAGGCCCTCAGTGCAGACTCAGCCACCGAGGGGCGCACCTGCAGAAGGGGAACGTGGAAGACAGGGAACAGGCAGGCAGGTAAGCACCCGTCACCCGGTCAGCCTGCCCCGGGCCGTGGTCCCCGCCAGGGCGGGGGCTCCTGGGAAACCCCAGCACCCCATCTCCCCCCAGGGCTGGTGACCGCGGTGCCTGGGCAGGCACCCCCAGCCCAGGTCCCGGGCTGAACCAGAGGCCGATGGGGAGAGGGTCACCGGGGAGCAGGGGCGGGGCGGGGTCACCCCAGGTCCCAGCACAGGGGCTGCTGTGCTCACTGGGACATTCCTGTCCCGATAACAAAGGCGAGAGAGCAGGCCACAGGGCGAGGGGAGGGAAGGGAGAGATAAGAGGAGAGGAGGCCTGGCCGGGCAGCCAGCACCCAGCGGTCAGATGGGCAGCCGCCCAGGCCCAGTGGGGGCAGGGGATTCCCAGCCCGCACAGCGTCCCTTTGTGCCGGGCACGGGACAACAATGGACCTGTTTTCCCCTCGCTGGCTCCCTCTCCGTGGGCGGAGGTGGGGGCTCTCAGAGGAAGGCAGCCGACCCGGAGACCAGGCCCCAGGCAGGGAGCGGGGCGGGCAAGGCCTTGAACTGAATGATGGGGTGTGGGCTCCTCTGGGGCCCAGCAGGCTGAGCGCGGAGGATGGAGGGCGACCAGAGGGCTGTCTGTCTTCACCAGGGCTGGACCGCAGGGCGCCCCTCCCTCCCTGTGCCTCCCTCCCTCCCTCCTTTCCTCTCTTTCTTCCTGCCCCTCCCTCCAGTCCCTCCCTCCTTTCCTGTCCCTCCTCCCACCTTCTCTTCCTCCCTGTCCCTCCCTCCCTTCTTCCCTGTCCCTCCCTCCCTCCCTCCTCCTCCCCTGGTACCAAGCCTCTGGCAGAAGGCAGCCGGGGAATAAGTGTCAAAGGGACGGAGAACCAGGACTCCTGGGTGACCTGGAAGGTTCTTCCCTGCCCGGGCCACAGCTCTAATTTCCGTACTTTCTGGCGTGGAGCCTCCTGCCGCTGAGCAGGAGGTGCTGTGACGCCAGGGCCCAGCCCGTGTGAGAGGTGCCCACGGCACCCCGAGTGAGCAGGCACGGGAGCCCTGCATGAGGGGCTCAGCGTGGCCTGTGGCCTGTGGCCTGTGGCCTGTGTCCAGCCACGGCCTCCTCCGAGGACACTCCGGAGGGCGTGGGAGCCGCCGGGGCAGGGGAGGACGTGTGAGCACAGGCAGGTGCAGAGCAGCAGGGACAGTCTGAGCCGGAGGGGCTGCAGGCCCGGCCTCGAGCCGCTAACCCCCATGGCAGCCTGTCCTTTGTGGTCCATCTCGTCCCCTTGGTAGTTATTCCAGCCTTGGCCCACCCCGCCTGACCATCCGCTTCCTCTCAGCAGACAGACTCCCTCCCGCTTCCCCTGTGAGCACCCAGCCCGGTAGCCCCGGCCTCGCCCAGTGTCCACCCCACGGAGCTCAGGCGGGCTCTCATCCCGGGGCCCCGGGCCTCCTGGCTCCTGCGTGGCAGACATCAGCCCCTGCCACTGAACCCAACGCTGCACCCCCTCCCAGGACTGTGCACTGCGTCTGCACTGAGGTGGGAGCGCTGTGACTAAGTCTGCTCCGTCCGCGGGTCTGAGCGAGTTGAGGCACAAAGATGTGGAGGTCCCAGGCAAACCAGCGGCTCTGAGACGCCGAAGCCCTCCATTCCCCACCTGCCTCTTCTGCCGCCGAAGGCCGAAGGCAGGCCCTGGGCCCGGCTCTGACGGCTGGGCCTGGTGCATGGCCTTGGGCTGTTGTCTTCCCGGAGCTGCCCGGCCCAGCGTCAGCCCCGCGGTCAGCGCCGCGGTCAGCCCCGCCGTCAGCGCTGCGGTCAGCCCCGCGGTCAGCGCCGCGGTCAGCCCTGCGGTCAGCGCTGCGGTCAGCCCCGCGGTCAGCCCCGCGGTCAGCCCCGCGGTCAGCCCCGCGGTCAGCCCCGCGGTCAGCCCCGCGATCAGCCCTGCGGTCAGCCCCGCGGTCAGCGCTGCGGTCAGCCCCGCGGTCAGCCCCGCGGTCAGCCCTGCGGTCAGCCCCGCGGTCAGCGCTGCGGTCAGCCCCGCGGTCAGCCCCGCGATCAGCCCCGCGGTCAGCCCCGCGGTCAGCGCTGCGGTCAGCCCCGCGGTCAGCCCCGCGATCAGCCCTGCGGTCAGCCCCGCGGTCAGCGCTGCGGTCAGCCCCGCGGTCAGCCCTGCGGTCAGCCCTGCGGTCAGCCCCGCGGTCAGCGCTGCGGTCAGCCCCGCGGTCAGCCCCGCGGTCAGCCCCGCGGTCAGCCCCGCGGTCAGCCCTGAGGTCAGCCCCGCGATCAGCCCGCTGGCAGCTCTGGGCGGGCGGGGGAGGGGAGCCTGGCGGTCGGGCTGCGGTCCTCGCTGCGGTGGTCACCCGCTCGGACAGGTCAGCGCCGTCCCAGCCCGGGGGCGGCCCAGGCTGCCTGGGCTCACTGCCCACTGGGCTCTGCCCGCCCTCCGGGGCCGCGGCCTCGGGGGGTGTGCGGGGGGGCGGGGGGGGGGGCCGCAGGTGGGAACGGGTGAAGTGGGGACGCCGGGGCTGGGACCCCGCTGGGAGGTCCTGGGCGCGGCGGGTCTGGCCTGGAGCTTAGGGGATGGGCATAGGCCTGGACCGGCCCCGCCCGCCTCCCTCCTGCCCGGCCCGGGTGCACACGCCCGCCCGGCGCAGTGGGGATCCAGCCGGCAGCCAGCCGCCTGCCGCGGGGACACCGGCCCGGACACACCGGCCTCCCGGGGCTGCGGGACCGAGCTGGGCGCCGAGCTCAGGCCGGGCGGCCGGGTCCTCGCGGCAGGCCCGTCCCCAAGGGCTGTCCGGGGTGGCCGCGGGCGGGGCGGATCCGGGTGCAGGGGACCGGCCCGGACCTCCCCTGCCCCGCCCTCCCCGCGGCCCCGCCCTCCCCGCGGCCCCGCCCTCCCCGCGGCCCCGCCCTCCCCGCGGGCCCCGCCCTCCCCGCGGCCCCGCCCTCCCCGCGGCCCCGCCCTCCCCGCGGCCCCCCCCCCCCCCCGGCCCCCCCCCCCCCCCGGCCCCCCCCGGCCCCCGCCCTCCCCGCGGCCCCGCCCTCCCCGCGGCCCCGCGGCCCCGCCTCTGCCCTCCCAAGCCCTGGGCTCTTTCCTAAACCTTCGGCCATTTCCGTACATGCTAGTCCCCCTCCAGTCCCGCCCTCCACCGGCCCCGCCTCTGCCCCTCTCGGGCCCTCCCTCGGCCATTTCCGCACACGCTCGGCCATTTCCGCACACGCTCGGCCATTTCCGCACACGCTCGGCCATTTCCGCACACGCTCGGCCATTTCCGCACACGCTCGGCCATTTCCGTACACGCTCGGCCATTTCCGTACACGCTCGGCCATTTCCGCACACGCTCGGCCCGCCCCGCCACCGGGGGCTCTGGGGCAGCCGCAGGCTGAGCGGAGGTGGTGGCTGGGCGGTCCCTGGGCTGCACCACGCCTGACCCCCGGGAAGGAACCGGGTCGGGGCAGCGCACGCCGAGCGCGAGCCGCAGGGGCCACGGTCCCCCGGGTCTGGGCAGACTCCCGCTGGGACATGCGGACGGTCCCGACTGGGCCCGGGGCCCGAGGCCTGCACTGCGCCGGGGAGAGGCACGGACAGCCCTGGCTTACTGCGGGACCCGCGTGCGCTTCTATCATATTCAGAAACGGGAATAATAGAAAATACTTTTCAAAACTTAGTAATTTTCTGTTGGCCTCATAAAGAATTCTGAAAATAATTTCCCACGGAAATTACCCTGCTTTGGCTTTTTATGGCGGGGTAAAACCCGAGCACAGAGAAGTGAACTCAGCAGTCGGAAGCCGGAGCCTGGGCCGCACCACGGCCGCTGGGCCCGTCCCGCCCAGACCCTTCTCTCCGCGGGGAAATGCGTTTCGTGTCTTGGCCAGTGAACTCCGGACTCACCTCCTGTTCCCAGAGCGTCCGGAGCGAGAAGAGGCTGACAGCTACTTTCACAGGCTGATGCCCCACCACTGAGCCACACCAGCCGACAGTCAGCCTCACCTGAAACCCCCTCCGGGCGCCGGCACAGGCTCCCCCTCCGGGAGCGGCACCCCAGCGCTCCCCTGGGAAAACTCCGTCTCGGGGCTGGGCACGTGGCGTCCAGTCAGGCCCGAGGTGGGACACAGGTGACCCCTCACCCCAAATGACATGGCTGTTTCCCAGTTGTCTAGTTTTCCAAACTCCCCCCACTTGAGGGGTGGAGGTGACAGGGAGCGGGCCTCGGTCCTGAGGGCGGCCCGGGTGCAGGGCTTACGGGGGTCCGGGGGTGGGGGGCGGTCTCAGGAGAACAGTCGGCTGCCAGTGTGTCTTTCCAGGCTGGGTCTCAGGGACTGGCTGGCCGGCGCCCGGGCAGGGTCACTGGCCATGCAGCCGGCCCTGCGGCAGCCACGGGGTCACTGGCTGGTTTTGCTCTTTTCTGGGCCTGGAGCTGGTACAACGGAAGCCCAGACGCTGTCTCCCGGAGGAACGGTCGGGTGCACACCACAGGACGGGGTGTGCCCGGGGAGGAGAGGTCACCCGGGGCGAGCCCCTCCCCCACAGTGTCCTTAGCCAGGCACTGCTGGCCCCGGCCCCTCGTGCTTGCTCTGCCCGTCTGCCTACCTGCCCACCAGTCCCTGCTAAATGGCCAGTGGGGACTCGAGGTGCAGAGGAGGAGGGGGTGGGAATGGGAGGACCCTGGGGCTGGGCCTGAGGCTGCAGCGGGCAGAGGCAGCGCCTCACTGACTCACTGGCCGGGATGCTAGGCCGGGCTGTGCGGACGGTGTGTGACTGTCACACAGTCAGCCCGGGGAGCCTCGCGCCTCTCGGAGGGCGGTGTGTGCAGGAGGCAGGCTTCCCCAGCCTGCCCGCCCAGTGGAGCAGGATTGGGGTTGGGGACCCGCCCCCCTTTGGTCAGGAGAAGGCAGTCTCCCCCGGACCTAACTAACCAGGCACCCCGGTGCTCCACCCATGGGGCCCTTCCATCGGAGCCCCCCACCTGCCCACCTGAGGCTGAGCCCGCTCCTCACTCCGCCCAGGTGAGGCCTGGCCCCTGCCCAGCCAGAACCCTGCGAGGGCCTGCCCCCCCACTCACACCCGGACTCCTGAGCCCAGGTGAGGGGCCGCCCACCTCCACCCCTCCGGGGAGCAGCCGGCCCTGCTGCTGGAGCAGTGGGGTGGGGAGGAGCCACGTGCACGTGGGAGCACCTCTAACCCACAGCCGTCCTGGCAGGGGCTGCAGCTGACCCGACCACGTGACAGGCGGGGAGGAGCCGGGCCTCAGGGTGCACCCCTCGAATGAGAGGAACAGGAACGCTCAGAACCCTCGGCACGAAGAGGGACGCGGCCCGATCCCCCAATCTTCCGGAGACCCCGCTTCTGACCGTTAGCAGAACCCCCCGTGTAGCTCTGCTCTCTCGACAGACGTGAGTCGCACGAGCAGCGTCCGTGGGCTGGCGCCGTGGGGATGGCGGACGTCACCTGGGCCCGCAGGCGTCTCTCCCATTGCCCGTGGCTCTCAGCTCAGCCAAGGGACAGCCGGCGGGAACCTGGGCCGGGGGAGGGGCCCGGATTTCCGGGTACCACCTGGGAGCAATACAAACCAGGAGGGTGGGGGTCCTCACGACAGAAGTGGGGTCAGGACGGAGCCCCGGGAGCGGAGGGCCCCACCCCTCACCTGCTCTGGGCCCAATGCCTTCACTGAGCAGGAAGTCCCGGCGAAGGTCGATAAACACGGGCCGTGAACACAAAGGTCCCCGTCACGCGGTGTGACAGACCCTCGGGGGAGGGCGCTGAGAAAGGAGTCACCTCTCGGGCTCGGCAAACACCGGCTGCTTTATTACGGTTAGACGGCCGGCTGCCGCAGGCAGGGCGCGCGGGCCGAGGCGCAGGGCACCGGTCAGTCACGGGCACGGTTCGTGGTGCTGTTAGATTTAACTCACTTCTTAGGGGCGATAAATAGGGGACATGATCAATAAAGTCAGAGCGCCGGAATCAAAGGCTCCCTCTGAGGTCCCACGTGATCTCACCGGGAAGTGTGCTTCCACACAGTCCCTCCGATGGGACCGCACACTGTGACAAGCACAGAAGCCGGGGCCTCTCTGGGGGACACTGCTGGGGGGTGGGGGGGTGCCGGTGCCGGTGCCGGGCACGGCAGGGACCCGGACGTCCTGGGCAGGCCCCAGGCAGCCAGGAAGCAGGGAGCCCGCAGCTCGCAGGGAGCCATCACCCCTTGTCATGAAATCCAGAGAAAACAGCCAAGGAACCAGGTCTCCGGCACCTGCTGGCAACCTAGTCAGATGGGGATGTCTTTGAAATCTAGACAGTTCTGATTATTCAATATCTTCCTCATTTCGTCGACTGAGCGATTCCATGGGAACACATAATGCTGGTTTCCTGTAACTTCTTGATAAAAAATCTGCAAGGCCCCTGTCAAACACCACGGGGCTGGGTGCTCCCGCACGGTGCCGCTGCAGCATGGGCCCCAGAGGGCGCTGTTGCACCCGCTGGACAGTCAGGGGAACTGGTGACAAGGCTTCTCCCTCAGGGCCATTCCTCCCAGAGATGAGGCCTGGCTGGGACGGCAGGTGCAGGCTGCGGAGGCCCGGTGTGTGCATTTCCCGTAGACTGTCAGCCGGGCAGCCTCGCAGGCGGGGCTGGGCTCGGCCACAGCAACAGGTGAGCAGGCAGCACCGCGGCTCCCGCCTTCCTGCCGGTGGCGACCGGGAGACGGGCCCTCGGCTGGAGAAAAGGCCCAGCAAGGCGAGGGCGAGAAAGCCGCCGCCTCCCCGGAACCTTCCGTGAGCAGCGCGCCCCAGGCTGGGCTCCCGGGAAGGGACCGTGACGGACAGCGGGACGGCAGGCCATCACTCGGAGGGCTCGGTGGCGACCTGGGAATTAACACTAACCCACACCAATCGGTCTCGGGAGCGGCGCCGCGCGTGGGGGGCGGGGCTCCCAACTACAGCCCCTTCTTGAGGGGCAGCTGGCCGTTGGCCCGGGGCGGGGCGGGGTACCGGGGCGGTGGGGGCACCGCGAAGTTCCAGTCCTCGGGGCTGAGCAGCTGCTGCGTCTTCTTGTGGGTCCAGTAGGGGTTGAGCACCAGCGTGAGGAGGCTCAGGCCCAGCAGGAAGAGCGCCAGGTGTGCTGGCTCCAGGGTGTCCCGCAGGCCCTGCCAGTGCTGCAGGCACACCCACCACATGTGGTAGGTGAGCACCATGCGGCAGTGGAACATGTGGACCATCAGCCACTGGTTCGCCTTCCAGAACAGCGAGTCGGCCCAGCCAGCCTGCGGGGACACAACGGCGGTCAGCACGGCCGTGCACAGACACGTGTCCTGCCCAGGCCTCCTCCCACCCCTGTGCCCAGCCCAGAGGGACAGCAGCGCTGGCCGGGCGCTGGGCTGCTGACCAGCCCTCCCCCGGGGACAGCCCAGGAGCCGCTCAGGGCAAGGTCAGTTCCTGGTCCACGGGCTTTTGTGTATTTGACCTCAATGCCCTGGGACTGAGCCATAGTGACCCCGCCGAGGTCATTCTAATTCACAGGACACCTCGCTTCCAGGGCTGCAGCCAAACCACAAAGCCAGCCTGATAAGGGTCCCTTCTCATGCTGGTCTCAGCCAGGACTTCCGGCCCCTGACCCCAGACTGTAGGCAACAGCAGCAGAGAGAGCAGACGGGTCCCCAGCGACCCTGCGGGAGGCCCCCGAGGACACTCGGCCAGGGCGCTCCTTCTGGCGCGGCTGCTCAGCCGGCCATGGTCTGACCCGGGAGTGCGGCCCTGCATGTGCGCCAGTGTTCCCGTCAGCGTGTGGACACGGCTTCGCTAAGTCACACTCTGACCTTCCGAGAAGGGGCACTCCAGACCTCCATCTGCCTCTGACAGGTGCTAGCTCTGTACATAACACAGAAACGTCAAATATGAAAAGCACAGGCCAGCTGCTTGCGGCCGGGCCCCTCACAAAGGGACAGCCAGCAGAGAGGAGGCCGGAGGTGGCGGCGCACGGCGGTCGGCGGACGGAAGAGCCGTCCAGCGAACAGTCTAAAGGCGAGGGATCTGGGTGAGAAGCGGGCCCCGGGCAGAGGGGGTCTCCAGACAAACGGGGACGGCGATGACAGCTGTGTGGAGCGCGCGGATGCCGCTGGCTGTCAGGAAAGCCCTCCAGACCAGCGAGACGGGCCTCCCCCTGCCAGATGGCCCTGGAGAGAGGAGGGCGGTGCTGTGGGGCGTGGGAATGAGCACCGAGCAGCCGCAGTGGGAAAGTGTGAGGTTTCACCTTCCAAAAGCAGAACTGGGACCCGACCCGGCACCCCATCTGTGGCCTCCAGGGGAAGTGGGCTCCAAGGCTCCTGCTCAGCCTCACCCGCTGCCACCTGGACTGCTCCAATGCGTGTGCGCGGGGGGGCGCGTGCGCGGGGGGGCAGCACTCCACGGCCCGCATCTCCGTGTCCAGCACACCTGAGGGTCTGACTCAGTCAAGGGCTGCGCCTCAGCTGCAGGCTCCCCAGCCCCATGTAAACGGCTTCTTTAACATGAACAGAATTTGCCCTGGCTGGTGTGGCTCTGTGCACAGAACATGGGCCTGCAGACTGAAAAGTCCCGGATTTGACCCTGCTCAGGGCACGTGCCCGGGTTGCGGCCTGATCCCCCGTCGTGGGTGTGCAGGAGGCAGCCGGTCCGCGATTCTCTCTCATTACTGACGTTTCTATCTCTCTCCCTTCCTCTCTGAAATCAATAAACAAATTTTAAAATAAAATTAAATTAAATTCAGCCAAAAACAGCTCTTGCGGGCGCCGCCTGGGACGCCCCCCGGGGGGCGCTCACCTTCAGCAGCATCCAGGACACGCAGGTGAAGGGCGTGCTGACCTCCAGCAGCAGCGTGGCCATGGCCAGGTAGTGGCCGGCCTGCGGGTTGGCCAGCAGCCCCAGGAAGCCCAGGAAGGCGAAGAGGTGGTGCAGCGCCAGGAAGGGGTCGAAGGTGCGGAAGCGCGCGTTGGACAGGTGCAGGGCCGCGTTCTCGAAGCCGAAGAAGCCGGTGGCCGTGGCCACGTGGAACCAGGACCAGCTCTGCTGGGCGCGCACCTTGTCGGCCGCCAGCACCAGGTCGGCCAGCAGCGTCCACAGGCCCGCGGCCGCGCCCTGCACGCCGAACACGGCCCGCGTGGCCGCCAGGTCCCAGAAGACCTGCTCCCTGGCCACCAGGGCGTGGTACGTGGCGCTCAGGGCGGAGGACAGCTGGTGGCACGCCACGAAGACGCCCAGGTAGAAGGCGAAGCCGGCGGCCGCCAGCGCGGCGCGCACCGGCCAGGAGGCGTAGTCCAGGTCGAAGATGCTCTCCGCCGCGCCCTGCTCGCCCGCGAGACGCATGGTCCCGAGCGTCCGGTCGCTGCGCCCGCGGTCAGCTCAGGGCCGCCGGGCCCCACGCGGAGTCTGGTCCAACACGAAGGGCCGGAGCGCGGCCGCTGGGGTCCTCATGTGTCCGCCCTCAGCCTGAGGAAGAGAAGACAAGGGCCTGACGCCGGCTGACCCGAAGGGGACAACGGGGCTCACGCCTGTCTGCGGCCCTGGCACAGCGCGGAGACGCCCACCGGTCACGTATGCCAAAGGAAGTCACGTGAGGGCGGGAGGCCCGGCGGGAACAGGAGGCGCAGCCGCTAACAGGCCGCCCCGCCCGCTCCCGGAGGTCATCCCGGGCCAGACCCCAGGTATCACCCTGGATGCAGCCTCTCGCCTTACCTGGGCGGCCTACAGGCACCTCCCCCGTCTGCGGGCCCATTCCCAGCTCGGGCCCCCGAGGGACGGAGGGACACACCGGCTCGCCTGGGGCAGGCCCCAGCGGCCCGGGTCCTGGAGCCGCCGTCCGCAGCGGCCAGCTCTGCGGAGAGCACCCGGAGGTGCTGCGTCCAGGGACCCCGCCGGTCTGGCGCACAGTAGGTGTCGGTGCCCCCGTGACCCCATGGACAGAGGAAAAGCAGGTCCTCCTTCTAGCCTAACCGGGAAACACCCCTAAACCAAGCACATCGCAAGGACCGCGGGGAGAGTTCACGGCACCGGCTCAGCCCACTCCCTCCTGCGGCCGCGGGTACGGGAGGGGAGTGCTGTGCGCAGGCCCCCCGGCACCAGCTTCTCTCCTCGGCAGACACAGGCCGCCCTGCACGGCCCTGCGATGCTGCCCTCACACCGTCGCTTCTCAGTGACCTGGGTTTGACGGACCGAGGTCACTGAGCCGGGCTCTGATGCACAGAGGTCCCAGCACGCCCGAGGCCGCCTGGCCTGTGTGAGGACAGAAGGTCAGAGCCTGACCGCCTGACCTCGGAGCCCCCAGGCCCCCGGCCTCCTGCACCTCCCCGGCTGCTGCTCACTGAACCTCTAGGCTCTGAAAACACGGGCTCTCCTGGCCCCAGCCTGGGCCTAGCGGGCCCCACTCCCCGCCCGCCCTCAGGCCCAGCCGCCACCTCCGCCCCCAGGCCCGCCCAGGCCAGGCTGTGCGGGCAGGAAGGGCCATCCTGCAAGCTCCCACCGGCCACCGGCCCCAGCAGAGGCTCCAGCGTGCTCACGCTGCCCTGCGCTGACCCCGGCCAGCCTGGACGGCCTCCGCCTCGGGGCCCACTGCGGGCAGCGCAGACGCCCGGGCACGGCGGAGGGCGAGGGGCTCCGGCTCTGCGCGTCCCGGCTGCACACAGGACGACTGTGACACTGAAGGCGCCGGAGAACCCACCTGCTCCGCCCGCGCCTGCTCCGGGGACCCACCCGCGGGACCCACCAGGAGGTCCTGGCGAAGCCGCCGGGGGAGCGGTCAGGTGCAGAGTGGACACATGCCCCAGGGCGTGACCTCGTGAAACAAAATGTGTTTGACGTAAAACAAAGTTGTTCTGTACACAGACCAGGTCCGACTGTGGGTTAAGAGGTGGCAAGAGCACTTGGCTCTGGGTGTGGGTGTGGGTGTGGGCGAGGGGTTTTCCCGCCGGTTCTGATGTTTGCCTCTCTGGCTAGAGAGATGCATCCCCCAGCGCGGCCAGGAGCACGCCTGGGCAGCCTGGGACCCCCCCCTCCCCCTCAGCCACCCAGAGCCTGAGGCCAGGCCAAGTGCCAGGCAACCAGGTCCACGCTGACAGCCCCAGGCCCCAACTGCTCAATCCAGCCACCCACGTGTCCCCTGCCCGCCTGCCCGTCCCGGGAAAGCCCAAAAGGGCCTGGCCTTGACCTTCCCCTCTCCTGCCACCTCCCCCCTGCCCCCCGAGTCTCCCCATGAGGTGCCTGTCTGGGACCCACGTATAACGGCCGGCCTCTCCGTGGCTGCCCTGGCGGACCTCAGAGTGCACAGCTGCTTGTGCAGCACGTCCGTCCCCCGCCCGCCAGGCAGGGCGAGCGCCAGGCGGTCCCAGGGCGCGGGCTGGGGAAGGCGAGCTCGGGGCAGGGCTCTGAGTGCTGGGTGGAGAGGAGCCTCCCCCAGAGGACCCTCGTGACCCCGAGGGGCTGCCTGCCCGCACCCAGAGCTCCGCCCGGCGCCCTCAGCTTCTCCTCGGGCTTCTCCCTGACGGTCAGAGAGGGGCTGGTTCCCGTTTTGCGCGGTTGCGTGACCGTGCCCTTGGCCGAGCCCGGAGGCTGACCGCAACCCGGCCCCCTGGGAAGTGCCAGAGCAGGGCTGTTGGTGGGGGGCGGGATGAGGGCGCCAGGGCACTGGGACCAGGGAGCCAAGAGCAGCCGCTCAGTGGGTTCGAACCTTGGTTCTGCTGTCCAGGAGCTGAGAACACATTTCCTCCCACACCGGGCCAGGGCTGCCGGGGAATGAGAAACACGGACACGGGCAGGCTGGGGGGCCCATTACTAACACGCAGCACCTGCTACGCGCCAGCGTGTCCAACTGGCCACCGCTCAGCACGGAGCACCAGGTCCCAGCGCTCAGACGCACAGGCTGGTGACGGCCCCAAGTCACAGGCTCCGCAGGGGCGGGCCAGGGATGGGGGACCGCCCGGTGCCGCTGAGGCCGCCCGGGCTGCGGCTTTCTGTGCCCGTGCCTGAGGAACGTGCGGGCCCTGCGCCAGCACACAGCTCTGCCCGCCTTCCTGCAGGGCCCACGGCCCCCCCGGGTGCCCACAGGCAGGTGTAGACCACGGAGCTGGCATGGTCTTCAGTGCCGCCTGGGGTGAAGCCCTATAACCCGAGGGAGACAGTTCAGCTTCTCCCTCCCTCCGGCGAGGGAACCGAACGATGGCAAAGGGTCTCCTCCTGCTGTGGCGGCTCTCGCTGTGAGCTACGCACCAAGCACACCAAGCCTGGCCGTCCTGGAGCTCCGAACAGACCTCCCCAGTCCCTCTCCTGCCCCCTCCTCCCTGCTGCCCCCTTCTCTTTCCTTCCTGCCCGCTCCTCCGACTCCCCAGCGCCCATCTACAGCACAGTGGACCCTGGGACAAGAGCAGGGGGTCAGGGAAGGTGGCCAAAGTGGACTGCCGGGCGAGGGAAACTGCAAGAGCAAAGGCTGTAAGACAAGAGACCACTGACCAGCTGCCCCGACTGCCTAGGACTCGGGAGGGGCCGGCACGCGGACCTTAGCACACGGACCCCAGCACGCGGACCCCAGCACGCGGACCCCAGCACGCGGACCCCAGCACGCGGACCTTAGCACGCGGACCCCAGCACGCGGACCCCAGCACGCGGACCCCAGCACGCGGACCCCAGCACACGGACCCCAGCACGGGGCCCTCGTGTTTCTGAACCACAAGCTGGCCTGTCTGATGGTGCAATGCCTGCGACAGGATGGGAGGTGCCCGGGGCAGTGAGAGGCCCACACTGAGGGCAGGGAGGGCAGGGGTGGTGCCAGCACCCCAGGGGGGGACGGAGCTGGCTCCAAGGACTGGGAGTCCAGGAATACACTGTCCTTCCAGGTCACACTCTGAGAAAACCCAGACTGGCGTCCGGCCTGTAGGTGCCCCTCTGAAGATGGTGCTCATTACCTACACACACAGCTCCACACACACACAGCTCCCACAGACACAACCAGTACAACTCGCTACAGACACAACTCGCTACAAGTCCTATTGCCCCTCTCAGCCCTTAACCTCTCCCTCGCTGACCCTTGCTCAGGACCTCCCGCGTCTGCCCAGCTGCGCGCACCGGTTTCTGGGCTGTGAGCACCGGCAGCGATGCCCAGGCCAGGCTGTGGGGATCTGCAGGGACCCAGCCAGGCCAGCGGAGCCGCCCATGCCCCTGCTGGACCCCGCCCTGGCCCGCCCGGCCATCCTCGGGCCGCAGAGCCCCCGAGCGTCCTCTCTGGCTGCTCACCTGACCACATCCCTCACCTTAGGTGGCACAGGGGACAGGGCCCTGCCCACCTCACCCAGGCCCAACATAGGGCTTCTCCCTGGCGCCCTACGGCTAACCGTTCCCCTCCCGGGGGACACTGGGGACCCCACAGCAGGGATCAGGCCGCTCTTTGGATCAAGCCCAGCTGCTCCACAGCAGCAGCTCTGGGACTGGTGGAATGCAGAGGAGCCGCAGCCCAGAGGGAAGTGAAGACGCGAAAGCAGCTGACTCCGCAGCTTCATTTCGGCGGGAAAGCCTGTCCACAGCCATCGCGCCTCCTTTCTCTGCAGGCCCCGGCGGCCGCGCCGCTCGGGCATGTTTAATAAATGAGACGGGACAGGCCCTGTGGGTCCCGGACAGGACGCGCCCGGGACCCTCAGCGCGGACACACCTGTGGGTGCACAGGGCGCCCGATCGCTGTGGAGACCGCCCGGCACCTGTGAGTGGTGAGCACACGGACCCCACACTCGGAAATGAAGTAAAAAACAGGACAGAAAGGCCCGTGCCATGTCCTGCTGGACTATTGAGTAACAAGCCCCGGGCGCCACGGGACTGGCCAGGGCCCGCCAGCCTCAGCCTGCGGAGCGGAGGCTGACCTGCAGGACAGGACACCGCGCTGCTCCCCGCCAGGCTGCCCCCCGCAGGTGCCCTCTCCCCCCACCCACTGCCCGGCCTCACCCAGTGGACGCAGGGCTCCCTCCTCCCGCCAGGAGCTCAGCCAGCCCGCAGGAGTCCCCGCGGCCACAGGAATTGTTTGCAACATCCCCAGCCTTAACGTTAACAGATTGCAACAGAGTTTCCTCCCAGACCGGAGATCCCGGCTCCATGGAGGAAACTCAGACACCGGACCGGGCGTGACGCCGTGACCCACCAGCTCTCAGCAGCCCGGGCCGGGTGCCTGCGGGCTCACTGGGGCTCCGCGTCAGCTCCCACTGCCCCCGAAAGGCCGGAGGGGACTGTGGACGGGGGAGGAGGGCAGCTCCCGGCCCCTGGGAGAGGCTCAGACAGCGCGCCCCGGCACCCCGCCCCCAGCACCCCGTACCCCGGCACCCCGCACCCCGGCACCCCGCACCCCGGCACCCCGCCCCCAGCACCCCGTACCCCGGCACCCCGCACCCCGGCACCCCGCACCCCGGCACCCCGCCCCCGGCACCCCGCACCCCGGCACCCCGCACCCCGCACCCCGTCCCCCGCCCCCAGGCCGCTCGCCGCTGTCACCCCCAAGTCCCCCAAGTCCGGGCCGATGCCCAGCGAGGACCCGCCTGCACCGCGGCCTTCCCGGCCCCCCGGACCCCCTGTCCCGGGACCACGGACCCGCGGCCCGGACCCCAGCAGAACCAGAGCCCGGGCCGCTGGGCCTCCCCGCCGGCCCCGCGCCCTCACCTGCGCGCCGCCCCGCGCGGACCCCGCGCACCGCTGCGCTCCCGGCGCCGGTCACCCGCGCGCGCCGCCCCGCCGGCCCCGCCCGCCGCCATCGCGACCCCGGGAGAGCGCGGGTGCGCGTGCGCACGGCCGGTGGGCGGGGCCCGAGCGGTGGGCGGCGCCGGGCGGAACCACTGGCGCGCGGGGCGGGGGGGAGGGCGGAACCACAGACCGGGCCGGGGGGAGGCGCGGGCCGCGGAGCGGGGGGCGCGCGGCGGTCCCGTCCGCAGGGCGCGCCGCCCGGGGCTCTGCGCGGAGGGCTCCTCCGGGCGGACCCCACTAGCACCCCAGTCCCCCCGCAGAGCCCCCGGGGAGCCCCGTGACCCCCTGAGCTCCGCGCCCACACGGCCTCTCCCACTGGAGCCGCCCCCGCTGCTCCCCGTCCCTGGGGACCGGAGCGCAACGAAGGCGCCGCCCCGGCCGCCCTGGGAGAGCCTGACGCTGCAGTTTCACTTCCGACCCGGACCCGTGACCGTGACCTGCAGTGACCCGGTCCTCCCGCCGCTCCGCTGTGCATGCAAAGAGCCACACGCTGACCCGGCAGCTCGGGGAGGCCTGCGTGGCGGTCTTGCAAACCCAGAGACCTGAGATCACCACAAAAGATGGCTTGGAAATTAAATATCTAGCAGGTTATAGTGGGTAGTCATGTCCCAGATATCTCACCTGGCAAAGATCAATTTAAATCTTTACTGAGCCCCTCCGCCTCCCCGCCTCTGAGATAACGTATCTGTGAGATGTCTGGGTAACTTGCAACTTCCTTTTTACCCTGGGCCCTGAGGTGGTGGGCGCCAGGACAGATGCCTCAGATTCCTTCGTTATCATGTTAATTGTTCCTGCACTCACCTGAGTACACGTCCATCATTTTACTTTTATCCAATCCCAGGACTTTCCCACCGCTTTGCTTTCTCCCTCCTCCCTAATCCATCACCAATGGACTTCATGTAACCCACCTGCGTCCCTCCTTTGATTTCTTTGTATAAATAGAAATGTAACCCGCCATTCTCCGGAGCATTATCTCAATCCGTTGAGGTTCTGCTTCCTGGCCTGTGTCGACAGTTTGGCTCAAATAAACTCACAAAAATTCTTTACAGGTTTCAATGGTTTTTTTGTTAACAGAGTGAGCCCGCCCTGCCCAGCCCAGCCCGGCTCTGCCCGGCCCGGCACAGCGTCCCTCCCAGGAGGGCCCTGGAGAAGGCGGTTAACCCGCGTATGTCCCCCTGGTCCCTGGGCCTGAGGTCTCCAGCCCGTGCCTCACCTCATCCCGCACAGAGGCATCTGCAGCAGCGCCCCCGCCTGTCAGCCCTGCCCCCTGTCAGTCCTGCCCCACCTGTCAGCCCCCACCTCTCAGAGTCCAAGTCCCCGGAGAGTGCGGTGCCCGCGCAGAGCACTGCCATGGAGGACAGCAGCCGCTCTCTGGTGGGACTTCAGAGCCTATCACTTAATATAAAGAGGAATTGATCGTGAGACATGGGGGTGAGCAAGGTTTATAAGGCAGGTGCTACCCCCCGCGAGCTGAGCTCTGTGCACAGAGCAGAGTCTTGCCGGTCTGCACCCCCTTCCCGCACGAAGGCAGCCACAGCGGGCCGGCCCGGGGCCTGGAGCTGGGCTGAGGGCAGCGTGCCTGGCCAGGCCTGGGGGAGCCGGCAGCCTCACCTTCTGGCAGAGAAAACTGGCTCTGGAGTCAGACCTGGCTCAGCGCTGAGGCGGGAGCTGTGCTGGGACCGCGGCACCCCACAGATCCGTGCGGACTCGGGCCTCCCTGGGGCTGGGGCTCGGACGCCCGCTGGCCAGGAGGGACCAGGGGCTCTCCGGTGCCTCTCCGGCTTTAAGGCCGTCACCTCCCCGGGGCCCCTGAGGCCTGGGCTGGAAGACGGGCCAGACCCGGAGGCCAGGGCGGGCCCCTCCCTGGGGCTGGCGATAGCCAGGCTCCTACACCCAGGGGACAGATAAGAGGCTTAAGATGACCCCGCCCTCAGGGTGGGGGAACAGTGTCCCCGCAGCCCAGGGAAGCCGTTCTCACCGAGAAGCTGCTCTGTGGCCGCTGGTCCGGCTGGCACCGACCCTAAGCTGGGAAAGTCCTCGGGCAAGGGGAATGGGGAACTGGCATGGACGGCCCCGGGGCCTGTCCTCCCCTGCCTGTCACCCCTCCTGCTCGACCTCCTCCTGACCTTTCCTCCCTGGAGGTAACTGTGAGGCCCGCGGGCAATTCCACCCTCAGGGCCACATGCAGGCTTCCCCACAGGACAGGACCGGGAAAGCTCGCTGGACACCTGGCGTTAGGCCACACGAGGAACTGGGCCGCCCTAAAGGCACCTGGGCCCTCCCCCCTCCCTGCAGCCCAGCCCAGCTCGGCCCAGACCCACCCTGATGGGCTTTTGCCCCGGACTGCACGTGAGGACAGAGCCCCAGCGCGGGCTGCCCCCTCGCCTCCCTCACTTCCCCCATTTCCCTCATTTCAGTCCCACGGCCGTGCTGGGCAGCGCTTCCTTTGCATATCCCACCCCTCCCCTTCCCTTAAATAAATTCCGTTTTTCTTAAACCATCTGAGACTGCTGCTGAGCCTGCCTGCCCACCCCCGACTGACCTTCCATGCTGGCCTTCCATACACAACACCCCAATACAACACCCCAATACAACACCCTAATAACAACACCCCAATAACAACACCCCAATACAACACCCCAATGACAACACCCCAATAACAACACCCCAATGACAACACCCCAATACAACACCCCAATACAACACTCCAATAACAACACCCCAATACAACACCCTAATAACAACACCCCAATAACACCCCAATACAACACCCCAGTGACAACACCCCAGTGACAACACCCCAATACAACACCCTAATAACAACACCCCAATAACAACACCCCAATGACAACACCCCAGTGACAACACCCCAATACAACACCCCAATACAACACTCCAATGACAACACCCCAATACAACACCCTAATAACAACACCCCAATAACAACACCCCAATACAACACCCCAGTGACAACACCCCAGTGACAACACCCCAATACAACACCCTAATAACAACACCCCAATGACAACACCCCAATGACAACACCGAGCCTGCGCTGCCTTTCCGCTGTCTCGCTGTCCCAGCCATCACAAATGTACCCTTACATCACCTGGATTCGAACCTTGGAATCCCTCCTGCACACGGTCAAGAGTCCACACGGGACTGGCCACCACAGCAGACTCGCTCTGGCACACACACGCACACACACGCACACACACGCACACACACGCACACACGCAGGGTGCACGGTGCTGTTCCGTGCGGGCGCGGGCAGGTCCCCGCCGCCTCTCCCCGCTGTGCAGGGTGTGGCCCAGTCAGGCGCTGAGCCAAGAGCCAGGAGCCGTCCAGTCAGACACGTGGTGACTCCCTGGCCCGGAGTCACCAGAGTCACCGGAGTCACGGGCAGGCTGTCTCTGCACGCTGCCCTGTTTACAGCACAGAAATGAGAACAGTCACCACCTGAGACACCGCGGTCACCGGTGACGAGGGCCCAGGTGCAGCGAGAGGCCTGACTCCCACCCACACCTCCTTCCCGTGAGCACCAGGTGTGTGACCCGCCGGCCTCCTCCATCCTCCATCCTCCACCCTCCATTCTCCATCCTCCCTCCTCCCTCCTCCATCCTCCATCCTCCATCCCCTATCCTCCATCCTCTATCCTCCATCCTCCACCCTCTATCCTCCATTTTCCATCCTCCATCCTCCACCCTCCCTCCTCCATCCTCCATCCTCCACCCTCCATCCTCCCTCCTCCCTCCTCCCTCCTCCATCCCCTATCCTCTATCCTCCATCCTCCATCCTCCACCCTCCATCCTCCCTCCTCCCTCCTCCCTCCTCCATCCCCTATCCTCTATCCTCCATTCTCCATTCTCCATCCTCCATCCTCCCTCCTCCCTCCTCCCTCCTCCATCCTCCATCCCCTATCCTCCATCCTCCCTCCTCCCTCCTCCATCCTCCATCCTCCATCCCCTATCCTCTATCCTCCATTTTCCATTCTCCATCCTCCCTCCTCCATCCCCTATCCTCCATCCTCCCTCCTCCCTCCTCCCTTCTCCATCCTCCATCACGCCTCAGGGGGTGAGTGCCGTCCTCTGAACCAGGAGGCCACAGTTCGATGCCCGGCCAGAGCACATGCCTGGGTTTGGGGCTCCATGCCCAGTGGGGGTGTGCAGGAGGCAGCCGATCCTGGACTCTCTCAGCATTGATGTTTCTATCTCCCTCTCCCTTCCTCTCTGACATCAATAAAAATATTTTTTTAAAGAGGAGAGAAAAGACACGTTTTTATAAGGCAGAGAGGTGGTGCGGTTCCCGCTCTCCTGCTGGTTCTTTCTAAGAACCGGGCAGAGGAGGAGGGAGGGATGGGGGAGACGGGGGAGGGAGGAGGGGGGAGGAGGGAGCCTCAGTGGGAGCACCCTTCCCTGGGAGAGTGCGCCTCACACTGGGCTTCCAGAAAACGGCAGGCACCACGTGCACCCCGCGACCACCCCGCCACCGGGCATCGGGACCGGGTGATTCGGGGACCAAGGCAGTGCCCGTGGTCAGCCTCCGCAGAAGGGACTCCCAGCCCCACCCCGGGCCCCCTCAGCCCCACCCGGCCCCCTCAGCCCCCCCCGCCCCCTCTCAGCCCCACCCCGGCCCCCCTCAGCCCCACCCGCCCCCTCTCAGCCCCACCCGGCCCCCTCAGCCCCCTCCGCCCCCTCTCAGCCCCACCCCGGCCCCCCTCAGCCCCACCCGCCCCCCTCAGCCCCACCCGCCCCCCTCAGCCCCCCCCCGCCCCCTCTCAGCCCCACCCCGGCCCCCCTCAGCCCCACACACCCCCCTCAGCCCCCCGCCCCCTCTCAGCCCCACCCCGGCCCCCCTCAGCCCCACCCGCCCCCCTCAGCCCCCCCCGCCCCCTCTCAGCCCCACCCCGGCCCCCCTCAGCCCCCCCGCCCCCTCTCAGTCCCACCCCGGCCCCCCTCAGCCCCACCCGCCCCCCTCAGCCCCACACAACCCCTCAGCCCCCCCCCCGCCCCCTCTCAGCCCCCCCCCGCCCCCTCTCAGCCCCACCCGCCCCACCCTCAGGCCCCCCGCCCCCTCAGCCCCCCCCTGGCTTCCCATCCCCCTCAGCCCCCCCCCCCCGCCGCCCCCCAGCCCCATCTGGCCCCCCCAGCCCTCCCCGCCCCCCCACCCCCCCCGCCCCCCTCAGCCCCCCCCGCCCCCCTCAGCCCCACGCCCCTCCCTCAGCCCCACCCGGCCCCCCTCAGCCCCATTCGCCCCCTCAGCCCCACGCCCCTCCCTCAGCCCCACCCGGCCCCCCTCAGCCCCACTCGCCCCCTCAGCCCCACACCCCTCTCTCAGCCCCACCCGGCCCCCCTCAGACCCCCCGGCCCCCCCTCAGCCCCACACCCCTCTCTCAGCCCTACCCGGCCCCCCTCAGCCCCCTCCCCCCCCAGGCCCCCCTCAGCCCCACACCCCTCTCTCAGCCCCACCCGGCCCCCCCTCAGCCCCACACCCCTCTCTCAGCCCCACCCGGCCCCCCTCAGCCCCCCCCCGGGACCCCCTCAGCCCCACACCCCTCTCTCAGCCCCACCCGGCCCCCCTCAGCCCCACCCGGCCCCCCCTCAGCCCCACACCCCTCTCTCAGCCCCACCCGGCCCCCCTCAGCCCCCCCCGGCCCCCCCTCAGCCCCACACCCCTCTCTCAGCCCCACCCGGCCCCCCTCAGCCCCCCCCGGCCCCCCCTCAGCCCCACACCCCTCCCTCAGCCCCACCCGGCCCCCCTCAGCCTCCAAGCCCACTGGCCCTGTGCTGACGGGTTACTCCCCTGGGCTGGACTCTGGTCCGGTCCCGACCCGGGTGCTGTGGCCCTGCCGCCCCCAGGAATGCCCGGGATGGCCTGGGTGCTGGTGCCTGGTCATTAGCCTCGCACCCCCTGCCCGTCACCGGCTGTGGGTCCCAAATACCACGGTCTGGGCGAGTCTATTCTGAAGAAGTGGAGTTGGAAAAAGTTTAATTTTAAAAAAATTTGTCTCTCAAAATAAATGTCAGTCGTTGTCCTGCTGACTTCGGCTGTGCTGGCTAGTGAGCTTGCCGGCCATGGGCCTAGGGGAAGGATGCATCTCCTGGAGCCTTGCCGGCTCCTGTGCGGCTGGGCCCAGGCTGCCTGAGCCCACTGGGACGCGGGGGGCTCTGGGCGGGGTCGGCCGCCGGCGGGGCGGCTGCTCCTGCTGGTGACGCGGGCTAATGGCCTGAGCACACACTGAGACGGCGAGCCGGTCTCTGCCGTCTCCTGGGCATCCGCACTCCCTGGTCAGAGCGCAGCTACCCCCGAGGGCTGTCCCCCCACCCCCTGGGACCCTGGGAGCGCAGGACTGCAACGGTCTGGGGCAAAGGGTCCTCCAGGGCGCCCTGGCCGCCCTCCTGCCGCCAGGCTGGTCCCCCCGGCGGGGTGGGGCTGGAGAGGCTCCCAGACGCCGAGCTGCGCCCACAACAAAGACGTCAGCCCCGCGGGCGGGGCCAGTGGGCGCGGACCTGTAAGCAGGAGGTCACAGTGCCATTCCCGGTCAGGGATCCTGCCCCCGGGGCCTGCAGCAGGCGATTCCCTGTCATCATGGATGTTCCCCTCTCTCTCCCTCTCCCCTCCTCTCAGACATCAATTAAAAAGTAAATATATAAAAGGCAGGCCAGGCTGGGGGGCGGAGAAACCTCTGGGGGAGAGAGACCCCCCCTCCCGCCCCCCAGTACAGCCTGGATCCCCGGGAGAGGCTGAGCCAGGAGTGAGCTTCCGCCCCAACAGGCCCGTCCGGCTCCGGCTCCCGCTCGGCTCGGCCTGGGCCAGCTCTGGGTGACCTGCCGGGCGACTTTGAGCACCGCCTGACTGGCTGGCTCAGAAGCAGCGCCTCGGTCTGCTCCCAGCCCAGCGCCCACTCCCGGAGCCGGCCCTCCGCCCGGCACAGCACAGTGGGACCCCGAGCCACACCCCGCGTGGCCGTGCCCGGAGCTCGGGCCGGGCCAGGGCCCCCAGGCAGACTGGGGAGGGTGCGGGAAGCTCACCTGCGTTCCCCTCGGCTCCGCTGCCAGCCGGGGCAGAGACGGTTTGACACTTCAGATCGGGGCCCGCAGCAGGGCCACCCCGCCAGCAGCCGGGGGCAGGCTCAGGGGACAGCTCGGAGCCGGCGGCTCGGCTCCAGGCGGCAGGACGGACACAGCCCCGTCCGGACCTGAGCCGGGAAGGCTGTCACTGACTGTGGCCATGGCCCGTGGGCGAGGGGCGGGGCGCAGGCCTGACTCACTCAGCACGAGGACGGGGGTGTCGCCAGGCCCGCAGCCGCCCACGGGCTGCTGGGACGCGGGACGGCCCCAGCGAGCACGGGCACCCCGGTGACCCTGTGAGCGTCCAGGCAGAGACCACGCCGGACGGGACGGTGAGGGCCGGGGAGAGGCCACGGCAGGTCACCTGGGGTCACCGCACGCTGCTCTCCAGGGGAGAGCCCATTTCCAATGGCCCTTTATCTCTGTCCTCAGGCAGTTTCACCAGTAACCCAGTGACCAACCACCCAGTTCCCTTCTCACCTCCCGCCTGTGGGCACGGAGCTCCCCTCCTCCCCTTCCTCCCACTTCCCCCTCCCCCTCCTCCTCCTCTCTTCCTCCCCTTCTCCTCCTCCTTCTCTTCTTCCTCTTCCTTCTTCTTCTGCAAATGTATTTTTATTGATGTCAGAGAGGAAGGGAGAGGGAGAGGGAGAGAGAAATATCCGTGGTGAGAGAGAATCATGGATCTGCTGCCTCCTGCACGCCCCCTGCTGGGGAGGGAGCCTGCAACCCCGGCATGTGCCCTGACCGGGAATCCAGCCGTGACCTCCTGGTTCACAGGTCGACGCTCAGCACTGAGCCACACCAGCCAGTGTTTTCAGGAGCGGGGCCCCCAGGACACGGCGTTCAGGCCTGGTTGGGGCTCAGGGCTGGAGGGTGCCCGGGGCCGGGGTGGGTCAGGCCTGCATTCCAGGGCAGAGGAATCTGGGTCGGTGTAGGCACGCCCACCCCGTCACGGGATCTCTGGGCGCCAAACCCACGGCCAGACTGGAAATTCCCGGGGATCCCAGCTGTGCGGCCAGCTGTGCACGGGGCGGGCGGAGGGAGGGAGGAGGAGGTGGGGAGGGAGCCACCACCCGCACACCGTCACTGGGGAGACATGTTTGGAACCACGGAGGTCCGGTGTGCAGCCTGGCCTTTGCCTGGCCGGGAGCGCTGGGCGGGCGTGTGGGCGGGCGGTCCCCTGTCAGGTGAGTGACTGACCGGAGTGAAAAGACCCCAGTCTCAGCCAATCTGGGGACACAAGGTGTGGAGGCCGGAAAGCTGCCTGGAGAAGAGATTTTTTTAAAAAAATATATTTTATTGATTTTTTACGGAGAGGAAGGGAGAGGGACAGAGAGTTAGAAACATCGATGAGAGAGAAACATCCATCAGCTGCCTCCTGGACACCCCCTATGGGGGATGTGCCCACAACCAAGGTACATGCCCTTGACCGGAATGGAACCTGGGATCCTTCAGTCTGCAGGCCGACGCTCTATCCACTGAGCCAAACCGGTTTGGGCCGGAGAGTAGATCTTAAAGTCTCACCGTCACCGTTGTGGGAGCATTTCCAGATGGACACAGCCTCTGGCTACGCTGAGCCCGGGGCAGTGCCGCCCGCCCCTGCTCCTCGGCAAAAACAATAAATAAATAAACAGAGAGAATCCAGGCCACGCCGGCCGGCCACCCACCCCTCCTCCGGGCGTGCGTGCGGCTCTGCCTGAGGGTTCGCTCCTGGCCGCGCTGGCGAAGGCTGGAAGCCTGACCGGCGCTCCGCTGCCTGCTGGGGGCGCACCGGGAACACAGCGCCGGCCTGCGGGCTGAGGGGTCCCGGGCTCCAGCCCAGGCAGGGCCCAGGCCCGGGCTGTGGCTCCATCCCCAGTGTGGGGTGTGTGTGTGTGTGTGTGTGTGCGCGCGCGCAGGAGGCAGCTGATCCATGGTTCTCTCTCACCTTTGATGTTTCTGTCTCCCTCTCCCTCCCTTCCTCTCGGAATAAAATAAAACCAATAACAACATACTTAAAAGGGAAAGACCAGCCACTTCCTTCTCCGGCGTCCTGTTTGTTCCTGTGCCCGTGGGCTTCCTGAGTCAGCGTGTGCGCTCCGAGGACTGTGTCCTCACAGCCTGGTGCTCCACGCCGGCGGCAGCAGGCGGGGTCAGCTCGGCTTTAGAAACTGCTAGGGCTTCCCGGGTCCCCTGGGCAGCCCCCTGGCGCAGAGGGCGAGGAGAGCCACCCTGAGGCTGTGCCCTGGCTCTCACAGGCGGGGGAGGCCTGTGTGCGGGGTGCGTGCTGCCCCCTGCGGGCCGGTCATGGCGCTGCAACGCCCTTGTCCAGCCTCCCCCGGGTGAGTCCCATGTCTTTGCCGGGGCCACCGTATCCCAGGGCAACTCGGCGCGTTTCCCCCACAGACAGCTGGCTCCGAAGCCCCTCGGCCGCTCGCAGCCCCTTTAACCATCAACCCCAGACGGGCCTCTGGGCGCCGGTGCCCGACCCACAGGAGGCTCCGTCCGGCTCCCCGGCGTCCGCTCCTCAGAGCCGCCAGCGCCCATCGCACGCGGGTGCCGCCTCAGCGGTAAACCCCTCCTGCTGCAGCTGGGACCGTTCTCCCGGGAGCGACAGGCACTGGGAACGGCTCACAGGCTTTTACAAGACTGCAAACATCCTTAGCGAGCACGGATCCCCCCCCACACATACACACACACACACACATACACACACACACACAGAGACATACATACATACATACATACACACACATATATACACACAGAGACACACATACATACATACACACATATACACATACACACATATATACACACATATATATACACACAATACCCACATACACACATGCACACACATATATATACACGCACATACACACATTCACACACATACACACACATACACACATACACAGAGACACACATACACACACATACACATATATACACATACACACATATATACACATACACACATATACACACAATACACACACACACACATATATACACACATACACACATATACACACATACACATATATATACGTACACACATACACACATACACATATATACACACATACACACACATACACATTCACACACATACACAGAGACACATACACATATATATACACATACACACATATATATATACACAGGTACACACACATACACACATACACACACACACACACACACATACACACACACACATACACACACCACCACCACCAGAGGCTGGGTCTGGAGGGTGCGGGGCCCTGGCGAAGGTCACAGGCTCCTCAGCATCAGCCCCCGCCCCTCCCCCCCCCCCCCGCCGGCCCCTTTAAGGAGAGCGTCGCCTGCCGATGGCGCAGCTCCGAGCGGGAGCCCTCTGGTCCCGTGGTGGTGCCGGCCTGGGCCAGCCCCCACGGCCTGCGGGGCACGGCCTCCCTCCGCGAGGCTCAGGCCCCGAGGCCCCGGCTGGACGCAGCGCTGACCGCCAGGGGGCGCTGGCCCGGGGGTCCCCGGACACGGCTCAGAACAGGAAAATAGCGGAGACGTGTCTGAGACCCCAGGCGGGCCTCAGGGGGCCCCGTAGCTCCAGTTTCTGCACAGAAGCCCCCGCTGGGAGACGTGCTCCGGGCTCAGCAGCTCCCTCTCCCACCTCCTTCCTAAAAACAGGTTTTCACCGAAACCGGTGTGGCTCAGTGGATAGAGCATCGGCCTGAGGACTCAAGGGTCCCAGGTTCGATTCCGGTCAGGGGCATGCGCCTTGGTTGCAGGCACATCCCCGGTAGGGAGTGTGCAAGAGGCAGCTGATCGATGTTTCTCTCTCATCGATGTTTCTGACTTTCTATCCCTCTCCCTTCCTCTCTGTAAAAAATCAATAAAATATGTATTTTAAAAAATCATGTTGTTGCCTAAACCGGTTTGGCTCAGTGGATAGAGCGTCGGCCTGCGGACTGAAAGGTTCAATTCCGGTCAGGGGCATGTACCTTGGTTGCGGGCACATCCCCGGTAGGGGGTGTGCAAGAGGCAGCTGATCGATGTTTCTCTCTCATCGACGTTTCGAACTCTCTATCTCTCTCCCTTCCTCTCTGTAAAAAAATCAATAAAATATATATATTTAAAAAATCATGTTGTTGAACAAAAGGGATTTAAGATAAATCCCAAAGCTTATAAAAAAAAATTAAAAACAGGTCTTCATTGACTTGTTTAGAGAGAGAGGAAGGGAGAGGGAGAGAGAGAAGCACCAGTGACAAGAGGGAATCACAGATCGCTGCCTCCTGCACGCCCTGCACTGGGTCCGAACCTGCACCCCAGGCCTGTGCCCAGGACCTCCCGGTTCCTGGCGATGCTCAGCCACAGAGCCTCGCCGGCCAGCCGGGCTGCCTTACCTGTGACTCCGCTGACCACGGCGGGCGGTGCCCTGACTGCTGCCCGCCGTCCCGGGCCGTGCCCGCTGCCAGATTCCTGGGGGCCGGGGCTCCCTCCCCACTGTCACCGGGGGCGGCGGGCGCCAGGGGCTGCGCCTCACAGGGCGGGACCTGGGCGCCCGCACCCCCGCTCCCCGGCCCGGGCTCAGGGCTCCACGTGGGGCGAGGGCCTTCCCGTCCGGGACCGGCGTCCACGCAGCACCACGGGCAGCTTGAGGTTGTTTGGAAAGTGACCGCAGACACTCGTCCCTGGTCCTTCCCGGACCTGGGCCGACGTGGGAGGGGACCTTCTGTGGGGGCTGAACCCCGGTGTGGGGGCGCCTGCCCCTCCGGTCTGGCCCGGCGAACCCCAGCACGTAATGCTGCCCGTGACCGGCCGGTGACCAGGGGAGACGCCCAGGGCTGGGACCCTCCCTCCCCCGGCGGGTCCCAAGGCCTGGGCGGATGTAAAAACGACACAGAACTCACGCCAATGGAGAGTGAACGCTGCTTCCCGGAAGTTTAATGACAGAACCGCTTACAGGCGTGGAACATGAGTGCGAGGCACAGAGGCCCACGGGGGGAGGGGGGGGAGCCGGCCGGAGGGACAGGGGCCCCAAGAACGCAGCCCCTCTCGGCCCTGAAGGACCGACGGCCTCACCGGATCTGACCAGAAGGGGTAAGGAGAGCGGGCCATGGGGGCGGGGGGGCCACACTGCTCGCCCCGACGGGGACTGCAGGCCCGACAGAACTCGTCCGCGGGACCGGGAAAGCGCGAGCAGAACGACAGGGCGCCCTCCATGCGTGCGGGGTATCACAGGTTTGTATGTACATATTTACATCTTCACATATTTATATCCACATATTTACTTATTTATAGGCTTCAGTGAAAGCTCTGGCTACGGGGCAGCTGGTGTCCGGCCCTCCCTGGCCCGCAGATCCCCACGGAGGCCTCGGGGCCGGGGGGCGGGCTGAGCCGGCCCCCGTGGGACTGCGGGAACTGCGAGGTCGAAGGTGGCCCCGGGCCCGCCACTGGAGCCCGGGAGCCAAGCCACGAGGGAGGGAGGACGCGCCGAGCCCTTGGAGTGGAAGGAGCACAGTGTGGGGAGTATGTACTGACTTCAGAGCGGAAGGGAGAGGGAGAGAGAGAGGCATCCATGATGAGAGGGAATCAGGGATCGGCCGCCTCCTGCACGCCCCCTGCTGGTCACGGAGCCCGCAACCCGGGCCTGTGCCCTGACAGGAATCAGTTGACACTCCACCCTGGGGCTGTGCCTCCGGCCCTGGTCACTCCGGTGTGCAGGGCACCCGCGGGGCTCCAGCCGGGCAAGCACATCGCTGCATCGCGGAGCACCTGCTTCCGGCCCCTGGAAACTTCCGGAAGGTTGAGCTCTGAGCCAGAAGCAGCGACCAGTGCCCGGAGGCTGTTTCTCCACCCGCACACCCTCAGGACCCTCCTCTGCGCCGGCCGGCCCCTGGCGAGGCCGGGACCACGTCCCCCTCAGCCGCCGCCTGCCCCGGCGCTCGCCCCCCGAGAGCCGGGCCCCTGACCTTCCCACACGGGACAGAGTCCGGGGCAGATCGCCCCGCCGCGGGTCCCCTGGCCGCGGTCTGACAGAAGCGGGCGCTTTGACGGCCGTGGCCACAGCGCTGCCGGGCATTCGTCCCCATGAGCTGAGAGGGCCCGGCCCCGTGGGTCCACCATCCCGGCTGCGGGTCACGGTCACCGGACACGGGCCCGCAGGGGGGGGGAGGGACGGGCACTCGGGGGTCCCACCGCTCGGCCACCCACGCTGCGGGTTTCCACCTCGGAGTCTGGAGCCTGCGCTCCACCCAGACGGCGCGGACAGGAGAGCCAGGCCCCGGGCCAGGCCCCGGGCGGGCGGCCCCGCGGGCGGCGCGGGAAGGCAGGCCAGAGGACGCCCACGCCCGGGAGAGGACACGCCGGGGCCGAGCGGCGTGGCCCGTGGAGAACGGAGCCGGGAGGCCGGTCCCGGGCCTGATGCCACGCTCCCGGGCGGGGCCGGCCCACGCTTCGGGGGGGGGGTGCAGAGCAGGACCGGCCACACGTCCACATTCGCGGGGACCGGTCAGCGCACGCTTGTGGGGGTCCTGCTTCCCCCCCCCCCCCCGCTGAGTCCACGGACCCAGCACCATGGATGCCGGGCGGACGCAGACGTGGCGGGCGGGACCCTCTGACCTTTCAGTCCTGGGAGCCGGTCAGCCTGAGCGCACTGCCGCCCGCCAGCCGCGGGCAGCGCTGTCCCGGACCCCCAGGCCTCTGGCCAGACCCTCTCCCCGTCCCTCCCGACGCTCCACAAAGTGGTGGCTGGGCCTGGCCGGTGTGGCCCGGTGGACAGAGCACCGGCCCCCGGACTGAAGGGTCCGGGGTTCAACTCCGGCCTAGGGCACGTCCCTCGGCGGCAGGCTCCTCCCGGGCGGGCCCAGGCGGGAGGCAGCGGTCGACGTGTCTGTGTCACATGGATGGTTCTCTCTCCGCCTCCCCCCTCCCGTCCACGCTCCAAGAACCAGCTCGTCCTTGGCTGGGGGTTCACGGGACAGAGCGGAGTGGGGATGGGACCCCGGAGCTGGGTCTCCGTGGGGACAAACGAGCTGGACTGACGAGCACGTATTCCAAACGGCTTTATTTCTCTTTACAGGTGAGTGCGTAAACATGGCTTCTCTCTGCATTCGTGAGGGGCTGCCACGGGGGAGGGCGGGGTCTGTGGCACGAGGCCGGGCCACGGGGGCGGGCGGTGGGCGTTCCGTGGGCCCGGCGCCCGCTCCGCTGTCCCACAGCCGTCTCTGGGACCTCGGGGGGCCCAGCAGGTCCCCGGGCTCCCCACTGCGAGGCAGCGGCCTGGCCACATCCTGGGGTCGGCTCAGTGCTCACCTCGGAGCGGCCTAGGCCAGCACTGTGTGTGGGTGTGGTGGGGGGAGCGGTGGTTTTGGATAAAAATGAGTCTACAAAACATAAAAAATGAAACTAAACCCAGGGAGTCCGTCCGCTGGAGTCGGGGTCAGAGCGCCTGGGTCCAGAGCAAACACGCTCTCCGATCGCAGGATTCGCCAGCACACGCTTGGCACAGGGCGGGGACGGAGACGGGCCCTGGGCGGCCGGCGGGCCCGGGGCCGGCTCCCCGTGGGCGGCTCCCGCCACAGCCCCGCGTGGCTCCCACGGGGCTCAGATGGCCTCGTGGCAGCACGGGGCTCGGTCAGGTGTTTATTCAGGTAGAAAACGCTCCGATGCTCTGGGGAGACAGGGCTCGTGGTAGGAGACTATTCCAGGGAAATAGTATTATTAATATTACTTTTTTTGCATTTTCAAGGATATACATTCGTACTGATTTTTGCTTCCAAATATATTTAAGGCTGTTTGGTAAACTATATACCGGATATGAGCTTCACTGTACAGGGTGCTGCTCTTACAGGGAGTTCTTAGCGACTCAGCTTTAAAAATAAAACTGAAGCGAGACAGACATGCGTGGTGTCCCCTGGCTCCGAGGTGCCCATGCTCGGTGCGGGGGACGGGGGGGGGCCTGCAGGCTGGGGGGGTGGGGCGCCCTCACTGCACCTGGGCAGGTGCCGGGGCAGAGAGCTGGGGGCGGCTAAAGTGCGAGTCACGGGGCGGACAGGGTGCCCCGTGGGGCGGACGCGGCCCTGCCGGGGGGTGGGGGTGGGGGGGAGCCCTGCCGGGGGCGGGCGGAGGACGGTGTGGGGCGCGGACACCTGTCCCGGGGGCGGCGACCGGGGGGGGGCGGTGGTTCCGTTTCTCCTCTGCACAGCGGCCGCCTGTCCTGCCATGACAGTCGCTGTGGCGACATGGACGCCACACGGAGCCTTCGAGAGTCCTTCCTGCTGCTCAGAGCCCATCAAGCCTGAGCCCTCAGCGTCCGTCCCGGCTGAGGTCGGCGGGCGGCCCGGACGGGTCTGCACTCTGCTCTCCGCGCCATGAGGCTGGCCCGGTCCCGTCCCTTCGCCTTCCCGTCACACGGTCCTTCCCGCTCCACGTTGTTGGTTTTCCTTAGGGCGGCCCGTGGCCCTCCGACAGCCGGCCACACATCCTGTCTGAGCCCCACGCTGCGGGCGGGGATGCTGACCACGGGCCGTGTCCCCGCCCGCCGCCCGGACGCTCACCGTGACCACGTCTGTCCCCTCACACTCCGCCCCCGTCCGTGACGGGAGCTCCTCCCGTGTCGATGGTGCTGGGCCTTCCGGTCGAACCGGGCTGGGTCATGGGGACACACGTGGGGGCAGCGCTGTGGGGCGCCTTCTCGCGGTCACCACGCACGTGGCACACCTTTGGCACACAGAAGAGGGCTGGTCGCGGGTCCGGAGCGCCCCGGGGTCTCCTGCACGTCGGGGGGAGTGCCTGCAGGGGGGGCAGTGCCTCCAGGGAGGGGGAGATGCACCCGTTTGAACGTGTTTGTTGTTCTTGCCTCTGATTATCTCACGGTTTATAAAAATAGAAATAACAAAATGTGAGCGGTCCCTCCGCAGAGGCGCGTCCTGCTCCCGCGAGTCCGCCGTGCGGGAGCAGAGAGGCCGGCCTGCGGCGGCGGGCGGGGGCCTGGCCGGGGCCGTGTCCGGGGGCCGCTCCTAGAGCCGCGTCTGGGCCTCGGGGATGTAGATCTCAATGCTGTCGGCGCGCTCGCCGGTGGAGTTCTGGCGGAAGGACGCGGCCCGCTTGGCGGCCAGCAGGCGGCGCCGGGCCTCCTGCCGCTGTCTGTCCGGCAGGTCCAGGGACTTCTCCCTCGTGATGGGGAGCTTCCCTTTGGGGGGCTTCTTTGGTATCGGAGGGGGCACCTTCCGCTCTTCCTGAAAGCACACACAGCCAGGGCGTCAGGGCCCCCCCCGGCCCCCTCCCGCGGCCTGCCCGCACGTAACGCGTGTCCCCTCACATGCGTGGGCTGGCGGGGGGCCGGGGGGGGGGCGCTGGCACACGCACAGGTCTGCACACGCACAGCGGTGTGTCCTCTGTCTCCATCTATTTAATTCCTGCCTCAGCTCGGCCGTGGCTGCCCCCTCTGCTTCTGCGGCTGCCATTGGGCCCCGGGACCCTGGGCCGGTCCTGTGAGGGTGTCCCTCGCACAGGGGCTCCTGGGCCTCGGGGAGCTGTGTCCTGGCTGGAAGCGTCCTCAGGTGGGCCGCGCTGCAGGCGGGGCTGGGTTCCCTGCCGTCAGGTCGTCCCCGAAGAAGGAACGCAGCAGGGCTGCTGCCGTCAGGGCCGCTCAGCAGGCTCCGCGCCCAGAGCTCTATTATAACCATCTTCCTCAGTCTTCACAGCTCTGCCCCAGCTCTGCACCCCCACTCTGCCCCCAGCTCTGCTCCCTCCTCAGCTCTGCCCCAGCTCTGCCCCCGCTCTGCTCCCCCCCCCAGTTCTGCACCCCCTACTCTGCCCCCAGCTCTGCTCCCTCCCAGCTTGGCTCCCCCCACAGCTCTGCCCAGCTCTGCTCCCTCCTCAGCTCTGCCCCAGCTCTGCCCCAGCTCTGCTCCCCCCCAGCTCTGCCCCAGCTCTGCTCCCTCCTCAGCTCTGCCCCAGCTCTGCCCCAGCTCTGCTCCCCCCCAGCTCTGCCCCAGCTCTGCTCCCTCCTCAGCTCTGCCCCAGCTCTGCCCCCGCTCTGCTCCCCCCCAGCTCTGCACCCCCCACTCTGCCCCCAGCTCTGCTCCCCCCCAGCTTGGCTCCCCCCACAGCTCTGCCCAGCTCTGCTCCCTCCTCAGCTCTGCCCCCGCTCTGCTCCCCCCACAGCTCTGCACCCCCCACTCTGCCCCCAGCTCTGCTCCCCCCCAGCTCGGCTCCCCCCACAGCTCTGCCCCAGCTCTGCTCCCCCCCAGCTCTGCTCCCTCCTCAGCTCTGCCCCAGCTCTGCCCCCGCTCTGCCCCAGCTCTGCTCCCCCCGCCAGCTCTGCCCTCAGCTCTGCCCCAGCTCTGCTCCCCCCCCCAGCTCTGCCCCAGCTCTGCACCCCCCATTCTGCCCCCAGCTCTGCCCCCGCCCCCAGCTCTGTCCCAGCTCTGCATTAATCACTGCCCCGTGTCTGCTGCACTGACTCTCCTGTCACTGTTTGAACAATGTCGGTCTAGAACACCAGACTGATTACTCAGAGCTCCTCTGAGGAGCGGCAGGGACCCCGCACTTGTTGCTAAGGCACGCCCACGCGGGAGCCCAGGGCGCGGCGTCTTGGAGAAATCGCTCCCATGCTCAGGTGCAGCAGAAACGCCGCCCGCTCGCAGGGCCCCGCCGCCCGCCGCCGGGACGTGCCTGTCACCAGCTGCCAGTCAGGGTCAGCGGTCTGCGGGGAAGTGCAGGTGTGCAGCCCAGCCGGAGGCTTATCTGGGAGGAGACGGCCTGGCAGCCTGTGGGGGCCTCTCAGCGTGAAAATAACTCCGCGGGCAGACCGTGCGGGGAGCGGGCGAGACGGACCTGGGAGTTAGGTCAGTGTCTGCTCTGAACTGTTCCCGACCGAGATTCGGCAGGGAGGCTGCCACTGCAGACGGTCAGTGATCTGAACTGCATCCCAGCGTATACATGCACATGCACACGTGTGCACACACATGATTCCGCATGGCCAGCCGCGTCTGCGTGGGCCCGGCTCACTCACCTTCCTCTCCGGGGACGCCGTCAGCTTCCAGTCGCTGAGCTTCAGCCGCTGCAGCTCATCGAACTTCATGCTGACGTCCTCCACCGAGAGCTGCAGCATGTCCCAGTAGCCGGCCAGGTCCTGCGAGGTGGGCCTGGGCATGGCGCCGGGGTCCTGGAACACAGCGGGACGGGCAGGGACCGGTCAGGGCGGGAAAAGGCTCCCGAGGGGGCACCCGGATTCGAACCGGGGACCTCTTGATCTGCAGTCAAATGCTCTGCCCCTGAGCTACGCCCCCTCCTGCTGACAGCGGCGTGCAGTGAGTGAAGACCTTCAGCGTCCACTCACACGCGGGCTGTCCTTCTGACTCAGCGAGCCGCTCGGCCTGCTGGGCTGCCCCTGCGGCTCTGACGCCATGACCATGACCGCGCTCTTCCCGGACGGCAGCGCCCGTCGCACCGGCTCGGCAGGCCCTGCCGGTCCCGCTGCGCCCAGAGGCCGCACACGGGCAGAGAGGGAGGCCGGCAGCCGGCGGTCTCCGCCCGCTCCCCGGTGCGCGCTCAGCCGCCGCAGTGCCCCCCCCCCGTGTCCCCCTCTCCTCCAGGCGTGAGTGACCTCGGCTTCCGGCCACGTCTCCGCCCTCACAGCTCCCTTCCGCCATTCCCTCCTGTCTGTGAGGCGGTGCATTTTCTAAACTGTTTCTGTGCATTTCTCAAAAACACGATGGGAAGGCTACACGCGGTGACTCCAGCTGTGTGGCCTCCCGGGGGAGACGGAACTGGGGGGTCAGGGGGTGCCCTGGGGACGGGGGAGCGAGGGGGAGCCCGGAGGGTGTGGGGCTCTGAGGTGACGACGGACACACGCCATCACACGTCTGTCCCAGCCCGCGGGGACGATGGCGTGTCCGCCCTGAGGGGGGGTGTGGGGCCGTGCAGGGGGCGGGGGGGGGTTGGGGGGGAATCCCTGGCCTTTCCCTCAGCGCAGCCGCGACCCTAAACCGCTCTCCGCGTTATTGCAGCTTACTGAAAACGTGCAGGCGCCGCCTCAGCCACATCTCACCCCGACGCTCACTGGGCCCGGAGGAAGGTGGCGAGCGGACAGTGTTCCCGGCTCCCCCCGTGCCGGAGCCGCGGGCCCGTGCGTGGGGAGCCGGTGCCCGCACAGGACCGGGCTGCACCGCGGTGGGGACAGGGCCGGCCTCGCCCCTGCCTCCCGCACAGCGACAGGACCAGGGGCCATTCTCCTCTGCAGGGAGGGCCGGGCGAGATCCCCGAGGGGACCCCACCCGCGGTGCTTCCTCTCCCCGGCCAGGCGGGCGGAGCTGTTGTCTGCATTCAACCTGAGCCTCGCTCCCCAGAGCGCTGGCCCCTGCCCCCCGCCCGCAGCCCCGGGGCCCAGCCCTGCCTCGCACTGGGCCTGCGGGAGGCGCCCGAGTTCGAAGCCCCGGCGAAGCACATGGTTCTGGTCGGGGAGGGCCCCTCTCGTCACACAGCGGGACTTCCTGCGGGTACACATTCCTCTGAGCTGCTTAAGCTGTGCGGTCTCGGCCTCCTCTCCATCGCTGCCGGAGCACGAAGGGCCTTCGGCTCGGCCTGGTTTGAGCTGCCTTTGCCGGCTCTGGTCTGCGGGCAGATGGCACAGGCAGAGGGCCCGGCTCACGGCCGTGGACGGACTCTCCCCGGAGGCTGAGCCCGGGGCGGGGCGCCGCGGCGTCTGTGCCGCGAGCTCTCTTCCCAGTCCACAGGGCGCCCCCTCCTCCAGGCCTCACGTGGTCCATTTAACGAAGACCCTGCCCGTCCCTCCCGACCTGCTGACCCCAAAGCCCGCCTCAGACCCCATCCCTCTGGGGTCAGGATTCTGACCCTGAGTTTGGGAACAAAGTGGTCACTTTTTTTTTTAAGAGAGAAAGGGAGAGAGAGAAGCATCAGTGATGAGAGGATCATTGAGCAGCTGCCTCCTGCACGCCCCTACAAGGGATCGAGTCCACAATCCGGGCCTGTGCCCTGACCGGGAATTGAACCCTGACCTCCTGGTTCATAGGTCGGTGTCCAACCATTCAGCCACACTAGCCAGGCAAAAAAAGGTCACTTTAAAAAATATATATTTTTTGTTGATTTCAAAGAGGGAGAGAGAGAGAGAAACATCAAAAAGAGCGAATTATTGACCAGCTGCCTCCTGCATGCCCCCCACTGGGGATCGAGCCTGCAATCCGGGCATGTGCTCTGACCAGAATCGAACCTGGGACCCTTCAGTCCAGGCCGACGCTCTACCCACTGAGCCACATCAACCAGGGCTGCTCACCTTTTTTTGTTGTTAATCCTCACCTGAGGACATGTTTCTATTGCTTTAGCTACTGAGCAACACTGGCCATGGTCAAAAATGATCCCTTTGACCCCAGCCCCTTTCTGTGGGAAGCAGCCAGAGGGCAGCTGCCAGGGTCTTGCCCTGGGCCCTCCCAGCCCTCCTGCCAGGCCGGCTGTCTTGATTTCCGTGTGAGGCGGTTCCAGTTCTGCGCCACCAGGGGGCGCCCGTGCCCTTCACAGCTCTGACACAGGCTGCAGCGCAGCTGGCACCGGTGCCCTCCCTCCTGTGTGTCCGCTCAGCTCTGGCCGTTGCCGCGGTGACCACGCGGCCATCAGACCCGCCGCCCGGTCCCAGGAGCTGGCCGTGTCCCCTCTGACTCAGGGCGGGCGGTCCCTTTCTGCAGGCCGGGCTCTGGTCCTGGCGCCCGCAGTCCAGGTGCCCCTGCCCCGAGGGCAGACACCGTCCTCGCTGTGGGCTCCGGGCCCCGGGAGCAGGGGGTGCCGCGTGGTACCCGGCTCAGCCAGGCCCGGCGCCCGGAGGGGTGCACATTCCAGTCCCCGTCAGTCCCCGTGCGCTGACGGATTCGTATAAACGCCACGGGGCCAGGCCAGGCCCTGCCCCGGCAAAGCCAACCCGGCAAAGCCAACCGCTGAGCGTCCCCGTGGCACTGCAGCCACACAGGACCCCGCGTGTGACGGGCCGCCGCCGCCCCGCTCCCGTCTCCGTGCCGGCCTGCGGACAGGGCCTGCGGCCCGGGCACACACAGGGCCGGGCAGCTCCAGACGCAGAGTCAGAGCCCGAGGGCCGAGGCACTGCCCATCCGCACCAGGCGAGCCGGCCGGCGCTGCAGTGTGAGCACACGGTGGCCGCGGGGCGCCCCGGGAGCCGCCCGGGGGAGCCGCGCCGGCGGGCACTGGCATGGCGTGTCTGAGGAGAGCCGCTCACCCTGACACGGGAGCACCCAGGCGCTCCCGCCCAGGGGCAGCCACCGGCCACGGCTCTCGCTGCCGCCGCTCCTTCACCGGGAGCGGGGGGCTGGCAGGGAGGCAGGGACACGCCTGTAAACACGGGAGCACACGCTGCCGCGTCACGTGTCTCCACCGCCACCTCCCGTCACAGCGAGGCGGTGGCACTTCGCGGGGTTAATTGGAAAATATTAGAGAAAACGTTCTTCAAACGATCCCAATTACAAGGGACAGACTGCAGCGCGGGCGCTCTGCTCTCTCTGATGTCTCAGACACCCTGTGCGTTCACCGTCTCCGCGCAGATTACAGCCCGAGCGAATCCATCACCCCCCCGCCCCCCTGCCCCCTCCCCGCTCTGCCCCCTGCAGCGGAAAGCGATTTGCATGTTAATGGGGTGTCTGGTCTGAGGAATCAATGTCTGCCTCGTGGAAGGCCGCAGGCTAACAGGAATCCGTCAGTCACTCCGCCAGCCGCACTCGGACAGGAAATGTGGGCAGGTGCCAGACACTCACATGGGCTTATACATGGGTGTGTACGCATTTACGTGTGATTGTGTAACACGCTTAGACGTAGAAACATTTACATGAAAGAAAGCATATATAAACACGTCCTGTATAATAAAAGCGTAATAGGCAAATGGACCGAAGGGCAGAATGACCAGTCACTATGATGTGCACTGACCACCAGGGGGCAGACGCTCGTTGCAGGAGCTGCCCCTGTGGTCGGTGCACTCCCACACGGGGAGCCCGCTCAGCCAGATGGCTGGAGAGCCTGGCGCCGGGGGTGGGAGCCTCTCCTGTCCCGGCTGCCGGTGGGCAGTAAGGAGCGAGGGGCCCGGACTGTCAGAGGGGTGTCTGCCTGCCAGCCCAGGGGGCTTAGGGATCTGGCCCCAGCTGGCAGGCGGACACCCGCTGAGGGGTCCTGGACTGCGAGAAGGTGCAGGCCCGGCTGAGGCCCCCCTCGCCCGCCCCCCAGGGCACAAATCTCGTGCACTGGGCGGGCCTCTGGTATATTAATATGCATACAGGGTGTCCCCACAAATGTGTACACACTTTAACAACAGATAGCTCCAGTTTGAAAATGTAACGTATATTATTTTATTTTTAAAAAGTACATTATCATTGACTTCAGAGAAGAAGGGAGAGGGAGAGAGAGATCGGAACACCAATGATGAGAGAGAATCATGGATCGGCTGCCTCCTGCACGCCCCCTCCTGGGGAACAGGCCCGAAACCAGGCCTGTGCCCTGACAATCGAACCGTGACCTCCTGGCTCACAGGTCAATGCCCAACCACGGCGCCACCCTGGCCACGCTGACACGTACTGTAACGAACCATTATTCAGAGTGTGTGTAAGAATCCGGTTTGGGGACACTATATGTAAATAAATGGCTTTTCTTCCCTTCTGGTTTTCAGGAAGATCAGAACCAAGTTTAGTGCCAACCGTATTAGCTATCAAGTTCAATGCTATATTCATTTCGCCCCTGACTGTCTATAATAAAAATTTAATATGCTAACTAGACCGGACATACTTCCGGACGAAGCCGGGCTGCGAGGGAAGCCCAGGTCGTGGGTGCCGGAGGGAAGCCGGAGGGAAGCCGGAGCCGGCAGCCGGGGGAGGCAGGCCTGCTCTGGCACGGATTTTGTGCATTGGCCGTTGGTAAAATATAAAGCCCAAGTTATTTCTAAAATCTCTTCTTCGTCTCTTTAAAGGGGGTTGTTTGTGTGTTTCATGGAAGCCACCTCCTACCTGTCTGTGCCCATGACAGTCTCCGAGCAGCCGTCCAGACCCCTCTCCTGCCCCAGGGTCTGGGGACAGCCTGGGGCAAAGACCCCGCTCACCCCCACCGGCAGCACCGGCTCCTGCAGCCCGCCCTCCACCCACACCCGGTCTCACCGGCTCCGGGCCTGGGCGCCCATCGGAACCTGCAGAGCTGGGCGGTGCCCTCTTCCCTCTGTCTGCTGAGGGAGCGTCTTTACCGAGCCAGACGGGGAGAACGGGGAGGAGCTGGCAGCGGTGCCCGGCAGGGGGCGGGGGTAAAGGGGTGGCGGATACTCACCAGGTTCTGTTGGCAGAGCCAGTAGAACTGCTGGAACTTCTGGGACATGAGGAGCTGGGCGCTGCCGACGGCACTGCGGATCTTGCCGAGGACTGCGGGCACAGACAGAGCGCTGAGAAGCTGCGGCGGACACCGGAGCAGGTGCCCCTTTACCGCCCACCCGCGGGTGCTTTCCATTCCCCCAGCTCGAGGGACACTCACAGGCCACCACCTGTCAACAGGCCCAACACCGCTCATCAGCGTGGGGAGGAGCTCGGTTTACGAAGGTGCTGCAGCCTGGCTGGTGCGGCTCAGTGGATAGTGCGTTGGACCAGGGATTGAAGGGGACTGGGTTCGATTCCCGGTCAGGGCACAGGCCCGGGTTGCAGCTCCATCCCCAGTGCAGGGCGTACAGGAGGCAGCCGATCCCTGATTCTCTCCCATCAGGGGTGTTTCTCTCTCTCTCCTTTCCTCTCTGGCATCAATAACCATATGATGTGACATCAATACGATGGGAAAGGGGAGTGTACGCAGGAAGCCTTCCTTCTCCCGGGCCAGGAGAGGCGGGTGTGCACACACACAGGAGCGCGCTTCCTTCCCGGCCCCCGTGCCCGCTGCGAGCTCACGGTGAGGGTGCCGATAGAGGGAGCCGCTCAGATATCTGCTATCTCCTCCCATGGGAGTGCGTCTGCACGCCAGCGCTGGCGGAGGGAGGAGGGTGCGGGGTGCAGGGTGACGCTTTAGGGGGCGTGAGTAGCTGGATGGCCGTCCCCCTCACTGCTCGTAGGATCCCCGTGGCTGTGAACAACTCTGCCCTGGCCACCGCCACAGGTTCCTGCGGCCCCTTCCTGTCCACGGCCGACCTACACGTCCCCCCGTCACTGCCCCGCGCCACATGCTGGGCGTGTCCCTGTGGGAGGTGTAGTTACACCAGGGTCCGAAGGTCCACAGGCTCAGGGCGGCGTTACCGTCTCGTCCCGGGATACAGCCGCGGCAGCGGGACCCCCTTCCCGCCTCTTCCTGAAGGGGAACCAGTCCTCCCGCCCGCACCCAGGCCTCAGCTCACTCCCTCACCGACCTCATCCGTCCTCACCCAGGGCATGTGGAGGGCCCCCTGGGAAGGCACAGGGACATTCTGTCACTGAGCCCCAGGTATTGGCAGAGTCCCGTCCCAGTTACACACCCCCCCCTCCCAAGAGGGGGGGTGTTATTCAGTTTCTGACTTATCGTTGTCCAGGTATCGGCAGGGGCGGGTCTAGATATGTAAATCCAAGGGCCTACTTGAGAATGCAAATAAGCTGCTTTGATCCTATGTTTTGGTGTCACTTCCTGGAATTTTTGGGTATAAAAGTAAACATGCTGTGCGGCTCAGTGCTGCTGCCTCTCCACCAGAGAGGATGACACCCACCTAGCGCCCAGCTTTTTAAATCTATTTCTGAGTCTTGTTTCTCTCTTTGTTTAATTTCTTAATCCCCAGCTCCTCCGCTCAGCAGCAGGACTGTCTCCTTTTCCGGGATGGAGATAAACAGCTCCCTCCCCCACACGCGTTTCCCCGGAGTTCTCAGGGAGAGGGGAAGGGGAGGGAGGAGACAGACAGAAACATGGCTGTGAGAGAGACACATCGACCGGTGGCCTCCCACGTGCACCCTGACTGGGGTGGGATTGAGCCTGCAGACGAGGTACGTGCCCTTGACCAGAATCGAACCTGCACGGTGACACTTCGGGGCCTGGACGGATGCAGTGTCAGCAAACTCCTTAGTCCACAGAGCCAAATACCAACAGCACGATGATTGAAATTTCTTTGGAGAGCCACATTTTTTAAACTTAAACTTCTCCTAACGCCACTTCTTCAGAATAGACTTGCCCAGGCCGTGGCATTTTGTGGAAGAGCCACACTCAAGGCCCAAAGAGCCGCATGTGGCTCGCGAGCCGTAGTTTGCCGACCACGGCTCTACCCCTGAGCCAACCCGGCCAGACTCAGCGCTGACTTGGCTCGGCATGAAGCCAAAGCTATTTCTTATTAACCCAGGACAGCGACAAACCGAAGGCGGTGGGAGGACCCAGGCCCAGCTGCCTGGACTTGGGGCTGGCCCGCGGCGTGGCACCCGGGACGCAGCACCGGCCGTGGTCTGACCACGTGGGACTCGGGCCTTCCACGTTTCAGCCGCACGTCCCTGTCCACGGACCGGCCGCTTCCGGGGCGGGTGGGCGATACAGGGAGCTGTCCGGCCCGGCCCTCCCGCCCGGCCTGGGCCCTCCCGCCCAGACCGGGCCCTCCCGTCCGCCCCGGGCCCTCCCGCCCGGCCCGGGCCCTCCCGCCCAGACCGGGCCCTCCCGTCTGGCCCAGGCCCTCCCTCCCGTCCGCCCCGGGCCCTCCCGCCCGCCCCGGGCCCTCCCGCCCAGACCGGGCCCTCCTGTCCGGCCCAGGCCCTCCCTCCCGCCTGGCCCGGCCCTCCCGTCCACCCCGGGCCCTCCCGTCCGCCCCGGGCCCTCCCGTCCGCCCCGGGCCCTCCCGCCCGTCCGGCCCGGCTTACTCTCCTCGGCCAGGTCGTTGTCCTCGGCCTCGCGCTCCATCTCCTTGCACCAGCCCTCCATGCGCTGCGTCTCGGCGTGCAGCAGCTTCAGGAACCAGGCGCCGTCCCGGCGGCAGGGCGACACCCGCCCGCTCTCGGCTGCGTCCAGGGCAGGCTCCAGCCAGGGCTCGGGCGGCGGCAGGGGCGCGGTGTCGGCGGGCGCCCGGTAGTCCTCGCGGTAGCTGAAGAGGCCCTGTGTGCGCACCGTCCGCAGGGCGCCGTACTGCGTGGGCGTGCTGGGCTCCGAGTGCCGCTGGAACGAGTTGCCAAACTGCAGGCCCTTGTCCTCCATGGTCACCTGGCCCGGGAAGCCCTCCAGCTCCAGGTCCGCCTGCACGGCCGCCGTCACGCTGTTGGACCGCTTGAAGCGCCCGTGCCTGCAGGAGGGGCGGGGGGGGGGAGGGGAGGGGAGGCCTCTGACACGGGCCTCGGGGACCCCGTGCTCCCGCCATCTGCTCCTCCACCCACCACCCTGGACTCCGCTGACCGGCCCCGACACCGCCCTGCGTCCCGGTGCCCGCTCCTCAGGCGGGGACGCCCGGCCGGAGGGCCCAGGAAGGCCCGCAGGTCCTTCGTCTGGCCCGCCGCGGCAGCAGCCGTCAGCTGGTCAGTGCCGGGCCGGACCGAGCAGGCGTCTTTAGGGGGTGCTGTGTGTGACCCGAGAGTGACGTTATAAACATCCACGCGGCCCCCGCAGAACAAAGGTCCCCGCCCTCCCCGCCCCCCGCCCCCATCAGACAACGCCCCAGGGATGGGAGTCTCTCGGCACCCGGAGGGCCCGGCGCAGGGAGCCGCCCTCTGGGCCCACATGCACCAGCCACACAACCCCCGGCTGCGTATCTCATTTCCACCAACGGCACCCATGATCGGCCTGACCGAGAAGCCGGCCACCAGGCTCCTGGCCGCAGCCCAGGCTCGGCCACACCGCCGTGCGTAAGGGGCTGCTCACCTCTTCTCGTCCTCCACCTGCACGCCCACCGAGTGGTACTCCCGCAGGCCGCGGCTCTCCGTGTCCGAGTCCGTGGCCGTTTCCACCTGATTCAACACAGAAAGCGGCGCCTCAGAACAGGGACACGGGACCTGGGCCGGCCGTCCCCGTGCGGGCTCACGGGCCGTGATTAACTGTGTTTGTTCAGGGAACGCAGAGCTGCCCGCGGCCGGGAAAACCACCGAGAGAGGGCCCCACGCTCATCGGTGACAGTGCTGCCACCGAGCGTCACCGGATGCCACACCGCCACTCACACCGAACTCTGCTGGGCTGTGCCGCCGCCACCACCACCACCACCACCGGCCTCGTGGTGGCTGTACCACCACCACCGCCGCCGCCACCAGCACCACCGGGCCTCACGGCTCGCCCACACCTTCGGGGAGGGAACAGCACAGCTCGGACCAGAGAGCGAACGACAGGGAGCGATTCCCTGGAGCCGGACGGTGTCTGTGTCCACACGCACACACGGAGCGGGTCGGGCCGGGGCAGCCGCCATGGGCCCAGGAGGGCCGCGCCCGCAGGGTGACGCCAGCACAGGCCAGAGACCTGTACGCTCGGGCGGCCGCCTAGGCAGGAAAGTCACCCCAAACCCACACAGCGCCGTCCACGGCGTGACACCCACACGAGGGGACTCCTGTGAAAACAGAACAGCCACCGCCCTCGGCTCGTCTATCTGAGCATTAGCCCTTTAACGAGGGATGTGACCGGGCAGGCCCAGGGCCCTTTGACCTCACTCCAAACTGAGAACGAAGCTTCAAACTCGTCTTTCCTTAAAGACACCGGCAACTGCTGCCCTGCGCACCGAGCGGCCACCCCCCCCCCCCCACGCTCTGAGCCTGAGGGCATCCTGGGAGTGTGATCCGTGGTTGTTCGGGGGCAGGGCCGTGGCCTCGGCAGGGGTCGGCCGCTCGCAGGCGGCTCACAGAGGTGGCGGCACTAGTGGTGGGCGGTGACTTCCTGCGCGCTCAGATGGGCTCAGACGGCCGGCGGCAAGGACGTGGGCTGAGCGTGTATCAGACACGCGGTGTCTTCCTGCACCGACCGGCTGGGCATCAGGGGCGGTGCCGGCTTGCGGGGGCGGGTGAGGGTTCACACCGATCTCTCCGGTCGCAGAGCCGCTCTGCTCTTGCCAGACTCAACGCCAGGCATCCACCGGTGCCGGGCCCGGGGGACGGCCGCACGCCCCGTTTCCGTTAGTGTAATTCTGAAGAGGCCTGGGAGCCACGCCCGCCGTCGGGCCGCTCCCCAGTGCCAGGCGGGCCGTGGCTCTGAGGCATTCTGTCCTCATTCTTGTGTCTGATGGTGCTCCACACGAGGGGATCGTGCGGAAAGCCGGGGCACGTGGCCCCGTGGCCCCGTGGGACGGCGTTTCGTGGCCAGAACCCGTTTGCTCATTCCTCTTCACCAGGGATGACGGTGACCTCTGGTTCCACGTGGTGTGCACGCAGCTCCGCGGGGCCCGGTCAGAAGCCTAACACGCGCAGTGTCGGTGGCTATCGTCCGGCTGGGCTGCTGCGAGGGGATTGGGTCCGCGGGGACGGGCAGGTTTCTGTACCGGGGCCGCTCGGACTGCCCTTCGACCAGGAAGTGCCGCGGTGCGCTTCGCCGTCCACATGCAGGGCTCTGTCTAAGGAACGGCGTGCGTCCTGCACGGGTGGGACGGGTCGCTGGGGACAGCGGGGGCAGGCGGGTGACATGTGAGACGTGGCAGTGACTCATGGCGCAGCATGTGCCTCCGAAGTGGCCGCGGCCACGGCCGGACCACCGGGATGCTCAGGACACGATGTGGATGGACACTGAGCCACAGACACACACTCACAGGCTCACACACACTGTGTAACACAGCCAAACACAATCACGGGGTTTCTCTCCTCCAGTCGGCAGGGCTCTCCCTGCCAATTCCATTGTTTTCACCGAGAAAAGGGTCACCTTCAGGGCTGGTTGGAGGTTGGAAGGCTGGGAGACCCAGGCGCGGGTTCGAGGCCTTCGGCCATTCCCTCCGATCTCAGACATGAGGGCATGGACTGCTCACTGGAGTTGCCTTCGGAGCCAGCCCCACGCGTGTCCAGAGACTGGCCCTGACCTCTGGCCTCGGGGACTGGGCCGGCGGGCGGCAATTCGGGGAGCATTGGGTTCCGGGAGGACAGCTGGGAGGAGGAGGGAGGGGTGTGAGGTGTGCGATGGACCGCACGGGCCTGGGGCTCACTGTCCCCCGTTTCGAGCCCGGGAGCGGAGCTCCCTGCTGACGGGAGCACCAGCGTCGGAGAGGAGCTTCCCCCACGGCGGGAAGGAAATGGACCTTTTCCAGGAGGAGATGCCGGGCGATGCTCACACGTTACAGTTTGAGAAGCACACGCGTGTCTTCACTTCCACCAGACCCACGTGTGCGGGATACAGAGGGGGAAGGGGAGTCGGTGAAACCCGCACAGCTGAGCGAGCGCCACCTGGCTGTGCGCGGCTCCCTAATGTGTGGGGACTGCCCCTGGGGAGCGGGGCGGGCGCCTTCCAGAAGCTGTGCAGGCCCCTCGGACCCGGAGTCCTCCCCGCCCCCCACCCGGCCATGGTCAGAGCGGCTCCTGAGTGAATGCTGGTGGCAGGGGGGAGGGAGGACAGTCCTGAGCCTGACCTGCTTAAGAAACAGGAGTGTGGGCGGAAACCTGTTTGGCTCAATGGCTAGAGCGTCGGCCTGGGGACTGAAAGGTCCCGGGTTCGATTCCGGTCAAGGGCATGTACCTTGGTTGCGGGCACATCCCCAGTAGGGGGTGTGCAAGAGGCAGCTGATTGATGATGCTCTCTCATCGATGTTTCTAGCTCTCTATCCCTTTCCCTTCCTCTCTGTACAAAATCAATATATTTAAAAAAAAAAAAAAGAAAAGAAACAGGAGTGTGGGGCACCAGAGAGTGTGTGTGCCTGCATATACATGTGCGCACACACGGGCATGATTGTGCAGGTATGTGCCCACGAGGGTGCCCTCATGTGTATAGTGTGTGCATGTTAGGACAGGCCCATGTGCCTGGGCCCGTCCCGTGTGCAGCCTGGATCTGCAGGACGTCAGGGCTGGTGAGCTGTCACCTGAGCCCCCGGTCTCCGAGGGACCCGGGCCGGGTGCTGGGGCAGGCCAGCTGCTCGCCGAGCTCGGCCACCGCTCTGTGCTCTCAGCCCCGCTCCCCCTCAGCCCCGCTCAGCCTCGGCCCCGCTCAGTCTCAGCCCTGCTCAGTCTCAGCCCTGCTCAGTCTCAGCCCTGCTCAGTCTCGCGCCGCGTCCCCATCCTGCACGCAGACAGGCAGGCGTGGCTCTGACACAGGTCCCATCCCACATGTCCCCGGGCCACGAGTGCTCCCACTCCGCACTGTGTGGGGCTCAGCGCTGGCCGACGGGCCTCCCACGTGGGGGGTCTCCCAGGTGGAGAGTGCCAGGCTTCCCGGGCTCCCCCTGCGGAGGCACCGGGAGTTGCTCCCACCCAGAGATGGGCCTGAGGCAGTTGCCTGGAGGGCCCTGAACTTAGCCCCATTGCGGGGCCTGGGCACCGTCAACCCTCTGACAGCTTCACACACACACACAGAGACACACCCACGCACACAGAAACACACATGCACGCATACACACACACACACCACTCACACACACACACAGAGACACACACACACAGAGATACACACACACACATCCATGCATACACACAGATACACACCACAAACACACACACACACACACAAAGTAAAGCCTCCGCAACAACAAAGCTGCACATAAATACAAACACAAAAAAACCAGCTGACGTCCTGAGTGTCACGAGGAGAGTGAGGGGGGCAGGCCGGGGCTCAGGATGCAGGCGGGCCCTGGACGGGCTGCCCCTGGGAAAGGGCTCAGCAGCCACGGCCCATCCGCCGCCTAATACTGGCGGCCACAGTCCAGGCTCCACGGCCCAGACGCCACGCCCAACCCTGCGGACCCGGGCGGGGGGCCTGTGATGACTGGACGGAGGCTGCCAGCCTCCCGCAGCCTCGGGCAGGGCCTGGGCTCCTGCAGGGTGTGCCCTGCTCCGGAGGGGCACTGACCACCCCGAGACTCTGTGTGTGTGTGTGTGTGTGTGTGTGGACCACGCTCCCCGAGCTCTGGCCGCTGTGCTCAGGGTCGAGGCTGTGGTTGACGTACTGCCCACCCAGCGAGGCCAAGCGTCTCTGCCAGCTGCGGGACAGAGCGACCCCTCCCGGAGTGCGGCCTGGGGACATCAGCCCTCCTGAGGACGCAGAGGGGCCCGTGGGGGATGAGACCAGGCCCTCCTGGCTTCAGCGAGGCCGTCACCGCGGACCACGAGCCCTGAGGCGCGTCACTCACCGAGCCCCGGTTTCCCCACGACAGCGCCGGGGTTGTGGAGGGGCACGTGGTGGGCGGGCACGTGTTCTCTGCTCCCTGATGGCGGCCCCAGCACCTCCACCGGGGGAGCCCCCAGGCGGAGGCAGTGTTTCCGGGCCGCGCCCTTTTCCCAGAGCCCCTGACACACGTGCATCTGTGCTCACACTCGTCGTCACCGGCCACGCCCAGGCACTCACCGACACAGACCGAGCACACGCTACTGCCACGCACCGAGCTAGCCGCCGGGTGGCCAAGAGACGGGAGGGACGAGCCGACCAGCATGGCACACACAGGCCGGGGGACGGCGTCCAGGGGGGATGTCTGGGGAGAGGGCAGTGACTGTGTTCGAGGGCGGGGGCAGGCGGTGGGACTGAGCGAGAGAAGGCACCAGGAGCTCCGGGGGTGACAGGGGCGGGGAGTGGGGACCTCACAATTCCTCTCTTGGGACGTGACCCACGACCCCAAGGGCCCCGTGGGCTGTGTTGTGGCCGCAGGAAGTTATGGGGTCACACATGGGGGAGGGGGGAGGCAAGGAGTGGGGAGGGGTCCCCGCAGGGCACAGCGTCAGGCGGGGTGACGGAGCCGTCAGTGGCGTCGGGGAAGGAGGTGAGTGAGGTCATGTGGACGGGGCTGTGAGCTGGTACTTACATCCGACCGCGGGTAAGGCTGACGCTCTGGGAACTCAGAATCCTAAACAAAACAACGAACCACGGTGTGGGCCCGGCCGGGGCCTCCCGCCGCCCCCATCCCGGACGCCCGCGCCCTCGGCCCGCAGGGAGCCCGACTTCTAAACCACCTGCCGCGCTCAGGCCAGGCAGGGAGAGGCGGAGCCAGCAGAGCCTGTCTGCACGGGAGCAGCGGCTCCTCCCGCGGCACGGTGAGCGAGGGGCGGCCACGGGACAGACCAGGGGAGTCTCCGGGGCAGCCACGACCCCGCAGCCCCGGGCTGGGACCCGCCATGGGTGTGCTCCCCATGCCTGCCCCGGACAGAGCCGGGGCCAGATGGGCCGCCTGCTCCGACGGCTGTGCCCTGGGCGGGCGCGGGCCCTCCGTGGTCTGACACCACAGGCCGTGGCACTGCCGCGGCCTCCGAAAAGCTGGGAGTGTCTTGTGTGACACAGAAGCCTGGGAGGCCCACGTGGGTGTGGGCGCCAGCCAAGGCCTCCTCTCTCTGTCTGGGGCTCCCAAAGCTCCCCCCATCCCTCCCGCCCCCCGCCCCCCGCCCCTCATGCTGGCTGACAGGCTAATAAGCTTTGCAAAAACAGGACAAGAAATTCCTTCTTTGCTCTCTCAGTGGCTGGTGGACCCTAACCCGTGGTTGGCAAACTGCGGCTCGCGAGCCACAGCGGCTCTTTGGCCCCTGGAGTGTGGCTCTTCCACAAAATGCCACGGCCTGGGCGAGTCTATGTTGAAGAAGTGGCGCTAGAAGAAGTTTAAGTTTAAACAATGTGGCTCTCCGAAGACATGTCCACCGTTGTCCTATTGATGTTTGGCTTTGCGGACTGATGAGTTTGCAGACCACGGCCCTGGGGAGGGGAGGGGCGGGGAGTGGAGGGACGGGGAGGGGGGAAGGGAGGGGGCCTTGGGCAGCAGGGCGGGCTGGGTCAGGGACAGAGCCTGGGGTAGGGGAGGGGGGCACCTCCATGCATCTGCGGCTGCCAATGGGGCGAGACCCGCCCGGCGTCCCAGCCCCGAGGCCGGGGCTCCGCCAGAGCGGCCGGCCGTGTCTGCCCCGCGCCCCGCCCTCCCGTGGCGGCCACGGCGGCTACCTGGACGCCGACGGAGGTGAGCCGGCCCCGCAGGAAGTCCTCGGCCTTGGCCGCCAGCGTCCGGTCCCCGCGGCCCGGGCCGTCGGCGTGGCGCTGGGCGGCCGTCTCCAGGGCCAGGCTGAGGGCCTTGGTGCTGTCCAGGCTGTCGGTGGAGTTGTAGAGGCCGCGGCCGTCCTGGGCCCACGGGGCGCCCCGCTGGGCGCGGCCGTCCTGGTAGGCGTCCTGCGTGGACTCGGTGCTGCTCTGGGCCGTCACCGAGATGAGCGGCTTGGAGGTGGTGCGGGGCGGCACGGGCGGCGGCGTCTTCTTGTAGTTGGCGTAGGAGAGGGCGGCTGCAAGACACGGGGCCATGTCAGCACCGGCCCGCCTCCCCGCGCAGGCCGGGCCATGGGGCCGCGCTCCGCCCGCGACCCTGCCCCTGCCGTGACCCCGCCCGCGACCCCGCCTGTGACCCTGCCTGTGACCCCCCCCGCGACCCCACCCACGACCCTGCCTGTGACCCCGCCCGCGACCCCACCCGCGACCCTGCCTGTGACCCCGCCCGTGACCCCGCCCGCGACCCCGCCTGTGACCCTGCCTGTGACTCCGCCCGCGACCCCACCCGCGACCCTGCCTGTGACCCTGCCCGTGACCCCGCCCGCGAGCCCGCCTGTGACCCTGCCCGCGACCCCGCCTGTGACCCTGCCTGTGACCCCGCCCGTGACCCGGCCTGTGATCCTGCCCATGACCCCGCCCGTGACCCCGCCCACGACCCCGCCCGTGACCCCTCCATGACCCGGGAGCCAGCCCCTCCCAGCGCCCGCCTGCAACCTTGACGTCATTGCAGAAACACCCCTGGGAGATGGTGCACGGGTGCGCTCCACGGCAAGTGACACGCACTCCAGGACCCGCCACGCCCACAACAGAGGCCCCCACGCCCCGATCTCCACGCAGGTCCCAGTGTCCCGGGGAAATGCTCACTTTCCGAGGCCCCTGGAGAGCCGGAAACTTCTGCCCGAGCCAGTGTGGCTCAGTGGATAGAGCGCTGGCCCATGGACCGAGGGTCCCGGGTGTGATTCCAGCCAAGGGCACAGGCTCCCCCCAGCCCGGGTCCCGATCAGGGCTCACGCAGGAGGCACCCCACCCATGTGCCTCTCTCACATCGATGTTTCTCTCTGTCTTCCCCTCTCTCCTCACTCTCTCCCTAAAAGCCAATGGGAAACATGCCTGTGTGCATACTCTTAGAGGAAAGCAGGAAACACTACGTTACATAGAGACAGGACCAAATAGGTTTGTGAGGAAGGAGAGTTATCTACACCGAGGCACAGTCCAGGGTGACTGTCTTCCATTCTCTGTGTCGCCTGGAAATGCTTCAATAGGTGAGCATTATAACGATGGAGAGCCCAGCTGGTGCGGTTCAGAGGCTGAGCATCGACCTATGAACCAGGAGGTCAGGGTTCAATTCCTGGTCAGGGCACAGGCCTGGGCGCAGGCCCCATCCCCAGTAGGAGGTATGTGTGTGCAGGAGACAGCCGATCCATGGTTCTCTCTTCTAATTGATATTTCTCTCCCTCTCTCTCCTTCTCCCTTCTTCTCTGAATGAGAAAACATGTATTAAAACAACAACGCTTTCCCCGCTGACGTGGATCTGCCGCCCGCAGACGGCTCTTGTTTTCTCCATGGACCTGAAAGGTGTTTCTATTCACCCAACGATGCCTTGGGGACGGACGCCAGCGTGAGGAGCCTCTGAGCGCCAATCGCTGCGTTCCAGCCCCCACAGTCCACGCGAGGGGCCAGGCGAGGAGGCGGTGTGTCTGTCCCATGACCATGACCGGCAGCCCGGCCCACGTGTGCACGATGGGCATGGTTCCCCGAGGGCCTGTGGTCTCTGAGGAAACCGAGTCACCGCCTCTCGGCGCAGGAAATGGGTGCCTGGAGGGGCGGGCCTGCTAAACCCCGCCACACGTGTCTCCCCGCCCCGTGGCTCTGTGCGGCCACGGATACACCGACACCGGATCTGGGAGAAACAAACAGCCGAGCCCTGCTGCTGGGGGAGGAGAGGTCTGATCCCATTACAGGGAGACACGGATTCAGAAACACTCGTGACGTCCGGCACCCACCCCCAGCCCCCTCCTGCCATGCGGGAGCCGAGAGGGGTCAGACAGGTGTGTAACACGCACCCTGCATGTTCCCATGTTGCTCACAGGGGCCCGTGCACATGTGACACGGCCCCTCCCGTGCCCTGGGACGGGCCTGTTGACAGCACAGCCATCAATCCCTTTTCCATTCCGGGTTAACGGACTGATTTTGAATTTCCTTAATTGAACGACGAAGTTGCAGGTGTCAGTGCTGAGTAAATAATCGCAGGACGTGAACTGTTTCAGGGACAGAAAGCCACAGGGGGCGGGAAGCAAACAGGAACCCGTGCCTTCCCGCACTCACTCACCACTGAGCCGTCCCCTCCCTGACACACGTGGGGGGTGCCTCTACCCGTGGGACTGCGCTTCCCAAAGGCTCATTACCAAGAGGACTGGAGGCGGGAGGATGGTGGGGAGAGGATAAAAATGATCCTCTGATCGCGCTAATTTGCCGCCGTGGACTCGGATGAACAATTTAAAAAATCATCTCACACATTCAAGAAAAACATTCAATTATTCAGCTGAGCAGTTTGGGCGAAAGTAATTGTCTCCGTCCTGTGCTGTGAACACCGAGCGAGAATCCATCATCGGGGCCGGAGCGTCCGTCCCCGCCGGCGCTGCCATTTCCTCCGTACGCCAGGCAGACGTGCAGCGCCACGGAGAGCACATTGACTCGGCAGCTGCATGCTGCGGGGTTCCTGCATCTTCGGGAGCAGACGGGTCAACAGAGACAGGGGGCCCTAAGCCTCACATCAGGTTAATGTAACTACGAGTGGTCAACCGGTTTTAAAATAAAAAATTAAACGATTACTTAAGATCTTAAAGTAGGAAGACCTGGAGCCCGTGACCTGGCCCTCAGGGCGCCCTTTAGGCTGCGAGGGGTGGCCCCGCCGTCTACTGCAGGAGAACTTGGGGGCCCCCAGATGCAGCCGAGCTGCTGGCCGCGTTCCCCGTGCCTGAGCGACCTCGTGGTGACCCACCAACACGCTAACCACACGCCTCGTCACCGCCGGCATGGAGGCGGGGCAGGCGCGGGCTCAGTCCTCGGCAGTCGTTTGCACGCCAAGGACACCCAGAATCAGCCTCTGACCGCAGGAGGCACAGCTTTGGAACGGCACGCAGCCCGCACCGCCTCGCTCTCCGCGTGAGGACTCGGAGGACGGCAGAGAGCGGATGACAGCCCCACGCGGCCAGAGCCGGGCCGAGGACCGCGTGGAAGGCACAGCTCCGAGAGGGTGGCTGTGCTGGCTCCAACGGTGTCCGCTCCCCACGAGTGTGAAGGGACGGGACGCGCTGCCCTTCCGTAAGTTACAGGGACCACGCAGGCCGCCGGCGGGGCGGGGGGGGAGCACTCAGACGAGGGGCAGACGTGTTAACGAGCCCCGCTGTTCCCCCGCAGACGGAGCTGCTCACCACGGGAGACACTCCGGTCTCCGCCTGGATCACTGAGAGGTCACAGGACACGAGGAGCAGTGGGCTTTCCCGGCCGTCCTGAGAACCCCAGGGAACATGGTCTGAGAGCCGCAGCCGGAGCCACCGCGTGCAGGGCGTCCGGGCCGGAGCCGGTGACAGCAGCGGAGGCGCCGGCCACCCAGGAGGGCGCGAAGGCGAGGTGCCCAGATGAGACAGGAATGTGGGGTGTGGCTCCCGGCCGCCCCCGGCAGTGACTTCTCGGTGGACACACGGGTACTGTCCGGTCTCCAGGAACGGGGCGCTTTACACTCAGCTGAGCTGGGGCTCGGGCTGAGCAGCGACCTATGAACCAGGGGTCAGAGCTCCACACCTGGTCAGGGCAGTAGGGTGCGTGCAGGAGGCAGCCAATCAGTGCTTCCCTCTCATCATTGATGTTTCTGTGTCTCTCCCCTTCTCCCTTCTCCTCTCTCAAAAAACAATAAAAACATAAAAATATGTGTAAAATATTACTACTGTCTCTTTACTCAAGGAAAAGAAAGCCATCTTCCATTGCAACAACCAGTGAAATAGCAAAGCAAGGCTGTGACAGGTCCCAGGCAGGGGGGAGGGACGCTGAGGCAGGAGAGGAGTGAACCAGGCCGTCCGTGTGAGCAGTGAGCAGCCAGCCTGGACCCACAGCCACTGTCCCCCAGCCCAGCACAGAGCATAGGGCAAAGCCTCTGAGGAGGGAACACTAACCCTTCCCTAACCCTTCCCTAACCCTAACCCTAACCCTAACCCACAGCCACTGTCCCCTAGCCCAGCACAGAGCACAGGGCAAAGCCTCTGAGGAGGGAACACTAACCCTTCCCTAACCCTAACCCTAACCCTAACCCACAGCCACTGTCCCCCAGCCCAGCACGGAGCACAGGGCAAAGCCTCTGAGGAGGGAACACTAACCCTTCCCTAACCCTTCCCTAACCCTAACCCTAACCCTAACCCACAGCCACTGTCTCCCAGCCCAGCACAGAGCACGGGGCAAAGCCTCTGAGGAGGGAACACTAACCCTTCCCTAACCCTTCCCTAACCCTTCCCTAACCCTAACCCTAACCCTAACCCTAACCCACAGCCACTGTCCCCCAGCCCAGCACAGAGCATAGGGCAAAGCCTCTGAGGAGGGAACACTAACCCTTCCCTAACCCTAACCCTAACCCTAACCCTAATCCTAACCCTAACCCTTCCCTAACCCTTCCCTAACCCTTCCCTAACCCTAACCCTAACCCACAGCCACTGTCCCCCAGCCCAGCACAGAGCACAGGGCAAAGCCTCTGAGGAGGGAACACTAACCCTTCCCTAACCCTTCCCTAACCCTAACCCTAACCCTAATCCTAACCCTAACCCTTCCCTAACCCTTCCCTAACCCTTCCCTAACCCTAACCCTAACCCACAGCCACTGTCCCCCAGCCCAGCACAGAGCACAGGGCAAAGCCTCTGAGGAGGGAACACTAACCCTTCCCTAACCCTAACCCTAACCCTAACCCTAACCCACAGCCACTGTCCCCCAGCCCAGCACAGAGCACGGGGCAAAGCCTCTGAGGAGGGGATATGGGGCGGGGGGGAGCGAGGGGGAAGGAAAGGGCTGTTTCCCCCCTGAGCAGAGAAGCCAGCGGGCTCGGGCTTGGCAAGATAAGGCTGCAGGCGCTTCTCAGGAATTCTGGGAAGGCCGCCACCAAGTCAACAGGGACCCGGGAACTAATCTGCACAAAACAGTCATCGGGGTTCTGGACCCTGAAGACAGGAGGGTGTGCAACACGCAGACCCCACCAGCTCGCTCTGCAGATTGGCTGAGCTCTGGGCCTCGTCCCAGGGGCCCCGACCCGGCCACAGGCGGGAACTCCTCGTAAAGCTCTCAGTGCAGCTGCGCCTGAACGGTGTCATGTCATGAACGTGGATTCTGACAGCTTGGCTTCGGGGCCTTGGAGCAGAGCGTCCGTCCCAGGCTCTGTCTGAGCTGCATCAGTGCTTGCCCTGGTGGGTCCCAGAGACCCCACCCCCTCATCCCTCCGAACCCCCCCCCCCAAGTTCACATCCTAATCCCCCCCCCCACTGGTGATTCACCTTCAGGACCATGAGGGAGATGCTCTGAGTCCCGCGCCTAGGCTCCATGCACCCCGGGCCCTGCACCCGGAGCTGAGGAGGCCAGCCTCCCGGGCCCCGGTTACCCCAGGGACTGGGGTGCCATGTCCCTGGAGAGACAGGCTGCTTCCGACACAGTCCTGGCACCGTGGGAGGAGCTCTGGCTGTTTGCACGGATTCCCCCCGTGTGAATGGCTGCGTGGTCCGCGGTGACAGACGCCGGGAACACGTCTGACCGGAGCAGAGCCGTTACAACCCACCTCCCGGCACTCTCCCCGGCGACAGCACCCTCCCTCCCGGACAACCGGGGAGGGCGTGTCAACAAGCCTGTCTGCTGGTAATCCCCGTGGGCCAGGGGGCGGCCGCGGGGAGTGAAGGTGAGACGTGTTCAGACCCTCCGTCTGAGGGAGGACACGCGTCGGTGCGTAGGGGTGTCTGTGGTGGAAGGAGGGGCGTGTTGCTGAGCAGCGGGTCCTGGACCCGGTGGGCTGCAGATTAGATTAAAAACAGGCCCATTCGGCTGAGCCTCAGGGGCCCCGAGGGCTGAGTGACCCCGGCCAGCCAGCAGCCGCTGCCTGTGGGGCTCCCGATACAGGAGCCCCCCAAAGTGTACACACTCCGGCAGCTGAGAGCTCAACATGCATGTATTTTTCTCATTTTTAAAATTTATTTTATGGATGTCAGAGAGGAAGGGAGAGACGGAAACATCCATGACGAGGGAGAATCATGGGTCGGCTGCCTCCAGCTCGCCCCCTACTGGAGATGGAGCCTGCAACCCGGGCCTGTGCCCTGACGGGGAATCGGACCTGGGTTCATAGGGCAACGCTCAACCACTGAGCCACCCCGGCCGGGCAGAAAAGGAAACGTATTTCAGTAATCGCTGCCTTTATAATTAGGGACATCCTGGAGATGTTTATCACAGATTCCCGAATTCTTCACTAAAAACCTCCATGCACGTATTTTACCATGTAACTAGCAACGCCCACTTACTCTTTAGGCATGCCTAAGGAATCGTCTTAATAAGTCCTGTTTGTCAAAATCACCCTGTTTATGCTTTTGGAAACAGCTCTTGGTGGGGAGTTATTTTCCAGAGACACTTTTAGATCCACAAGGAACCTCCATTTGTCAGAAAAACTTCCCTCTCTCCACACAGGCACACCGACCAAGGGCGGCCTGACCTGTCGGTTCGAGCCCCGTCTCCCAGGGATCTGACATGAATACAAAGCCAGGGACGCCGCCTCGCCCGCTACAGGGCCTGAACCCATCGGGAGCGGATGCCGTCCGTACCGTCTGCCTGCCCTGTTCAGACGCCACCTGTCATGTCCCTTATTAGACATGCCGTCTCGATTCCACCGAGGAAAGCGGAGTGTAAATACCGAACAGCCCGCCAGCAGGATCAGGGGCTGAGCGTCACCTATGACCCAGGAGGTCACAGTTCCATTCCGGTCAGGGCCCAGGCCCGGGGTGTGGGCTCCATCCCCAGTGGGGGGCGTGCAGGAGGCAGCTGACCCATGATGATCCTCTCTCATCATTGATGTTTCTCTCTCTCTGTTTCTTCCTCTTCTCTCTAAAAATCAATAAAACATCTTAAAAGGGGCCAGTTAGTGCAGGCCTTCCCCGAGAGGGTAATTCCACCTGACCTCGCCCACATCTTGCTGAAGCCTTTTCCATGCAAACAAGAGGCTCTGTTTCCAGGGCTGGTGACACCCCTTCCTGGGCCCCACCCTGTCCCTGTCACCACTCTGCCCCTGTCCCCGCTCTGCCCCCGTCCCCACTCTGCCCCTGTCCCGACTCTGTCCCTGTCCCCACTGTCTCTTTCCCTGTCCCCGCTCTGTCCCCGTCCCCGCTCTGCTCGTCCCGCTCTGCCCCCGTCCCCGCTCTGCCCCTGTCCCCACTGTCTCTTTCCCTTTCCCCGCTCTGCCCCCGTCCCGCTCTGCCCCTGTCCCCGCTCTGTCCCTGTCCCCGCTCTGCCCCCGTCCCGCTCTGCCCCTGTCCCCGCTTTGCCCCTGTCCCCGCTCTGTCCCTGTCCCCGCTCTGTCCCTGTCCCCACTCTGTCCCTGTCCATGCTCTGTCCCTGTCCACTCTGTCCGTCCCCGCTCTGTATCTGTCCCCACTCTATCCGTCCCTGTTCCCGCTCTGTCCCTGTCCCCACTCTGCCCCTGTCCCGGCTCTGCCCAGTCCCTGGCCCGCTCTGGCTCCCAGTGCTGAGATCTGAAGCCTGGCGCCCAGGGCCTCTGAGAACGCCCTTGGTCTGTGTGACGGTCGCCGTGTCCCGAGCCTCATGTATTCCAGTCACCTCTCCTCAGCGCGGCGAGCTCTGAGCGGGCGGCTCGGGGTTTTATCGCCGGCTCCGCACAGCTATCCATCGTGCACGGAAATGACGGCGAGGGAAATGTTAGCGCGGGGCAGTAGGCGGTAAATTCCCTGGGGTGGATGCGGCTGCCACAGGACGGCGGAAACGGTGACATTGGCTCCCGGAGTCTGCCAACAGCTGGAGGATTTACGCCGACGCCTGGTGCTGGCGGCCGTGAATCAGGGTTATGGGCTCACTGAGCGGGGAGGGGGGGGGAGGACGACGACACAGGCTGACAGGCTGGACGGCCAGCCCGGGCGCCCGCTTCCCTGAGCCTCTGAGGGACGGCTGCCTTCGACCGAACGCTGACAGCTAAAGAGCCACCACCTTCTAATTGGCAGTGCTCACACTTTTTCCTTTTTTAAAGTGTGTTTTTATGGGTGTCAGAGAGGACGGGAGAGGGAGAGATAGAAACATCCATGATGAGAGAGAACCATGGACCGACCGCTTCCTGCACACCCCCCAGTGGGGATTGAGCCCGCAACCCGGGCCTGTGCCCTGACCAGGAATCGAACCCGTGACCTCCTGCGTGTGCAAACATGTACTCCACTGTAGCCCCATGAGCCGGGCAGACTTCACTGTTTTTAAAAACCGTGACAACTACGGGTTTCATCCTTAGAAGAAAGAAGTTACCTGTGAGAGAAACTGTTCAGCGCGCCCTGGCAGTTATGATGTCACAGGCCCAGGTGAGCAGTTCCCGGCACCGAGCCGGCGGCCCTGCGCGGGGGGCCTCTTTCCGGAGGAGACGCACCCGCCCGTCCCACCGGGGCGCACGTCCTCACCTGCCGTGGAGCGGATGGTGGCGGTGACGTGGGCGGGCGTCAGCGCGGGGAGACACTCGTCGTCCTGGGCGTAGCCGGCCTGGATGGCGCGCAGGTAGCTGTGGCTGCGCGTCCGGAAGCAGCCGGGCAGGTCCAGGGCGTCCATGGCCTGCGACTCCGCCTCGCCGAACACCGACTCGCACACCGACTCGAACTGCCCGTTGACCTCTGCCTCGCTCATCTGCAACGGGAAGGCGCGGTCGGTGGCGAGGCCGCCACGCACACCCGGGCCCGCGCACAAAACCCACCGGCTTCCGGAGAGTCTCCCCACAGCACGGCGAGTGTGACATCAGCACGGCGCGTGTGACATCAGCACGGCGAGTGTGACATCAGCATGGCGCGTGTGACACCAGCACGGCGTGTGTGACACCAGCACGGCGCGTGTGACACCAGCACGGCGCGTGTGACACCAGCACGGTGTGACACCAGCACGGCGCGTGTGACACTAGCACGGCGCGACACCAGCACGGCGCGTGTGACACCAGCACGGCGCGTGTGACACCAGCACGGCGAGTGTGACACCAGCACGGCGCGTGTGACACCAGCACGGCGAGTGTGACATCGGCACTGGATCGCTCAGCTCAGGAGAGGGCGTGGTGGGCAATCTCTTTTTTGTCGCTGTTTTTCCTCACCCGAGGGTATTTCTCCATTGGTTTTTAGAGAGAGCGGAAGGGATGGGGAGACACAGAGCCACATCGAGGTGGGAGAGACATGCTGAGTGGCTGCTTTCCACACAAGGCCCGACCAGGGCCGGGGATGGAGCCTGCAACCCGGGCATGTGCCCTCGACCATGAGCCCTTCAGTCCACAGGCCGGCGCTCTGGCCACGGGGCCCAGCCTGAGCGGGTGGGTTACTTCTTACTGAGCCAGAAGGCAAACGCCCACTCCGAGCTGCCGGTGGCGGCGTGGGGATCCCCAGCCAAGACTTCAGGGGTGGCCGGCAGGTCTGCCTGTGCTCAGAGAGGCCGCGGGGAAGAGCGAGCACAGCACTCTAGACCGGGGGTGGAGGGTGTCACCCTGACAGGAAGACTCCTGGGACACAGCTATAGCGGTGGGGCCCAGGGGACGCGGGTGGAAAGGCCCCCACCTGGCTCACGCAGCTGGCCTGGCTCAGCATGCTGACCGCCCTCATGTAGCTCTGGTTCCGGGAGCGGAACTTGGGGGAGTTGTAGTTGGCAGCGGGGTCCAGGCTGTGGCCGGCCGGCCCGTCGCTGGCGGCTTGCAGGTAGCTCTGGCTGCAAGGGAAGGGGGAGAGAAAAGGGACCGCGTGAACAGCAGGGGAGGGGCAGGAGGCGCGATGGAACGGGGCCGAGTACAGCCCAAACCTCCAGTGGACGGGTGCCTCTGCCTCATGCAAACCCCGCACGGCTCACGTGTACAAACATGAATCGCACCCAGCGGGAGAGCGAGGCTAATTGCAAAACGGCTCTGCCTCCTGACACTCTTCAGCCGGGCAGGACATGAGCGTCACCCCGCGGTTTTAAGGAAGAGCCGAGTGAAAGGAAGCCGAGCTGAGGCCAAACACCGGGAAAGCCCATCAACACCGCGCTGGCTCTCGGGGACGTGGCTGACCGGAGGGCGAAGGGACGGAAAAGGCTGCCTTCGGTCTTCACTTACGCAGCGCTGCCTGGACTCTGTGCCACCGAGGACCGCCCCGACACCCTCCTCCCGCCTCCCTTCCTGCTCTTTGCTAGTCGGAAGGGTGTGTGGCAACGGGGGGCGCCTAGCCCGCCAGCACGCGGAGCTCCCCCAGGCTCTGCTGACAATCTCCGCTCACGGGAGCGCTAGGGAAGGCCCGGCACAGCCTGTGAGGGAACGTGGCTGCCTCTGGCTCCCGTCAGCCGGTTAGCCGGTGTCTTGCTGTTCAAGGCAACTGCTTTTTGTTGGTGGTGATCCTCACCCGAGAATGCATTTCCATGGACTTTTGAAGAGCGTGGGAAGGAGGGAGGGAGGGAGATCACCGTGGATGTGAGAGAGACGCACCCATTGGCTGTCTCCTGCTCACGCCCAACCAGGGCTGGGATCGAGCCTGCAACCAGGTACGTGCCCTCGACCGGGACCGAGCCTGCGACCCCTCAGTCCGAGGGCAGGCGCTCTAACCACTGAGCAGCACCTCAGTCCGAGAGTGGGCGCTCTATCCGCTGAGGGCAGAAAGACTCACATGCGCCCAGCTGGCTGTCCCCACACGGAACTGGCCAGAGCCCGTGGAAGCAGCAAAATGCCCTCTGCTCTCCAGGACACGGCCAAGTGTGGGGGCTCCTGTGGATTGTGTGGATCACAGCCCACTTCGTGTGTGTGCTGTGTGTGTGCGCGCATGTGTTTCTGTGTGCGTGTGTGCACATGGGTCTTTCTGTGTGCATGTGCGCACAAGTGTGTGCATTGTCTCTGTGTGCATGTGTGTCTCTGTGTGCATGTGTGTGTGCACACGTGTATGTGTGTTCGGTGCAGGGCCAAGGGGCTGTGCTGACGCGTAGGCTCTTGGCTCCTCTTTGTTTTTGGAAAACGCAAACTTTCCTGCCTGCATGTCCTTGAAATCGCTGCTGCTCAGACCTTGGTGTCTGTGGATTAGCACCGAGCCCTCATTTCCTTCCCCTGGAACGGCGTGCACGGCTGGCAATGGCGCCACCCATCATGGTAACGGCTCCGGTGACGGGTGCTCCCAGCCGAGGTGCCGGCGCGCCTCCTGGTGGGGCTGCGGTGTGCAGCGTGCCGGGCGCTGTGGCCGGGGCCGGCGCTCACGGGCCACTCGGCAGGATCGGGGGCCTACGTTTGGGCATCTACTTTCACCCCAATGCTCCCTCATCCCAAATTCCTCTTAAACCAGACGGCAGCTGCGCGGGCGCACGCCGGGGCCTGGCCTCCCTGCGGGCATTCCACCGCGTCCTGACCGTCCGTCTCCACGGAACCCCGTCGGGGAGGGCCGTTCACACTTCATTTATTTGTTTAGTTAAAACGTATTTGTATTGATTTCATTGATAGAAACTCTCTCCATGATGAGAGAGAGTCATGGATCAGCTGCCTCCTGCACACCCCACACGAGTCCGCCACCTGGGCACGAGTCCACCACCTGGGCACGGGCCCTGGCTGGGAGCTGACCCATGACCTCCTGGGTTATAGGTTGAGGCTAAGCACTGAGCCACGGTGGTCGGGCATGCTAGGGCCATTCATACCCACCACGATGCCAACAGGGACTGAGGCACGGCAGCGATGAGCGCCCGCCCTGGTGCACCCAGCCAAGGCAGAGCCAACGCAGCGTCCGCTCCAGATTCATGCCTTCAACCTGAGATCAGAGAGCTGGCGGCAGAGCCCCGGGGCCCGGTCCTGGAGCCTCAGGCTCACTGCGCTGAACCCATGGTTTTAACAGCGACTCGGGGCTTTCTCCTAGCGCGACCAAGGCCGGGCCTCCTGAAACCATCGCCCACTGGGGCTGGGAGTCCGACGCCACGTCCGCACACGCAGCCCCGGGGACCCCGGGCCGCCCTCCCGGGGAGCCCCACATCGTTTAGAAACTCCCTGTAAGCCCCTCTGTTACGCCCCCAAGTGGTCACTCCTGCTGGAGTGGCCCAGCTGCCAGGGATGAGATGTTAGTGCCCGTGTGGGCCTGGTGGGAGGTCAGAAACGTTACAAGGAGCCACGGGAAGATTTCTAGAATCATACAGAAACGTTTTCCTGCAAATCTCCCCCCTCCCCCATGATGCCCGTCTTAGAGTCGCTGCGTGGGGAGGCCCGGCTCCGGGAGCCACAGGAGAGACGTGGCTGTGGGAGAGCCACGCTCCCGGAGGGCTCCACTCCCTCTGCCTGCGCCCGCCCCCCGTCTGCCGAGCGGCTCAGCCTCCCGGTGACTCGGCTCCGGGAAAAACAAGCTTACGTAACAGCACGTGGCGCCTCTGCACAGCTGCCTCCGCCCGGAAGGGGGTGGAGATTTATGGGGTCGGACGAAGGAGAGACATAGGGCACTGCTTTTACACCGAACACAGGACCCCCAACATAGGCTTCCTCTATTTTAAAGATTTCTTTTTTTTTTTTTTCTTTCTTTCTTAGAAAGAGAGGGAGAGGAGAAAGATAGAAACATCCATTATGAGGGAATCATGGGTCAGCTGCCTCATGCACGCCCCCTACTGGGGATGGAGCCCACAATCCGAGCATGTGACCTGATTGGGAATCAAACGGTGACCTCCTGGTTCCTAGGTGGACGCTCAACCACTGAGCCACACTGGCCGGACCTGGGCCCTGCCCGGGAATGACACTGGGACAGTGCCCAGACCACCGCACCACACCTTAAGGGGCTGTTTGAGTTTAGGAGGGCTGAGCGAGCGGCTGACACAGGACCCCACGGGCTCCGCCCCCTGCCCGCCAGGCGCTCCCGGTGGCAGCGGAGGCCACAGGCGGATTTCAGCCCACGGGGTCCTCTCGGGCACCCTTGGCTCTGACCCAGCTGCCCGCGGTCCCCCCGACGGCAAGCACTGCCGCCCTGAGACCTGGAAGCACGGTGACAGCACTGGTTTCCTGCCGCTGCCGGCCTGGGCACCGGCGGGTATGACCAGAGAGAAGGCCCCGGTAAACCTCTGGCTCGGCATTTCCGAGGTTAGTTTTTCCATCAGTTTGCGAGTTTTCCAGAAAACCCCGGGCCGGGGGCCAGGCTGAGTGAGCGGTTGTCAGAGGGATCGGAGGGGGAACCCAGTGTCGCCAGGGCCACAGCCCCACGTCCCCTGGACACGCTGGCCCTGGGGGAGGGTAGGGACTCTGTCAGCCGAGGCGCCCTGTGCACCCCGAGGTGGCAGGTTCGAACCCCGGCCCAGACCGTGTTCCTGGCTCCCTGTCTCAACATGTCTTGGAATGAGGATTAAAAAAATAAAAACTAAACCCATTTTGTGTGTCAGATGCTCCTGCACATACATGTTCAGTCCATGTCCTCCTCTCCCGCGGCAAAAATGTGTCGCCTAAGCGTGCACTTATGAAATCATAGTAAAAATGTCACGTTATGATTCACACACACACACACACACACACACAGACTCTCTCTCATGCACACTCATGCAACTCTCTCACACATCTCACATGCTCACTCACACATACACATACATACTCTCACACCTACACTCATACACTCCTACACACTCACACACACACCCACACTCATACAACTCTCTCATACATGTCATGTGCTCACACACACTCACACAGCTTTCACACACTCACACACAGTCATGGCACACTTATACACTCATGCACACTCACATACCATCGGCGCGTGCTCTCTCACGCACTCATACAACTCGCACACGCTTCTCACGTGCTCACACACACTCATGCACACGCACACTCAGACACACACACACAGACACGCTTCTGATGACAATAACCGAGTGATCCGAGAGGACGTGGTGGACACGCTGTGTGGCTCCTGCTCTAAGTGAACACCGGGTGAGAAGCCCGGTCCGGTCCCTCCGGAAGGACGCGCCCGCAGTGGCCACCCGCATGGGACGTCCCGGAAGCGGTCCCTGGGGCGCGGGGAGCGGGGAGGGGCGGGCTGAGACCGGGAAAGCGGGGCGGAGGGGTCTTACGTGGGCAGCCCGCCCAGCGGCCGCGGGGCCAGGGACTTGAGCAGCGGCTCCGGCCGCAGGGCCGCCGTGGGCGACGTCTTGGGGCTGGCGTCGGACTCGCCGCTGTCCTCGTCGCCCATGGCCTTGATGTAGCTGCCGCTGCGCATCCGCCGGCAGGGGATCTCGTCGTCCTTGCCGCCCGGCGGGTAGCCGGCCCACTCGTCCTGAGGCACCTGGGGGGCAGACAGCGTCAGAGCCACCCCGGAGGGGCCTTTGTTCCCATGACCGTTACTGACCCCGGGGAGAGGAGCGGGAGCGGACACGGTGAGCGCAGCCCGGCCTGGGACCGAGCCGCAGCCCGGCCTCCCGGGCCACGGGTGGGCGCTCGGCCTCGGAGCCTCCGGGCCGCAGCAGGCTCTGCAGGGCCAGTCATTGCTGAGCGCGAGGCACGCAGCCCCGGGGGTGCCCGGGCTGACCCCTGAAAGGACACCGCAGGAAGCTGCTGCTCTCCCTGTTACAAAGCGCCAGAGGACGCGGCGGGAGAGAGAGGACATGTTGGAAAAGCAACTGAGAACCCTCCGCGACCCGGAAGTGCCCCCTGCGACCCAAAAGTGCCCTCCGCGACCCGGAAGTACCCTCCGCGACCCGGAAGTACCCTCCGCGACCCGAAAGAACCCTCCACGACCCGGAAGAACCCTCCGTGACCCGGAAGAACCACAAGCAGGGTCAGATCTTTTCCTCTGGGACCGGCAGGAGGCCGGAGAAGTCACTGCATCGGGGGAGGAGGAAGCGGAAATAGAGAGGAGGGGTGTCACGTGGCACCTGGTGGTAACCACGTGGGTGCCCTCTTCCTGTCCCAGAAGCCCCTGCAGCGGGTGGTGTTCACTGCGAGCTCTGACGCTTGGTCGCGGGAAACGGGAAAACGAGAGCCTTTTCTGAGGACGGACGGCCCGCTTCCCCGGCGCTGCCCCTCGGCTGCTCGGACCGCAGGCGGACAGTCCTCCTCCGAGGTCCGGGCGCCGTCTGCCCGGGGACACGGAAAGCGCCCTGTGCGCGCCCCGAGCGGAGCGGGCCGGCCGGACAGAGACAAGCATCCGTGGCCGCGCTCAGCGTGGATCTCACGGGCAGCGGAGCCTGATGACTGAAAACAGGCCCGGAGCCCGGCCAGGGTGGCCCAGTGGATAGAGCGCCGGCCCGTGGACTGAAGGGTCCTGCGTTTGATTCCGGCCAGGGGCACAGGCCCAGGTTGTGAGCTCAATCGCCAGTGTGGGGCGTGCAGGAGGCAGCCGATCAATGGTTCTCTCTCATCGCAGATATTTCTCCCTCTCTCTCCCTCTTCCTTCCTCTCTGAAATAAATAAATAAATAAATAAATAAATATATTATATAAAAAAGGGAAAAATAGATCCAGAAACATCGGACAGTCAAACCTCAGAGGGAAGGCCCGGAAGGGTGGGCGGGAAGCGGTAAGAGACCAACCGAAGAACTTGAGTGAAGATAAGCATAGCCCATGGACACAGACCATAGGAGGGTGAAGGCTGGGCTGGGGGCAGAGGGGGATGGACAGGTCAGTGGAGAGGAGGGGACATATGTAGTACTTCCATCAGTAAAGAATTACAGAATAAACAAAAACACAAAACAAGGCTTTGCTCAGCTCAGATCTCGATAGCTCGGGGAAAAGGCACGGACTGCGTGAGCACCTGCTTCTCCCGCCTGGCGACACCTCCCCACCGGCCGCACAGGGTCCTGGGCTCCCCCTCCTGGCAGCGGGACAGGGCGGTGTGCGAGCACCCAGCTTCCCGGCCCCGGGGGCTCTCGGGGAGGCTGCCTGGGGGGACGTCTGTGCCCGGCCTCTCGGCGGTGCTGGGCTCAGCTCCCGTGAGTCCCCAACAGGACAGGCCGCGGGGAGACGCACGTGTGACGGGAGCCTCCAGGTCAGGAGTCCTCCCCCCGACCCACAACCCCCCAAAAACCGCACGCCGGCGGGGACCCCGGAGGACAGAGGGGAGGAGGCCACCTGGCTGCATCCCAGGACGAGGCAGCTTCACGCAGACAAGGAGCATGCGTCCCTGCAGGTCCCAGGGCTCAGGGGAGCCAGGCCCTCCCCCAGGGCCCTGCAGCGCCCCCTGACCCCGCAGCGCCCCCTGACCCACAGCGCCCCCTGACCCCTCAGCGCTCCCTGACCCCACAGCGCCCCCTGACCCCAGAGCACCCCCTGACCCCAGAGCACCCCCTGACCCCGCGGCGCCCCCTGACCCCGCGGCGCCCCCTGACCCCGCGGCGCCCCCTGACCCACAGCGCCCCCTGACCCCACGGCGCCCCCTGACCCCGCAGCGCCCCCTGACCCCGCAGCGCCCCCTGACCCCTCAGCGCTCCCTGACCCCGCAGGGCCCCCTGACCCTGCAGCGCCCCCTGACCCCGCAGCGCCCCCTGATCCCGCGGCGCCCCCTGACCCCGCAGCGCCCCCTCACCCCACGGCGCCTTCCATTCTGCAGTGATGTCGAAGAGGAAGAGCCCTCAGCCCCGCGCTCCGTGCAGACCCGCACAGAGCACAGAGCGGCCCTCGTGGCCCTGTCCTGCGGAACCTGAGTGGGGAGGGGGCGGTGAGGTCCTGGCCCGCCCTGCTTGGTTCTGACGCTGCGTGGTGTATGCACGGGGCTGACACGTGACACCGCCCTTTTATAGGACCCGTGCTGGCCGTAGGAAGGCATGAGGCCGGGAGAGGGTGAGGGGATGAGGGGGCTGATGAGCTTCAGTGGGAGGGAGACTGGGGGGGGCTGGGCGGGCAGCATGGTTGGTGGCGCGGCCCCCACGGCAGCACCCCCTCCGGTGTTGGGGACTCGGTCTGGGGGACTCCTGTGACAGACAGAACGGGAGCTTCCCGCTCTGACGAGGACCGTGGAGAGGCCGGCGAGCCATGAGCACGGATGTGCTGGCCATCGGGGCTCGCCAGCACACGCAGCGCGTCCGTGTCCCACGTGGCTAAGCAGTGAGGTCCAGCCACCGCCCACCCTCCTGGGACACCCCTTCCTGCCACGCCACGTGGTCGGCCTCTCCTCTGAACAGAACCACCGGGTCTGGACCGCGGACCGGGGCCGTGGACGGAGCTGCTGGAATGACCGTGGCTCCTGACCCCCGGGGTGGCTCCGCGATGCTCTGCCCCAGGCTGACGCCCGGGACTCAGGGCCCTGGTGCTGGGCCTTCTGCTTCTGGGCGGGTCCTTCTCACCGACCCACAGCCTGCAGCCCCTGGGGTCTGGCGGCATGCATGTGTGCGCCTGTATGCATGTGTGTGCATGTGTGTGCTTGTGCACGCATGTGTGCGCACGTGCGCACACAACTGTGAACAGACACACCGCGTTAACATCACCAGCGCCCCCTTTCAGCCGGGGACACTGCCGGGATGGAGGCGCTGACGTGGCACGCCGGCTGCCGGCTGCCTCCCCGGCGGACCACCAGCCTGCGCCCGGGGCGGTGTGCCGGAAGCTGGTGAGCCCGGCCCGCGCGCCGGCCGCCTTACCTGGAGGTAGTGGCAGGGCCGCAGGGCCGGCTTGGGCTCCGGGGGCGCCAGCGGCTTGTCGAGGTGCAGCGAGCTCTTGCGGTAGGCCTCCTGGGCCTGGCTCACGGTGAGCGTGGACCAGGAGCTGCGCTTCATGTACTTGGGGTCGGGCGTCAGGGCCGCGCCCTCGCAGGCCGAGCACTTGACGTCGCTGTTGCTCTTGGCGGTCCTGAGGGAGAGGTCGCCGAAGGGGCCGGGCAGCGGCTCGGCGTAGCAGCGGGCCACGCGCTCGGCCACGCGCTCGGCCAGGTGCCGGTGGGCGGCGCTGCCGGGCCTGCGGTAGGTGCTGTCGCTGTCCAGGTTGTCGTCCGAGCTCCACCAGCTGCTCAGGCCCGCGCGGTGGTGCTTGCCGTCCGGCCGGCGCTCCTTGCTCTTGCCGCGCTTGCCGTGCTTGGCGTGGTGGCCGTGGCCGGGGTCCTCGGCCCGGCCGTCCGCCTTGGCCCCGTTGGCGCCGCCCTTGGAGGAGCCCTCCAGCGAGTGGGACTTGGTGAAGAGCTTCTGCACCGAGTGCACCAGGTGCCGGATGCGGCCGGGGCTCTCGCCGCGCGGCTCGGCGCCCGCGGCCGGCGCCCGCTGGTACTGCAGCGTGTGGAAGCCGTCCCGGTGCAGCGGCAGCTGCTTCTCGAACTGGTCCAGCAGGTTGGCGGGCAGGCGGTTGGCCTTGGCGGCGCCGGCTGCGTGGGGCCCGGCGCAGTCCTCGTAGTGCGAGCTGTAGTGCATGCGGGGGAAGGTGCTGCTGGACACGTGGTCGCCCAGCACCACGGGCACCATCACGCACTCCGAGTGCACCGAGCTGCGCGGCGAGCAGCGCCGGGGGTCCAGCGGGCAGCCGGCCGGTGGGCTCAGCAGGTAGGGCTGGTGCGGGCGCAGGTGCTCGCAGTCCTCGGGGGGCGCCAGGCCGCAGGTGTGGGCGGAGCACAGCGGCGCCGGGGCCCGGCCCCCCGACAGCCCCTTCATGCTCCTGGGGGCCGGGGAGTACGGCTCCTCATCGAAGGCCTGTGTGGGCGGCCACGGGAACGCCTGGTCTGCGGAGAGAGCACAGGGCGCCGTGAGACCGGGCGGAGGCCACGCCCGCCCGCGGGTACGAGGGGGGCGCGCGGGCCACAGACACCCCCCCCCCCCACGGGGCCACCACGGGGTCCCTGGCGATGGGGCATCAGCCGCTCCTAAATATGAGAATCTCAAGAGCAGACCGCCATTCCCTATCGGGGCGCCCCAGGGACAGACAGCCCTGGGAAGTGAGCCTGTGTGCGGGAAGCAAGTCAGCCGCCTGAGGGGACACGGGTGAGAGCCCGCAGACCTGGGCGTCAGGGCACACACAGCAGATGGCACGCACGTAGCCCACGGCACAGGAAGAGATGCGCTGTATTACACCCGTGCCACGCACACGTAGCGTGTCTGTACGTAACACGCCCCTGCAGTCCGTATTCATGTCAGTACGCCTCTGCAACGCGCACACGTTACGTGACATGCACAGGGCGGGACGCCCGCAGGGAACACAGGCCTGAGGCGCCGTGAAAAGCGGGGGAAAGGCCCGCGCCCGGGTGCCCAGAAGTGACCCCGGGACGGAGCTGTCTCCTCGGGGATGCGGAGGCCGGCGGGCTCCCGGGACCGGGGCCTGGTCACTGCAGACTGTCCTCCGAGTTTGCACGGCCGCCACACGGCCTCCCCGGGCGGGTCGGTGAGCACTCAGCACTGGGCCGTGGCCGGGCCAGGCTGGCGGGGGGCCGGGGGAAGCCCGGCTGGGAGACCCGGGCCACCCACACCCACACCGTGCCCCTGCCAGCCCCGAGGCGGGAGCTGCTGGGACCAGAGCGGATGCTGGGGCTCTCCGCCTTTGAAGCAGCTTCTGTGTGAGCCGCTCCCGCCTCCCGTCACAGCACCTGCTGTGCTTTAGTCTCCTCCGCTTGTTTCCTGTCGGAGCCCCACCGCGCCGCACAGCCCTGGCCGAGGGGCCGCACAGCCCCAGGCTCCCTGCAGGCCCCTCCCTCTGCCCATACTCGACAGCAGCTCTTTTGCTTCCTGCCACGGACCCCACATGCACACACGCTCTGACGGGAAAGCTGAGCACGGAGCCGAGGCGGCTGTGAGCAGGGGAGCCGGGCGGGCCCCGTGCTCAGCTCCTCAGCCTCTCACTCACTCCCGGGAGCACGTGCAGAGGCACATCTCCACTTACTCACCACGTGGCTTATTTATGGCTGAGTGAACAGGGTAAAGAGCCACGGCCTCGGCACCAGGCCGATCGCTGTGGGTCCTCACCCCGACCCCGTCCCCAGAGGCCAGGGGAGCACCCGTTTCCTGCAGGAAACCCTGGCCACTCCGGACACGACCCCAGCGCCTTCCCCACCTCCTCCTGACGCCGAGGACGCACCCCGGGGCTTCAGCGTGCACACACACACACACACACACACACCCCGCCCTTCCAGGGCTGCTCTGTGTGTGTGCTGCCAGAGCAAGCGCTGCAAGCTTATTGTTTATCATTTTTAAATATATTTGTATTGATGTCAGAGAGGAAGGGAGAGACAGAAACATCAGTGATGAGGGAGAAGCATCGACTGGCTGCCTCCTGCACGCCCCACACTGGGGATCGAGCCCCCAACCCGGGCCTGTGCCCTCGACAGGAATCAAACCCGGGACCTGCAGTTCACAGGCCCACGCGCCATCCGCTGAGCCACACCAGCTAGGGCAGGTTTTTTTTTTAAATTTTTTTAAGTTTTTTTTCCATTAATTTTTAGAGAGAGAGAGGAAGGGAGAGGGAGAGGGAGGGAGAGAGGGAGAGAGAGAGACATTGATTGGCGGCCTCCTGCACACCCCCCACCTGGGATGGAGCTTCACACCTGGGCACGTGTCCTGACCGGGGAACGGAACGGGCAACCTTCCGGGGAGGGGACGATGCCCGGTCCGCGGAGCCGCACCGGCCGGGCCCTGGACGTGGTTTCCGATGACCATCTTACATGTCTGCTGCGTCAGCAGCGAGCAATCTGCCAGAAATGTCCGCGGCCGACTCCGGACGCCATCACCGTCCACGCCCCTCCCCCAGCACAGACCCTCACTCCTGGGACCCATCGCACCTGCCACCGGGGAGCTGTGCGCGGTGGCAGCGCGTCGGGCCCCCGCCCCTGCCCCCAGCCCCCCTCTCTGCCGGCCCAGGAGCTGAGGCCGCCGGCCCAGCCCAGCCCAGCCCTCCAGGGTGCCTTCCGGCCCTGCCACGTTTCCCTCGCTGAGGGTACTTCTGCTGTGGTCAACACATTCTTGTTTGCTTTCCTACTTAAGAAGAGAAGAAAACAAGAAGGCTCGTTTTGGAATGTTGCACTTGGGGGTTTATTCCACAAGCAAATCTAAGCCTGAGACAGGAAGTCACCGTCACGTGCGGGGCTGTGGAGCGGGCGCTCTCACTCCGTAAACCTGGACTGTCACAGGACGCAGCCGCGTTACCCCGGCGACCGGGCCAGGCACGGCGACGCCGGGAGGGGACTGCGGGCCAGACCCCTTTCTCCCGTGGACGTCCGTCCAGAACCGTGAGCAGGCGGAGCCCCGGCCCGCGGGGCGGGCCACGGGCCGAGGGCTGGCTCCACAGCGAAGACTCAGCCACGCCGTCACCGCGGCGACGGGCCCGGGAAGAGTCCCGGGAGCAGATGCAGAGACAGCCTCTGACAAAATCAGACCCCGTCAGGATAAAGCTCCGGGCAGGCGGGGTGCGGCTCAGCAGGTGAGCGTCGACCTAGGAACGGGAGGTCAGGGCTTGATTCCTGTTCCCCAGGAGGGGGCGTGCAGGAGGCTGCCGGTCCATGATTCTCTCTCATCACTGATGCTTCCATCTCTCTCTCCCTCCCCTTGCCTCTCTAAAACCAATAAAGGTATTTAAATACATAGGTAAATAACAAAAAGAGCTATTTCCTTTCCCTTAAAAATAAAATAACATTAAGGGAGCTCTTTTACAGTAAGTGGGTGCCGTAGTCGCTACGAGATGTGCACGCAGCCAGGTGTGGCAGCCCTGACAGGATGCCGGGGCGTCCTGCCTCTGAGCCCCGTCCCCGCCTGTCTCCTCCGCCCCCCAGGGGCTCCCGGGCGGCACGGCGACAGGAGCGTGCTCTGCAGGCACACCCCGCCCCCGCCTGCCGCGGGCTGGAGAGCAGGGGCCGCCCGCTCTGACCGCCCGTTTCCTGTGCCTGCTCCTCGTCTCCGTGTGCTCTGCTCCCCTGCCCGTCTGGCCGCCGGGCCATCCTCCGGAGGCTCAGGGGTGGCCGGCTCCTCGCGGCCGGTTTCGGTGCAGCAGCCGGAGCTCGGGCATCTTTCTCGGAAATAGCTGCTGCCATGGGCCGGGGCCGAGCCTTTTAACGCCAGGGCGTGCGAGTGCTCCCGGACACCCCTCTTCAGAGCCAGGCCCCCCTCTCCCTTCGCCGCCTTTCCAACCGTTAGTCCGCGCTGCTCACAGGCGGCGGGTTAACGGAACAGAAACCCCTTTAACTCCCGGCCTCCACGGCCGTCGCCTCGTGAAATTACTCTCCGACGCCTCATTATCGGAGCCTCAGAGGCTGCACAGCCGTCCACTGGAGCGGTGCCGGCGGGCCCGGCTGGGAGACTCTTACTTTCCTTTGAGAGGTTAATCCGTTTTTAATATATTTTCTATTGATGTCACAGAGAGCGAGGGAAAGGGGGAGGGAGAAAGAGACAGAAATATCCATGCTGAGAGAGAAACACGGGTCGGCTGCCTTCCTCACGCCCCACACCCCACCCTGGGGATGGAGCCCGCAGGATGGAGCCCGCATCCCCGGCCTGCGCCCTGACCGGGAATCCAACCCGGACCTCCCGGCTCCGAGGTGGACACTCAGCCACGGAGCCACGGCGGCCGGACTCACGAACGGGAGCAGCGAGCCGGCCGGCCCGTCTCCCCGTGAGGAGCTCCTGGACCCTCCCCCGCTCCTGTGTCCTCCCCCCGAACGCTCCTGGTGTCTGGTTTCCTTCGGAGAGACCACAGCTTTGCACGGCGGACTCCTCCCACGCTCAGGGTCACTCTGTAAGCCACGCAGTGGGCCACGGAGTGGGCTCACTCTGCCAGCCCGGAGTGAGCTCAGGAAACCCAGATTCCGTACAGACTGACACGGGAGGCGTGGTGCGGGGTGAGTGCCACAGGCCCGGGCCGGGGGCTGGGACCCTCTCGGTGAGCAAACCACCGGTCCAGTCTCTTCTCCCCTCCGGAGGCCAAGGCTGTCCTACACGCACTGCCCGGAGAGCCGCCCCTTGGCCGGCGTGAGCAGCGCGGGGGCTGAGCGTCGGCCTGTGAGCCAGGAGATCACGGTTTGATTCCCGGTCGGGGCTCCATCCCCAGTGTGGGGCGTGCAGAGGGGAGGCAGCCAGTCCGTGGTTCTCTCTCACCATGGATGTGCCTATCTCCCTCTCTGAAATCAATACAAATACATCTCTAGAAAAAGAGCGGCCCCTTTCCCCGTAAACACCAGTCCGTGTCAGTGATGGCCTTCTCGGCCAGGCGGCTCAGAACCAGGAGGCCCCCGGGGCTCTCATCACAGACGGGAACCGGGCCCCCGGGAGGCCTGCCCGCTCAGCCGCCACGCCCGGCGCCGGGGGGAAGAGGAATGGGCACAGAGGTCCGGCCTCTGGGGAGAAGGCCAAGGAGGGGACGTCTGGAGATTCCCCTGGGGAGAGCTAGTCTCGTGGAGACAGGAGTGCGGTGTGGCCGCAGGTGGCCTCAGGTGCTGAGAAACAGCTGGTCATCGTCGCCACCTGCCTTAATAGCTAGCTGCTGTGACCGGGGGGGCGGGGGGGAAGGGGGGAGCTGTGACCCGGGTGGGGGGTGACCCAGGGGGGCTGTGACCGGGGGGGGGGGGCTGTGACCCGGGGGTGTGTGACCCGGGGGTGTGTGACCTGGGGGTGTGTGACCCAGGGGGTGTGTGACCCGGGGTGTGTGTGACCCAGGGGTGTGTGACCCGGGGGGTGTGTGACCCGGGGGTGTGTGACCCGGGGGGTGTGTGACCCGGGGTGTGTGTGACCCGGGGGGGTGTGACCCGGGGGGGTGTGACCCGGGGGTGTGTGACCTGGGGGTGTGTGACCCAGGGGGTGTGTGACCCGGGGTGTGTGTGACCCAGGGGTGTGTGACCCGGGGTGTGTGACCCGGGGGGGTGTGACCCGGGGGGGTGTGTGACCCGGGGGGTGTGTGACCCGGGGGGGTGTGACCCGGGGTGTGTGTGACCCGGGGTGTGTGTGACCCGGGGTGTGTGTGACCCGGGGGGGGTGTGACCCGGGGGGTGTGACCCGGGTGGGCTGTGACCAGGGGTGCGGTGACCCGGGGGGGGTGACCCAGGGGGGCTGTGACCCGGGGGGGTGTGACCCGGGGGGAGGGTGACCCAGGGGGGCCGTGACCGGGGGGGGGGTTTGGGGGGTGTGACCCGGGTGGGCTGTGACCGGGGGGCGGGGTGGGGGGCGTGACCCAGGGGGGCTGTGGCCCGGGGGGCTGTGACCATGGTGGCCGTGCTCCCACCTAGCGTGGCCATGAAGTCGAGCTCATTCACGGTCACTCACTCCTCCTCAGGACGCTCAGCACACATGCGTGGAGTGTTAGTGGGAGGCTCGTGGTGATGGGCGTGGGACGGGCCCCGTGGGTGGTGACCGTGTGCGTGGCCGGGCGGCGGCACCCTACCTAGGTCGTCCTCCTCCGGCCCCGGGAAGCTGATGCCCGGCTGGACCAGGTCCCCGGCCTCCTCCTCTGCGGAGAGAGAGAGTCAGGTGAGCACGTCCCTGCGGCCGAGCCCCACAGCGCACCGCCGCCCCCGACCCCACCGCCCTGACCTATCACCCCACACCACACCCTACCCGCCATCCAAACTCCACCTCCCCCACCCCGCCTCCCACTCCCGCCCCCCACCTCCTGCTCCCTGAAAACCACCTCCCGCTCCCTGCCCCTGGGAGGGGGAGGTCCCGGAGCCTGCAGGCCGCGGGAAGCCCGTACCATCGGGGCCTCCCCCCAAACATCCAGCGTTGCCGCCCGGTGTTGGGCTTCATGTCGCTCACGCCAGGTCCCTTCGGTCCAAATCAGACCCTCCTGCCGGGAGCACCCAGCTCTCCGCCACGTCGGCGACCTGGCCTGACTCCGGGCCCACGTGGCTGGGCAGGGCCAGGCCTGGCACCGACACCCCGGATGCCACATGGGACCAGCAGGCCTCGCCGCTACATCATACGTGTAACACACGTGTCATGTTTTTAGCACATGTTCCATAGATCGGTTTCCATGTTCCAACTGCGGGCGTGTATTCACGCAGACTTCCCACCTTCGGGCGTGGGCGGAGGCTGACGTTCTCCCGAACACGCGGGAACGCCAGGCCGCAGCCGGGCCGCAGCCGGGCCGCAGCCGGGCCGCTCCCGCACGGGCACCAGGCCTGCCGCCCCGCCGATCGGTGAGGGGACAGAGGCGGCAGAGGACTCAGAGGCCCTGGCCCCGCCCACACTCTGTCCAATCCCCCGCCCGGGCCTCCTGGCACTCCCGCTTTAAAAACACGCACACCTGCTTTTTTCCCCTCTCGCTCCTCACCAGAGGGTGTTTTCCTATTACTTCAGAGGGTGGGAGGGAGGGAGGACGGTGGGGAGGGGAGAGAGATGTTGGTACGAGAGACACTCCTCGATTGGCTGCCTCCTGCACACGCCCTGACTGTGGCCACGGACCGGACCTGCAGCCCAGGTGCGTGCTTTTGGCCTGGGAATGGAACCCACGACCCTTCGGTGGGCTGGTCGATGCTCTAGCCAGTGAGCCACACTGCCCGGGGCCAAAACAATGTACGTAGTCTCTGTATTTGAACAGATGCCTGCTCTGCATCTGTGTACACGTAACCAGTGTCTGAATGGGGTCCAGCACTTCACCAAAAGGCCCGTTCAAGCGGCGTGTGCCTGGCCGGCGCACCACGCCCATGGGTCCCGCGTGTGTTCGGGCCGGGCCCCGCGCAGGACCCGGTGGCCGTGCTGCTGTGCGTGTGCCCCGTGCGGGACCCGATGGCCGTGCTGCTGTGCGTGTGCCCCGCGCGGGGCCCGATGGCCGTGCTGCTGTGCGTGTGCCCCGTGCGGGGCCCGATGGCCGTGCTGCTGTGCGTGTGCCCCGTGCGGGACCCGATGGCCGTGCTGCTGTGCGTGTGTCCCGTGCAGGACCCGATGGCCGTGCTGCTGTGCGTGTGCCCCGTGCAGGACCCGATGGCCGTGCTGCTGTGCGTGTGCCCCGCGCGGGACCCGATGGCCGTGCTGCTGTGCGTGTGCCCCGGCCGAGCCCCGCACGGGATCTGGATGGCCGTGCTGCTGTGCGTTGGAAACAAGAAGTGACAGGCAGGCTAATGAATGCGGTTGCCGTGGAGACCGCAGGCACGTGGCTGGCGTCTCACCTTGACAACCGTCTATGGCGGCGGCTGGGTTGGAATGGAGTTAGGGGACGAAGCCACAGAGCCCTCACTCCCGGCCTCCATGCGTCCTCCTGGCGGCCAGCACGCACGGCCACGCAGGGCAGAGTGCACGTGGGTGAGGGGTGCGTGGGCGACACGTGCTCGAGACACTGAACACGACCATGAGTGAGCAGCCGGGCCAGGACCGCAGACGGGGTGTGTGTGTGTGTGTGTGTGTGTGTGGAGAGGCCGTGCCCGGAACACGCGGAGGGTGCCCTCCCCGCCCTCCCCGCCCACACAGGCGGCTGCCGGCCGGCCTGCCTTGGGGCAGGAAAGGCCCCTGCAGGTCCCCGGGGGAGGTGAGGACGGAGAGAGGGGAATGGGGGGGGCAGGAGGGCACCGTAGGCAGACTCCCTCCCGAGGGAAACCCAGGTCACAGCCATCGGGGCAGTGCCCGCTCCCCAGGCTGGTGCTGCAGGGCCATCAGAGGGGGACGTGGGGCTGGGGGTCGCCCCAGAACAGTCTTGGGGTGGAGACACATGGCCCTCCAGCTGGGCTGTCCACGGGACCCCGGGAGCTCAGAAACCGCAGAGGCGCCCACACGGTCTGGTTCCCCCTCCACACGCTGTCCTGCAGCCCGTGGCCTGGGCCCCCGTGGCCTGGGCCCCGTGGCCGCAGCCGGCTCAGCGACAGGGAGGCGGCGGCCACATGCTGGGCCATAGCCGCCGGTCCGCCACCGCCGAGCGCCTCGACGCCCAGGTCCGGGCTTGGCCACGTTCGGACCATCACGTCTGTCATCCTGTCCTCACCTACGATGGGTCACCGGTGATATTCAGGAAATTTTGCCCCGGCTGGGGCGCTCAGTGGTTAGAGCGTCACCCCACTGACCGCAGGGTCTCAGGTCTGAGCCCGGTCCGGGCACGTACCTGGGTTGCAGGCTCGATCCCCAGCCCAGGTCAGGAAGCAACCAATGGGTGTGTCTCATCGATCTCTCTCTCTCCCCCTCCTCCTTTCCCGTCAGTCTCCCTAAAGTTCAATGGAAAATCACCCTCCGATGAGGATTTTAAAAAAAAAAAAAAGGCATTTTGATGTCCGAGAGAGTCCCAGCGGCCACTAGAAGCTGCCCTCAGCCTGGGGCGGCACCCTGTTCACAGCGGCTCACACACACTGCCCGCAGTTACATCCAATAAAGGGTGAGAGTGAATCAATACAGGCTGGGCTGCACCTCAGCTCACACGGCGGAAGTTTCGGGGCCGCCCTGAGAAGGGTCCGGATACCTGCCATCGCTTACAGGCCCCGAGGGGCTAGGAGAGCCCCAGGCCGGGGGCGGGGGGGGAGGGACGCTGAGGCAGGAGAGGAGTGAACCAGGCCGTCCGTGTGAGCAGTGAGCAGCCAGCCTGGACCCACAGCCACTGTCCCCCAGCCCAGCACAGAGCACGGGGCAAAGCCTCTGAGGAGGGAACACTAACCCTTCCCTAACCCTTCCCTAACCCTAACCCTAACCCTAATCCTAACCCTAACCCTTCCCTAACCCTAACCCTAACCCTAACCCACAGCCACTGTCCCCCCAGCCCAGCACAGAGCACGGGGCAAAGCCTCTGAGGAGGGGATGCGGGGGGCGAGGGGGAGCGAGGGGGAAGGAAAGGGCTGTTTCCCCCCTGAGCAGAGAAGCCAGCGGGCTCGGGCTTGGCAAGATAAGGCTGCAGGCGCTTCTCAGGAATTCTGGGAAGGCCGCCACCAAGTCAACAGGGACCTGGGAACTAATCTGCACAAAACAGTCATCGGGGTTCTGGACCCTGAAGACAGGAGGGTGTGCAACACGCAGACCCCACCAACTCGCTCTGCAGATTGGCTGAGCGCCCAACCCTAACCATACCCCAACCCTTCCCCAACTCTACCTCTAACCCTAACCCTAACCATAATCCTTCCGTAACCCTTCCCTAACTCTAACCCTAACCCTAACCCTAACTCTTCCCTAATCTTAACCTAACCCTAACCCTACCCTAATCCTAACTCTAACACTAACCCTAACTGTACCCTAACCCTTCCCTAACCCTAACCCTTCCCTAACTCTAACCCTAACCTAACCCTAATCCTACCCCCACCCCAACACCTACCCCTACCCTAACCCTATCCCTAACTGTACCCTAACCCTATCCCTAACCCTAACCGTAACCCTAACCCTTCCCTAACCCTAGTCTGCGCTTAGTAAGCCAGACGTGTGTTCTATTGCCTCCTTCCTGAGCAGAGTGAATGGCTGTAATAAACGGCTTTCACACACAGTCAGGGTCTGACGTAGAAACGCGTCTCCAAGCGACAGGATGGGGGCTGGGACGCCCTCCCCTCTGACCCTCTGACCGGGCTGCCCGTCCCAGCGCCTCGCTGGGTGCCTCTCACGGGGTCATGGGTCGTTTTCAACGACCGGCCGGCCCCTGTGGCTCCGGGTGATGGAGTTTTCACACGGGCCCGAGGCCACCCGAGGAAAAGGCAGGGCTGGACGGAGCCCTCGGGCACCCACGCAGGCGCTGACCCCCTCCTGGCTCCACTCCTCCCTGCAGGAGGCGAAGGTGCGTTTCCTGCTTGGCACCGCGGTCCTCCCTCCTCCATCTTCCCTCCTCCCTCCTCCCTCCTCTGTCCTCCCTCCTCCCTCCTTCCTCCTCCCACCTCCCTCCTCCCTCCTCCCTCCTCCCTCCTCCGTCCTCCCTTCTCCCTCCTCCCACCTCCCTCCTCCCTCCTCCCTCCTCCCTCCTCCCTCCTCCCACCTCCCTCCTCTGTCCTCCCCCCTCCCTCTTCCCTCCTCTGTCCTCCGTCCTCCGTCCTCCGTCCTCCGCCCTCCCTCCTCCCTCCTCCGTCCTCCCTCCTCCGTCCTCTCTCCTCCATCCTCCGTCCTCCCTCCTCCCTCCTCCGACCTCCCTCCTCCCTCTTCCGTCCTCCGTCTTCCGTCCTCCCTCCTCCCTCCTCCCTTCTCCGTCCTCCCTCCTCCATCCTCCCAGATGGACCGCAAGACCAGCTGGCGGGGACCTCCGAACACCAGGCTGGCTGCAGGCCACCTGCCCCACCCTTTCCCGTGTGGCTCCCCGCGGCGCTGGCCCGGAGAAGCACGGAGAACACGGCACGTGCCGATCCGGTCACCTCTGCCACACCCACCTCCACGCCTCACCCGGCCCCCACCCTCCGTGGCCCCGGCAGGAGGGGCCCGCCCGGGGCAGGAGGGAGGCGGCGGGGAGACCGGGGGCCGGTGACGTCCCCGAGGCTGCCGAGGCCCGCCGCGGACCCTGAGGGCCGGCTCCCTCCTCTCCACATCCTGTGGAGGCGTCCGCCACGCGGGACCGCCCTCCCCAGAGACCCGCCCCGGACGCTCCCGCGAGGCTCAGCGAAGCCGAGAGGAGACGCACACCGCCCAGCTTTGGGGCTTTAACCCTCTGGCGCCCAAGCGCCGAGCACCGTCTCGGTGACGTGCCGACCGGCAGCCGCAGGGAGAAAGCCGGGCCCCCAGCAGCAGGCACGGCGTCCACACCGGCGCGGGAGCTGCTCCAGGTGTGGCTTCTCCGATGAAGACACAGTGTCGCCAGGAGCTCTGAGTAAAGGTACACAGTCGCCAGCTCACAAACAGCAGGAAGAGCAGGAAAAGCTCACAAACAGCAGGAAAAACAGGGCCGGCTCTCCGGCCTTCCCGCCCGGCAGGCGTCCATATTAACGTGGTTAACGGGCTTTCCCCACAGAGAGGGCGAGGGCCCGCAGCGGCGAAGGAACCCTCTTTCCGGCTGTGATTTCAGTGGCACCACCCTTTTCTCCAAACGGAATCTACACGGAACTGCAAGTGCTACAAAGCGGGCTGCGGCGCCGCCCTGCAGGCACCGGGTGGGGTCCCCTCCCTCCCCCCCAGCCCCCGGGAGCTTCTCTGCAGACCCCCGAGCTCCAGGGGCGCTGGCTGTGGGGACTGCAGAGCCACGGGTTCGAGCTCCAGATGGCGCAGGGGACCAGCCCTCCCTGGAGGCTGTCCCCGCTGTCCCTGGGCGCCGGGCCTGTCCCACAGCCGTGTCCCGTTCCTCCCCACGCAGGCCCGGGATCTGCCTGCACCCGGGGGGTGTCAGCCGCCTGGGCATCTGCCCTTCGCCCGTCCCGGACCCGCCGCACCCACCCCTGCCACCTGCCGTCCTCGCCGCCTCCCCTCCCTCCCTCCCTCCCTCCCTCCCGGCCGCGTTTGCCGGTGTCGCCTCCTGTCTCTGCCTCCACTCCCGTGAGGAGGACGCAGGCGGTGGGGAAGGTGAGGACATGCCCCCACGGGGCTGTGGCCGCAGACGGCTCCCGGGCAGGAGGGGCGGGCGGCCTGGGGCGCGGGGCGCGTGGCAGAGGCAGCCCTCGGGGCACGCAGAGGGACGCCCGCGCGCCGGCCTCTGAGCCTCACGCCCAGTGGACCCAGCCCCTAGGGCAGTGGTTCTCCGCCTCCCTGATGCCTCGACCCTCTGACACAGCCCCTCGCGTGGTGGTGACCCCAACCGTGACGTTATTTCTGTGGCTACTTCATAGCTGTCATGTTCTCCTGTTATGAATCTTTAAAAAAAAATAAATATATATATATATATATATTAATTATTGATTTTTTGCAGAGAGGAAGGGAGAGGGATAGAGAGCTAGAAACATCGATGAGAGAGAAACACCGACCAGCTGCCTCCTGCACGCCCCCTACTGGGGATATGCCCGCAACCAAGGTACATGCCCTTGGCCGGAATTGAACCCGGGACCTTTCAGTCCGCAGGCCGACGCTCTATCCACTGAGCCACACCGGCTAGGGCCGAATCTTAATGTAAATATCTGTGTTTTTTCCCACGGCCTCAGGCTCCACGGCTGCGGCTCTCAGCCCGAGGGTCTCGGCATTAGGAAGGGTGAGAAGCTGCTCTAGACCTTCCACCTGTTCCAAGTTCACTTCCAAGGAGAGCGCACGCTCCGGCTGCTCGCTGACGAGGCGGGAAGCTCATCACCGACTGGTTCCGCTCGGGGGACAAAGGCTCTGATTGCGGCCGCCGCTCCCTCCCGTGTGCCCGCAGCTGCGCTCCCGCCCCCCGGCCGGCGGGCTGCTTCCTCCGGCATTCTCCGGGCGCGGGGACGCTCCCCGTCTTCGTGGGACCCGGAACCCAGTCTCCCAGAGGCCGCCCCCCAGCCGCAGAACGCTCACGAGCAACGTCACTCCCACCCTCAAAGCCATGGGCACCCAGCACCCTCGGCGAGAGGGACGTGATCTGACACGTGGTGGCTGAGCGCCTGCTGGCACCCAGGCCCCCGAGACGCAGTGGCCCACAGCCACACACACAGCCACCGACAGCCACACACACACACACACACACACAGAGCCACACACACTCACACACACTCACACACAGCCATACACACATTCACGCACAAATACACAAACACACCTAGCCACACACAAACACACACCCACACACAGACACCCAATCACACACACACAAACATACACATAGCCACACAGTTACACACTCTCACACTTGCACACACACACACACACACAGAGCCACACACACTCACACACTCACACACAGCCATACACACATTCACTCACAAATACACAAACACACCTAGCCACACACAAACACACACCCACACACAGACACCCAATCACACACACAAACATACACATAGTCACACACAGTTACACTCTCACACTTGCACACACACACACACACAGAGCCACACACACTCACACACTCACACACAGCCATACACACATTCACTCACAAATACACAAACACACCTAGCCACACACAAACACACACCCACACACAGACACCCAATCACACACACAAACATACACATAGTCACACACAGTTACACTCTCACACTTGCACACACACACACACACAGAGCCACACACACTCACACACACTCACACACAGAGCCACACACACTCACACACTCACACACAGCCATACACACATTCATGCACAAATACACGAACACACCTGGCCACACACAAACACCCAATCACACACACACAAACATACGCATAGCCACACGCAGTTACACTCTCACGTTTGCACGCACACACACTCACACACGCACTCCCCTTGCCACACCCCTCCCAGCCCAGGAAGTGTTGGGCGCCTGTTTCTATGACGTCCCGTGGCTTTGCCATCCGCAGTGTCCACTTGGGGAGCCAGCGGCCACAGCGGCCTCGGAGTGCGGGCGTGGGGGACCTGCTCTAGCCGCAGGCTCCTCTCCGGCCGCGGCCACGGCCGGCTCCCGGGCCTCACTTTCTGTCTGCACACGTGTCCACTTTCCAAGTCACGAAAAGCTCCAAAGACAAAAATATCTTAATGCATCCGAATGCCCCGTTTCCATGGAGACGGGAATCAGAGAGGAGCGTCTAATGAGAGAGCTGTTTTGTGTGATGGTCGCAGCCGACGCCGCGCCACGTGGGGCGCGCGAGCTCCCGGGAGCGTCTGTGTTCCCCGCGGGCCCCGCTGGCCCCGGCGTGGGGCTGACGACGGCCGTGTCCACGCCCGCCCGGCAAGGTGGCCGCCCGAGACAGCCTCCCGCCCCCCAGGCGGACGGAGGTGACCGCTGACGGGCCGCCTCGCAGTCCTCTTCCTCTCAGACCCCGGGGCGTTCTGTCCGGGTTCACGGCTCATGACACCAGCCACAGCTCCGTTCTCCCTGCCGGGCCCGAGGTGCCTGCTAGCCGTGCCTTCCTCCCCTCAAGCCCAGCACCACTTCCCTCCCATCACACGTAAGGAAACACAGACTCCACGGCCTGGGCGAGTCTGTGTTGAAGAAGTGGCGTTAGGAGAAGTTTCAGTTTAAAAGACGTGGCTCTCCGAAGACATGGCCACCGTGTGCTGTTGGGATTTGGCTCCGTGGACTGATGAGTGCTGACCTCGGCCCTCAGGCAGAGCTGGCGGAAACAGAAGGACCCCGTCCTCCCCCTCCCGCGCACACCCCGCTCTCGGCCGGCGGCCAGGCCGCCCTGGGCGGGAGCGAGGAGACGCGGGGACGCACAGGCTCGGGCGCAGAGATGCCTCCTGCCTCCGTCCACAGGCGGCGGAGGAAGGGGACGTGTCCTCCGGCGTCTGCAGTGGAAACTGTGAGTCAAGGTTGCGTCCCAGCCACCGCCCGGGGGTCTGACGCGCGACGGCTGAGAGAACGGGGCCGCGCGGTCCTGCAGAAGTCCCCGCGCCCGGATGTCACCGGCGGCAGCGGCGGGAGCACGGCCATAAATCTGCTCACGAGGCCCCAGAGGCAGCTGCCACGTCACGTGGCCTTTCCGTCCCGTGGACAGCGTTCCCGGGCGCCTGCCCCGCGTGCGGCGACCCCGGGGCCGACAGGGAGAGGACCAAAGGGCTGGCTTCCCGTCCTCCGGGAGCTCCAGCTTAGGGACATTTAAACACAGAGCTATTTAAACACGGGGACATTTACATGGATGTCAGAGAGGAGGGAGAGGGAGGGAGACAGACACAGCCATGGTGAGAGAGAACCATGGACCGGCTGCCTCCTGAGCGCCCCACCCTGGTGCTGGAAGCCACCACCCGGCCTGTGCCCTGACCGGGAATCGAACCCTGACCTCCTGGCTCACAGGTGGACACTCAGCCACAGAGCCACAGGGCTGGCGGTTTGCAGATCTTCTCTGCCGGTGCTGCTGGTGGCCACACGCTCACTGACTAACCCTCTCTGGCCATGGAACGCAAGACCGTGGAGCTGGCGCTTTGCCCCTTGCCGCTGCCGCCGCCTGCAGTGAACGGACAGTCTGCTGGCTCTGCGCCGCCGTGCTGCCCTCCGGTCCTGTGCGGGGCCGGGCTGGGGCGAGGGGGGTAGGCAGATACACCGAACGCGGGTGGCACAGGGCAGCCGCAGACAGACGTGGACAGGGACAGCGATCGTGAGGGGGAGAAGGCACTTCCCGGGTACCTGGATCAGATGTGATTTCTCCCCCCTCTGCTCCCGCTAGCCACACCTGCCCGGTGCCTGACGGATTCAAGTCCGAGTGGGTGTGCCTCCACTCCCGGGGCCCCATTCGCCAGCACAGATGAGGCAGGAACGGGGTCCTGGCTCCTGCAGGGGAGCGCAGCCCTCTGCAGCTCAGGGCAGCCACAGCACAGCGCCCGACAGACAGGCAGGAAGCGAGGCCATGGCCATGAGGTCCCCAGGCCCCGGCAGAGCCCCCCGGATCCCGCAGAGGCCCCCGGATCCCGCAGAGCCCCCCGGATCCCGCAGAGCCCCCCGGATCCCGCAGAGCCCCCCGGATCCCGCAGAGCCCCCCGGATCCCGCAGAGCCCCCCGGTTCCCGCAGAGCCCCCCGGATCCCGCAGAGCCCCCCGGATCCCGCAGAGCCCCCCGGATCCCGCAGAGGCCCCCGGATCCCGCAGAGCCCCCCGGATCCCGCAGAGCCCCCCGGATCCCGCAGAGCCCCCCGGTTCCGCAGAGCCCCCCGGATCCCTGCTTGTTTATTGATTCCAGAGGAAAAGGGAGGGAAAGAGAGATAGAAGCATCCACGAGGAGAGAGAGCCGTGGGCCGGCTGCCTACCGCACGCCCCGCGCGGGGGATGGGCCCCGACCGGGAATCGAACCCTGACCTCCTGGGTCCTCAGGCCACGCTCAGCCCCGGAGCCAGGCCGGCGGGCGCTCTGCTGAGCTCGTAGGTTTGCCTTCAGAGGAGCCGGACCTGCGAGGGCGGGCGCGGCCGCACCCCAGAGGCACTGGCAGGTGTTCGGGTCGCTGCCGATGGGAGGACGACGCCTCGGCTCTTCACAGACTCATCCCTCCGCGTGAACACTGACCTGCCCTGCGCTCAGCCATCGCTGCTGTGTGCGCGCAGCTCCGCACCGTCAGCAGCGCCAGGCAGCGACTGCAGAGCAGGCCGGCCCGCTCCCTGCCGCTCTCGCCGCACCGGCTGCTGCAGGGCACGTGCGGGGGACACGGGGGGAGGAGGGGACACACGGGGGGAGGAGGGGACACACGGGGGGAGGAGGGGACACACGGGGGGAGGAGGGGACACACGGGGGGAGGAGGGGACACACGGGGGGGGGAGGAGGACACACGGGGGGAGGAGGGGAGGAGGGGGGACACACGGGGGGAGGAGGGGAGGAGGGGGGACACACGGGGGGAGGAGGGGAGGAGGGGGGACACACGGGGGGAGGAGGGGAGGAGGGGGACACACAAGGGGAGGAGGAGAGGAGGGGGACACGTGGAGAGGAGGGAAGGAAGGGGGGCCTGGCGCCTTCCTGCTGCTGCGAGGACCGACAGCAGTGGTTTTTATTTATTTTATTTTTTATATTTTATTTTATATTTTATTTTATATTATATTATTTTATATTTTATTATTTTATTTTATTTTATTATTTTATTTTATTTTATTTTATTATTTTATTTTATTGACTTTTTACCGAGAGGAAGGGGAGGGATGGATAGTTGGAAACATCAGTGCGAGAGAAATATCGATCAGCTGCCTCCTGCATGCCTCCTACTGGGGATGTGCCTGCAACCAAGGTACATGCCCCTGACCGGAATCGAACCCGGGACCCTTCAGTCCGCAGGCCGACGCTCTATCCACTGAGCCACGCCGGCTTCGGCAGCAGTGATTTTTAAACACGTCTTCCCGTGGCCCGACAGTCCAGTGCTGTGGAGAACAGAGCGCGTGTGAGGACGCAGGGAGGACACCCGAGAAGGCAGAGTCCGCTTGGGGACCATCGCTTCCCCCGCATCGCCCGGAGCCCGCGAGGCCACGCCCCGCATCATGGACTCCAGGCACCGCTTCTCCCGAGAATCGCAGGAACCCGCAGCCGACACGCAGTCCCCGAGACCCGCCGTGGCCTGCGGGGAGGGTGCCCGGTGGCGCCCCCTGTCTGGGCTGAGGGCGGTGCGGCCGCCGGTCACGTCCCCGGAGGAAGCCGGAGCCGCCGGACGGCCCTCCCCGGCTGCTGCTCCGGCCGCTCAGCGGCGGCCGCGGCTGCGTGTGCCGGGCGCCGGGCGCCGGGCTCGGGCACGTCCCGGGACAGCACTGAGCCCAGCGGTGCAGGCGCTCACAGGGACGGCCCGGCCCTCGGCTCAGACAGAGGCCCCGGCGCCGAGTCAGCACGGCCGGTTTGTGGGACGCGGACCCGTCCAGAGCCCGCGAGGCCGTGTATTTCAGGCGAACGGTGCCCCGTGCCAGACGCCACGGCAAGGACGTTCCACGGGGGCCGCCTTCGGGCTGACGGCGCCCTCTGCCGGCACCGAGTCCTCACCCCCAGCCCCATCCCCGGGGCCCGGAGGCCGCTCCCAGCCAGGGCGCAGCCGCCCCGAGAGCCACGCGTCCCGCCGAAGCCAGACCACGTCCCCGGGAGGCCGGAGGCCGCTCCCAGCCAGGGCGCAGCCGCCCCGAGAGCCACGCGTCCCGCCGAAGCCAGACCACGTCCCCGGGAGGCCGGAGGCCGCTCCCAGCCAGGGCGCAGCCGCCCCCGAGAGCCACGCGTCCCGCCGAAGCCAGACCACGTCCCCGGGGGCGGCCAGGAATGCACACGGTTCTGAGTGCCGTTTGGGGAGGACGCGCACACCCCTCCGCCTGGGGGTGCCTTCGTGAGTCCCGTGTACGGGTCTCTGTAGGCAGGGCCGTCCGCCCACACGGTGGCCGGAACGCCGCCCGGGCCCCTACTCAGGCCCCACGCGCCCCACATCCCGCTGGAGCCCCACCAGGGCCGTGCCCCGTGCCCTCCTCCCGCCACGGGACCGCCTCCTGCCCGTGCCCTCCTCCCGCCACGGGACCGCCTCCTGCCCGTGCCCTCCTCCCGCCACGGGACCGCCTCCTGCCCGTGCCCTCCTCCCGCCACGGGACCGCCTCTCTGCCCTGTGACCTCCTCCTGCCACGGGACCGCCTCCTGCCCGTGCCCTCCTCCCGCCACGGGACCGCCTCCTGCCCGTGCCCTCCTCCTGCCACGGGACTGCCTCCTGCACGTGCCCTCCTCCCGCCCCGTGACCTCCTCCTGCCCGTGCCCTCCTCCCGCCACGGGACCGCCTCCCTGCCCCGTGACCTCCTCCCGCCACGGGACCGCCTCTCTGCCCCGTGACCTCCTCCTGCCCGTGCCCTCCTCCTGCCACGGGACTGCCTCCCTGCCCGTGCCCTCCTCCCGCCACGGGACCGCCTCCCTGCCCCGTGACCTCCTCCTGCCCGTGCCCTCCTCCTGCCACGGGACTGCCTCCCTGCCCGTGCCCTCCTCCCGCCACGGGACCGCCTCTCTGCCCCGTGCCCTCCTCCCGCCACGGGACCGCCTCCCTGCCCCGTGACCTCCTCCTGCCACGGGACTGCCTCCCTGCCCGTGCCCTCCTCCCGCCAGGCGTGACCCCGGGCCCTCCCCGCACACCCTGCCCCGGCGTTGTCTCCGTTCCTGCCGGACGCCCAGCACTCCGGGCGGCGGGGGATGCGGAGGCGGTGGCCATCCCGTCAGGGAGCGTGTGAGTGGAGAGGGGGGTCTCGTGCCGCCCGTGGTGCGCCCGGGTCACTCCAGGCGGGAAGGTGGAGGGAGGGTCAGCGGGTCCCAGCCCCCTCACAGCCGTCCCAAACCTACGCCGGGCGCCCAGCCCGAGCCGCCCTCCCGTCCCACAGCCCGTGTCTGCCTCCGGTTAGGGCCCCGCCTGCTCCTCCCTCACCGGCGCTCACGGCCGTGTGCTTCACAAGCCCGGCAGTCATCTCAGAACCCCACACCACGGGAGTCCACGTCACTGTCACTCACATCACGGGAGTCCACGTCACCGTCACTCACACCACGGGGAGTCCACATCACCGTCACCCACACCACGGGAGTCCATGTCACCGTCACTCACACCACGGGAGTCCACGTAACTCACACCACGGGAGTCCACGTCACCGTCACTCACACCACGGGAGTCCACGTCACCGTCACTCACACCACAGGGAGTCCACGTCACCGTCACTCACACCACGGGGAGTCCACATCACCGTCACTCACACCACGGGGAGTCCACGTCACTGTCACTCACACCACGGGGAGTCCACGTCACCGTCACTCACACCACGGGGAGTCACTCACACCACGGGGAGTCCACGTCACCGTCACTCACACCACGGGGAGTCCACGTCACTGTCACTCACACCACGGGGAGTCACTCACACCACGGGGAGTCCACGTCGCTCACTCACACCACGGGGAGTCCACGTCACTGTCACTCACACCACGGGGAGTCACTCACACCACGGGGAGTCCACATCACCGTCACTCACACCACGGGAGTCCACGTCACTGTCACTCACACCACGGGGAGTCACTCACACCACAGGGAGTCCACGTCACTCACACCATGGGAGTCCACGTCACTGTCACTCACACCACGGGAGTCCACGTCACTCACACCACAGAGCAGACGTCCCAGCCCCCACGCCCCCACGGCACGGATCCGCTGGTGTCCGGTCCCCACGGCCATGACTGGTCTTCAGAGGCTGATTTTAGAGCCGCACCCGCCTTGCTGCAGCCCCGCGGTCGGCAACCCGTGGTGCTCGAGCCACAGGCGGCTCTTGGGCCCCTTGAGTGTGGCTCTTCCACAGAACACCACGGCCTGGGCCAGTCTATGTTGAAGAAGTGGCGTTAGAAGGAGTTTAAGTTTAAAAAATGTGGCTCTCCGAAGGAATGTCAGTCGTTGTCCTGCTGACGTTTGGCTCTGTGGATGAGGAGTGTGCTGGCCGCAGCAGTGAACGAGGCCGCAGGGGCCGGGCACGGACAGAGTGACCCACGCTTCACACCCAGCTGAGACCTGGGTCCGCGGCCGAGCAGGGCGGCTCCGGGCGGCCAGCACCCCATACGCCTCCCCGCCTGACAGAGGGTCATCCCCGGAGGCGCTGATTACCCATCTGCCCCGGCCACAGCACCGCTCCCCCCAGAACTGACCCTCAATACACGTCCGTGTCCCCCGTCCCCTGGTCCACCGAGAGGCCCGAGCCCCCGGAGAGGCTGGGGAGCCGCCCTGACCTGGGGGTGGAGGCCCGCGCCCAGGCCGGCTGGAGACACACCCCCCTCACACCCCCCGCCCGCCCCCCGGCTCTGCCACGCGTTAACGGAGAGAAGCTGCTGAGCAAACCGAACAAAGAGGCTGATTTCCGATTCCACTCGCTGCGCCCAGCCGGCTCTCACTTAGGCTAATTGCTTAAATGATTGAGAGCCGCATGAATATTCATGCCTCGCGCTGTTCAAACACTGAGGCACAGCTGAGACCGTGCCACCCCGCTCTCCCCATACTCCCCCCTCCCCCCTGCCTCCCTCCTCCCTCCGACGTGGGGCCGGGCCACCTGCGTGTCCGAGCCCACAGGCTCCGGAGAACCGCAGCAGAGCCGGGGGTGGGGGGGCGTCCAGACCCACCTCCGGGCCCTCCGGTCACGCCGGCCAGCGAGGCCGGGCCTGCGGGGGCTCAGGGCCTGGTCCTCAGTGTTCACCGGGACCTGCCAGTGCACCCGCCCAGGACACACGGACCCGCCTCCCTCCCTCAGGGCCCGGTCGCCTGCGGGCAGGCGGGCAGGGAGGGTGAGCCGGCGGTCACGGGGAGCCTGTCCGGGAGGCAGATGTATCCACCGCCACGAAGCCGTTCCGTCTCACACCGACACGCGTGACCCGAGAAACCCACCGACTCCAAGCCGCGAACAGAAAGGACGCGGCGAGCCGCCGAGCGCCCGCCACCCCGCAGCCGCACGCCCTCCCCCACCCACGCCGCACACTCACCTTCCGGCTCCCCGCACAGCGTGCACTGCGACTCTGGGGGAGAGAGAGAGAGAGGCGTTACTGCGGCCGTCACCCGCGCGCACAGCCCCGCGCCAGCCGCCGCAGGCGGGGTGGGACGGGGTGGGGTGGAGGGGGCTGCGGCCCGGGACAGCCCCGCGGGGGCGCCCCTCCGGCCCGTGGCTGCACCGCACACCCACCTGAGCGGGCGCTCCATTTCTACAGCCAACAGGCGTCCCGCATTGGGCTGGACAGTCCCGACTTTTACCAGTTTGTCCCGCGTCCCAAGGTGGTTTTAAAAAGTCCAGATTTTTTTTTTTTTTTTTTTTTTTTTTTAAAGACACGGACTTTCTTGAAAGATCCGGGCTTTTTTTTAAAAACGCCTCGGGACGCGGGACAAATTGGTAAAATTCGGGACTGTCCCGCTGGTCACCTTATTCATGCCTCACCCTCTGAGCCAGCGCACCGTCGCAAGCAGTGCGCACACGACAGACACTGTCACGCCTGCATATGGCTGGAAGCACAGACCACGGATTTTATCACCAAAACAACTTCTTATTTTATCACCAATACAAAGTCTTTGTCACTCAAAAAAAAGGTTTTTTTGTTTTTTTTTTAATATGTTTTTCTGTTTCAGAGAGAGAGAGAGAAACATCAGCGGTGAGAATCATGGACCTTTTGCCCCCTGCACGGAGCCCACAACCTGGGCTTGTGCCCTGACCGGAATCGAACCCGGGACCTTCAGTCGCAGGCCACGGCTCTACCCACGGAGCCACACCAGCCGGGCGTCACTCCATGGAACAGGGAACCTCACTTCCTGCCTTCTCCAGGCACACGACCACGGGCAAGGGGAAGGCCACATTTCGGAGGAAACGCGGGGACACGCAGGGGCCGCCGGAGGCTCAGGGGGCGGCGGGGCTCGGGCCGGCTCTGCGGAAGGACTGGACGCGCGGGTCACGGCACTGCCCTCCGGTCAGGAACACACACAGCGAGTCACACACGCGTTAGAGACCCCCGTGCCGCCCGCTCCCGCCGCCCGCCCCTCCGGGGAGGAACGGGGACTGGCGGGCAGCAGGAGCCTCCAGCCCCTCCCGGGGAGGTTTGGGCAGACGACCCCAGCTCTGCGAGGGGACAGGCCATCGGGCCTGTGGCCACGGGGTGAGTGACGGCCCCGCAGGAGCCGGCGGGCGGCCTTCCTGCCACGCAGCCCGCGGCCCGGGCTCTCTCCGTCCTGGGCAGCGGGGGACGGACGTTCCCCCGAGGAGGGAGGACCCGGTCAGCCCGGTCCCCCGGGCTCCAGGGGGCGGCCCTGGCCTCCGTGTCCCGCTCGGCCCCTCCGCCAGGCGGAGCTGCTCCGGGCAGAGTGCCGGGGTGCTGGCAGCGGTGCCCGGTCTGCGGCTCAGCCCACAGGGCCGCCCCGCTGGGTGTCCGAGCGGCTCCAGCCTCCGCCCGGCCGGGCAGCCGCTCCCACCAGCACCGCCGCCGAGGCCTGGCGGAGCCCGCTTCCCGGTGCACCCACAGCCAGCCCCGGGGAGGGGCAGCCCCGGGGAGGGGGCAGCCCAGGGGAGGGGCAGCCCCGGGGAGGGGGCAGTTTCGGGGAGGGGGCAGCCCCGGGGAGGGGGCAGCCCAGGGGAGGGGCAGCCCAGGGGAGGGGGCAGCCCCGGGGAGGGGGCAGTTTCGGGGAGAGGGCAGCCCAGGGGAGGGGGCAGCCCAGGGGAGGGGCAGCCCACGGGAGGGGCAGCCCAGGGGAGGGGCAGTCCGGGGAGGGGGCAGCCCCGGGGAGGGGCAGCCCAGGGGAGGGGGCAGCCCAGGGGAGGGGCAGCCCAGGGGAGGGGGCAGCCCAGGGGAGGGGCAGCCCAGGGGAGGGGCAGCCCCGGGGTGGGGCAGTCCGGGGGAGGGGGCCGCCCAGGGGAGGGGCAGCCCCGGGGAGGGGGCAGGTCAGGGGAGGGGGCAGCCCAGGGGAGAGGGCAGCCCAGGGGAGGGGGCAGCCCACGGGAGGGGGCAGCCCAGGGGAGGGGCAGCCCAGGGGAGGGGGCAGCCCAGGGGAGGGGCAGCCCAGGGGAGGGGGCAGCCCAGGGAGGAGGGCAGCCCAGGGGAGGGGGCAGCCCAGGGGAGAGGGCAGCCCGGGGGAGGGGCAGCCCACGGGAGGGGGCAGCCCAGGGGAGGGGCAGCCCAGGGGAGGGGCAGCCCAGGGGAGGGGGCAGCCCGGGGAGAGGGCAGGGGAGGGGGCAGCCCAGGGGAGGGGGCAGCCCAGGGGGGGGGCAGCCCGGGGGGGGGGGCAGCCCCGGGGGGGGGGCAGCCCAGGGGAGGGGCAGCCCCGGGGAGGGGCAGTCCCGGGGAGGGGGCAGCCCAGGGGAGGGGCAGGCCCGGGGAGGGGGCAGTCCCGGGGAGGGGGCTGCCCAGGGGAGGGGGCAGCCCCGGGGGAGGGGGCAGCCCAGGGGAGGGGCAGCCCAGGGGAGGGGGCAGCCCGGGAGGGGGGCCCCGGGGAGGGGGCAGCCCAGGGGAGGGGGCAGCCCAGGGGAGGGGGCAGCCCGGGGAGGGGGCAGCCCAGGGGAGGGGCAGCCCAGGGGAGGGGGCAGCCCGGGGAGGGGGCAGCCCGGGGAGGGGGCAGTTTCGGGGAGGGGGCAGCCCCGGGGAGGGGCAGCCCAGGGGAGGGGCAGCCCCGGGGAGGGGCAGTCCCGGGGAGGGGGCAGCCCAGGGGAGGGGCAGCCCCGGGGAGGGGGCAGTCCCGGGGAGGGGGCAGCCCAGGGGAGGGGCAGCCCCGGGGAGGGGCAGTCCCGGGGAGGGGGCAGCCCAGGGGAGGGGCAGCCCAGGGGAGGGGCAGCCTGACCACGGCCCCGGGGAGGCAGACCAGCCGACACCCTGCACGCGTGTGACCCGTTCCTGCCCGCAGCCCGCAGGGCCCGCCTGTGCCCAGGAGGCCGGGGGGTCCGCCCTGTTCCCCCAGGGGGGCCTGCACCCGTGACTCCCCGTCTCCAGCCACTGAACGTGCGCGTGTGTGTTTACAGTGGCTCTCACCCCATGACAAGGTGCATGCATGCACGTGAGCGCAGGCACGCACGCACGCACACACACACACACTCACACTCACACACACACACAAACACACACTCACACACACACACACTCACACTCACACACACTCACACACTCTCACACACTCACACACACATCACACTGACACACACACTCACACTGACACACACACACACACTCACACACTCACACTCACACACACACACTCTCACACACACACACACTCACACTGACACACACACTCACACACACTCACACACATACACTCACACACTCACACACACACACACACTCACACACTCTGACACACACACACACACACACACACACACACACACACACATTCACACACACACACATACACTCACACACTCACACACACACACACACTCACACACACACACATTCACACACACACACATACACTCACACACTCACACACACACACACACACATTCACTCACACACACACACACACACATTCACTCACACACACACACACACATTCACACACACACACACACACACAGCCCCTCTCCCTCTCCAGCTGGTGTGTGGTGGTGCCCAGGGGCGTCCGGGACCCCCGGGGCTGGGGCCCAGCTGAAGGCAGAGCCCAGGGCGCTCCCACGGGGCCCTTGGGGACAGTCCTGCCAAAAGCAGGCCGTCCGGTCACCTATCCTAAGCCCTCTGCGCCTGGGTGCGGCCCGTGTCGCCGGGTCACGGGCTGGGCGGCCGCTCTCAGCACCCGGTCGGACGGGCGGAGGGAAGCTGCTATTTCTGTGCTGACGTGTGACGCTTCCTGCGCCTGTTAGAGCCGCCGCCGGCCCCGCCATGCCCGACCGCAGGCAGCGCGGACCCTGAACACACATTGCCGTTGGCTCCCGAGAGGGAGCGGGAGAGGGAGGGAAACATCGAGGAGAGTCACTGAGCAGCAGGCCCCCGGCTGGGGATCGAGCCCACCCGCTGGGCGTGTGCCCTGGACAGAGACCCAGCCGTGACCTCCGGTTCACGGTCCACGCTCAGCCACGCCAGCCGGCTCCCCTGTATTTCACACCAGCCCCGCAGGGACCTCCCCGCCCCGCCAGCCCGTGCCCCGCCCCCGCCTTCGGGGCACCTGCTCAGTGCCCACCACAGCCTGAGGGAGCGCCGTCGGAAACGCATCACGTATGTGACGGCGGGGCCCTGCCCCGGGCGGTGGCCGTGTGCTGGAACCGGGTGCGGGGTCCAGTTGCTACAGGAAGTCCCGACGCCCGGGCCCGGTGAAGCCCGGCACCCCGATGGAGTGGGGGCGGGGCGGGGGGCAGAGCCAGGAGCAGGAGGCTTTAGGGAGCTCCACGCCCCCCCCCGTCCTCCCCATCCCCGGAGTCAGCTGACACGGCGGCCACAGTGCCCCCTCTCCCCCCTCCCCCCACCCACGTGGCAGGCCCCGTGCCCGGTGCTGGGGCCACCGCTCCCAGGCTGACCGACCTGCAGGCAAGCGAGACCTGAGAGCAAAGGGGGGTGAAGAGCAGGGACCCCACCCCATTCGCCTGCGTCAGGAGCGGCTCCCGGGGAAGGGAAACCAGTGACATCTGAAGCCGGAGGACTTTCCTTCTCCCTCCTCCCCCCTCTTCTCCCTCCTCCCCCCTCTTCTCCCTCCTCCCCCCTCCATTCCCTCCTCCCCCCTCCATTCCCTCCTCCCCCCTCCATTCCCTCCTCCCCCCTCTTCTCCCTCCTCCTCCTTTCCTTTCTCTCCCCCTTTTCCCTCCTCCTCCCCCCTCTCCCTCCTTTTCCTCTCCTTCCTTCCCCCCTTTCCTCCCTTCTTCCTTCCTTCTTCCTCCTCCCTCCCTCCTCTCTCTCCTCCCACATCTTCTCCCTCCTTCCCCCTCCTCTCCTCCATCTCCCCCTTTTCTTTCCTTTCCTCTCCTTTCCTTCCCTCCCTCTTAGCCTCCTCTCTGCCTCCCTCCCTCCCTCCCTCCCTGCTGGCCGCTCCCTCCTGGGGCTCAGCCTCCAGTGAGAGAGGTGTCCGCTAACCGGGAAGCGCAGGCACCAGGGCCTCAGCCTCTGTGACTGTGCAGGGCGAGGGGGAGCGGGAGACAGGCTAACGGGGAGGCAGGAGCCTGAGGAGAGAGGGCGGGAGCGGCCCGGAGGCAGCGTTCCACGTGAAGCAGGTGGCGTCGGCCTCCTCCCCATCCACGGAGACTCGGGGACACCACACGGGGACCAAGGTCCCTCCTGGCAGACAGGCCACCGCCCTGCCGGCCCGGCTCCCTCACCTGGCCGCTCCGGCCCCGGGTCCTCGCCAGGTCCCAGCGGGCAGAGTGATTGTGGTTCCCCGAACCCCCCCTCCCCCACCACCTCCATCACCTCCCCCATCACCTCCCCATCACCTCCCCGTCACCTCCCCCCCATCACCTCCCCCAATCACCTCCCCCCTCCCCCCTCCCCCCACTTCCCCCGTCACCTCCCCCCCACCTCCCCCATCACCTCCTCCCCTCCCCCCCACCTCCCCCCCACCTCCCCCATCACCTCCCCCACCACCTCCCCCGCCATCACCTCCCCCACCGCCTCCCCCCCATCACCTCCCCCACCACCTCCCCCACCACCTCCCCCACCGCCTCCCCCACCTCCCCTGCCACCTCCCCCACCGCCTCCCCCCACCACCTCCCCCACCACCTCCCCCACTGCCTCCCCCACCTCCCCTGCCACCTCCCCCACCACCTCCCCCCATCACCTCCCCCACCACCTCCCCCACCACCTCCCCCACCTCCCCCTCCGCCTCCCCCACCACCTCCCCCGTCACCTCCCCATCACCTGCACGCCCGGAACCCAGCACAGCCCCCCGCCCCTGCCCCACCAGCACCAGCCCCTCAGCCCTCGGGGTCGCTCTGCCCGCACACCGGACGCGCTGATTAGTGATGCCGCGTTCATTAATTTTCTGTTGTTCGGTAAGCTGGGATTTCTGTCTGCGATGGTCCCTCTAGGTAGGCTTATCTACAAACAAATTAAATCCCATTACGCCAATTACGGCGAACGCCAGTCATCGGAGCGAGCCTTCACACACGGCTTTCCCCCGGGAGCCCCCGGCGATCCTCTCCCCGCAGGAAACATGTGAGGCGGAGACGCCGCCGTGACGCGCTCTGTGCTCCTGAAACACGTATGCACACGCATGCACACGCACCGGGGAGCCGTCCGGGCCGCCTGGCCCCGGGGCCTCTGCTGTGGAAACCGAGTCGCCCGGTTTGAGGATCAGCACCCACACCTTACACCGAACCGGCCGATCGGGTGCCCGCAGGCCGAGTCCGTTCCCTCCGGACACCCGTTCGCCAGTTTAAGTCGAGGCCGCACTCCCCTTTGAAGGGAGACCGGACGAAGCTGGGCAAATGCTTCTTTTTTCAAGACGGGTTTGACGGCGTTCCTCGGATGCCCAGGTGCATTCTGGGGTCCGGAGGTCAGCCTCTGAGAGCGAGGCCCGCTGGGGCCTGGCAGGGACTCGCCGGACCTGGGGATCCGGGTGGGGTCGCCCTCAACAACAGGACGTCCTATGATCTGGTCCAGGGTCAGGGGAATGGCCCCGCTGATGTGATGGTCTTCAGCAGTATTTCAGTTTTCCGAGGGAAGGTCTGTGCTTCCTGTATTCCTGTATTATTATCACCAGGGGCCCAGTGCATGGAATCGGGCATTGGGCGGGGGTGGGGTGTCTCTCAGCCCGGCCTGCACCTCTCGCAGTCTGTGAGCCCTCAGGAGATGTCCTTGGGGAGCGGGCCTACGCTGGCAGTCAGACACCCTTAGCGCTGCTGCGGGGGCTGCGGGAGAGGCTCCCACCACCGCCGCTGAGCTCGCCAGCCGTGAGCCCGGCTTCTGGCTGAGCGGTGCTCCCCCTGTGGGAGCACACTGACCACCAGGGGGCAGCTCCTGTGTTGAGCCTCTGCCCCTGGTGGTCAGTGTGCGTCATAGCGACCGGTCGTTCTGCAGTTCGGTTCATTTGCATACTAGCCTTTTATTACACAGGATTAGTCACTCCCCGAGGATATATTTTCCCACTGATACTTAGAGAGAGTGGGAGGGGGAAGAGGGAGAGAGAAACATCCATGTGAGAGACAAATGAACTGGTTGCCTCTCACACACCCCTCACTGGGGGCCGGGATCAAACCTGCAACCCAGGCACATCCCCTTGACCGGGACTCAAACCAATGACCCTCCAGGGCACAGGCTGATGCGCTAACCACTGAGCAAGGCCAGCCACGGCTATTTTTTTTAAACTTTCGAATTGTTCACTGGAAGTGCAGTTAGATGCACTTAATTTTTGTATATTGATTTTATAACCAGTGACCTTGCTGAACTCAGGCACTATTTCTAATAATTTTTAGTGGATTTCTAAGGACAAATTCACATTGTCTGAAAACAGATACAGCAATGCCTCTTACTTTCCAATACAGATGCCTTCTATATATATTTTTTATTACTATTATGGATTTCAGAGAGGAAGGAAGAGGGAGAGAGAGTTAGAAACAACCATGATGAGAGAGAATCATGGATCAGCTGCCTCCTGCACTCCTCCTACGGGGGATTGAGCCTGCATCCCTGGTTTGTGCCCTTGACCGGGATCGAACCCAGGGCCCGTCAGTCCAAGGGCAGACACCGAACCAGCCAGGACCCTTTCCTTATTCTCGCTGGCATTTACGTCAGCACCTGCTGCTGTTGGTGAAACACCCGCCCCTCCACCGGCTCTCCCAGCACCGCACCCCCCCTCCCCCCAAGTAGGACGCTCAGCAGACAGGAAGTGAGCTGGAGCAGGGTCACAGGAGTCGGGTCACGGTGTGAACTGCAGCCTCGGTCCTGCCCCCCCCCTCCCCTGCAGGCGCAGCACAAGGAAGTTCCATCCTCCTCCCGCCGGAGGCTGCATCCGAGGCTAAGCCACGGCCACGGCTCTGGGGCAGGAGACTCCAGGGGAGGGCAGACCCAGGGACCTGCGGGGGGAAGGGCCCGCTGGCCGGGCAGGGGTCACGGAGCAATGGGGAGTGATGAGCCCGAATACACCCCGAGTTCCTGGTGGCACGCTCTGCTCCGGCCATAAAGCCAGCGCCAGTCCCGTCCCAGGGCCGAGCGGAAGGGACGCAGCTTTATCTGCCCATAAACAGCCAGGGCACCGGGGGACGCGTGTCCGGCGTCCTCTCTCTCACACCTGCAGCCAACGGGGACGCGCAGAGGGCACCCCGGTGCTCAGGACCCACCACGGAATAAAATCGGGACTTTTTTTTAAAAACCCCTCGAATGCGGGACAGATTGTTAAACATCAGGACTGTCCCGCCAATAGCGGGACGTCTGGTCACCTTACCTTTGAACCGAAGACCGATCCCGGCCAGAGCATCTGTCCGGGGACCTCTGCAGGCTGCAGGCTCCCTGGCGGGGTGCGGGGTGCGATTGCTTCTGTGAGACGCCGCCCTCTCCTCCATCCGCCCGGTGGGTTGGTGGTATTTGTGGGACTAACACGGGAACGGCCGCCACGCATCCGGACAGCCAGCACCGAGGTGTCCCTGGGTCTCCTGAGGGGGCTGGGGGGCCTCGGGAGGGCGGCCACTCCGCCCGCTGCCCTCTCACCCCCCGCCCCCCACCCCCCTGCACAGCTGGGGATGGGATGCCCGGGGAGGAGGTAGGAGCCAGCACCTCGCACAGACATTAAAAATAGCATTTGCATAATAAGAAGGCCCAAGTCCACCTGGAAGCAGATTTCACAAAATAACAAAGATGGCGGCGCAGACAGTGTACACAGAATTCTCAGGGAGCGGTAAGACAGCCGCTGACACTCCCTCAGCAAAGCTGGTAAACGCCTGCAGATGTGATTGATGAAGGAACCATGAACAGCCAGGAACTATCTGAGCACGCTGTGAGCCCCTCGAGGAAAGAGAGAACGGCAGATTAAAACCGGACAGAGCCCGCCCGGCGTGGCCCTGGGGCTGAGCATCAGCCTATGAGCCAGGAGGTCAGGGTTCCATTCCCGGTCAGGGCACAGGCCAGAACCCCAGGTTGGGGGTATGCAAGAGGCAGCCGATGGATGGTTCTCTCTCTCCCTCTCCCTTCCTCTCTCTGAAATCAATAGAAACATATCTTTTAAATGATGTTACGTTTAAAAAAAAAAAAAAAGGTGCAGTGGGTGGAGGGAGGTGGGAGAGGGGCTATGGGGAGGAAAGAGGTTACTTGGGGCAACGGGCACGTGGTGCGGTGCGCAGACGATGTTTTGTTGAGGGGTACAGTTTTGTTAGCCAGTATCACCCCATAAATTCAGGGAAGGAAGGGAGGGAAGGAGAGAGGGAGGGAGGGAGGGAGAGGAAGGGAGATACAATCATGGCCTTTTGACTTGGAAAGGATTGAAAATGAACTGTAATTGGACGCTAGTGAGAAAGGTACTCATGAAGGGGGAGGAAGGTGGACATATGGAATACTTCCGACAACAAAGAATCGTCTTAAAAACATTTAGATATGTTAAAGAGGGAAAGTGCTCATGAACGTCTCGTGGGAACATGCATTTGTTCAGACCACCGGAAAAGGAATTTGCTTTCCCTCTCCATGACCCTGACGGCGCCGTAATATCTGGGCTATGATTTTACGCCTCCGCGTTCACGCTGATGAAATGCCCAGAAATGGAGACAGAGATCCGTGTGAGAGAGGCTCGGAGCAGCAGATGGATCAATAAAACAAGCCGTGGTTAGCGCAGCAGAAGGCAGAAGAGGAGGAGAGGCTAAATATTGAGTAGCTGTTGCACCGGAGGTGCCTGGGACCCGCCCCACGGCCCACGGGGACGGCAGCCGGGGGCGGAACACGGGCAGCCACGTGTGTGCGGAGCGCAGCCCACACGCCAGCTCAGAGGAGGCTGGGGAGTCAATGACAGAGGGAGGCACGCGGCTCCCCGTTCACGCAGAGAAGCTGACAGACGGGCAGGCCAGAGAACACGGATGTCAAATCACTGGCAGCGACGGAGCGCTTCATGGCAATAAAAGGGCACGTTTCCAGGAAGCCAGACGCAGCCACGTGTGCATGTCGCTCTGGTACCTCGAAATGCAGGAAGCCAAATCAACCAGGTCTCTAAGCAAAAACTAAACAAACAGAGGCACGTCGGGCAGATGGGTCAGGGACTGACCGTAGGGATTTGAAAGACCTGAACAGAACGGTGAATGACCTTGAGCTGTCCATGTGGGCGGAGCCCAGGGTCCAGGAATAAAGCAATTCCACCACGCAGACCACTGGCCGAGGCCGGCCGCAGGCAGCCACGCAGGCGAGGGCCAGCGTGGGTCCGACAGGAGCACGTCCAGAGGGGGTGCCTGACCCAGGGAGCAGAGGGGAACAAAGCAGAGAGCCGGAAGTGGCCGTTTCAGAATTCAGCGACATGCTTCCAAACATGTATCGCCGGAGGAGAAATGAAAGGATTGGAAGATATTTTGACCTGAAGTGTATGCGAGTGTCACTGAGCCTAAACATAGGGAAAACTTGCCACCTTACATGCAGGAATGATAAAAGATCCACGTTTTAACCCGCATCCCAGGAAGTAAGAATACAATAGACTCCAATACAGAAGGTATCCCAGGGTAGACACAGCTGATACCCACATCCAATTGGCCTGGAGGTCAGTTCCTCCCAGTGATACCAACAACAATCAAGACTTAACTACAACAAGGCTGTACACGCAGTCCACAAAGGGGAGCACCAAGGGTGTCCACCTCAGGTAACTGGGAGGCTGACTTACTGAACCATATAGGACACCTTAGCACACAAAGCCACCCTACTAACTCAGGGAAGCAGCGAAAATGCCGAGACAAAGAAATAGATCTCAAATGAAAGAGATGGAGAACAAAAGACTGGATATAGAGTTCAAAACCACGGTTATAAGGTTTTTCAAGAATTTCCTAGAAAAGGCCGATAAATTTAATGAGACCCAACTGTAAGTTAAACATACACTGTCTGAAATAAAAAATATTATACAAAGATCCAACAGCAGACTAGAGGAACACAAGAATCAAGTCAAAGATTTGGAATACAAAGAGCCAAAGGACACTCTTCTGGAGAAGCAAAAAGAGAATCCAGAAAGTTGAAGATAGTGTAAGGAGCCTCTGGGACAACTTTAAGCATACCAACATCAGAATTATAGGGGTGCCAGAAGAAGAGAGAGAGCAAGACACTGAAAACCTATTTGAAGAAATAGTGACAGAAAACTTCCCCCACCTGGTGAAAGAAATAGACTTACAAGTTCAGGAAGCACACAGAACCCCAAACAAGAGGAATCCAAAGAGGACCACACCAAGACACATCTAATTAAAATGCCAAGGGGAAAAAAACAAAAAGAGGATCTTACAAGCAGCAAGAGAAAAGCAGTTGGTTACCTATAAAGGACCACCCATGCGACTGTCAGCTGATTTCTCAACAGAAACTATGCAGGCCAGACGGGAGTGGCAAGAAATATTCAAAGGGATGACTAGCAAGAACCTACAACCAAGATTACTGTGTCCAGCAAAGTTATTCAGAATTGAAGGGCAGATAAAGAGCTTCATATATAAGAAAAAGCTAAAGGAGTTCATCACCATCAAACCAGTATTATATGAAATGCTGAAAGGTATTATTTAAGAAGAGGAAGAAGAACAAAAAAGATAAAAATTATGAAAAAAAATTATGATAAAAAATTATGAAAATACATACATATCAACAAGTAAATCTAAAAATCAAGTGAACTAAAAATCTGAGGACCAGAATAAACTGGTGAATATAATAGAATCAGGGACAAAGAAAGGGAGTGGACTGATAATTATCAGGGGGAAAGAGGTGGGGGGGTATAGGAAGAGTCTGGATTAAAATCGTACACCTATGGATGAGGACAATGGCGGTGGGGGGGAGGTAAGGGCAGGTAAATGGCGGGAAGGGGGGGGAGGAAGCTATGGGGGGAAGGAGAAACAATTGTAATAATCTGAGCAATAGAGATTTATTTTTTTTAAAAAAAGCCAAAAGAAAAATAATAAAGATAAGAGCAGAAATTAATTAAACAGAAACACACCATGTTGAGAAAAATCAACAACTGAAAAAGCATTAGCCTTTAAAGATTTATAAAACCCATAAACCCCTATTAACTTTGAGAAATGAAACAAAAGGAGGCTTAGGGCACCGTCAGAAATGGAAAGAGAAGAATCAAAATGAAGAGATCTTAAGAGGATTAGGTGAACGCAATTTCATGGCAGGAGTGTCTAAATGAACTGAAATGGAAAGTTTCCTGGGAAACACTCATCATCATTGCTTCAAGGAGAACTGAAAACATGAACAACCCCGTCTCTGAGAAGGAAATCGCACTTGAAGGGCACATCTTCTCATCAACGAGTGGCCGGAGACATATGGCTCCCACAGAGACCGCTCCCATGTTTTAGGGAAGAGATCATGCTAATCACACACACACACACACACACACACACACGAGAGCACGGGAAGGGACGCCCTCCGTGCGCGGTGCGGTCAGGTTAAACCCTCATCCCCAAGCAAAGGAAGGAACACATGGACGAGGCCGTCCGCTGTCAACACGCAACAGTCCTCACCGACATGCCAGCAGATACCACGCAGCCGCACACGGAGGAGCCAGCACACATGCGTGTGCTTGCTTCCGGGCTGCAGTACGGCACACAGGAAAGGACGGACACGGGGTGAGAGGACGGAGATGCGGCATCGCTCGGGAGGAGGCGGTGGAGCGCTCGGTGTCCGCTGCAGCCGAAGGCCGCCCGAACCGGAGAGACACACTCTGGAGCCGACCGCGGCCGTGCGTGCCCCGCGGGGAACATGCCACGCGACGCGGACACGGGAAGTCCCCGCACGGCATTCGAGGACGATCCGTGGCCCGCACCAGCTCTGCGCCACACCCGCCCCCGGGCCCGGCCAGCCTGGGCAGCTGGAAACACACCACTGGCGTTCGTAGCCGCCGTGCCGGGGATGTGGGGGCTCTATTAGGAGATAAAACAATGTGAGCAACGGAAGTGACCACGGAGCGTGGCTGGGAACGAAGTCAGTGAAGTGTCTCCATAGGCAAAAACACAGGCTCTCCGGACGCAGGACCGGGCTGCCCACATGCGTGGCCATGGTCCTGGCGGTGCCCGCACGGTGCTCACGCGGTGCCCACACGGTGCCCACACGGTGCCCACACGGTGCCCACACGGTGCTCACACGGTGCTCACACGGTGCCCACACGGTGCCCATCTTCCCCGCCTGACCTCACCGGCGTGACGCCCTCAGGGCTGGACCCTCTTCCCTCCCCCTCCCCCACACACAGCAAGACCCCGTTCTTTTTTTTAATACATTTTATTGACTTTTCACAGAGCGGAAGGGAGAGGGATAGAGAGCGAGAAACATCGACCAGCTGCCTCCTGCATACACACCCCCCACTGGGGATGTGCCCACAACCATGGTACATGCCCTTGACCGGGATCGGATCCGGGACCTTTCAGTCCGCAGGCCAACGCTCTACCCACTGAGCCACACCGGTATCGGCGAGACCCCGTTCTTCCTGCAGCCCCTAACGCACGTCGGCGCCGCGCTGCCCCTCGGCTCTCCGAGGCCGAAGGGGATGGAACTGGAAGAACCCGAGGGGCCTGCGGGAGGAGGCTCTGGGCCCTCGGGGAGGATGTGCGTTCACGGCGCAGCGGAAAAGGGGGCGTTCCCGCCCGATCAGGACGCAGGGAGCAGGCCGGTCTGCCGGAAGGTCATCCTGAGCATCCCCGGGGGTCGGCGGACGCAGCTCTCCTGCCAGGGACCTGGGCCTCGCTCAGGGACCGCCGAGTCCCCTCCTTTGGCCGCTCCGTGCGGACAGGAGTTCCTGGCGGTGGAGCTGCGTCTGATGCCGGAATAAAACCTGACCAGCCGGCCAGTTACACACAAAGCGCGCGCTGGGGCCGAGGGCGTGGCCCGAGGGGTGGACCGGGCCAGTCTGTGACCCAGCCAGGCCCCGCTGGCCGGACGCCGGGCACAGGCCAGCTGGACTCCGAGGATGGGGGACGGGTTTCTCCAGGAAGTGAGTGTCTGCCGGGCCCCCACGGCCCGTCTGGAAGGTAAAAGGGGGGGGAGGCTGCATGTGAGCACATGGCCGGGTCGTCCCTCCGACACCCGGAGCGCCACAGCCCACGGGCTTCCTGGCCCTGCGCACACTGCTGACCGCAGACACCCCCTCAGCCCGGCGGCCAGGCCGGTCCACGTCCGTGGGCGTGCTCACTGTACGCCCGCCGCGGGGAAGCCAGGAGCCGTGCGGCGTGAGGGACCTGGGCCGAGCCGGCCTGTGGCCTCGGCCCCGTGGCTCCCACCGCAGGTCCGGCTGGCTCGGGCGGCCAAGGAGGGAGCGGAGGGCAGGGGCTGCGGTGGGAACGGCCAGCAGGAGAGGGTCCGTAAACGTCACCGTCAGAGCCCGGCCGGGCCTGTGGCTTCTGTTTCAGACACCGAGGGGCTCCGCGGGGTCAGCGGGCGCACTGTGGGTGCTGCGGGGACACAGGGGTGGGGCTGCGGGGAGACGGGGGGGGGGGGGCTGCGGGGAGACAGGGGTGGGGCTGCGGGGAGACAGGGGTGGGGCTGCGGGGAGACGGGGGGGTGGGGGAGGCTGTGGGGACACAGGGGTGGGGCTGTGGGGAGATGGGGGGGTGGGGCTGCGGGGAGACGGGAGGGGGCCTGCGGGGACACAGGGGGGGCCTGCGGGGAGACGGGGGGGGGGGGAGGGGGAGGCTGTGGGGACACAGGGGTGGGGCTGTGGGGAGATGGGGGGGTGGGGCTGCGGGGAGACAGGGGGGGGCCTGTGGGGAGACAGGGGGGGGCTTCGGGGAGACGGTGGGGGGGGGGGAAAGGGGGGGAGGGCCTGCGAGGACACGGTGGGGGGCTTCGGGGAGACGGGAGGGGGCCTGCGGGGACACAGGGGGGGCCTGCGGGGAGACGGGGGGGGGGAGGGGGAGGCTGTGGGGACACAGGGGTGGGGCTGTGGGGAGACGGGGGCCGGGGGAGGCTGCAGGCACACAGGGCCAGTGCCGTCTCAGAGGCCTGCTGCCTACAGCTCCAACCGGGGACGCCACTCTCCCAGCCCGTCTCATCTGGTGGAACGCGGGCCCTGCTCACCGCGCCGAGCTGCAGGTCCAGCGCACCCAGCCCCCAGCGCCGGCCTCCGAGCAGACGGGCACAGACTCCAGACGAGCGGGCTCATCAGAGCCGCGGGGAGCGGGCGGCCCGGCCACGCTGGCCACAGGCCGGGAGGACACGGGACGCCGCGTTGAACATGGAACCGTGTGATTGATGCACAGGAGGGGGGAGGACCTCATTCCTATAACGCTGTCCCCCAGGAAGCATGGAATTCCTAACGCACGTGACAAACCCCTCACGACCGAGAAGCCGGGGAATCTTTCACAGAAGCCCGCTCACCCGCACCGCACCGCCCAGGGCTGCGTCTGATGTGAAACGCTGCTGAGTTCATTCTCACGCAAGTCATTTTCTTAGAAACACACACATGCCTGCACATGCATGTATACACACAAACACGTGTGCGCATATTCACATGCTTGCGCAGACACATACGCACATGCACCCACGGGTGCGCGCACACAGGAACACATGCACCCACACGCGTGCACACACGTACACACATGCGCTCCCATGGTGCATGCAAGGCTGCGGAGGCCTCGGGCGCCAGGGGAAGCAGCCGGAAGAGCCTGGTCCGGGTCACTCACTGCCTGAGCTGGGCCGGACGTCTCAGTGATAAACACCGTGTGCTTCTCACGGGGAAGGACCAGCGTGCACAGCCCCCGGAGCCCATCGCGTGCCCGTGGGACTGCGTGTGGAGTGGGCCCGGGCGCGAGGCCACACCAAGGACACACCAAGAGCCCACAGCGCCGTGGTTAGAGCTCCCGGGGGCCGTCAGCCTCGTCTCTAAGCTGGACCCCCCTCTCCTCCCTCCGCTCAGCCCTCAGCCCCCTGCAGGGCACCGTCCAGAGCAGAGGCCACAGCTGTTGCTACGGCAATGGCGATGCTGAGGGAGGCTGCCCCGTGTCCCCTCGCTGTTCCCAGTGGGGGCCCAGAGGGGTCCGCCCGGGAGGCCCGGCCTCTGGCCTCTGTCTGTGTCCGAGGACACGGGAGGGCAGCGTCTCCCGCCCACGGTACCCGCCCCTCGGCTCTGAGGGAGCCGCTCGGCCAGCTCAGCGTCTCCCATCCCCAGGCATCTCTGTCCTTTCATCTTTGACGCCTGGCTTCCTTTTCAATGTGAGCTCCCGTCTCGGAGTTGCTTTAATCGTTTCTTTTTAAATAAGGGATAATTTCACATAAGTGAATAACGCAGCCACGTATTCACACTGGATGGAGCACTCAAGTTCCCGTCATCTGGAAACCCGCTTCTCCCACCACCGCGTGGCCAGCCGGGAGAGACGGCGCCGTGTCCGCTGTCCGCGGTGCGCGTGGCTGCGAGGGGAGGGCGCCGGCACCTGCTCGCTGTCCCCGGCCGAGCGCAGGGGACGCGGTGTGGGCTGGCCGCCCGGGAGGTGCCCGTCACCTCATCGCACGGACGTGGACCGGAGGCACCGACAGCGAGCGCGCGCGGCTGTGGCCTCAGAGTCACACCTCTGGCCGTACACCCGTCTGCTCTGCTGAGGGTGCTGTGGCCACAGCCGCCCTTCTTTCCCATCGCGAAGGCAGGAGTACTGTTAGCGTGTAAGAGTGTGCACACACACACACACACACACACACGAAGTGCAGAACATGCCAAAACCCAAAGAGTCCCAGTTACCAGCCCCGGGGCTCGGCTGACTTAGAAAAGAAAGTACAAAGGAAGGCCGCTGAGCCGGTGGTTACCTGCCTGGGAGCAGAGATTACACCAACACGTCAAAGTCCCGGCCTGCGCCTGTATGTGGTCCATGGCGAATGTGTGTGCGGCCCAGCCGATATAACGTGTGTAAGGAACGTCTTAATGACAATTTCATAACTTCGTTTTTACAACACCCTGTTACACATAATTATCAATGACGAACTGCCACCCTCGCTAACGCCTGATGACCCTCCTCGTGCGGCATGCATTTCCCTTATGGGCCTGACACACAGGCGCCACTTCTCTCCAGTAACACCAGCGGCGTCTGCCGAGTTAATGTTCAAGAAAAAAATATTAGGTTTTATTAAAATGCTCTATTATTTTATGTGAACGGTGACTCACTTATTGCAGCCCTTTGCGTTCAGCATGTCTCTATCGAAAGAAGCCCACGTCTCTATGGAAATGGGAGCTGTGGTTTCTTCGGACTACATACCCTTCCACCTTGTTCCTTTGGCCTTTGCGTTGGACGTGCTGGGATTATGCCCTCAGGCTCCCGGGAGGCGGGGCCCGGGGGGCGGGCTCCCCATCGCGAGATGAAGGCAGCATTTCATGGAATTTCACCAGAACTCCATCTGCACGTGTCAGTGACGGGGCCTGCCTCGTTCTAAAAGAGCATCACATGCCTCGTTCTAAAAGAGCGTAAGATTGCCTTTGAGTTGTAATCAAGTTTCCTTTTTAAAAACGACCTTGAACACACGCCTCTGATTTCCAGGTCAGTGGGCAAGACCCGCGGGCCTGGGTGCGGTTCCCAGCTGCCTGCGGGGAGGCGGGGGGGGGGGGGTCACCTCGCAGGAGCACGAGGCCACCCCCACACTCCCTCCTGCGGTTTGTACAGACGGAACTGGCAGCACGCTTTCCGGTTTATTCCCGACACCGATGGACCCAGCGCGGGCAGAGACTGAACAGGAGCCCGTGTCCGCGCCCCTGAGCAGAGGGTGGCGTGGGCACGGCGAGCACGTGGGGACCCAGGTCTAGCCCCGCGGCCGGCACACTCCTTAGTCCTCAGAGCCAAACGTCAACAGGACAACGGTGGCCATGTCTTCGGAGACCGTCCACGTGTTTTAAACGTAAACTTCTCCTAACGCCACTTCTTCAACACAGACTCGCCCAGGCCGTGGTGTTTTGTGGAAGAGCCGCACTCCAGGGGCCAAAGAGCCGCCTGTGGCTCGAGAGCCGCGGTTTGCCGACCACGGGGCTAGTGTTTGGAGGTTCTGACACGCGCCCTTCGCTGCCTGACCCAGCAGGAGGCGAACACGGCGCTGGGCCCTCTGTAAGCCGCGGAGGGAATCCCGGGCGCGGGCAGAGCGCGGCAGCCGCTCCACAGGCTACAAAGCAGAGCGTCTCAAAGCGGGGAGAGGAGGGAAGCCAGGCGCCCGCTGGGCACGGAGGCTCTGCCGTCTGCCTCCGGGCTCTGAGATGAGCCAGCCCCAGAGGAGTAGCCACGGACGCCTGGCCGTGAACACGCTGCCCACTGGCACTGCCCGCCGGAGGCCAGCACATGTGGGAACCCTTAACACGACCCGAGTGATTAGGGCCCACTCAGGGTCCGGTTTCTGGAGGAGGCCGCACGCTAAAATGGAGAGAGAGACTGGAAAAGAGTTAATTTGGGACAAACGGGGGCCAGGCGGGAGTCAACCTCTGGTGGGAAGACTCTCGAAACCACGTCCAAGAGATGCCTTCCCAGGAGGCCAACCACAGCCGCACCCACGACGAGAAGAGCTGGGCATGGGGTACGGGACACAGAGCACAGGGTATGGGGCACGGGACACGGGGTATGGGACACGGGGCACAGGGTATGGGGCATGGGGCTCGGGGCACAGGCCATGCTCGGGAAGGAGCTGGTCCAGAACATTCGCTGACTTGGCTGCTTAAGAAGAGAGGGACCGCCCTGGCTGGTTCGGCCTGTAGACTAAAGGGTCCCAGGTTCGATTCTGTGCAGGACACGTGCTGGGGTTTCAGGCTTGATGCCTAGCAGGGGGCGGGCAAGAGGCAGCTAATTGAGGATTCTCTCACCATTGATGTTTCTATCCTTCCCTCTCTCTCCCTTCCTCTCTGAAGTCAATAAAATAAAGATTTGGATATATATGAGAGGCACTGCCCTGGCTGGTGTGGCTCAGTGGACGGAGCGTTGTCTGCAGACTGAAGGGTCCTGTGTCCCCTCCCAGTCAAGGGCCCAGAGGTGGGTTGTGGGTTCGCTCCCCGCCTCCCCTGGGGTAAGAGCAGGAGGCAGCCAATGGGTGTGTCTCTCACACGGATGTTTCTCTCTCTGTGTCTCTCCCCCTTCCTTCTAAGCTCTCTAAACATCAATGGGAAAATGTCCCCCGGTGAGGATTGGGGTCGGCTCTTCCCCAGACAGAAAAGCACCCCCGGAGAGCAGTGCGGAGACGGACGCTGGCTGGGCACGGGCCGGGCAGTCTGGAGGGCCTCTGTGCGTGTCACCTCCCCCCCAGGGGCCGCGCGGGCTGCACCCACGCCCGGGGAGCCGGCACCGGACCGGGGCACTGACAGGGCCACCCGGGGGCCTGCGCCCGCCCCGACCCGCCCCGCACACAGAGACGCAGGCGGCCTGGGGCTCCGGCAGCCCCTGAGGACCTGACCTTGTGAGGAGCCGGGACCGCGAGCTGCTGTTCCCGGAGTCGCCATGGAAACCGGATGTTGTCAGCCTCAGCAGAAAACGGAAAAAAAGCACTGGAAGGTTTTTTGTTCACCCAGAAAAAACACACAAAATGAATGATTTCTCCTCGGGACCATGATTTATCCTCTGAGTGGGAAGCATTTGGTTCACCACAAACCCCCACGCTCCGGCCAGGGCGTGGCCGGGCCCGCGGCTGTCTCCCCGCGGTGCGGTGACCAGCACGGCTGCACCTCGCTCCTGGAGGCCCCTCGGCTGGAACAGGACCCGGGAGACGCAGGCTGGAGGGCGGCTCTGCTTCCCGGACAGACGCCTTCCCCCCTCGCGTGCCGAGGTCGCGCCCGGAGCCACGGAGGGGCCTGGGGCCGGGCCTCCGCCTCGCAGGGGCTCTGCCTGCCGTAGCCATCGAGACACGGGGTCTGTCCCTAAGCCGGGAGCCGCCCGCCAGGCGGAGCGCCGGGCTCTCTCCGTTAGCAGTGCGCTCGGCGCCCACTCCGGGCTTCTGGAACGCCATGGCAGTGCTGAGTCCCGCCCGCCCTGGCGTCTGCCCGTGGAACCCACGCTCCTGGATTCTCTTTAATAATCTACGTCACAGACGGGTGCCCCAGCGAGAGGTCACATCCACTGTCCCAACGCAGCCAGCCTGACACTCCCAGCCTCGATGATCCGTAGGTCAGCTACTTAAAAAAAAAAAAAATGTTTTATTGATTTCTTACTGAGAGTAAGAGAGAGAGTCAGAAACATCGATGAGAGAGAAACATCCATCAGCTGCCTCCTGCACACCCCCTACTGGGGATGCGCCCCCAACCAAGGCCCATGCCCTTGACCGGAATCGAACCTGGGACCCTTCAGTCCGCAGGCTGACGCTCTATCCACTGAGCAACACCGGTTTCGGCTCGGCTACTTTAATTGCCACGGAGAGAGAAAAGCCATTTCTAGCCACAGGCTTAACGCGTTCACGGAACATCAGCAAACGGGCACTTTACGGAAGGCGTGGTCGCAGTTCAACATGTTCAGCGAGTACATTTGGGTAAGGAAGTCACTGCAAGCGTAAACTTCAGAAAAAAGCTAAAACGATGGCAACTTTGCCCTGGCTGGTGTGGCTCAGTGAGTGGATAGAGTGTCAGCCTGCAGACTGAAGGGTCCCGGGTTCGATTCCTGGTCAGGGCACAGGCCCGGGTTGCAGGCTCCATCCCCAGTAGAGGGCGTTCAGGAGGCAGCCGGTCCATGATTCTCGCTCACCAATGTGTTCCCATTCCTCTTTCCCACTGTCTCCATCTCCGAAATCAATAAAAATAGATTTAACCAGTCTCCCAGCGGAAGCCCGGGACGGAGCGGGAAGCCGGGGCCCTGTTCCCCGGCAAGCTGACGGCCCTCGACTACCACCCCCCTCCCCGCCGGCGGCGCCTGCAGAGCGGGGACAGGATTCAGAACCTGACTGTCCGGCTGGGAGACCAGCGAAGCAGGCGCTGCGGGAGGGAAAATCACAGCAGTGACCGGCCCGGCTCTCGGCACAGAACCTCCGGTGCGGGCCGTCCTTTAAGACTCAAGCTCGACAGAGTGGGGGGCTGTTTCTCTGTTTCCCGCGTCCCGCAGGGAAACGACAGGTTCCTGAGTGGAGGAGCTGGGGGTTAAGAAAGTAGAGAGAGAGAAAAAGAGACCAAGACACAGAAACAGGTTCAAGCTGGGAGCAGGGTGGGGGGCTGCCACTCTGATGGAGGGACAGTCACACCCACCACAGACCACACAGCGCATGTGTGATTTCCAGAGGGGGTTAAGGTCAAAGGAGTTTTGGGGGTGCCCAGGTCCTATTCATTCCCTCACTCCTGGGATTTAGCATCTCAAGACCTGGGTAAGTCAGGGTCCTATTTGTTCCTCATTCCCAGCACGCGGATAAAGATGAGAAATCGGTACTGATCACAGTCTCCGACATTTTGTTGAAACATGTTCCCAGTGCGTGGCTCTGCCTGCACCTTGAGTTCAGCTGGTGACAATGAAAGGTCACCCTGTGCATTCCCGGGGGGCCTCTACAGGACAGGAGGCCATCAACTGGCCTCTCGGCTTTGCCATTGGACTTGACTGAGAAACACGGGACTCTGTGTCTGATGACGCGGAACACGCTGACGATGCAGCTGGACACGCAGAGCCACGGCCAGTGAGGACGGTACAATCCCGCTCCGAGGGCCGGCAGTGGCGCTGGCCAGCCCTGCGGACCCGGCGTCCGGTGAGGGTCGGGAGCGCCCGGCACAGGACGCCGCTGCTGAGGCAGAGCCGGCAAAGGCGGGGCTGCCTGAGGCCGAGAGCACGGCCCCGGTTCGGACACGGAGACGCCGCTCACCCCTACGGCCGCGGGGAGGGGAGCTCGGAGCACCGCAGGCAGGAGCCGGTGAGGCCACGGCAGCTGCTCCCACAATCACTGCCCCGACAGGCCGCAGGCTGGAGGCGGAGAGGGGTCAGCCCCTCACCCACGGAGCACACGGGAACCAGGCATGCCGGAACCGAAACCGAACACTGTCACTGGCAATAGAATGTAGAGGGAGCTGGCCAACCTCGATGGCTCTGAATGGTCGGAGCTATTCACTCATCCTCTAGTTGAGACAGTGGCAGTTGAGGCAACTTGAACTTGTTGATCACATGTAAATTCTTCTTGATTTTCTGTTGTTGGAACTTCCCGCCTAAGAGACGTCTTTGTCTCAGAGTTTCAATCAAAGGAACGGTAAAAGGCCAGAGGACAGAGTAGTCCTCCCTGAGAGGTGGACTCCCGCCTGGCCCCTGTTTTCCCAAATTCTCTCTCTTCATTTTAGTGCGGCCTTCTCCAGACACCGGACTCCGAGTGGGCCCCGAACCACGCGGTCGTGTTAAGGGATCCCACACAGGCACACCTGGTGTGTGTTTCACATCAACATCACATCCTCAGGGGGAGAATCCCAGGAAAGACCGTGTTTTAGGGATTTACCCTCATTGCTTTTTCCTTAGTAAAGTCGGGAAAAGCAGAAAATATATATGTATTTAAGAAATGAAATAAAATGGCTGCACATTCCCCATAGAATCTGGGATTTCAGAAAGTCAAGCAAAGAAGGGTCAGAAAGAGAGATGCCAGCTGTCCGAGCTACGAGGGTGTGTCCCCGGCGAGGAGCAGGCAGGCATGTCTCCCGGGGGCTGCACGCCGGGGTCAGGAGGAGCGTGGGGGAGGGCACAGCTCCACGCGGAGAACGGGTCACCCATGTCCCTGTGTGAGGCCCTCTGAGATGCAGCACACGCCCCTCAAATAGTGAGGATTCAGTGGGAGGAGTCATTTTACCACAGGCCACATTTCCTGTGGCCTCGATGAAGGATAAGCCCCTGAAGAGATTTCCTCTGGCTGATACACACTTTCTTTCTTTGGCTGAAACTATTTTTGTTGATTTGGAGAGAGAGAGAGAAAGCGAGAGGGAGAGAGAGACAGAAACACCAAGGGTGAGAGAGAATCATGGGTCTGCTGCCTCCTGTACACCCCCTGCCGGGGACTGAGCCCACCCCGGGCTTCTGCGCTGACCGGGAATTGGACCGGCGACGTCTCAGTCCACGGAGGGACAACACCCATCGAGCCACACAGGCAGGGCCGCGCTTTCTTTCCTTGATGAGCTCTGACATATATTTTAACATTTCAGCGTAATTCTGAATAAGCCCATAACCGACCCTTTTAAAAAGAATTCTTATAAAACTTTTTTTTTAATGAAGAAGACTAGGAAATTATATCTAAACTCTACCCTAACCTTATTTTATTTTATTTTATTATGTCTCAGATATGCCTCAAGTTTATTAATGACGCCCTATACACACATTTGCTACTAAAAATCGAAAGAGTGCATCAAAAAATGTGTTACAACTCAAATGAGTACAAGAATACAGTATATGCCATGGCATAATTCTTTTTTCTTTAAGGTGTGAGTTTTGTTTTATATACATATATTATTGATTTCAGAGGCAGGGAGAGGGAGAGATAAACACATCACCAATGAGATAGAGTCATTGATCAGCTGCTTCCAAATGCTTCCCACTTGAGCACGTGCCCTTGACTGGAATTGAACCCCAGACCCATCAGTCCTCAGGCTGACACTCTTGCCACTTAGGCAAGGCAGCCAAAATCGCTTCATAATTCTTACTATCGAAAGAATCTGGATCTGATTGGCAATCAGTTATTGGCTCACTCAGGTACAAGGTGCCGTATCTAATAGCATCCAACCTTCTTATCATCCTCCGTCGAAGCCTTTCTCTCGTCTCCTTAATTTCTTTCTGAACACCTGCCCCTGTCCTCGCTGCAGGTCCCCTCGTGTAGAGCACGCGTGGATTCAGCCCGTCCTGCCGCCTTCGAGTTGTTTCCTGTGTCCTGCTGTTGGGATGAATGTTCTGGTGGAAGGGAAGGGGCTGCGGTACTAGGGACTAAGGTTCTGTGCTGGTCCTTCTGAGACAGCTTGAGTATCAGCTGAATATCCTTCACCAGGCGTCTGAGAAAACTCCTGGGTCGAGCGTGTGCTACGCTTCGCTGGTGAGTCCATTGGAAGTCCAGTCACAGCCTGAAGTTCTCCTAGATTCCATCCAAAAAGAGCTCAAGCAGATGCTCAAAGCTCTCAAATCCATACCCCTATTCTCATTTTAAATAGACCAGAAAAATAGGGTCTTTTTTTTTGGTTGTTAATCCTCTCCCGAGGAAATCTTTCTATTGATTTTTTGAGCGAGAGGAATAGAGGGAGAGAGAGAGAGAGAGAGAAGCATCGATGTGAGAGAGAGACATCAAATGGTTGCCTCCTGCACACACCCCGATCAGGGCTGGGGATCGAACAGAGGTATGTGCCCTTGACTGGATCGCACTTGGAGCCCTGCAGCCGAGGGCCGGCGCTCCATCCACTGAGCCACACCGGCCAGGCTACCCCACCTCCTATAAACGGCTTCGGGACGAGCGTGTCTGGACTCCTACCTTTCCCAAATCGAATTAGTCTCCACCGATTAGCTCCACACGGAGACATTCTGTTCCCACCAGGCCTGCTAATCCCGGTAAAGCCTTACAACCAGGAACCGGGACGTGTGCCTTCCCCCGCCGGGCGAATACCCCGGCACCCGCCGCCTGCCGTCCCCCCTTTCTGTGGGATCCGCGGCCAGGAGACAGCTGGGCCCGGCGGGCAGCCGCCGCCCTGCCAGCCCGGCTCCTGGCAAGGGCATGGCGCGGCAGGTGCTTCTCCTCGAGCCTAATGGTGTGTGAGCGTCACTAGGCCCCGCGGGTCCGCGCAGGTCCGACCTCTCCGCCCGGCGCCCCAGATCCCCCCCCGGGCCCCCCCCCCCGGCCCCGGGCCCGGACCACACCGCTCCTCCGGAATGGACGAGAGAGAACAGACAGCGGCAGGAACGAGAGACCAAGAGGAGTCGAAGAAGAAGGAGAAAGAGTCTGAAACACACACACGTTTTTCTTGCTTCTGCAAAAAGTCTTTGACGTGGTCTCAGCTGTGATTGCTAATCCTCACCTGAGGATATTTTCTCCATTGCTTTTCAGAGAGAGAGTGTGAGGGAGGGGGAGCGAGAGAGAGACGTCGATGTGAGAGAGAGACACCGGTGGGCTGCCTCCTGCACGCACCCTGCCCGGGGCTGGGAATCAAAGGCACGGCCCTTGGGTGCCTGGGCTAAGGCTCTAACCATTTGGCAATACCAGCCAGGGCTATGACATGGCCTTTGAATTATAAACACAACACCCTTCTAGGGTGGTTCTCACCTCCTCCTCGAGTTCTACCCACACACACACACACACGGACACAGGCGCGCACACATGCACACATGACACAGGAGGAGGGGTACTGTGTCTTCCTCCCTCAGGGGCTGAGCATCAACCTATGAACCAAGAGGCCGTGGTTAGATTCCCGCTCAGGCACAGGCCTTGGTTGTGGGCTCAGTCCCAGCGGGGGGCGTGCAGGAGGCAGGCGGGCCGCGATTCTCTCTCATCGCGGATGTTTCTCTCTCCCTCTCCCGTCCTCTCTGACATCCATAAAAGTACATTTTTAAAACAGGAAGATGCCAATCACAACGCTGAGCAAGCGGAGGGACATCCTGCTGTCTCCACCGTAAACGACCACCAGCTCCGCTTCCCCAGGCAGCCGGTGTGATGTTCCAGGACGCCCCGCCCCCGGGCAGTGTCCGCAGGACCGGTGTCCGGACACTGACGGGCAGCTCTGCGGTGCGTGTGCGTGGGCTGGGCAGGCGGGCACCGGCCGCCCCAGCTCTGTCTGAAACCCACCACATTCCCATCTACCGTTCGTTCCACTGAGGAACCGGGGTGCCCAGCCCGGGAGCGGAGGGCCCGCCTGGGTGTTCAGCACCAGGGACAGGGCTCCGGGTGCGGCTCCCTGAGCATTCAGCACAAGCCCTGAGTGCAGACACGGCTGCCCCGCGGGGACTCTTTCACTAAAACCCGGCTTTCGGAGCCTCCGTGGCTGGGGGCACCTGAGGGTCTCCAGGAAGGAGCCCTCAGGACAGGGAGACCCACCAGGATGGGCATGTGCCCGCCTGTGCCCCCTGTGCCCCCTGTGTCCCTGCCCCCTGTGCCCCTGTGCCCCTGTCCCCCCTGTACCCCCTGTACCCCCTGTGCCCCTGTGCCCCTGTGCCCCCTGTGCCCCTGTCCCCCTGTGCCCCTGTGCCCCTGTGCCCCTGTCCCCCCTGTGCCCCTGTCCCCCCTGTGCCCCTGTCCCCTCTGTACCCCCTGTCCCCCCTGTACCCCTGTCCCCCCTGTGCCCCTGTCCCCCTGTGCCCCTGTGCCCCTGTGCCCCTGTGCCCCTGTGCCCCTGTCCCCCCTGTGCCCCCTGTCCCCCCTGTGCCCCTGTCCCCCCTGTGCCCCCTGTCCCCCTGTGCCCCTGTCCCCCCTGTGCCCCCTGTCCCCCCTGTGCCCCTGTGCCCCTGTCCCCCCTGTACCCCCTGTCCCCCCTGTACCCCTGTCCCCCTGTGCCCCTGTCCCCCTGTACCCCTGTGCCCCTGTGCCCCTGTGTCCCTGTGCCCCTGTCCCCCCTGTGCCCCCTGTCCCCCCTGTGCCCCTGTCCCCCCTGTGCCCCCTGTCCCCCTGTGCCCCTGTGCCCCTGTGCCCCTGTGCCCCTGTGCCCCTGTCCCCCTGTGCCCCCTGTCCCCCCTGTGCCCCTGTCCCCCCTGTACCCCCTGTCCCCCCTGTGCCCCTGTCCCCCCTGTGCCCCTGTCCCCCTGTCCCCCCTGTGCCCCTGTCCCCCCTGTGCCCCTGTCCCCCTGTCCCCCCTGTGCCCCCTGTCCCCCCTGTGCCCCTGTCCCCTGTCCCCTGTCCCCCTGTCCCCCCTGTCCCCCTGTCCCCCCTGTGCCCCTGTCCCCCTGTACCCCTGTGCCCCCTGTGCCCCTGTGCCCCTGTGTCTGTCCCCCTGTCCCCCCTGTGCCCCTGTCCCCCTGTCCCCCTGTGCCCCTGTCCCCCCTGTCCCCCCTGTGTGCCCCTGTGTCCCTGTCCCCCCTGTGCCCCTGTGCCCCTGTCCCCCCTGTCCCCCTGTGCCCCTGTCCCCCTGTGCCCTGTCCCCCCTGTGCCCCTGTCCCCCCTGTCCCCCCTGTGCCCCTGTCCCCCCTGTCCCCCCTGTCCCCCCTGTGCCCCTGTCCCCCCTGTGCCCCTGTCCCCCTGTGCCCCCTGTCCCCCCTGTGCCCCTGTCCCCCCTGTGCCCCCTGTCCCCCCTGTGCCCCTGTCCCCCCTGTGCCCCTGTCCCCCTGTCCCCCCTGTGCCCCTGTCCCCCCTGTCCCCCCTGTCCCCCCTGTGCCCCTGTCCCCCCTGTGCCCCTGTCCCCCCTGTGCCCCCTGTCCCCCCTGTGCCCCTGTCCCCCTGTCCCCCCTGTGCCCCTGTCCCCCCTGTGCCCCTGTCCCCCTGTCCCCCTGTCCCCCCTGTCCCCCCTGTGCCCCTGTGCCCCTGTCCCCCCTGTGCCCCTGTCCCCCTGTCCCCCTGTCCCCCTGTCCCCCCTGTGCCCCTGTGCCCCCTGTCCCCCCTGTGCCCCTGTCCCCCCTGTGCCCCTGTGCCCCCTGTCCCCCCTGTGCCCCTGTCCCCCCTGTGCCCCCTGTCCCCCCTGTGCCCCTGTCCCCCCTGTGCCCCTGTCCCCCCTGTCCCCCCCTGTGCCCCTGTCCCCCCTGTCCCCCCTGTCCCCCCTGTGCCCCTGTCCCCCCTGTGCCCCTGTCCCCCCTGTGCCCCCTGTCCCCCCGTGCCCCTGTCCCCCCTGTCCCCCTGTGCCCCTGTCCCCCTGTGCCCCTGTCCCCCTGTCCCCCTGTCCCCCCTGTCCCCCCTGTGCCCCTGTGCCCCTGTGCCACACGCCCCTGTGCCACATGCCCCTGTGCCACATGCCCCTGTGCCCCTGTGCCACATGCCCCTGTGCCACATGCCCCTGTGCCCCTGTGCCACATGCCCCTGTGCCACATGCCCCTGTGCCCCTGTGCCCCTGTGCCACATGCCCCTGTGCCACATGCCCCTGTGCCACATGCCCCTGTGCCCCTGTGCCCCTGTCCCCCTGTCCCCCTGTGCCCCTGTGCCCCTGCCCCTGTGCCCCTGTCCCCCTGTGCCCCTGCCCCTGTGCCCCTGTCCCCCTGTGCCCCTGTCCCCCTGTGCCCCTGTGCCCCTGTCCCCCCTGTGCCCCTGTGCCCCTGTGCCCCTGTCCCCCTGTCCCCCTGTGCCCCCTGTCCCCCCTGTGCCCCTGTGCCCCTGTGCCCCTGTGCCCCTGTCCCCCTGTCCCCCTGTGCCCCCTGTCCCCCTGTCCCCCCTGTGCCCCCTGTCCCCCCTGTGCCCCTGTGCCCCTGTCCCCCCTGTGCCCCTGTCCCCCTGTGCCCCTGTGCCCCTGTGCCCCTGTCCCCCTGTGCCCCTGTGCCCCTGTGCCCCTGTCCCCCTGTGCCCCTGTGCCCCTGTGCCCCTGTCCCCCTGTGCCCCTGTGCCCCTGTGCCCCTGTCCCCCTGTGCCCCTGTGCCCCTGTCCCCCCTGTGCCCCTGTGCCCCTGTGCCCCTGTCCCCCTGTGCCCCTGTGCCCCTGCCCCCTGTGCCCCTGTCCCCCTGTGTCTGTGCCCCTGTCCCCCTGTGCCCCTGTGCCCCTGTCCCCCCTGTGCCCCTGTCCCCCTGTGCCCCTGTACCCCCTGTCCCCCCTGTGCCCCTGTCCCCCTGTGCCCCTGTGCCCCTGTGCCCCTGTCCCCCTGTGCCCCTGTGCCCCTGTCCCCCCTGTGCCCCTGTGCCCCTGTGCCCCTGTCCCCCTGTGCCCCTGTGCCCCTGTCCCCCCTGTGCCCCTGTGCCCCTGTCCCCCTGTGCCCCTGTGCCCCTGTCCCCCCTGTGCCCCTGTGCCCCTGTCCCCCTGTGCCCCTGTCCCCCCTGTGCCCCTGTGCCCCTGTGCCCCTGTCCCCCTGTGCCCCTGTGCCCCTGTCCCCCTGTGCCCCTGTCCCCCCTGTGCCCCTGTGCCCCTGTCCCCCCTGTGCCCCTGTCCCCCTGTGCCCCTGTACCCCCTGTCCCCCCTGTGCCCCTGTCCCCCTGTGCCCCTGTGCCCCCGTGCCCCCGTGCCCCTGTGCCCCTGTCCCCCTGTCCCCCTGTCCCCCTGTGCCCCTGTCCCCCTGTGCCCCTGTCCCCCCTGTGCCCCTGTCCCCCTGTCCCCCTGTCCCCCTGTGCCCCTGTGCCCCTGTGCCACAGTGCCCCTGTGCCCCTGTGCCACATGCCCCTGTGCCCCTGTGCCACATGCCCCTGTGCCCCTGTGCCACATGCCCCTGTGCCCCTGTGCCACATGCCCCTGTGCCCCTGTGCCACATGCCCCTGTGCCCCTGTGCCACATGCCCCTGTGCCCCTGTGCCTGTGCCCCCTGTGCCCCCTGTGCCCCTGTGCCCCCTGTTCCCCCATACACACACACACACGCACACACACACACACAGAGACACATGCACACACACTCACACACACACGTGCGTAGGAGCGGGAGCGGGCAGGACGGAGGAGGCGGCGGTGAGTCACGGAGGCCCTGTCTGCCTGCCGGGCCTGCGGGGACACGAGGCCTCCGGGCAGCCGGCCTGGGGGAGCCGGCCTGTCCTGCCCGGTGTGCCCGGCAGCCGGGGGGCCGCGGCGGCCGGCACAGTGAGGCCTGCGAGGGCCTCGTCTGACCCACACGGAGCCTGCCGCCAGCCCCTTTGCCAGACGCACGGGCCTCTCGTGGGTGGCGCTGCCAGGGCTTGTGATCCCGGGACAAACCGCGGCCCCTCCGCTCGCCGCTGCCCCCCCGCCCGCCCCCCGGACGCCGGGCGGGATCGGCCCTTCCCCAGCGTTTCTAACGAGGAGCGTCCGTTCCCCCGATGGAAGGAGCGCGCTGCTCTCCGGCCCCTTCGCCGTCCTGTTCGCTGAGCCCGGCGCGCTGCGCTCGGCGGGTGCACGGCCCGCCTGTGCCCTGCCTGTGCCGTCGGCACCTGCCAGCCGCCTCGGCACAGAGGGGTCTGCACAGAGACACGTGGAGCCGGCCGCGGGCCGCTGCCTGCGCGGCCGCAGGGCCCGGGGACTCGCACACGCAGCTGTGCTGTCTGTTACCTCCACCGGGGCTTCTGGAAACCCCGGTATTTCCAGTAAACAGGACGCACTCCCACAACCCCGGGCACCTTCCTGGTGTCTGCCCGGGTGGGTGGGGAAGCCGCCACGGGGTCCGTGGCAGCTCTCACGCCGCGTCTCTCCAGTGTCTGGGGACACAGGCCACGGCACAGACGGCTGGGGACACACGGACGTCCAGCGGCCAGTGCTTTGCTGACTCTGAAGCTGAGCTCCATGGGCAGACACTCGGACAAGCAGACGCATGGACACGCGGACACACAGACACATCAGCCAGGGAGCAGCTGCAGACCCCTGTGCAGTGAGAACATGCACAAGGGCCCCCGCACCCCATCGTCCTCATGGAGCCCCGGAAGCCTGGCGCTGGCCTCCTGCACCAGGTGCTACCCAAGGCCAGCGGCTCCCGTCTGAAATCGGGCTGCACAGCTGTGAGGGGCACAATGGGGCTGTGTGTGCCTGTGTGTGTCTGTGTGAGCATGTGTGCATGTGTGAGCAATGGGGGTGTGTGTGCCTGTGTGTGCCGGTGTGTGTATGTGCTTGTCTGAACAATGGGGCTGTGTGAATGCCTATGTATGCATGTGTGAGCAATGAGGCTGTGTGTGTGCATGTGTGCATGTGTGAGCAATGGGGGTGTGTGTGCCTGTGTGTGCCGGTGTGTGTATGTGCTTGTCTGAACAATGGGGCTGTGTGAATGCCTATGTATGCATGTGTGAGCAATGAAGCTGTGTGTGTGCATGTGTGCATGTGTGAGCAATAGGGAGGTGTGTGCCTGTGTGTGCATGTGTGCATGTCTGAGCAATGGAGTGGTGTGTGCCTATGTGTGTGTGCATGTGTGAGCAATGGGGCTGTGTGTGTGCATGTGTGCATGTGTGAGCAATAGGGAGATGTTTGCCTGTGTGTGCATGTGTGCATGTCTGAGCAATGGAGTGGTGTGTGCCTATGTGTGTGTGCATGTGTGAGCAATGGGGCTGTGTGTGTGCATGTGTGCATGTGTGAGCAATAGGGAGGTGTTTGCCTGTGTGTGCATGTGTGCATGACTGAGCAATGGAGTGGTATGTGCCTGTGTGTGTGTGCATGTGTGAGCAATGGGGCTGTGTGTGTGCATGTGTGAGCAATGGGGCTGTGTGTGTGCATGTGTGAGCAATGGGGCTGTGTGTGTGCATGTGTACATGTGTGAGCAATAGGGAGGTGTTTGCCTGTGTGTGCATGTGTGCATGACTGAGCAATGGAGTGGTATGTGCCTGTGTGTGTGTGCATGTGTGAGCAATGGGGCTGTGTGTGTGCATGTGTACATGTGTGAGCAATGGGGCTGTGTGTGTGCATGTGTGCATGTGTGAGCAATGGGGCTGTGTGTGTGCATGTCTGAGCAATGGAGTGGTGTGTGCATGTGTGAGCAATAGGGAAGTGTGTGCCTATGTGCACACGTGTGCCGTGTGAGCAATGGGGCGGGGCAGTGTGTGCCTGTGCATGTGTGTCTGTGTGGACACTGCTCTCTGGAGGTCTGTGTCATCCACGAGCACAGACTCCCTCACCCACGAAGGAAGCGGTTGAGTGAGACGTTGTGAGGAGAAGTGCTTTGGGAAAGCCCTGCGGGTGATGGGTGCTTTAACGGGTGGGAGTGCCCCTCCGCGGCTCCCAGGTGGCCGCACGCACTCAGCCACTGTCACCGCCACGTCCACGGGACCGCGCACCTCCCGTGGCCATGCCCTCCAGCCGGCTCTCCTACCAATGGGCCGGCTCTCTCTCTATTAGCCACGGGGACCTGCAGTAGCTTAACCTCGGCTTCACTACCTGAGGGGGGCCACCATCGCGGGTGGGAGTCACGGTCGGAACTGCCGCTCCCGGGCAGGCACCACTCAGCCCGGACACTGGACCCCGAACTCTGGACCCCGGACCCGGAACCCGGAACCCAGACCCAGGAACCTGGATCCCAGAGCCCGGACCCCGGACCCCGGACCTCAAACCCAGGACCCCGGACTGGCCACGCAGGCAGTGCCCTCGGGGTGCCTCTCCCTCCTCAGCCTGAATCCCACGGAAAGGCTCTCCCAGACCCCTACCCCACCCTCCCTCCCCGCCAACATCCCGGGGGAGCTTCTGCGGACCCGCCCCCGGTGCCGGCTCTGGGCTCTCGGAGGGCCCTGTGGGCAGAGTCCTGGAGGCCGTGTCGCTGTGAGAACGGGGAGGGCCGCGCGGTCTCACTCCGACGCCAGCCGCCCCGCGCAGCGCCCTGCGCCGGGGAAGAATTATGAATGAAGCTGTCAGCGTCCGCGGACGTGGACGGGCCAGCCTCTCCCCGCGCACATGCTCAGTGCGGCCAGCGGCGTGAGCCTCCTCGCAGACGGCGTCGCGTTTATGGCAGGAACTTTCACCGCCGGCGTCGCCCGCAGACCCCGGGGCCGGCCCCTCTCTGCAAAGGGGGCTCGAACCCGAACTGGGGGCCGCGAGCTCTGACCTGCACCACAGGCAGCGCATGGGCGAGCCAGCCGGCAAACCCCATCCTCCCTGCACCCACGCCGGCACTGGCCACTCAGCCCCAGCGCCCGGGGCTCCGCCACCCTCAGCCGTGCCCGCTGCACCCCCACCGGTCACCCCGCAGGCGGCGGGCGGCCACCGGGATGGCACAGGCACCAGCCTCCTGCCCGGGGCTCCAGTTTTCATGGCACCAGACGCAGCCTGGCTCCCACCGCCCTCCCTGCCTCCTGCTCAGCAGAGGCCTGACCCCGGCCGGCCGGCCGCACCGCCAGGGAGCTCGGCTGTGCGGGGCCTGCACTCCCTCCGCACGGGCTCAGGGCTGCGGCCCCCTGCGCGCTCCCTGGGGGCTGCCCGCCATCCACAGATCACAGAGCAGACACGCTCGCCCTGCACCAGCCCTGGTGCAGCTCCGGATCCATTCACCGGGGAACGAACTTGTCTGCTCAGAGCCGCACGGAGCAGCTCCAGGCGCCCTGTGCCGCCCTTCACCCCTTCTCCTCCATGGCAACCAGAGGCTCCTCCATCCAATCCGCCCTCCGCGGGGATGGGGATGGGGATGGGGCCGGTACGGGTACGGGGATTGGGATGGGCTGTGGTGGGGAAGGAGCAGCCCGGAGGAAGCACAGCCGCCCACGGAGGGAGGAGGCAGAGTCCGCACCCGGTCCGGGCGCTGCCCGGAGGTCAGCCGGCCGCCGCCCACCGCCTACCTGATGCGGTGCCCGTGGGGGGAGCCCGGGACGGAGGGTGAGTCACGGGCACTTACCCAGGTGGCGAGCCCGCGGCGCGGCCCGCAGCATCCGCCGCCCGCCGGGAGGGAGCGGGGCTTCTGGCCGCCCGGAGCCGGGCGCGGGCTCCGCGGACGGAGGCCGGGGCGCGGCGGCGGCGGGGGCGGGGGGCTGCGCGCTCGGCGTCCGGCCTGTCAGGCGCGCGGGACGCGGCGGCGCGGGGCCAGGCCGGCCGGGGCACTGCAGCGCGGCGGCGGCGGCGGCGGCAGCGGCTGGTGAGGCATGTCCCATGTATCCCGGCTCCCCGGAAAACACGGAGCTGGAGCGCCCCCGCGGACCCGGCGCCCTACGGAGCCCGCGGGGGAGGCCGGGCGCTCCCCGCAGGGCCGGCCATGGGGCCGGCGCCGGATCGCCCTCAGCGGGGACAGGGGACGCGGGCACGCTGGACGGGACGCGGGCCGGCCGGACGGAGCAGGTGCCGCCCTGCCTGGCGGGCTGAGCCGCCCGTAATCTCAGTCCACAGCCCGGCCGAGGGGCCGCCCACCGCGGTGATATCATCGGCGGCGCCCAAACATGGGCAGCTTCCTCACGGCGTCACGCCGACGCCAGGCTGAGCGGGCAGGTGCCCGGCGGGCAGCGGCCTCCACATCGGAAAAGTTACCGGCAGGCGAGCCCTCGGCAGGGGCTCCCTCCCCCAAGCGCTCCTCCCCGGACAGGGGCGCAGGGACCCTCCACCACCCCCACCCCGCAAACAGCGACCTGTGACCCGGCCTCCCACCGCCCAGCGGCACACAGCCCGCTGCCCAGTTTGCCTCGGGGAGGGCGGCTCCGGAGCCGGCAGGCGAGACCTCCGGGCAGGCACGGCTCGGTCCCTGGTGGGCGCTCCGGGAGAGTGGATGACCCCAGAGACAGACGCCCCGAGTGGAGGCTCCGGGGGGCGAGGAAGGGGCTTCGGGACGTTTCCATCCTGCCCCTCTGAGGCCCGGGAGGGACCCCCAGCTCGGTCTGCCCCGTCTGCGGCCGGCTCTGAGGACCACCCCCACCCACTGCGGGGAGACGCACCTGGTGGCCCAGGGGGCACTGGGGTTGCGGTGCTGCCTGCACAGGCTCCCAACTGCATCCCGCTGGGGACGCCACTGGCTCTGCCCTGTCCCCCGGGAGGGCCGGGAGGGGCCGGGAGGGACCGGGAGGGGCCGGCCCGGGGCAGCACCCACACGGAAACCCATGCACAGCCGCGATCCCAGCCACGAGACCAAGTCCCCGTCCCCGAGTGACCTCAGGCCCGACCTCAGGGGGAGCAGCCCGTGGCCGCGCCCTGGGGACGTCACTGGACTGAAGAGCCGCCCGGAGCCGGAGGCCACGTTGCCTGGAAACAGGTCGCCGCAGAGACGATGAATGAAGGACGTTGAGAGGCTCAGCCCTCAATGCCATGGCCTCCTCGCAGGATGGGGAAGCCACGGAGCCACAGAGAGCTCGTGTGTGGACAGCCATCCACAGAGCCACACGCCCCGAGGAACAGCAGGGACACGGCCACAGCACAGGCCACAGAGCACTTATGCCATCAGCATTTTAAGGTAGACACAGGGGGCATTGTCACGGAGGGAGACACGGGGCACTGCCACAGAGGGAGACATGGGGCATTGCCACGGAGGGAGACATGGGGCATTGCCACGGAGTGAAGCACGGGGCCCTGTCACCGACGGGCACTGCCATTGAGGGAAACTGATGTCAAAGGGTCAGGCCACCAACAGGCACCTGGCTGTGCCTCGCCGAGGCCCCCTCCTGGGCAGAGAGCTCCCTGCACAGCCCCCGGGACGGGAGCTTCCGCCCGTGACATTGACGCCCACGTGTCAGACGTGACAAAGGAGCCCCGTGGGCGGGGAGCTGGCCTGGGGGCCGCCGGCGAAGCTGGATGAGCGGACCCCACAGCCAGCACCTCCCAACCGGTCTCCTTCCCCTCGCCATCCGCTCTTCTTCCGAAAGCGCGAGAGAGCGCGCGGCCGGGGCCCGGGGCCCCCTGGGCGCGGGAGCGGCTGCCAGGACCCCCGGGCCCCCGGGACCCCCGGAGGGTCCGGCCGGTCGGCAGGGCTTCGGGCTGGGCCTCGCCGCCGTCCGGGTGCGTGGCTGTGTTGGGCCCAGTCGTGGGGTGTCCAGTAGTGACAGAGGACACTGACTGGACATGGCTCACGTATGTCAGAGCGGGAGGTTCCCCCATCTGCCCTCCGCCGGCGGCCCTGGGCCTGTGAGCCCTCCCGGAGGTCCCCTCTGCACGGTGACAGCGCACACTGTCCCTCAGACACCGGGCTCACCTTCTCCGGCTCCCGCCGCCCGGCCCGCGGGCGCAGAGCACAGGAAGGGCCTCCAGAGAAGGAGACCCACGCCCCGGTACGCCCGCCCACACTCAACCCCACACCCTCCTGCGGGGCCGCGGCACAGCGACCACACCATCGTCCCGCACGGTCACGCCCTCGGCCAGGCTCCAGGCAGAACCGCCCAGCGGAGAGCACAGCTCGGACCCCTCGGAGCTGCACAGCGGGAGCCGGGCCGCGCCTGCCCTCCTGCGGCCTCTCCCTCGGCCTTCCCGGCTCCCGCTCCGCTCAGTACACGGAGAGTCCACCTTCTGTCCCTGGGGCACCTGTGTGCCAGCCCGTGCGGCCCCGGGGCAGCTGCGTGTCAGCCCGTGCGGCCCCGGGGGCAGCTGCGTGTCAGCCCGTGCGGCCCCGGGGCAGCTGCGTGCCAGCCCGTGCGGCCCCGGGGCAGCTGCGTGTCAGCCCGTGCAGCCCCGGGGGCAGCTGCGTGTCAGCCCGTGCGGCCCCGGGGGCAGCTGCGTGCCAGCCCGTGCAGCCCTGGGGCAGCTGCGTGTCAGCCCGTGTGGCTCCTGGTACGCAGCCGAGGCTGGAAGGTGGGGGCGGCAGGCCGTTCGCAGACAAACCTCCCCGCAGGGGGCGGCGGCCGCAGGGGCCGACCCCCAGGCCCCTGGCTCCGCCCCCCCTCAGGGTGCGCTCGGGGAAGGAGACACAGCCGCGTGGAGGGATGGAGGGCAGACCCACGCGGGTCCTCGGGGCGCGGTTTCTCCCCCGAAAGGGAGGGCAGGCCGCGGCTCAGGTCCGCCGGCTCACACCGCGCACAGGCACGGCCGCCGGAAGGAGGGACCTGCACGTGGCGCCGGAGTTTTCGCATCGCCTGGCCGGGGTCGCCGGGGGCGCCGGGGCCACGGGGTCCTGGCCGTGGAGAAGTGGCTCACGCTCACCGATCAGACCCGCGTGGGCAGCGCCCGGGCGTCAGACCGCCCTCAGGCCGATGCGTGCGGGGCCGTGGAGCCGGAATGTTCCGTGCGAAGGTCCCAGCTCGAAGCCGCCTCCGTCGGACGCGGTCCCTCTCGGCGCCTCCCGCCCGGGCGCAGGGCGGCCATCGCGCTGAGTTCCTCGCAGGGCGGCTCCTCGGGCCTGTTCTGTCCGTGAGGCAGCGAGGGCGGTGGGAAGCCGTCCGCCGAGCTCCCCCAGGCGCCGTGGCAGCCTCAGCGCGGTCCCAGGATTCCCACGCACCGCGGCCAGGCTCAGCGTGGCAGCCTGGAGCCAGCGGCTCCGTCCAGCCCGTGCCCCTGCGGCGCTGTCCATTCCAGCCGGAAAGCCTCCGGGAAGACGGAGCCCGTTTCTCCATCCTCTCCCCGCTCCGGGCTCCGGGCCCCCTCCCCTGTGAGCCGCGGAGCCCGGACAGGGCGGGCCGGAGGGCAGGACGGAGCCGCACCCCTCCCTGCGCACACAGGGATGCGCCGGGTGCCGCACAGGTGTGGACAGAAAGTGAACAAGACGCAGGGGGCCTGTGGCCTGAGCTCACGTTCCAGCCGGGGAGACCAGCAAAGCGACCTGCTTATTCCTCCCCGGGGGACACCGGACAGAGGCCAGTGCCGGGCGGGAGAAAGGCAGCAGGGAGGGCATGCAGTGGAGAGGGGGGGGCGTACAGTGGGAGATGCACAGTGGAGGACTTGCAGTGGGGGGGGTACCCAGTGGGGCGCACAGTGGGGAGCACAGTGGGGGACGTGCAGTGGGGGGGTGCAGGGGGGACACACAGTGGGGCGCACAGTGGGGAGCACAGTGGGGGACATGCAGTGGGGGGAATACAGGGGGGAACGCACAGTGGGTTACATGCAGTCACTGTTACATGCACAGTGGGGCGCACAGTGGGGGGGTGCAGGGGGGACGCACAATGGGGCGCACAGTGGGGTGCACAGTGGGGGACACGCCCCCCTCAGCAAGTTAGTGGCCTGTCTGCCAGCTCAGTTTGCCTCCTGGCTCAGGTCTGCACAGGGAGGTGTATGGCTCCCTCTAGAGGCCATGAGGATGCTGCAGCCTGAGCTAGGAGGGCCTGCAGGGCCTGGACCCCAGGAGGAGGGTGCGCTCCCCACTGGAGCGGGAGGCCGCCTGCACCTGCAGAGAAGAGCTGAGGACCGCCTTCCCAGGAGCCCGGATCAGAGGGGCGGGGGGCGCGAGGGGGGGAGGGGTGGTGCCGGGTGTGAGGGACAGAGACTCCTAACCAGGTCCTCCTCCGCACACGGCACAGAGCCCGAGCTGCAGACCCAGAGGCGAGTCCCCCAGCCCGTGCTGAGGCCCCCGGCCAGGCCGGAGGGAGGAGCTGGAGGTGACACCCACACCCTTCCGCTCTGGGGAAGCTCCGGTGAGCAGAGGGCGGGCAGGGTCCCGCTCCAGCGCCCAGAGTTAAACGTCCTGCAGTGAAGTCGCTGAGAACCAACCATCTCGAGGGCCAGGGCAGAGGCTCTCCCCGGGAAAGACCCGTCTCAATTCCCTCCCGTGACCAGGGTCTGCGGAGATGGGAAGTGCCCAGCATGGCCCGGTCACAGGGTCACCGGGAGCTCGGGCGGGTCTGACCCGCTTCATTTATGAAACATCATTTATTTATGACGAACAGGGCAGCCTCGGGGCGGGCTCCCCGGGCTCGGTGACCGAAACCGAGAGGCCCCCCCCTCAGGGACGGGCCGCCAGGCCCCGCCCACGGGCCCGGGGACCCCAGGCTCCCTGTCAGAGCGATCGGCCGCCCACTCAGCACCCCGGGGTGTGGGCGCTGTGCTCCCATTGGTAACCGAGAACGGAGACCATCTCTGAACAAGCACATCCCACAGCACCCGGGTCTCCCCCGGCTGGGCCCCACAGCCCGGGGACCGGACAGAAGGCGGAGAGATGCAGGTCTGTCCTCTCACAGACCCCCCTCCCCACCTTCCCCCTTCCCCCTCTGCCAACCCAGCCCTCACCCCACTTCCCCCCGGGCCCCACGGCACAGCTTCCTACACACTCAGACCCCAGGAAGGAAGCCATCACAGCAAACCACTAACGGGGGTCTTCATTCCCCACCAGCAAACCAGGGCTCTGAGATGAGCTGCCTAGTCTCCATGTCTGTTTACTGCCCCGCAAACATGCTCAGGACCATCTCCGCCACCGCTCCAGGCCAGCGGGTGCCTCTGCCGGGAGGCGAAGGGAGAAGCCATTGGGGCCGGGCAGGTCCAGGCGTCTGTCCACGCAGGGATGGGGTCCGCACCAATGTCCCCGGGGCAGGTGGAACCCCCGGCCCCCCGCCCCTGGTCATTCCTGAACCGCCTGCCCAGAGCCGAGCCCGGCGCTGAGCCTGGGGCACGCAGGGGAAAGCACTGTCCAAACACGTCCATTCCGCCACCGTCCGACCACAGCCCCAGCCGCACGGCTCCCCCGTCTGCTGCTCCGGGGCCCCCGGACGAAGGCACACTCAGCGGGCAGCACTCACAGCTCACGGATGTGGGAGCCACACTGCTCACGGGAGTGGGAGGGACACGGCTCACAGACGTGGGAGCCACACAGCTCACGGGAGTGGGAGGGACACAGATCACAGGTGTGGGAGAGACACGGGTGTGGGAGAGACAGATCTCAGCGGCCCTGCTGAGCACCAGGCTGGCGATGCCGTGGTCCTGGGGGACGCCAGCACCGGAACCCTCAGCCCTGCCCCGTGGCAGCACGGGGGTGGGGGTGGGGGGAGGCAGGTAGGAAGGGAGCTGAGTGTAACACCCACCCGCCCGGGGCCCGCAGGGTCCAGAGCAGGGAGGCGGGGGAACAGGCCTTCCCAGGCGAAGGCACAGGCCGGCAGGCTCGGCTCTGCCTAATCTCCGAGAGCCCGCTCTCCCGGAGACGCTCAGGGCCTGAGAGCCGCCGGACCTGCAGGCACTGCCGCCTTGTGTGGGTGACACTGGACGAGGGATGTGGCTCCCCGGCTCCCGAGCCCTGGAGGCCCGCCCTGCCCCTTCTCTGTCGCACAGGCCCCGCTGGGCTCAGGCCGGACCGGACCCCACGGCCCACAACCAGCTGAGGTGGGCAACGCTGGCCCCGTGGCAGCTCGCCCTGCCGGAGGGTTTGAAATAAAAGGCACCCACCCCTCAGGCACGGCTTCTCCCGTCTCCCGGACGCCCTCCTCCTCTCCCCTCAGAGGGGCGCTGGCTCAGCCGTCAGGGGACGCCCCTAGTTACTGGACTCGCTTCCTGCCGCGTCACAACCACCCCATCATGACTATCCCCGTTACAGCCCCTCCGACTCACGGCCCAGGGGACGCTGCCCACAGCCACGCTCCCCCAGGGCCATCGCCCCCCCCCCGCCCCCGTGTCCTGAAGGCAGATCCCAGACATCCTGTTTGTCCTGATCTGCCCACACCTCAGGCACCTGCTGTGGGGCCATCCCGTCAGCAGCGGGAACACCTGCCCCAGAGGGAACACCTGCCCAGCGGGAACACCTGCCCAGCGGGAACACCTGCCCAGCGGAACATCTGCCCAGCGGGAACACCTGCCCAGCGGGAACACCTGCCCAGCGGGAACACCTGCCCAGCGGAACATCTGCCCAGCGGGAACACCCGCCCAGCGGGAACACCTGCCCAGCGGGAACACCCGCCCCAGCGGGAACACCTGCCCCAGCGGGAACACCCGCCCCAGCGGGAACACCTGCCCAGCGGAACACCCGCCCCAGCGGGAACACCTGCCCAGCGGAACACCCGCCCCAGCGGGAACACCTGCCCAGCGGAACACCCGCCCCAGCGGGAACACCCGCCCCAGCGGGAACACCCGCCCCAGCGGGAACACCTGCCCAGCGGAACACCCGCCCCAGCGGGAACACCCGCCCCAGCGGGAACACCCGCCCCAGCGGGAACACCCGCCCCAGCGGGAACACCTGCCCAGAGGGAACACCCGCCCCAGCGGGAACACCCGGCCCAGCGGGAACACCCGCCCCAGCGGGAACACCCGCCCCAGCGGGAACACCTGCCCAGAGGGAACACCCGCCCCAGCGGGAACACCCGCCCCAGCGGGAACACCTGCCCCAGCCGGCGGTGGAGACCTGGCCTGGGGCAGCCAGCGGCAGTCTGGGAACAGCCATGTGGGCATTTCTCAGGGGTTTTTGTATTGAGGGCGCTGCCAGCGAGTCAGCAGTGACTGTTTCCAAAGCCCCCTTTCCCCGTGGGTACCGCCTGCGGCCCAGGTCCCCTCAGTACCGCCTGCAGCCCCAGGGCCATTGGACACAGCGGAAATGGGCTCTGGAAGCTGCCAGGAGGGGAGCCCTGTACCTGCTTCCCAGGGTCAGTCCCCCTCTGAGCTCAGAGCAGGCTCGGCCGCGTGCTCACCTGAGCCCCGCGTGTGAGTCGTGCAAACTCATAGACCCACGCCCCCCAGGGCGGTCTGCCGTCACTGTGACTACAGCAGTGAGGTGAGTCTGTCCTGGCGGCCTCGCCCCAGTCTGCCTACACGGCCCCACTGTCCTTCTGCCCTGGGGCCACACAGGTGACGCGTCCGTGAACGTGGGGGTCACGTGTAGCTTCCCTTTGTCTGGACCCCTCGGGGCGGAACTCACGTCCGGGGCGCCGGGACAGAGCCCACAGTCCCTGCACGGCCACGGTCACTGCTGCCGAGGTGAGTGCTGACCGCTAACTCTCCGCCGTCCAGCTGAGCCACAGAAGCAGGCGTCCGCCATCTCAGTTTTCACCCAGTCGCCTTGCTCTCCCCCGCCTCCCTGATCAATCTCCGATGGATTTCCGAAACGCACTCCGCCTCCTCCCCTGTTTCTAACGTGTGAAAGGAGGTGAAAGCCGCCATTCCATTAACGTACGGCGCCCCGGATCCCGCCTCTGGGCAATCACGGACACTCTGGTCGCTAAATAAACTCACACAGACGCTTTACAGGTTTGATGGCTTCTGCGTTAACTTTCCCGCCCAGCTCAGTCCCGAGCCCCAGGCTGTCCCCGGGGCCCCAGCCCCTCCCACCTGCCCGGCTTCTCGCTCTGGGCACAGTGGCCAGAACGGGGGAGAGGGTTCAGGGTGTGCTCACCCTGGCCCCCGGGGAGAGGGGGAGGGGGCGCCCTGCCTGAGGGGTGTGAGGCCTGGGGAGCAGGTGGTCTGGCCCAGCCGAGGCCGTTTTGAGCGTTAATTAAAGGTCTGACCGGAGAGCAGGCTGGCTGTTAACCTGCTCGTTCTGTCCGGGTGACATGACTGTCCCATCGCCCTGGCGAAGGAGGTGTCCCTCCCTGATCTCGGCGACAGGAACACCTCCAGTTCAGGATCCCCCTCTGTCTCCTGAGCCCCCGGCAGACCCGGACGGACCTTGTGATTCTCACGTTCCGTACGGAGCCCGGCTCAGCGCCTCCGTGGTGAGCGAGCACGGCCACGCCCGGTACCACATGTGGGACACGGCCGGCGCCGGGAACCCTGGCGGATGTGACATGTTCCCGCACCGGCCGCTGCCCCTGTGCCCCCCTCTTCCCACCAGCATGGCCTCCGTCGCTCTCCCTGCGGTCCTACCCCTCACTTCTCAGTGACAGAGCCAACTGCCCGCAGCCACGGCCCTGGAATGGATCCTCAGCTGTGACAGCTAAGTTCTCAGTTCGCAGCCGTCAAAACAAGCGCACGGCTCGTCCCAAATTCCATCCTTTAAAAAAAAAAAAAATCGTGGTAGCCGAAACCGGTGTGGCTCAGTGGATAGAGCGTTGGCCTGCGGACTGAAAGGTCAAGGGCATATACCTTAGTTGCAGGCACATCCCCAGTGGGGGGGAGGGGGGGTGCAGGAGGCAGCTGGTGGATGTTTCTCTCTCATTGATGTTTCTAGCTCTCTATTCCTCTCCCTTTCTCTGTGAAAAATCAATAAAATATATTTTAAAAAATAAATCGTGGTAAAGTCACACATACACAGACCTCAAAAGTTACCCCCACGTCCGGACTGTCTCTAAGCGTGGGGTGCAGGGGGGTGAGCGAGAACTCCCCAAGGTTCTCACCTTCCCATGCTGACACTCCCACCCACTCCTTCCAAAGATGACTTTTATTGTTGTTGTTTACCTTCACCCGAGGATGAACAAAATGCATATCTTTCCATTGATTTTTAGGGAGCGTGAAAGGGAGGGGGAGAGACACACAGAGAGAGAAACACCGAAGTGAGAGAGATACACCAATCATCACCTCCCAGAGGTGCCCGAACCGGGGCCGGGGATCGAGACTGCGACGGAGGTAGATGCCTTCAACTGTTCAGAACAGCTCAGCCCCAGGCCGGCGCTGTCACCGGAGTCACACAGGCTGGGGCCAGAGTTCAGCTTCTTAGCCAGCACTCTGGAGGGCCCTCTATCCGCCCCAACACAGCCCGAACGGCAGCCCGTCCGCAGGGGCCCCTCGGCCACAAAAACGCAGAAGCAGTAACCGCCGCGTCCGCGCCTCCAGTTCCCAAACCTTTCCAAGATAACGAGGCGGCTTCGGGCCGTTAGATTAACGTACGGCAAAACCCAGAATCCTTAGGTCTCTCCATTCTAACGAACGGACGCTGTCCCAGCGATAATTCCACCCACGCCTTTCCTTCACGTGGGCCTCAGCGTCCTCCCTTTTCCACACCTGACCTCAGGGCCTGGGGCCCTTCCGAGTGAGACCCCCGTCCCATAACACCTTCTCCGGAAACTGCCCAGCGGGCGAGCCCAGCACTCAGTCTCAACGGAAACACCGTCCGCCCGCCCGCCCGCCCGTCCGGGGCGCCGGAGGCGGGTGCGTGGACCCTCCTGAAATGCACATAGAACGTCTCAGTTTGGCCACTTCTCCCCGGTGAACGTGGGGCTTTCCCGTAGAACCGGCCGTCTGCGGATGTGGAAGGATGCCGCTCCGTATCGAACGCCCGCTGAGGTCCCGGAGAAGGGGGCGGCGCTCGGACAGACGTCCGCGGACACAGGAGCCCCCTCCGGACGGCGTCACCTCGCTGCCCCGCGGAGCCCGGGGGAGCCGTCATGGATGTTCACCATGAACGAGCGCGTCCCAGAGCGATGCACCGTGTTTCAAACGGGCGTCACACCGAGAAACACCGCCCGCGGGACCCGCCGGCCGGTCCACCAGCGTCTGAGAACGGGAGGGTCAGTCCCATCCCCTCTCCGGGGCAGAACCAACAACAACAACAACAACAACAGCAGCAGCAAAGACCTGTTTCCCCAAGCACACAGCGCTCCACCCTGGATGCACGTGTGAGGCGTCCCCATGGGACAGCTCCCCCCACGCGGGTTCTGTCAGGTTTTTAACTTTCAAACAACAAAGTCCCGCCCTGACCGGTGTGGCTCAGTGGATAGAGCGTCAGCCTGCGGACTGAAGGGTCCCAGATTCAATTCCGGTCAAGGGCATGTACCTTGGTTTCGGGCACGTCCCCAGGTGGGGGGTGTGCAGGAGGCAGCTGATCGATGTTTCTCTCTCATCCATGTTTCTAACTCTCTATCCCTCTCTCTTCCTCTGTAAGAAATCAATATATAAAAGTCTAAAAGTCTCATATGTAAAACTTTCGACAATAAAGAACTATTAAAAGAGAAAGAGACAGGAAGGAAACATAAATAAATAAATACACAGAAAGGCCCATAGTTTGCTTTTACTTTTCCCCGCGTCGGGCTTCCTTAGAAGTGTGCACCCCCTCCCGGGCACCCTCTGCCCCCGCGGTGACCCTTGGGGAGGTCACCGGGCACAGGGCCCCCGGACAGACCTCAGGCGTGAGCTGAGGTCCGAGGCCTGAGACAGGGTGCCTGCCCGGCTCCCACCGCACAGCGCGGGAAGCCGATGGCACGCCCTCCGCGGCCGTCCAGGCGGCAATCGGCGCTTCTCGGTAACCAACACCCATAACCGGCACCAGAGAACTCCCAAACGCAGGCATCCAGCCTCGAGACGCCCGTTCCTGCGGCAACCCCACCGCAGCCACCGGAGGCCGTGTGACCCCGGGTCTCGCTCCCGTGGAGCGGGCGGGCTTCGGCGGACACGGACACGGTGCCCGGCGAAGGCTCTCCCGCCCCGCGCCCGCCGCGAGCACTCACCCGTGTTCTTGTCCGGCGAGAGGCAGCAGTGCTTCTGCAGGATGCCGGGCAGCACCTGTGGGGACAGGACACGGTTACCGCCACGGGCACGCCGCACGGGCACGCTCTTCAGAGACCGCCGGCCCCACAAGGCCCCACGCAGCAGAGACGGCCCCGGGGCCGCAGACGGCCGGCCCACGTGAGCCCGGACCCCTGCCGGCTCAGCCGCGTTCCCCTCGGGCCCGCGGTGCCGGGAGGGGGGCGGGCTCCCAGGCGTCTGCCCTGGAGAGACCGGCTGCTTCCGTGGACGTTTCACTGACATGCACGTCCCGTGGCCACTCCTGTGACAGGAAGCGCAAGCCACTGCGAGTTTGTGCACGTGGGCGCATGTCCATGTGAGTGTGTGCACGCCTGCATGTGTGTGCATGTGCATGCACGTTCGTGTGTGTGTGTGTGTGTGTGTGTGTGTGTGTGGTGAGAATCACGGACCACCCCGCTGCTCTGCCGCTGACCGCTGGGCCGTCACATACGCTGAGGCTGGGACCGGCGGCGGCTGGAGTCCCCTGGATTCCTCCGTTGCCACGGGAACCGCCTGGCTCCCAGACGCCGGGAGCGGTGACCGGAGGCAGCGGGTGGCCTGTGGGGAGAGCTGGCCCCACCTCCGCCCCGAGGGCCGGCCTCGCCCGGAGCCGGGCCAGGAGGGCTCCAGAGGAGCAGAAGGCGCACAGACTGGCAGGACTGGAGGGCAGGCCTGGGGGTGGCAGTGTCCCTGTGAAGACTGGCCTCCGGGGGGCGCCCACAGGTCCCGGCCCGGCCTGTCCCTCCCACCACAAGCACCGGCACGCACACCGCTTCCATCTGGCTAATCTAACCCATCAGCGTGCTTGGCGTGCGAGAGCACTGGAGTGCCAGACCGCACGCTCTGACACACGTCACAGACCGGTCACTAACGGCCTGCTGGCAGCAGAGGCATGCGAGTCCCTCCCGAAGCTCCGGCCTCCTCCCTCTGCTGCGCTGGAAACGGGAGGTTTCCAGAGGCAGAGGGGAGCGTGAGCGTGTGTGACTGTGCGTGAGTGAGAGTGTGCGCAAGTGTGTGTTTGTGTGTTTATAAGCAGGGGTGTGTGTGTGCATGTGAGCAGTTTTATGTGTGTGAGAGTCAGTGTATGTGACTATATTTCTGTGCGTGTGTGTGAGTGTGTATGTGTGTGAGAGTGTATGTGAGTGTGTATGTGAGTGTGTGTGAGTGTGTGTGTGCGTGCGTGTGAGTGTATGTGTGTGTATGAGTGTGAGTGTGTGTGTATGTATGTGAGAGTGTGTGTGAGTGTGTGTGTGAGTGTGTGAGTGTATGTGTGTGTGTGTATGTGAGTGAGTGTGTCTGTGAGTGTGTATGAGTGTGTGAGTGTGTGTGTCAGTGTGTATGTGAGTGTGTGTGAGTGTATGTGTGTGTGTGAGTGTATGTGTGTGCGTGTGTGTGTGTGTGTATGAGTGTGAGTGTGTGAGTGTGTATGTGAGTGAGTGTGTCTGTGAGTGTGTGTGTGAGTGTCTGTGTGGCCCCAGAACAGGCGGGAGGAAGGAACGCTCCCAGGAGTGTGCGGGCCTGGGGGCGGGGACCACCCAGGGGTCACCGGGAGCGGCAGGAGGGACAGGGCTCAGGAAGGAGGCGGAGAGGAGAGCGCCCAGGAGCTACCGGAGTGAGTAAACCCCCCTTGGTCTCACAGACAGTGGCACATAGGTTAACTGGATGACAAGCACATGTGTGCACACGTGTGTGCGTGCACGCCTGAGTGCTGTGCACGGATGTGCGTGAGGCAGGGTTTCCCCCAGGATGTCCCCGCCGTCCTGCATCCACGAGGCTGACGAGGAGCCGTCTCCGCGGTGACAGACACGCGTGCGCCAGGGCCAACTGCCACGTCCCGATGGCCGGCCCAGATGGCGGAGACGGAGCAGCCATGGCGCCGGCCGCCACGCGTGGCCGCCAGGAGGCGCAGATGGGCCCCAGGGCTCTGAGTGAGCCGCCCGCCAGGTGAGGGGGCGGGACGGATATTGTTCCGCTCCTTTCACAGCTTACCCTGGGGATCAAAGTGGCAGAGTGTTCGCTCCCGGTGAGAAGGGAGCTGTGTGGTGGGCGGGGAGCAGAGACGGGTCCCTGGTGCACTTGTTTCTAACCTGCCCGACTGCCGTTCCCTTTCAAACACAGCAATCAGAGGAATGGGACAGAGAAAAGCCAGAGTCTCTGGGGAGGACCGACCACCAGCCACAGGGCAGAGGCCACTGACCACCAGCCACAGGGCAGAGAACACCGACCACCAGCCACAGGGCAGAGAACACCGACCACCAGCCACAGGGCAGAGAACACTGACCACCAGCCACAGGGCAGAGAGCACTGACCACCAGCCACAGGGCAGAGAGCACTGACCACCAGCCACAGGGCAGAGAACACTGACCACCAGCCACAGGGCAGAGAACACTGACCACCAGCCACAGGGCAGAGAACACTGACCACCAGCCACAGGGCAGAGAGCACTGACCACCAGCCACAGGGCAGAGAGCACTGACCACCAGCCACAGGGCAGAGAACACTGACCACCAGCCACAGGGCAGAGAACACTGACCACCAGCCACAGGGCAGAGAACACTGACCACCAGCCACAGGGCAGAGAACACTGAACACCAGCCACAGGGCAGAGAGCACTGACCACCAGCCACAGGGCAGAGAGCACTGACCACCAGCCACAGGGCAGAGAGCACTGACCACCAGCCACAGGGCAGAGAACACTGACCACCAGCCACAGGGCAGAGAACACTGACCACCAGCCACAGGGCAGAGAGCACTGACCACCAGCCACAGGGCAGAGGCCACTGACCACCAGCCACAGGGAGAGAACACCGACCACCAGCCACAGGGCAGAGAACACCGACCACCAGCCAAAGGGCAGAGAGCACTGACCACCAGCCACAGGGCAGAGAGCACTGACCACCAGCCACAGGACAGAGGCCCCAGCCCTGCATGGAACTGGTGGCCGAGGCTTGGCAGGGCAACCAGGCAGGGGTCAGCACGGGGAGCTGGGAGCTCACGTAAGGATCACCGGTTGCGTTTCTGGAAAGCACAAACCCTTTCCTGGGCTGATCACGCCATTGCATTGTCTTTAGAAGAAATGACACGCGAGCCCTGGCTGGTGTGGTTCAGTGGATAGAGCATCGGCCTGGGAACTGAAGGGTCCCGGGTTCAATTCCAGTCGAGGGCACATGCTGGGTTGCGGGCTCGGCCCACAGTGAAGGGCGTGCAGGAGACAGCTGATCAATGATTCTCTCTCATCGTGGATGTTTCTATCTCTCTCTCTCTCTCCCCCGCTTCCTTCCTCTCTGGAATTAAAGAAATAAAACTTTAAAAAAAGAAAAGAAATGATGCTTCAAAACCAGTAAGATGGCGTCCCTCGCGAGCCGTGGCGCAGGCTCTCGCGAATGTCACTGGAGAACAAACAGGGTGGCGGTGACTCTGAGCGTCCCGCTCACAGAGGGGCCTGGCAGGAACCGCCGCCGTCCGACCGGAGGTGGCTGACCCCTGCCTGTGGGCCCTCACGTGTGAGAGAGAAACATCCATCAGCTGCCTCCTGCACACCCTCTACTGGGGATGTGCCCGCAACCAAGGTACAGGCCCTTGACCGGAATCGAACCTGGGACCCTTCCGTCCGCAGGCCGACGCTCTATCCACTGAGCCACACCAGTTAGGACTTCATAGTAGACATTCTAAACACGCCCACAAAACCAGTGGGAACTGTGGGTGGGAAGTCAAGGAAGGCTGGACCCAAGGAGAACACAGTAAAGAGAGAGGAGTTATCCAAACACAGGGAAGTCTGGGGTCGTTCAGTAAAACAATGAAAGTAAAAGCCACTTAAGAGACTCCACAGCAGATCTGGACAGACAGAGGAAAGAATAAAGGAATGCACTTGAAGAGAGATGGACAGAGATTACGCAGGATGAAGAAAAGGGAGAGGGCAGAATGAAGAACAAGGAAGAGGACCTCGGAGAGGTGGCGTGACACAAAAGAAATAACCAGAAATCGATATTGGGGGGGGGGGGGCACAAAACAAGTTTAAATGCAGCTTTAGAAAATATCCCCTTATACAAAAAAAGCAGTGACGAGGAATAAAAAAGTGAAAAGGAAAAAGACAAGAAAACGGGAAACAAGAAGGAAAATAGCAGATGTAAGTCGGAAGGTAACAGTGTGAGTGGACAAAACAATCCCCGCAGAGGCACGGACTGTCAGAGTAGATTTAAAACACAAACAAACAAGACCCAACTCTATGCTCCCTGGGAGACGCGCTGTCCATCCACAGACCCCGGCGGACAGAAAGAGACATCTCATGAGAATTCCAACCCCAGGGAGCCAGGGCCCCGGAGCTGATGTCAGACAAACAGGCTGTAAATCAAACCGTCACTGAGGTAAAAGGGGTGTTTCGGAATAACCAAAGGGTCAGTCGGTCAGAAACATGTAACCGTTGTCAATACACATGCCCCCGTAACAGGACAACAACATACGTGAGCGAGGACAGACAGACATGAAGGGAGATGCTCAATGAAGCCGCTGAGGACTCCAGCACCTCACTTCCCACAGGGGCTGGTCAGCTGGACAGGAGACGGAGGGTGTGGACAACATCATAAATCAACGCGGCCTAGCGGACGCCGGGACCATCCCACCCAAACACGCAACAGAACGTACTGTAGTCTCAAAGGCACACGAAACATTCCACAGAACAGGCCACACGTGGAGCCATAAAACAGAGCTCCACATGTGGACGAGGACAGAAATAACCCATCACGTTCTCTGGTCATATAGAATCCTATATCATAAAAGCCTGATATGCTAAGTGTCCAACCATTCGTTCGACCATTTGACCAATCGCTATGATGCACACTGACCACCAGGGGGCAGACACTCTGACCAGTAGGTTAGCTTGCTGCTGGGGTCCGGCCGATCGGGACTGGGCGAGATGGGCCAGGCATGCCCTGGATCCCTCCCACAGTCTCTCCCCAGCCCTAATCATGCACCAGTGGGGTCCCTCGGCCTGTGCGCTCTCACAAGCCAGAACCCCTCGGGGGATGTCAGAGAGCTGATTTCAGGCCAAGCCCGCAGGCCAGGCCGAGGAACCCCACCAGAGCATGAATCCATGCATCGGGCCTCTAGTAAAATTAAAAATCGGTAAGAGGGGAAAGTTGGGAAAGTCGCAAATGCGTGGAAAATTGCACACTCCTAAATAACCAAGGGACGGAGAGCAAATCAAATGGGAAATGCTTTGAAATCAGTGGAAATGAAGACACACATAACAAAACTTAGTGAGTGCAGCAAAAGCCGTGCTTAGAGGACAATGCATAGCCGTGAGACACTGGAAGAAGAACAGCAAAGGGAACGAGAGTGCAGCAAGAAGGGGAACTACAGATGGAACAGAAACGTTGAAATAGAGAATATAAACACACAAGAAAAGGGAGCCCAAAAGCTGGTTCTGCGAAAAGATCGACAAAACGGACAAACCTTTAGTTAGGCTGACCAAGAAAAGAAGGGAAGGCTGGGGTTTCTGGGACCAGAAATGAAAGAAGACACTGCCATAGACCTTGGAGAAACGAGAAGGTGTGCATGCCGACCGCCGGATACCTTAGGTCAGTGGTCAGCAAACCGCGGCTCGTGAGCCACACATGGCTCTTTGGCCCCTTGGGTGTGGCTCTTCCACAAATTACCACGTGCAGGCGCGCACGTACAGTGCCACTGAAACTCTGTGGCCCCTGCGCAGAAGTCGGTTTTCGGCTCTCAGAAGAAATTTCCATCGTTGTCCTGTTGATACTTGGCTCTGTTGACGAATGGGTTTGCCGACCGCTGCCTTAGGCGGAAGGGACACATTCTGAGAAAGATAAACTCCCAGAACTGACTCCAGAAGAAACAGGCACGGAGCACGAGCCTCTGCCACGTGAGGACAATGAGTTCACAACAAAACGTTATCCACCGAGGGGAGCGCGGGCCCACGCGGCTCTGCCACGGAATTCTGCCGAAACTTTAAGGAAGAACCAGCACTAATGCTTCACAGAACGTCCCCCAAAAATGCCCTGGCTCCCTGGGGTTGGAATTCTCATGAGATGTCTCTTTCTGTCTGCCGGGGTCTGTGGATGGACAGCGTGTCTCCCAGGGAGCGTAGAGTTGGGTCTTGTTTGTTTGTGTTTTAAATCTACTCTGACAGTCCGTGCCTCTGCGGGGATTGTTTCGTCCACTCACATTGTTACCTTCCGACTTACATCTGCCATTTCCCTTCTTGTTTCCTGTTTTCTTGTCTTTTTCCTTTTCACTTTTTTATTCCTCATCACTGCTTTTTTGTATAAGGGGATATTTTCTAATGCTGCATTTAAACTTGTTTCGTGCCCCCCTCCCCCCCAACTCACTTTAGACCGGTTGACCCCGACACCAGAATCAGACAGAGACATCCTAAGAACAAAAGGGGAAAAGAGACTGCGGATCCATTTCGCTGATGAATATGAATGCAAAAACCGTCCATGACCCAGCAACGCATAAAAAACGATCAGACGTTCTTGGTAATACTCAACACGCTCAGAACAGAAGGAAACGCCCTCACACTGATAAAGGTCAGGTGCGGAAGCTCCGTGCCCTCACGGAGAACAGCTCAGGTCAGGAATGAGACCAGGGTGGGGCTCTCGCCACCCCTGTCCAGCCTTGTCCTGGAGGTCCTGGCCGGGCAGCGGGCAACGGGAGGAAATGAATGGCCTCCAGATGGAAACGGAGGATGGGGAGCTATGAATCTGCTGATGACATGCTCACATGTGTAAGCAATCCTAGGAAATCAATTAAAAACAATTAAGGTAAACGAGTTCGGCAAGGTTGGAGAACACCAGATCGATGTAAAAAAAAATCAATTGTAATTTTATATACTCGAAATGAACAATCCGAAAATGAAACCAAGGAAACAATTCCATTTACGGTGGCACCTAAAAGAATAATAGCCCTCGCTGGTTTGGCCCAGTGGATAGAGCGTCGGCCTGCAGACTGAAGGGTTCTGGGTTCGACTCCGGTCAAGGGCACATGTCCCGGGGTTTCGGGCTCCATCCCCAGTAGGGGGCGTGCAGGAGGCAGAAGATCCAAGATTCTCTCTCATCATTGGTGTTTCTATCTCTCCCTCTCCCTTCCTCTCTGAAGTCAATAAAAATACACTTATTTATTTTTATTTTTTATTTCTTTATTAATTATGGTGTCACATAATTGTCCTCATCCCCCCATTCCCATCCCAAACCCCTCCCCATGTATGCCCACCCCCTGTTGCCCATGGCCTCTGGTTAGGCTTATATGCATGCACACAAGTCCTTGGGTTGGTCTCTCCTCTTTGCCCCCACCCTCCCCTGCCTTCCCTCTGAGGCCTGACAGTCTGATCGCTGCTTCTCTGTAAGAATAACAGACCCAGGGACACATTTCCCCAAAGAAGTGAAGAACATACTCAAAAAAGACAGAACGTTGTTGAGCGAAGTCAAAGGCCCAAACACGCGGAAAGCCATCCCTGCTGGAAGGCATCCCCGGGGTGAGGTGCGACGCTGCTCCGAGACCCACGGTCCCGGGCGACCCTCCCAGGAGCCCACGGCCCTCTGCAGAGACAGACAGGTGGCTCTAAGTTCACGCGGGATTTCAGAGGCCAGAACAGCGGCACCAGCTTCCAGAGGAACAACCAAGCGGAAGGACCCGATGGCAACAGTGATCTAGGCAGTGTGGTACCGGCCCAGAAAGAGGCGGAGGCGACACCACAGAGCTGAGAATCCAGGCTACACCCATTGTCACCCGGAGCGCCAAGACCACCAGATGGCGCCAGAGAGCCTCTCCACCAACGAGGGGGAACAACCCATGGCCCGGCCGGCGTGGCTGGTGCCGACCAAAGAACCAGGAGGTCACAGTTCGATCGGTCAGGGCACAGGCTGGGTTGGGGGCTCCATCCCCAGTGGGGGGCCTGCAGGAGGCAGCCGATCCATGACTCTCTCTCATCACCGATGTCCTACTCCCTCTCCCTTCCTCTCTGACATCAATTTAAAAAAAATACATCTTTAAGGGGGGAAAAATAATGAAGTGGGGCCCTCATCTCCTACCATGGGCAAACTCCAGCTCCAAAAGGAGAAAGACCTTCCTGTGAGACCATCAAACCCTTCGGGGGAAACAGTGCAGCTTCAGGACTCCGATCCGCAGGGAGCTGGCGACGGCGAAAAGACGGTGAGGCCGACCGAGGGTGCGGCCGCGGGGGGCAGTGTGGGACGCGGAGAAACACACGCCAACAGGACGCGATCACAGTGCGAGCGTCACGCGTGTAATGCCACACGTGCGATCTCCACAATCACAATTAAAATGCTCTCGTCTTTAAAAATTAATTAGTGAATAGAGGTTTTGAAAAGGAACAGCGTTCGTATGCATGCACCGACATAAATGAGCTCAGCTGGAAGTGCTGCCCCGCGCGGGATCAGTCCCGTCCCACGGCCGCAGGGCGCTGAGGCCGGAGCAGCCGGCCTGCGGGGGCGGGCGCCGGGCGGGGGGACGGGAGGAGGACAGGGCTCCTTCCGGTGACAAGGTTCCAGACCCGTGGTGATGGCAGCACTAGGAGGAGATTGCAGGGTGTCCACACGTCCCGCGGGAGGACGGTGGGTGTCTACGAGTACGTCACGCACACTAACACGGGCAGCGGCGGCGTCTGCAGCCGGTGTGGCGTGGCGCCTCCGCCTCTCCCGGGAGCCGGCTTTGACACTGAGTGAGAACGGGACCTCACACAACAGCGAACCCTGAGGACAAGCCCCTCCCTGTCTGGGGAGGAAGGGAAGAAGCACACAGAACACCCAGGAGGGAGCCACGTGCGCTACATTTCGTAAGTTTTTATCTTTATTTTTTCACTCCCCACCCGAGGATATTTTCCCAGTGATGCTGAGAGAGAGGGAGAGACAGACGCATAGATGGGAGAGAGACACAGCGACGGGCTGCCTCCCCGTTCCCGGGATAAAACCTTGGCGAGGGTCACTCGTTTGTGAAACACGGTGAACGACGTAAACTGATGGACAAAAACAGAGACAGAGAAGCATCGAAGAGACCGTCAACCTCAGAGGGAAGGGGCGGGCAAGAGGCTAGGAGACCAACCAAAGGGCCTGTGTGCGCGCACACGAGCAGAACCACGGACACGGCGGGGGTGAGGGCGTGTGCCAGGGCGGCAGACGGGGGAGAGGTCGCTGGGGGAGAAAGGAGACTTGTTGCAGAAACCGGTTTGGCTCAGTGGATAGAGCGTCAGCCTGCGGACTGAAGGGTCCCAGGTTCGATTCCAGTCAAGGGCATGTACCTTGGTTGAGGGCACATCCCCAGTGGGGGGCGTGCAAGAGGCAGCTAATCAATGACTCTCTCTCATTGATGTTTCTAACTATCTTTCTCCCTTCCTCTCTGTAAAAAATCAATATAATATATTTTTTTAAAAATCAATTTGCCATGAACATCATAAGAATAAATATATCACTCACAGTTCGGGTGTTCTTGAATATTTTCCGTCGAAAATTCTCGCGAAAGAGATGATTTTTTTAAAAGCACCTATAGACGCTTATGGCGTACAAAGGGTTAAGAACATAATTGAAACACCAAGAGGAGCCTTGGCTGGTGTGGCTCAGTGGATAGACCACCGGCCTGCAGACTGAAGGGTCCCGGGTTCCATTTTGGTCCAGGTCTCATGTCTGGATTGCGGGCTCAGCTCCCAGCAGGGGGCATGCAGGAGGCAGCCGATCAAGATTCTCTCTCATCACTGATGTTTCTATTTCTCTCTCCCCCTCCCTTCCTCTCTGAAATCAATAAAAACGAATTTAAGAAGAAAAGAAAAATGTAACCGGATGACTGCTTGTTTTTGACTTTAATACACAGAAGCCACAGGCATGGGTAGTATTCAGGCTTCCGTTCAGCACGACTCAGCTTGTGACATGCAATCATGTTCTATTTTAGCTGTGAGAGCAGAGAAGTGACTAAAAGTCTGAGTGAGAGCAACAGTTCTGAGGAAGCAGGCACCACGGGCAGGCGCTGCCATGGACCGGCCACGGAGCGGACACGGAGCGGACACGGAGCGGACATGGAACGGACACGGAACGGACACGGAACGGACACGGAACGGACACGGACCGGACACGGAGCAGACATGGACTGGCCACGGAGCGGACACGGAGCGGACACGGAACGGACACGGAGAGGCCACGGAGCAAACACGGAGCGGACACGGAGTGGACACGGAGCGGACATGGAGCGGACACGGAACGGACACGGAACGGACACGGAGCGGACATGGAGCGGACACGGAGCGGACACACGCAATCCGCCAAGAGCGAGGGCCCGTCGTTCGGCAGCACCGTTGTCAGGAAGGCAGGTTTATTCCAAGAGGACAACCAGCCGCCTCCGGCGGAGCGGCCTGTCTCCTAGGAGACCGAGCCCTCAGCCCCTGTTCACCACGGGCGTGTTTAAAGGGACACGTATGTTTTATCCTAACAGACCCGGCCAGCATGCCGTCACAATACAGGGTGTACGAACCTTAAAAAAATAATAATAAAGCCACCGTCCTGGCCATAAAAACAAACCTCCCGTCATCCCGACCCACAGGGAGATCAGGCAGCCGGGCCCGGGCGCCACGTGGAGCTGCTGTGTGAAGGGACGCGGCTGAGCAGCTGAGAGCGGCGGTTCTGTCTGAACCGCCTCAGTCCCCACCCGAGGCCTGCACCCCGTCCCCGAGGCCCGCACCCCGTCCTGTCCCGGCCCCGAGGCCCACACCCCGTCCACACCCCGAGGCCCACACCCCGTCCCCACCCCGAGGCCCACACCCCGTCCGCACCCCGAGGCCCACACCCCGTCCCCACCCCATCCCCACCTCCCACCCCTGCCCCCGAGGCCCACACCCCACCCCTGCCCCCGAGGCCCACACCCCGTCTGCACCCCGAGGCCCACACCCAGTCCCCACCCCGAGGCCCACACCCTGACCCGTCCCCGCAGGGTGCACCGGCCTCAGGTGTGTTGGGGTGAAGCCTAAGCCGGTGTGTACACGGTGTGGGAGCATAAGGTCCCCGGACGGCACGTTACAGACGGAGAACGCACGGGGAGAAGGACGCGGGCGGCCGCGCTGCAGCCACCAGGGGAGGACAAGGCGGTGACGGCCCAGGAGCCAGCCCCCCGCACACCTGCCCGGCTTTCTCCTGGTCCCGACCCCCGGGGGGAGAACCCGCTCACACTGACAGGGGGACAGGCGCCGGGCGTGTCGCACCCGGGGGGCAGGCCCCGGGGGCGGCGGCAGAAGGCGGAGGGCAGGCCACGGCGGAGGGCAGGCCACGGTGGAGGGCGCACCACGGCTGCCGGGGTCACGGCCGCTGAGGGGATGTCAGGGCAGCGGTGAGCGCCAGCCTCCGCGGGAGGGAGGGATGCGGTGCACCTCCCCGGAAACCACACTGACACACACATGGGAGACCTCTGACATCCGCCGGCCGGCCAACATTCCGGTCCAGAAACGTCTCCCGAGAAATGACATTCCGGTCCGATCACGCCCTCACCGATGGCTGGCCGGGGAAATGCGCCCGAGCATGTGTGTGTGTGAGTGTGTGTGTGTGTGTATATGTGTTTATATATGTGTGTATGTGTGTGTGGGGTGTGTGTGTGTGTGTGTGTGCGCACACGCAGCCCCGCCGGCCCGGGCACCGCTCCCACCATGCGGCGCAGCCCGGGGAAACACCTCACAGCGGCCAGACCGTGTCACCACACTGCGAGGAGCGCTGCCCTCAGGCTGTCCCTCTGTGTGAGCACCTGGGGCTGGTCCCGTCACGTATGAGTGTCCATGTGGGCATGTAAAGAACACGGGAGAACACGAAAGTTAACCTACCTGGGCGGTCCCCATGCTGGCCGGGGGTGAGGGCCACGGGTGCGGGCCGGGGTGCGGGCGAGGGTGGTTGCCGGCAGCCACTGGGAACCCGGAGCTACGGCCGAGCCTCAGACGGCGGGAGGGCCTAGGGCGGGAAGGGACAGAAACGGGGAGAACTGATAAACAGGATCGACAGCCTCCCCAGAGGCGGGGGGTTGGGGTGGGGGAGACAGATCCACACCCAACCCCTGACGCAGGCGATCACGCCCTCGCCAGGAGCAACAGCCCGGCGGGGCCCTACGTCACGGGCAGCCCGCACACGTGATGGGAGAGCTCGGATCCCCGGCAGCTGGAAATGACAGCACACAGGCCTCACAGCCTGAGGATGCTCCGGGCCCGGAGAGAAGAAAGCCCATGGCGCCCGCGGCCACTGCTCCCCGAGGCACCCGCGGCCACTGCTCCCCACGCCCACTGCTCCCCACGGCCACTGCTCCCCACGCCCACTGCTCCCCACGCCCACTGCTCCCCATGGCCACTGCTCCCCACGCCCACTGCTCCCCACGGCGCCCACGCCCACTGCTCCCCACGCCCACTGCTCCCCACGCCCACTGCTCCCCACGGCCACTGCTCCCCACGCCCACTGCTCCCCATGGCCACTGCTCCCCACGCCCACTGCTCCCCACGCCCACTGCTCCCCACGCCCACTGCTCCCCACGCCCACTGCTCCCCACGGCCACTGCTCCCCACGCCCACTGCTCCCCACGCCCACTGCTCCCCATGGCCACTGCTCCCCATGGCCACTGCTCCCCACGCCCACTGCTCCCCACGCCCACTGCTCCCCACGCCCACTGCTCCCCACGCCCACTGCTCCCCACGCCCACTGCTCCCCACGCCCACTGCTCCCCACGCCCACTGCTCCCCATGGCCACTGCTCCCCACGGCCACTGCTCCCCACGGCGCCCACTGCTCCCCACGGCGCCCACTGCTCCCCACGCCCACTGCTCCCCACACCCACTGCTCTCCACTGCTCCCCACGCCCACTGCTCCCCACGCCCACTGCTCCCGGCGCCCACTGCTCCCCACGCCCACTGCTCCCCACGGCGCCCACTGCTCCCCACGGCGCCCACTGCTCCCCACGCCCACTGCTCCCCACACCCACTGCTCTCCACTGCTCCCCACGCCCACTGCTCCCCACGCCCACTGCTCCCGGCGCCCACTGCTCCCCACGCCCACTGCTCCCCACGGCGCCCACTGCTCCCCACGGCGCCCACTGCTCCCCACGCCCACTGCTCCCCACGCCCACTGCTCTCCACTGCTCCCCACGCCCACTGCTCCCCACGCCCACTGCTCCCGGCGCCCACTGCTCCCCACGCCCACTGCTCCCCACGCCCACTGCTCCCCGCGGCGCCCACGGCCACTGCTCCCCACGCCCACTGCTCCCCGTGCACGGAGAAGCGGCGTTGGCGAGCGGCGGCCAGGCCCGCGGAGGCCAGAGGCCGGGGACCGGCAGACCACGGAGCAGGAGCGACGTTCGGGGTGTAAACAGCTGATCCTGTGTCTCCAGGAAAGGGCGCCACGCCCAGAGGAAGCAGCGTGGACAGAAGAGGAAGGAGTGGTCGGCGGACACGTGGCCATTATAAAAGGCGCTGCTCCCGGGCCCGAGGCTTACGGAGCTCGAAGCCACGGCCTCCCCTAAAACGCCTGGTTCCCAGTCAGAGCACACGCCCGGGTTGCGGGGTTCAGTGCCAAGTCAGGGCGCTTACTGGAGGCAACCAATGGATGTTTCTCTCTCACATCAATGTTTCTCTCCCTCTGCCTCTCCCTTCCTTCCTCTCTCTGTCTCTCTCAAATCCATTTTTTTTTAAAGTATATATTTTATTGATTTTTTTAGAGAGGAAGGGAAAGGGATAGAGAGTTTGAAACATCTATGAGAGAGAGTCATCGATCAGCTGCCTCTTGCACACCCCCTACCGGAGATGTGCCCGCAACCAATGTACATGCCCTTGACCGGAATCAAACCTGGGACCCTTGAGTCCGCAGACCGACGCTCTATCCACTGAGCCAAACCGATTTCGGCCCTTTTTTTTTTTTCTTTTCTTTGAGAAACGTGTTACTTATTCCAATCCTTGTAGCTCCTCTGAGTCTCAGTCTCTGCTCACGTCATCGGGGTTCGTTCTCCTCCTGCTCAGAGAGACCCCGCTTTTCTCTCCACGTGGTCTCCGTGGGTAAACCTCCACGGCCTCGCAGGTCTACGTGTCTGCATTCTGCCCTCCATGCTGAGTGACGGAGGAGGCACAGGATTCGCAAGCTCGCAGCTGTCCCCAGCGCTGCACTGCGCGGCCCGTCCCGGGGGGCAATTCCGTCCCGAGAGCTGCAGACTCGCTTCCGCCCGCAGGCCCCGCTCCACGGGAGAGGCCGGGAGGTGCGTGTCACCGTCCCCATTCCAGCCCAGCGGGGGGCACAGAGCTTCAACCTGAAAACAGCCTTCCTCACGTCTGGGAATTGCCAGCCATCTTATCTCAGATACTGATCACGGCCTTCCTGCCCACGGCCTCCTCCTGGGGCGTTTATCGGGAATCTCCTCCCGGCGGGGCCACCTGCTCGGCCGCTCGCCATGCGGCTTCCTGGTCTCCCGTGGGCGTGTCTGCTGTCAATCCTAGGACCGTCTTCAACTCGACCTTCTGGCTCACTTGCTTTCTCAGCTATGTCTTGAGTTTCCATTTCAAGGGCTATCTCTTCTAATAAAAGGGTAGTATGCTAATTAGACCTGGTCAACCAGACAAGCGTTTGCTTAACATCCTAATGAATGACCGAAAAGATAACCCGCAGCAGGAACGCACCTAACCATGCTCCGTCTCCAGTGCTGCGAGAATCCTGACATCAGCTGACACACGCAGAAGTCACAGAGCGGGTCAGACGGAGGGGTCTGTTTTTAAGAGTTTTCTCTGCCTCACAAGGCACACTGGGCGGGGGCAGGTCCCGGACAGCCTGCGGGTCAGGCCAGGGTTTCAGAGACAGAGACAGAGCCTGACAGAGACAGAGATGGACAGAGATGGACAGACAGAGACAGAGACAAACAGAAACGAAGACAGAGACAGGGACAGACAGGGACAGGGACAGAGATGAACAGAGACAGGGACAGAGGTGGACAGATAGAAACGGACAGAGACAGAGACAAACAGAAACAAAGACAGACAGAGACAGGGACAGACAGAGACAGAGACAAAGACAGAGACAGAAATGTAGACGGACAGAGACAGGAACAGACAGAACAGACAGACAGAAATGGACAGAGACAGAGACAAATAGAAACGAAGACAGAGACAGGGACAGACAGAGACAGAGATGTAGACGGACAGAGACAGGAACAGACAGAGACAGACAGACAGACAGAAACGGACAGAGACAGAGACAAACAGAAACAAAGACAGACAGAGACAGAGACGGACAGACTCAGAAATGAACAGAGACAGACAGAGACAAAGACGGAGACAGAGATGTAGACGAACAGAGGCTGACAGAGACAGAGATGGGCAGAGATAGAGACAGATACAAACAAAGACGGACAGAGACAAAGACAGAGAAAGAGACGGACAGAGACAGAGAAGAACAGAGACAGGGACAGAGGTGGACAGGGGTCTCTGGCACTAAGGAGGTCACTCCCAATCCTGGGGACCCGATGAGACGCCGCCCAAAGGTGTTTGCAGGCTGGGCCCTGCTGACCTCACGCACACAACAGGAACCGCAGGCCTTGCGGGGTGGTGGTGGGGGATGTTTGCAGACAAATGGGGCCCGGCTGTGCCCGTGAGCCCCTGGCCACTGGCCGCTGACCACGAGGCCGGGAGCCCGGAGGGTCCCCGAGAAGACGCACACACACAGACTGGACGAGCATGAGCACGGGGACGGGAGGGCCCAGGGTCTTCCTGACGGGCCGCCTGGGGCAACCAGGGGCCTGGGGGGAGAAGGGGGGAGAACCACAGGAGAAAATCCCCCAAATTCACGGGAAGCAGCCGCTGGAGTGGGGACGGCGGGGCCGCTAAATGGGAATCGCAAGCCAGCCTCACCCCCCACCCCAACGCGGTGCTGGGACTCAGCCCACGAACCCCACACCACAGGGAGCGGGACACAGACCCCGAGAGGGCCGGCCGGCCGGCCGGGCGGGAGGGAGGCCTCGCCGGCCACACGGCGGCTCTGGGCGCCGGCCCGCGGGCTCGGGCTCGGGCGGTAAAATTAGATCCATGTGGGAATGCACATATTTTTAGTCACCGGGGCTGCGCGCATTCCCACTCACAGATGTTCAGGATGCTCTCGGAGCAGCGGCCGCGGGGAGGAGCGTGGGTAAGCCGGGCCCTGTGGGGAGGAGCCGGGCTCAGGGAGGCAGGCAGGGGAGTGGGCCACCGTGGACCCAGCCAAAAACGACGGGCTCCGCCCGCAGCCTCTCACCCCGCCCTGCAGGGAGGACACGGTGCAAAGACACGGGTCCGACGGCGAGACCCATGCCCCCACGTCGGGGGAGATGCAAAGGTTCTCGGCAAAACAGCAGCACACGGAGGCCTCTGTGCGTCCACACGGGGCTTCACGCCGACCTGGAAAAGCGCTCCGTCCGAGCATCGCTGCTTTTTAAATATTTTATATTGATTTTTAGAGAGCGAGAGGGAGAAGGCTGGAGAGTCAGGAACATCGATGGGACAGAAAGATCGCGGACCGGCTGCCTCCGGCGCCCCCACACTGCGGATGGAGCCCGCAGCCCAGGCCTGTGCCCTGGCCGGGAATCACGCCACAATATGGACACACACTGGGAAACGCAGCTTCTCAGCTTCTGTGACGGAGATTCTAAACCGGGGGTCGGCACACTCCTCAGTCCGCAGAGCCAAATGTCAACAGCACAGCGATTGACACTTCTTTTGGGAGCCACATTTTTTAAACTTAAACTTCTTCCAACGACACTTCTTCAAAACAGGCTCACCCAGGCCGTGGCATTTTGTGGAAGAGCCACACTCAAGGGGCCAAAGAGCCGCATGTGGCTCGCGAGCCGCAGTTTGCCGACCATAGTTCTAAATAATTAAAAAAAGAAAAGTTCTACTTCGCCGAAACTGGTTTGGCTCAGTGGATAGAGCGTCGGCCTGCGGACTGAAGGGTCCCGGGTTCAATTTGAGTCAGGGACATGTACCTTGGTTGCGGGCACATCCCCAGTGGGGGGTGTGCAGGAGGCAGCTGGTCGATGTTTCTCTCTCATCGATGTTTCTAACTCTCTATCCCTCTCCCTTCCTCTCTGTAAAAAATCAATAAAATATATATATATTTCTTTAAAAAGATCTGCTTCACGCCCTCACCATCGCTCTTAGCGTGCAGCACGGAGCCTAACACTGACAAGGCTTGTATGTCAGCGGGGAGGAAGGGCAGGACAGAGAGACGTTACATTGAACTGGGAAAGTGTCTCCCCAGGAGACAGACACCCCCGCCCCTCAGGGTCCCTGTGGGTGCACAGCCCGCGGCCGGGGCTCCTCACTGCACCGCCCGGGAGGCAGCTCCGCTCGGAGCAGATGCAACGTAAGCGCTTTGCTGCCGCAATGACCCTCCGTTCCTGGAACCCCTTCGGGAATAACGGTTTTATTAATTAGACGATAACTCCATTATATCATCTTTCAATTATGTTAAAAGCAAGGACTTGGAAAGGGGCAGTGATTTCTACCCATTCGTTACTGTCATTACCTCTGCCCACAGGGCGGGGGCTCTGGGCCGGCCTTCCCGGGACCCGCACCTGGGACACCCGCCAGACTCCGGGGGCAGAGAGGCAGGCTTCTCCTCACGCAGCCAGGGAGGGGAGGGTGCGTGTGAGACCGCGGAGAGAACGATGTGCGAGCATCACTCAAACTCCTTCCCAGACCTATCTATTCTGAAAAAGCACCTGTGAAAATTAAAATGAGAAAATTAATTTCCTTAAAACTCCTGTATCTTGTTCTCCATTTAAAAAAAAAAATTCAGCCCTGGTCCGTTTGGCTGAGTGGATAGAGCACCAGCCTGCGGACTGAAGGGTCCCAGGTTTGATTCTGGTCGAGGGCATGTGCCTGGGTTGTGGGCTTGATCCTCAGTGGGGGGTGTTCAGGAGGCAGCCAATCAATGAGTCCCTCTCATCATCAATGCTTCTATCTCTCTCTTCCTCTCCCTTCCTCTCTGAAATCAATAAAAATATATTTTAAAAAGATAAACATTGGGCCCAGCCAGTGTGGCTCAGTGGTTGAGCATGAACCTGTGCCCCAGGAGGCGTCAGTCTGATTCCTGGCCAGGGCACAGGCCCAGGTTGCAGGCTCCATCCTCAGTAGGGACTGTGCAGGAGGCAGCTGATCAATGATTGTCATCATTGATGCGTGTCTCTCTCTCCCTCTTTGAAATCCATAAAAATATATTTTTTAAAAAACTTGGTGCATTGTAAGAGTAAGCATCTCAGTTCTGTGAGAAGTGACGAAGGAACCATAACTAAAATCCTAAAATCGGAGTCGGGAAGGCCTGTAGAGGGCGGTCTCACGCCCAGCACGCCATGTCAGTTACTCCAGGCAGGAAGTACAGCTCCTTCACCACCTCAGCAGGAGGAGGAAGATGTTCCCCTTGCCCAGCAACAAGCCCAGCCAATGGAAACAGTGCAGCTCAGCCAATGAGAAGCCATCGTCCCCTGACGTCTAACTTTCCTCCAACGAAGGTTCATTTTCCTGTTACAGCGACTTCCTGTCTCACCCTCTGTTCTACAAAAGCCCACTGTCCTGTGTCTCACACACACACACACACACACACACACTGCTGGCTGGATGAGATGCTGGCCTAAATCATCTCACAAAGCCCATCGCCCTTCTCCGAGCGTCCTGCTCAATCCTGGTCATTAACCGTGTGGAGAAACAGGTAACAAAACAAATAAAACCGTGCTGTGGTCAGACACAGGCCGCAAAACAAATTCCCTTCCCTCTTAAAAACGTCCAGAAACGGGGTCTGTCTTTGAACCAGCTTTGTAAACTCCGGACACAGTCCTCGGCGACGGTGAACTCCTGGACAGACAACAGCACAGGGTCATCTCGAACCAGAGAACAAAGACCACGCCAGGACACGCAAACGCAGTGCCCCCTGCACAGCGTCCTCGCCGAGTCTCAGGGAGCAGGGGAGCGTGGTCTGTGCTGTTTCCAGCCATGAGGAGCGGCCGGCCGAAGGCCCCTGGCGGCGCAGGTGGGCGCGGGGATGGCCCAGACTCGGCACTTCGCCGGCGGGGAGGCGCGGGGAGGGGGCACGCACAGGGGCAGGCTGGATCATTTCACCGTCCAGCCGTCTCCTAGGAAGAGCAGCCTCGGGGCGGCGGCTGCGGGGGGAGGGGAGATGGGCGGCTGCGCCGTGCGGTGACGGTGGCTCTCCCCACCCTCCCGGCGCTGTCTCAGTTGCTGTCTCAGAGAGGAGCTCAGCAAACACAGCAGGGAGCCACGCAACGCACCCTGAGCTGCCTGGGGTGCGATCTTATTTCTTTTTTCCCTCTTTTTTATAATGAGCTTCCGTCAGAACAAATGCTGGGTAAGAACGCCCTTTCTTTATTTTTGTTTACTGACCTCGTTAACCCTCACCCGAGGGTGTTTTCCCATTGATTTTTAGAGAGAGCGGAAGCAAGAGGGCGAGATTGAGAGAAACGTGGATGTGAGAGAAACACATCGATGGGTTGCCACCTACACGAGCCCCAGCCAGCGCCGGGCCAGGGAACAGCCTGCAACAGAGGCACGTGCCCTGACCGGATTCGAACCCCGGACCTGTGGGTCGGCAGGCCGACGCTCTATCCACTGAGCCACACAAGCCAGGGCCCCACCTCGTCTCCCGTCACCTGAGAGCTGACCACGGAGAGAGACCCCCAAAGTGGCACTCACAGGCCCTCGCACGCCTGCGGCAGGTGTGCGTGGCAGACAAGCTCCGTACGGAGCACAGAGAAGCCGGACCCTCCGTGGAGACACGGCGGACCACAGGAGCGGGGGGAATGAGGCGGTGGCCCGGGGGACCCGCACGTAACCTGTAACTTCACCCCGGTGACACGTGTGGGGCGGAACGTTCCAGAACGTTATACACAAGTTTGCATCCCGACTATCTCATTAAGACTTTAAATATTTGCCGAGCCAAAACCGGCTTGGCTCAGTGGATAGAGCGTCGGCTTGGGGACTGAAAGGTCCCGGGTTCGATTCCGGTCAAGGGCATGTACCTTGGTTGCGGGCACATCCCCAGTAGGCAGCTGATCGATGACTCTCTCTCATCGATGTTTCTAACTCTCTATCTCTCTCCCTTCCTCTCTGTACAAAATCAATAAGATATATTTAAAAAGAAAAAAAAGACTTCAAATATTTTATCCAACAAGAAAATGAGGTGGTGCCGAGAGACTCATCGCTGAGGGTAGCTGCGCTTAGAATATCGACTCACAGGCCCCGTCTTCATGTCACAGCGGGTGAGGTGCTGGTAACGGCGGCGGCAGGGGGAGCGGCACCTGTCCTTTGTCATCGATTCTGGTGCAGCCTGCAGCCCGAGGCTCGGAAGGAGGACTCAGCGGGGCACCTGCGGACACAGCCCGCGCTTAGACCTTAGCTGTGTCCCAATGCGCAGGACGGGCCCGACTGCCTCCCGAGTGACAGCAGCATGACCTCCTAAACGTGTTCAATGCTCCCCAGACCAAAACTGTAGCACGAGAGGGGGTTAAATAATTTTACCGCAGAAGATGCTAGCAAACGCATGCTAATTCTCAGGGGGAAGGGGGTCTGAGGGGTGTGGGAAGAGACAGGACAAAAATCTTACACTCTGGATGAAGACAGCGGCAGGGGTAAGGGCATGGGGTGGGGTGGGGAATCAGGTGGAGGAGAGCTATGTGGGGAGGGGGGGAGAGGAACACCTGTAATAATCTGAACAATAAGGATTTATTGTATAAAATAAAAATAATAAATTAAAAAAAGAAAGAAAAAAAACATGGGTGCCAAGCAATGGGGCTGTAGTTCCCGTAGCAACCATTAGGGGGCCCTGGACCCATTCCGCCGAGGGGCTGGGGATGGGCTGGGGTTGGCTCCGCGGAGCACCTTCACCTGCATGTCGGTGTCTGGCTGCACCCTGCGTCCCCAAGCACGCCCTCCCCGCGTGTCCCCGCTCCCCGGCCATCGCCCCTCCGTCCCCCGTGGAGCAGACGTGGCTCTCGGGGGACACGCGGGTTCTGAGAGCCTGAGCACTAGCACGTAATTGCACCCCTTCATCTCCGCTGACACGCGCCCCAGGGCTCTCCCATCTCCGTACCTGTTTGCAGTTTCCGGCTCTTCCCTGCAAACAAGTGAGGCGGCGCTGGCAGCGTGGGCGAACACCCGTGCTGCCGCCTCCCACACCGCATCAGAGTTACGGGCGACAGGCACAGCCCGCCGAGGCCGGCGTGGCTCAGCGGACAGAGCCTCGGCCTGCGCACGAAGGGTCCCGGGTTCGATTCTGATCAAGGGCATGCACCTTGGTTGCGGGCACATCCCCAGTGGGGGGTGTGCAGGAGGCAGCTGGCCAATGATTCTCTCTCATCGATGTTTCTAACTCTCTATCCCTCTCCCTTCCTCTCTGTAAGAAACGAATAAAAATATATTTTTTTAAAAGACAGCTTTATTAAAAAACAAAACACGAAAATAAAATAAAATAAAAGACAGAACCACCGTCCTCCAGAGCCGCTGGGGAGCTGGCTGAGGGGCAGGCCACACTGGAGAGGTAAAGGAGAAAGCACCCGAGCTAGGGAGGAGGTGAGGGGCAGAGCAGGCTGGGCCGCTCCCCCGTGGGCCACATGTTCCATCAGGAGGGAGGTCATCTCTGCAGAGGCCGCCCAAAGGAGCGAGGACCCAGCCCACACCAGCCCAGCCCGGCTCCCGGAGCTGGGAAGAGAAGCCCCTCGGACAGGAAGGACCACGTTCAGGGTCTTTAACTAAGTGGCTGCTGGGAGCTGCGGGCGGCGGAAAGCCAGGGCAGGTGCACAGAGGAGGCCGCACGGGAGGGAGTCTGTGACCGGGGGTCACCGTTAGGTCATCGCCGTCATCGCCACTGAGCCCGCCAGCTTCGAGCAGCACCGAGCGCCGTGCGGTTGGACCGAGCGCTGGCCCCGGCAGCCACACGGCCTGGCCAGAAAGCTGTCCGGTGGCCAATGCTGGCAGCCGTTCCCACCCACAGCGTGGGCCGGGCCTGGGCACCGTCCGAGGTCGGAGAGCCAGGGGGTCCCGGGCATTCCTGTTCTTCGCGAGGGGACCGGCCTCATGTTCCCGGGGAGCATCTCCTCAGGGTCAGTGGCGCACCGCTGCCTGGCCAGGCACCAGGTGGCCAGAACGCTCTCCGAACGCAGCTCCGGGTGTTTGCGGGAGCAGGACACGCAGCCTGCAGAGCTGAGGGCTTCCCCCAGCGGCTCCTGAGCTGGAGGTGGCTGGGCGGACGAGGAGAAAACGCGAGGCGGGTAGAAGCGACAGCAGTGGGAGGTCTCGGGACAGGCCAGAGGGGACAGCCGGAGGGGACAGCCGGCGACAGTCCTCTTGAGTTTGGCACAGCGGGCGCGGCGCTGTGTGTCGGCCGGGAATGGCAGGCGTCCTCTCCTCCAGGCCGTGCGCCAGCTCCCGAGCGGGCGTCACTGCGACGGGAGGCAGGGTCCCGCCGAGAGGATGCTGAGCCTGCGGGCCTCCCTCGTCCGCACCCTCGAGTGTACGGGAGGGGAAACTGAGGCCCGGCGGGGGGGAGGCAGGGCGCCGAGCAGCAGGTCCCAGAGCAGCCAGCACCATGGCGGACTCAGCGTCGGGGAAGGCAGGAGGAAGGAGGGCAGGGAAGCCCAGGCGGCCTGTGGCTCTGCGGCCACGGCTCTGCGGCCACGGCTCTGCTGGCCACCCCCGCAGGAGCACCGGGCCTGTACCCGCACCCAGCCCCGCACGCCCTCTCAGCATCTCCCAGCTCACGGAGGGAAGTCCACGGAGAGGAAGGCCACAGGCGACTGGGATTCCTCCCCAGGGCTCCTCCGCCCGCACGCTGGGCAGACATGGCAGGACACATTGGGGAGCACCAGGGTGACGAGCGGGAGGTCATTGACGGAGGGCGTTCTGCCTCTCCTTCCACCGGAGCACCGTCAGCTGCCCCCCCGGACTGCCCCCCGGGCCTCCTCCCTGGAACCTGGACCCGCACCCAGGCCCCCCATCGCCCAGCACCCGTGGTCAGCCACAGGCCGGGAACGGGAACGAGCAGCCTGGGGCCTGGGCCTGGCGCCGGGAGGAAACCCCGCGAGGCCGAGGCCGTGACTCAGCGCGGGGGGCAGCGGGTACAGAAACGGAACGGGCGAGCAGATGGCGGCGCCGTGGGTGCTCGGGGGCTCGGCCACCAGATGCACACAAAGGAAGCAGGCTGTTGCCACAGCAACTGTAGCCAAGGCCCAGGAAACAGGACCGGCTCGGCTCCCCAGACGCGGGAGCCCCAGGGATGGAGCCGGAGGGACGGGCGCAGGGACGCTCCGGGAGGACGCTCCGGGAGGACGCTCCGGGGAGGACGCTCCGGGAGGACGCTCCGGGGAGGGACGCTCCGGGGAGGGACGCTCCGGGGAGGGACGCTCCGGGGAGGACGCTCCGGGAGGACGCTCCGGGAGGACGCTCCGGGGAGGACGCTCCGGGAGGACGCTCCGGGGAGGGACGCTCCGGGGAGGGACGCTCCGGGAGGACGCTCCGGGAGGACGCTCCGGGGAGGGACGGGCGCAGGGACGCTCCGGGGAGGACGCTCCGGGAGGACGCTCCGGGGAGGGACGGGCGCAGGGACGCTCCGGGAGGACGCTCCGGGAGGACGCTCCGGGGAGGGACGGGCGCAGGGACGCTCCGGGGAGGACGCTCCGGGGAGGACGCTCCGGGGAGGACGCTCCGGGGAGGACGCTCCGGGGAGGGACGCTCCGGGAGGACGCTCCGGGAGGACGCTCCGGGGAGGACGCTCCGGGAGGACGCTCCGGGGAGGACGCTCCGGGAGGACGCTCCGGGAGGACGCTCCGGGGAGGACGCTCCGGGAGGACGCTCCGGGAGGACGCTCCGGGAGGACGCTCCGGGGAGGACGCTCCGGGAGGACGCTCCGGGGAGGGACGGGCGCAGGGACGCTCCGGGGAGGACGCTCCGGGAGGACGCTCCGGGAGGACGCTCCGGGAGGACGCTCCGGGGAGGACGCTCCGGGGAGGACGCTCCGGGAGGACGCTCCGGGAGGACGCTCCGGGGAGGACGCTCCGGGAGGACGCTCCGGGAGGACGCTCCGGGAGGACGCTCCGGGGAGGACGCTCCGGGGAGGGACGGGCGCAGGGACGCTCCGGGGAGGACGCTCCGGGGAGGACGCTCCGGGAGGACGCTCCGGGGAGGACGCTCCGGGGAGGACGCTCCGGGAGGACGCTCCGGGGAGGACGCTCCGGGGAGGACGCTCCGGGAGGACGCTCCGGGAGGACGCTCCGGGAGGACGCTCCGGGGAGGGACGCTCCGGGAGGACGCTCCGGGGAGGGACGGGCGCAGGGACGCTCCGGGAGGACGCTCCGGGGAGGACGCTCCGGGGAGGACGCTCCGGGAGGACGCTCCGGGGAGGACGCTCCGGGAGGACGCTCCGGGGAGGACGCTCCGGGAGGACGCTCCGGGGAGGACGCTCCGGGGAGGACGCTCCGGGAGGACGCTCCGGGGAGGACGCTCCGGGAGGACGCTCCGGGAGGACGCTCCGGGGAGGGACGCTCCGGGAGGACGCTCCGGGGAGGGACGGGCGCAGGGACGCTCCGGGAGGACGCTCCGGGGAGGGACGGGCGCAGGGACGCTCCGGGAGGACGCTCCGGGGAGGGACGCTCCGGGAGGACGCTCCGGGGAGGACGCTCCGGGAGGACGCTCCGGGGAGGACGCTCCGGGAGGACGCTCCGGGGAGGACGCTCCGGGAGGACGCTCCGGGAGGACGCTCCGGGGAGGGACGCTCCGGGAGGACGCTCCGGGGAGGGACGGGCGCAGGGACGCTCCGGGAGGACGCTCCGGGGAGGACGCTCCAGGCGGACGCGGCAGAGGTGCGCGGCCTCGGGTCCTCAGTGCGCCGCACAGGCCGCCCACCGCGCCTCGGCGGCTGCCGGACAGGGGCCGGGGTTCCGGACTGAGGCCTTCCGGGGGCACGCGGTCCTGCCCGCTCCCAGGGCAGGCGGGGGCCGGTGGCCACGCCGACTTCGCTGCTCCCGGCCTGGGCCAGGCCACACAAACCCCGATCCACGTCTCCCCAGGCTGTCCGCCTCAACGCTCACACAAACGTGCCTTTCTCCCAAGTGTGTGCAGGTCCTCCTAACGGAGAGGGGTTTTGGGTGCGTGGTGTGTGTGTGTGTTTGGTGTGTGCTGTGTGTGTGTGCATGTGCTGTGTGTGTGCTGTGTGTGTGTTTGGTGAGTGCTGTGTATGTGTATGTGTATGTGCTATGTGTGTGGTGTGTGGTGTGTGGTGTGTGTGTGTGTTTGGTTGTGCTGTGTGTGTGTGTGGTGTGTGTGTGTATTTGGTGTGTGCTGTGTGTGTGTGTGGTGTGTGTGTATTTGGTGTGTGCTGTGTGTGTATGTGTATGTGGTGTGTGTGTATGTGTATGTGCTGTATGTATGTGTGTGTGGTGTGTGCTGTGTGTGTGTTTGGTGAGTGCTGTGTGTGTTTGTGCTGTGTGTGTGTGTTTGGTGAGTGCTGTGTGTGTGTATGTGTATGTGCTGTGTGTGTGTGGTGTGTACTGTGTGTGTGTGTGTGTGGTGAGTGCTGTGTGTGTGTTTGGTGAGTGCTGTGTGTGTGTGTGTGTGGTGAGTGCTGTGTGTGTGTTTGGTGAGTGCTGTGTGTGTGTGTTTGGTGAGTGCTGTGTGTGTGTTTGGTGAGTGCTGTGTGTGTGTGTGTTTGGTGTGTGTATGTGTGTGTTTGGTGAGTGCTGTGTGTATGTATGTGTATGTGCTGTGTGTATATGTGTGTGTGTGCTGTGTGCTGTGTGCTGTGTGTGTGTTTGGTGAGTGCTGTGTGTGTGTTTCTCATTGTGAAGTTCTAATGTGAGACACCCTGCGTCTCAGGCAGATTGCTAGATTGAAAAGAGAACCATTGGAAAGGGGTTGAAATGGCGGGCAGGCCCGGGCACCGGCCCAGTATGCCAAGGTTGCGGGTTCCATCCCGGTCATGGCACACAGGCAGCAACCAACAAATGGTCCCTCCCTCTCTCTCCTCTCTATCTCTCCCTCTCCCTCTCCCTCTCCCTGTCCCTCTCCCTTTCCCTGTCCCTCTCCCTCTCCCTCTCCCTGTCCCTCTCCCTGTCCCTCTCCCTCTCCCTCTCTCTCTCTCATCAACACATTCTTTCTAAGTTGATTTGCCATAAAAACGGGAAACATACTAGTAGCTCACCAATACCGTTCTTTCTGAAGTCAAAGCACATTACCAACCTGTGTGCCCGCTGAACTCGAGGAGGAGCATGTGCTGGGGAACAGGCTGTTTCTGGACACAGGACCGTCTGGGGGGCGGGGGGGAAGCTGGGCGTGGGCCCTGGCTCACGGCCCCCACTGGACCTCTGCCCGCCATTCTGCCCTTCGGGCCTCCAGGACTCAAGCCCACCCCGACCTCCACAACGCGAGGAGGTGATGGAATTACCCCTCCCCCTCCCTCCCTCCCAGGTCAGCGGAGCTCCGAGAGTCCGGGTCACGTCCAGGGCAGGCAGCCCGCGCCCGTCCGCGCCCGCCGCCATCGGCCGGCGGGGCCCAGCCCCGGGTGAGGAGACAGAGCCGCGGGGAGACACGGCGGGAGACGCCGCGGACACGCGAGAACAGCCCTGGCCTTGGCCTCGGTGATTTCTAAACACGCTTTTACTGATGTCAGAGGGAGGAAGGCAGAGGGAGAGAGAGAAACATCCATGATGAGGGAGAATCGTGGATCGGCTGCCTCCTGCCCGCCCCACACTGGGGATCGAGCCCCCAACCCCGGATGTGCCCGGACCGGGAATCGAACCGGCAGCCTCTCGGTTCCTGGGTAGACGCCCGCCCACGGAGCCAGCTGGCCGGGCCCGGGAGCGGCCTTTAAGGGATGCTCACCGCGGGCAAATCCGGGTGCGTCGAGCTCCTCGTTATGTAACGGCTCATTGGCTGATCCAGTGTCTTACGTAAGACGCTGTGTCAGGAACCGGTGCCTCCTGCCCGGGACGGCCAGAGCCGGGCGGGCCGGCCGGGAGCCCGGGGCGGCAGGGAGGGGTCCTGAGTGAGGCGGGAGGCAGAGGTGGCGTGGACCAGCGCCCAGGTGGGTGGAGAATGCTCAGGGGCGGCTGGCACATGCCAAGGCCCGTGGCGCGGGGCAGGGAGCTGGGGCTGCAGGCAGGCCCGCCGGGAGGGCAGTGTTTGGGGGGGGGCGGTGCGGGAGACCTGGGTCTGACCAAAGGCACAGAACGCAGCCTGCGGGCACGCGGGTGGCGAGGGCTCCGGAAGGTTCCCCAGCAGCTGCGTGTGGGAGAGACTGGGGCGGGGCCAGCGGGGAGCGTGTGCTGCTGATTCGGGCGCCGGAGGGTGTGGCCGTGCCGGGTGCTCAGGGGGGTGGGGTGCTGGGGCGGTTCCTCCATCCCCCTGTCCACGGTGAGGCCTGACCCCACGGCGTGTCCACCTGAGCTCTCCCAGGGCCCTGACCTCGGTCCCGGTGACACGTGACCGCGGGCGGGCTCTCTGGCCACACGTGAACACGGATCCAGGCGGGGACGACGGGCCTGGTCTGGCAGACGGCAGGCCACGCGTGTTCTTATCACGCATGTGTCTTTAAATCCTCTCAAATACACAAAACGGCACCCATGCAAGCTAAGCCCAAACCGGGATCCGCGCCCAAACCGTAGGTGACCGAGTTCCCGCCCGGCGAGGCCCGGCAGGTCACCCACCCGGCAGCCCGCTCTGCTGCCCTCACTCCCATGCACCTGCACCCTTCCCTGCCCTCCCCACCCCCCATCCTCTCCCCACCCCCCCCCGTCCCCTCCCTACCTCCCCGTCCCCTCCCTACCTCCCCGTCCCCTCCCCACTCTTCACCCCCTCCCCACCCTCCTATCCCCTCCCCACCCCCATCCTCTCCCCACCCCCCATCCCCTCCCCACCCTCCACCCCCTCCCCACCCTCCTATCCCCTCCCCACCCCCCCATCCCCTCCCCACCCCCCCATCCCCTCCCCACCCCCACCCCCTCCCCACCTCCTATCCTCTCCCCACCCCCCATCCCCTCCCCACCCCCACCCCCTCCCCACCCTCCTATCCCCTCCATTCCCTCCCCACCCCCCACCCCTCCCCACCCCCATTCCCTCTCCCCCTCCCCACCCAGGCCACCCTTCCTCGCCCCCCCCACCCCCACTCACAGGACAGCGCCTCTCCCTGGCAGTCATCGCCCGGAATCAGAACCGTCGTCTTAAGCTTTACCAGCTCAGCTATGTCCCAGCTGAGTTAGCACCCCTTCCTCCGGCCGCAGCTCTCACTCGCCCAAACACCGAGCCCGGCCCCGAGCGGGGCCCCCGGGGCTTACGCAGGAGAGGAGGCGCCCGTGGACGGGTCAGTCACCGGTCACGCACACGCCGTCACCTGCACCGCGGTCCATGCTCTGGGAACCCGGCCAGAGTGACCGATCGTTCCCGTCACCGAGCCGGTCCGCCCGGCCACACAGCCCCCCGGGCCACCAATGGCGTGGCCCAGGGCGCCTTCGTGGGCAGCGACGGAGGGAGCTGTGCCGCTAACCTGTGTCTGACCAAGTGCACTCCCCTCCCAGGCCGGCATCGCAGCTGGAGACGGGGGGTAGAGGACGTGCGTCCCGATGCCCGCAGGAGCCTCCCTCCGTCCCGGGTTCGGGGACACGGTCTGTGCAGGCCCCAGGGAGCGGACTGGGCGGGATCCAGGTGCTGCTGTGCCGCAGCCACACGACCGGCCGTGACCCCAGGCCGCTCCCCACCCCACCCCCACCCCCCGGGGGGCTCCTGTGTCATGTTTGTGAGCGGGAGGTGCCCGTACCGGCCCAGCCTCCGTGTCTCCTCGCTGGTGGACCCTCGGTGCGTGGTGCTCAGTCACGGGCCCAGAGCTGTGGGGAGCGGCTCCAGTGCTGGGACAGGTGTGAGCCTCGGACTGAGGAGAGGGCACCGAGCTCGGAGCACAAAGCCCGCCCAGCACCATCACAGCCAAAGGCTGTGGCTGTGCGCGTGACCGTATGGCCCGGGCCTGTGGCCCCGCGTGGCTGGGTGACGTGGGCTGCGGGAGGTGCGGCAGGCAAACAAAGCCGGACCAGGTGCGTGTACTTGAGCAGATTTGAAACCCGGGAGAACGTTGTAAACATCTTGACCACGCCCTGGCTGTGCCCCGTGAGATCTGCTGTACAACAGACTCGGCCTGCAGGCCGTGGCGCTGCCTCTCCACCAGAGAGCGCAGTGTCCCACCCGCCCCAGCTTTATTCTCTTGTCTGTCTTTGCTCCATCCTTCACCGCCCGCCCCCCTCCGCCCCCGCTCGGGCTCTCCCATGGCCGAGCCGGCTCGGCACACATGGCGCCCAGTGCCGAGCAACAGGTCCAGGAGGGCGGACGGACGGACGGACGGACGGGAGGCCGACCCCTGAGCCACCCCGGCTGCCCGGTCCCCCAACTCCCGGACCACGGGCCCCGCACCCAGACAGATGTCAATGCCAGCTGCAGCTGCTGGCGCTGGCCCTGCCTGCCCCTCTGCTTGTCCTGTGCCCCCCGCCCCCACCCCCACCGGGGGTTGTGCTTGTCAGCCCACTGGGTCCCTCCTTGGGGCGGGGGAGGGGGCAAGGACTGTGTCTCAGGGCCCATTCTGACCACACACCCAGCCTCGGGGCGGCCAGTGGGTGGAGTGTGGAGACGGGCCCAGGCCCACCTGTCACGTGACGGGACAGTGCCAGGGACGGTGCCGGCGCTGTGGGCCGAGAGCGGCGCCCTGACCCTCCCCGCGCCTGCGGGAGCCGGGAGGGGCGGCCGGCGGCCCCGGGGCTGGCCCAGTGGGGTCACGTCCTAAGCTAGCAGTCAGGCTGCCGCTCTGGGGAAAACTACCGTGAGCAAGCGTCAGCGACAGCAGCCGCGTGGAGACGGGGAGAGGCCCAGGAAGCCAGGGGCAGGCGTGCATTTTTAGCCTCATGAGTCATCTGTGCAGCCTCCAGCGGGAAAACAAGGGCTGACGGGCGGGAGGTGGCCGAGCCGGGAGCTGACGCGCGTCCCAGGCGCCTGGGGCGCGCCCCTGCCCGCCCGCCCTTGAGGCCCACCCGGGCCTGGCCCGACGCTGGGCACGGAGGCTGTGGGTCCGGCTGGCCGGGACACCTGTTTGCTGCCGGGAGAGCGGAGGGAAGAGCGTCAGCTCAGTCGGAGGAAAGCGGCCCGGCCGGCGGAGCAGGCCCGGTTCCGGGCCGGCCGTTCTCGGACACTGAATTTAGCCGAATCCCTTCTGCACGAGGCCGGCCGTTAACCTGGTGACACCGGAATCCGCGTGTCATCGTGAAGTCGGAACGTGGCGTCCCGTGGCGGCTGGGAGCCCGTCCGCGGCCATGTGGCCCATACGGACGCCATCGCGGGCCACGGGGGCGACGAGTGGAAGCACCCACGTGGGCCCACGCTCCCGCCGCCTGGAGGGAGGGGGGAGGTGGGTGGCCAGTGATCCTCGCTGAAGTAACAACGCACTCGTGCCCTGGCCAGGGTGCTCAGCGGTTAGTGCGTCGGCCCGTGGCCCCAGGGGTCTTAGGTTCACATCCCAGTCAAGGGCACGTACCTGGGTCGCAGGTGTGATCCCAGGTTCTGGTCGGGGTGTGTTCGGGAGGCAACCAATCTATGTTTCTCTCACATCCATGTCTGTCTGTCTGTCTCTCTCTCCCCCTCCCTGCCTTCCACCTCTCTAAAAATTAATAGGAAACATCTTTGGGCCGAGCTCCTTGCGTGAATCCTCTATAACAGTAATAACACGCATGCGCTAGGTTAGAAAGGGGTTTAGTGGCTTTCTGTTGCCGTCCATGCACGACCCTGACCCTGACACAGACTCGTCACTCCTGTCTGTGCCTGGTGCCCGAGGCCGTGGGCACGGGAGGGGTGGCAGTCCGTCACCTGCTCCTCGGAGCTGATGCCTCCTTTCCCAGGGCAGCTGGCACTCCTGTACCTTAAAAATGTCTTACAGACCCGTGTACGCCTCCGTCCTCGGCAAGACTCTGAAGATAGTGTCAAGTGCCCGGCCGGCGTGGCTCAAGGGTTGAGCACGGACACACTCCCCTGGTCAGACGGCAGGAGCTGAGGGACCCGGGTCCCTCCTCCCGGTGGTGGAGGCAGACAGGGCTGGGGAGGCCGCCGAGGACCGACCGGGGAGACCTGCCCTGAGCGCACGCAGGCGCAGAACCAGCCTGCACTGCCCTCGGCTCCCGGCCGCCGGCGTCCCCCTGAGAGACAGCCCTGCATGGTGACGGCCGTCAGCCACACGCGGCACCACCAGCCAGCGACGCCCGCCGAGCGAGGTGAGGAACACCAGGCTCCCGCCGACCGGCCTGGGCTCCATCACCATCTGCGCCACGGGCACCGAACGCACCGGTGCAGAGAGAGAAAAACGAATGACTGTCGGTGGGTCTCGGCACCCGCAGGTGAGCACGGACCGACCTGCTCCCAGTCGCCCACTCGGCACACACGGCCCTACCTGGCCCCCTGGGGGGTGAGGAGCTGGGACACGGTGTCACGCAGCAGGCAGGCCAGCGAGCAGCGCCAGGACAGCAGTTTCACACCCAGACTCTGCAGACCCCGCCTGTGACCTTTAACCCAGGCTCTGCAGCCCCTCCTGTGACCTTTAACTCAGACTCTGCAGACCCTCCTGTGACCTTTAACCCAGATCCTGCAGACCCTCCTGTGACCTTTAACCCAGATCCTGCAGACCCTCCTGTGACCTTTAACCCAGGCTCTGCAGCCCCTCCTGTGACCTTTAACCCAGGCTCCATCAAACCCTCCTGTGACCTTTAACCCAGGCTCCATCAAACCCTCCTGTGACCTTAAACCTGTTACCTGACCTCGAGTCCTGGCACATGGTACTAGTTATTATTGGTGAGCACTGGTTATTATTGTGGAGGGGGGACCAACCTTAAAACATAAGCAAGTACAAGGGTGGAGGCGGAGATGCACAGAGAACAACCCGTGGATGTGACGACAGGGTGGTGAGGGCCTGGGCTGGGGTTGGGGGGACAGGCTGGAGGGGGGTCAGTGTGGGAGAAGGGGACATAGGTGATCCTTTCCACAGAAAGGTTTAATGAATAAACACATCACATGGTACCCTACTGGGAGACAGGGTGTGAAGGGATGGCTCCAGACAAAGCACCACGTAACTCACAGCACCAGAGAGGGGGAGAGGCCGAGGGAACTCTGACTACTGCCGGGTCAGAGGTCAGAGGTCAGGGGTCAGATGCTGCAGGGAGCTGGCCTTGACCAGGAGCAGGCGGAGGAGCGGCCAGGTGAAGCGGGCCCTCCCCCGGGCGGGACCTCCGTCCACTCTCCCCGTGCTGCCCGCTGAGGCGTTTCTGGGAAGCGGGGCCGCCGGGCGTCCCGCCGTGTCCCGCCTTCTCCACGTGGCGTCACCTGAACGCCATTCAGTATGGCTCCTCCGACCTGCCTCCGGGTGACGCCCGGGGCCATGTCACAATGCACCTTCCCAGCCCCCGGGGCCGCCGCCTCCCCATGTTCCACCAGGAAACATCGCTGGAGCGGACGTCGGCTCAGCCGGTTCCCGGTAAACGCAGGGTTCCTTCCAGGAGACTGGGGCCAGTTCACTGCGAGTCCTTAATGAAATGCCACCGAGGAGCAGTATGTGGGCAGCCAGGCCCTGAGCAACACCGTGTGGTCTGGCTAAGGAGCTGCAGTGCCACAGCGGAGGGAAAGGTCGAGTCCTGGGGTCGGCGCAGGAGTGGGTGCGGACACAGAGATGCAGCCCTTGGCGGCTTGTGGGAATGGCCACCTCACACGGAGTGGACACCACACAAAGTTGGTAATAGAACGTCACCGGTAAATAACCAAGGCCCAGGGTCCCACGGACCTGCCCGGGTTCCTGTCCACACACCTCGCACCCCACTAGCGAAGACACAGGGGACACGGGGGGAGGGGCCGCCCTGGGCACCCCGGGCGCTGACGGGCCTGGGTGGCCCTGTTCCTGGAGCAGCTGCTAGTATTTGTGTACCAGGGCCCAAACCACGGCAGCGGGGAACCTGAGATGAGCGTCCGCCCTGGTCACGGTCTGTCCTCAGCACCATGGACAGCGCCCGCGCCTGCAGGAGGCAGATCCGCCATCCTGGCCCATGGGACATCCCCCAGGGAGGCACTCACACAGGAGGGTGGGAAACGGGCCTCTGGGGGAGTCACGGCTCCACACGTTGCAGAGAATAAATGTGGGGAAACGCATGAAGGAAAAGCTGTTGGTGCATACCGGCACTACAGGCTGCACGGCCGAGTCGGGAAGGCAGAAGCGCCGTGGCCATCGCTAGAGGCCCGGCCGAACCAGGAGGGGCCAGGGGACGGGTGGTCAGATCTGGGGAACCTGGAGCGCCCTGCCAGGAGCTCGAAGTTCACCAGGACTGACAGGCAGCAGATGGGACTCCTGAGCAAGACGAGGCCTCTTGCCCAAAAGCCCTCACTCTATAAGGGGAAGCCAGCCGAAACCGGTTTGCCTCAGTGGATAGAGTGTCGGCCTGTGGACTGAAAGGTCCCAGGTTCCATTCTGGTCAGGGGCATGTATCTGTGCAGGCACATCCCCTGTGGGGATTGGGCAGGAGGCAGCTGGTCGATGTTTCTCTCTCATCAATGTTTCTAGCTCTCTATCCCTCTCTCTTCCTCTCTGTAAAAAATCAATAAAATATATTTTTAAAAATAAAATTAAAATTAAAAAAATAAACGGGGAAGCGAGCCTGGCGGTGTGGCTCAGGGGGTGAGCATCCATCTATGAACCCGGAGGTCACAGTTTGATTCCCAGTCAAGGCACAGGCCCGGGATGTGGGCTCCATCCCCAGTGTGCGGCGTGCAGGAGGCAGCTGGTAGATGATGATCTCTCATCACTGATGTTTCTCTCTCTCCCTCTCTCTCCCTTCCTCTTTGACATCAATAAAAACATATTTTTAAACAATAAAAGGGGAAGCCAGTGGAGGGTAAGCGCACAGAGAACATCGCAACCAAGGTACACTGCCCTTGACCGGAATCAGACCCAGGACCCTTCAGTCTGCAGGTCGACGCTCTATCCACTGAGCCACACTGGCCAGAGCACCTTTTCCATTGGAGCTACAATTTCATGGATGGGCCGGTTGCAGCGGTGTGTTCCTTTTAACAACATTCCATTTTGTTTTGTTTTTTTCTGTGAGACACACAAAGACACAGCAGACAGAAGATCCCTGACGCCTCCTCTCGCCCCACAAGAGCTTCATGGGGGGATTCGTGGAGACACCCCAGCCCTTCCATCCACTGGGTCGTCGGGGACAGGAAACTGGCTCGCAGAGAGGACTTTCTGGTTCACACACGGAAAACCAGCCAGCAATGACAGGTTCAGGCCGGCCTGACTTGGGAGTCAGCACCATGGACAGCGCCCGCTGTCCTCCTCCCTTCCCGAGTTTGTCCCTCCTCCCAGGCTCCCGCAGGCCGGGCTGGCTGGGGCGTCAGCACCGTGGACTGGTGGACAGCGCCCATTGTCCCCTTCCCTTCCCAAGCCTGTCCCTCCTCCCAGGCACCCGCAGGCCAGGCAGGGCCGGCTGAGTGTCAGGCTCTCCGCTGACACGGGTGCTCCCGAGAGGAGGCCGGGGCTCTGTGGCTTCCTCTGCACATGGCAGGGGCGGGCATCTGAGGACCCCGGTGCACGGTGACCCCGAGGTGGGTGCCAGAGGAACCGGTCCTGGAAGAGGCGCCGGGAAGACAGATGGCCGGGGAACAAACCTGAAGGACTGCCCCGGAGAGCGGGCGGCGGCGGCCACCCCGGGGACTGCTCACTTCCGCGGACCGCAGCGGTGCCTGAGTGAGGAGGCTGGACGGCGAAGAGATGGGCTCGCGTCGGGAGAATGGGGCTGAGGAGGGGCTCGTCCTGCACAAGGCCAGCACGCGAACCGGGCATGGAGAAACGGGACAACCGCTCTGACACGGGAGCTCCAGCCGCCTCTACCCAGGACCCAGCACGGACCCCACGCCCGTCCATCATGGGGACAGGCGGCTGTGCAGGTGAGTGCCCCTCCCCGCAGACGCAGTCTCCCCCCGGGCCCCACACACCCCACGCCCCCACCATCCACACCAAAGCCCACATGCTCAGCTCCCCGAGAACGCATGTTCTCGTCATGGGCGCTATAGACCATGCTCCCCTCTGCACACACAGAGCACGCTGTGTGCGCGCCTGTGCACGTTGGCGGCCAGCTAGGCGTGTGCTTGCCGGTAAACATAACTTGCAGGGGAAACTGCTTTATTAGAGTGAGTTCAGCCACTGCTTTATTAGAGTGAGTTCCTCCCGCTAGCTCCCTGCCCCGAACCCGTGACTCTCCCCAGGCGCAGGCTGGCTGTGCACTGCCAGAGGGCGAGTCCCGGCCTCGTGTGCTGCATCCGGGGAGTGACCGGCTCGGACACGCATGGTGCTGCCGGTGCATCTCATTCCTTTCCCTTTACACCCCACAACCAGAGAGCACGCCCCTCACCCGGGCCGGCCGAGGACACATGGCGTTTCCTGGAAGGAAGATACAGAGAATCCCGGTTTCATCACCAGGGCCAGCGCGGGAGTGCTCTGGTCAGGAGCGGGAGCGCACGGACCCTCTGAGAGCACTCACCCTGCGGGCCAGCCCTGCCTGGAACCCGGTGTGCGGACTCCGCTGTGGCTCCAGTCCTCGAGGCGCTGCTTTTGCTGTTAACATTTCATTTGCAATTTCTACAGTTTCCACAGTGACACAGGCAGAGGTTGGAGAAGCAGTACGCTGCCATGACGTGACAGGTGTATGTCATGGGGGAGACATCATCTAGATGTTTCCAAAGCTGTTAAGTCATCGACATCACAAGTAACCCGAGGCCTAACAAAGTGCCATCAAATACCGGGCGGGGCAAGAGCAGTCTTGTAACTGTCCCACAGGAGAGAATACAATAATCTTATATAAAGAGCCAACATATATAATAACCCTACCTATTAAAGAGCTCATACACATAATAACCCTACCTAATAAAGAGCTCACATGCTAATCACACCAAACAGGACCACCTTCCAGATGAACCCGGGGCTCTGAGGGCCGAGCCCCTATAAACACTCAAACCGGCAAGAACACCAGCGACTAGACCCCGCTGCTCTGCCCACGCCCAGCCCACTGGAGGGTAGCCTGACGGGCCCAGATCCCGGGATGGACGGTAACGGCAGTGAACAGGAGGGCCCGTTGGCTCAGAACCGCCTTGGTGGTGAGAAAACCTTCGTTTCAGGGACTTCCCGGCTGTGGGAGGTTCCGGGTTCGATTTGCTCACAAGGCGACCGCTCCGTGCAGACCAGACGTGGTAAGAGGGCTTTCGGACTCTTAGCCAAACACAGGCCACTTCGCAGGAGAGTGAGCGGTGAGAAGACGTGGCTTCCCAGAATAAACACCAGCACCACGGGGCGCGGGTCTGAATGGTGACAAGGAGGGCGTGCTGGGCCCGGCTGTCCTCACCTCTGGGGCTCACAGCCGGCGTGCCTGACAGACGGCACCCCCAGGCCCGCCAGCCGGGCTGCCCCATGCAGGAGGTGAACCAGGCAACAGTCACACCATCTAACGGGAAACGGCTCTCCACCTCGTCCGGGCCAACTCCGTGAGTCACCGGCGGCCAGCCCTGGACAGTTTGCTCCTGGAAACTCCTGATGGCTGGCCTGGTTTTAAACAGCAGCGTGGCAACTCCACCTGCCAAAAACCCCCTTTCCTGCCTTCCATCTCTCCATCATGTTTCTCCTTAAGGACCCATTACCTTTGGCCAAGAACAGGAAGCGAAATGGAAAAGATATAAATCGAATTAACCTCACATCTCCCTGGTGTCCTTCCGAGGGCGGGGGGGGGGGGTGTCCCACCACAGCTCTGAGACTGGGGACAGTCCTCAGGAGGTGGGCGGTGCTCGGACCCCCAACCCTGTGCCACGGAGTCCCCGCCCGCACGCAAGTCTTGGAGACCGGGGCGCCTTCGGGGCTCATGGAACCGGAGGTGGGAGCGAACCCCTGGGCCCCGGACCCGGTCCTGCGGGTGGTGCCGCCCTGCGCCCCCAGCCTCCGGCCGGGGACCGAGAGGCACCTGCGCTCCATCTGCTCCGACTCTGCCCGCAGCACCGGCGGCCAGAGGAGGGATTCACGGCCCAGCGCTGGGCGGCCGTCAGTCCCCCCCCTCCCCGGCCCCGCTTTCATTCACCCCCAGAAGCCAGTCCGGTTCCTGCGCCGAGAAGCGCCTGGAGCGCAGGAGGGCGGGCGCCGCCGAGTGTCCCTGGAAGCGCCGGCCGGCTGCGCGCCCCCCTCCCCGCGCTGCCCCCACAATACCCCCCGCACCGCCCCCGCCCCCCGCACTGCCCCCCGCACCGCCGCTCTCTCCGCTCCCCCCGCCCCCCGCCCGCGCGGCGGCGACAGCCACATCGCGGTTCCTTCCTGCCGATCGGCAGCGGGGAGCGGGGAGCGGGGAGCGGGGAGCGAGGAGGGGAGCGGGGAGTGGGGAGCGGGGAGCGAGCACCGCCACCGGGGGAGGTGGTGACAGCCCGCGCCGCGCGCCTAGCAACCGCCCGCCCGGCACAGCCCCCGGCCGCGCTCCCCCGGCTGCTCCGCGGCCGCCACCCCCTCCGCCCGCCGCGCCCCGGACCGCGACCCCGACCCCCGACCCCCGACCCCGCAAACAGCCCCGGCCGCCGCCCCCGTCCTCCCCGCGGTCCGCTCCGCCTGCCCCGCCGCGCGGCCCCCTCGCCGGGCGGAGCGCGCGGGTCCCAGCCCCACGCCCGCGCCCCGGGGCCCGGGATCCGAGAGGCCGCCCGCCGCCCGGGACCCCCGCGCCTCCCGACGGCTCCGCGCCCCGCGCCCCGCGCCCTCGCCAGCCCCCTGCCCGCGCCCCGCGGCCCGGCGCCCGCACCTTGCTCCGCGCGGACATCCTGGCTCCGGTCAGCGGGGCGGGCGCAGGTCGGCGCGCCCCTCCGGCCGGACGGCGGCTCGCGGGCCGGCGGGTCTGTCGGGTCCGTCCGCCGCCGCCGCCGCCGCGCGCTCCGCCCGCGCCCGAGCCGGTCCCCGCGGCGCCTGCGCACTGGGCGCCGGGAGCCGCTCCGGGGGGCGGCCGCGCCGAGGCGCACGGCGGACAGCGGGGCCGCGCGGGGGAGCCGGGGCCCGGGGGGCGCCCTCCCGCCCCTCCGCCCGCGCCCCCAGCCCCCGGGGCGCGCACCGCCCGCCCGCCAACTGTTGCGCGCGGGGCGGCCGGTCACGCGGGGACACGAGGGTCCCGGGCGCTCCCCGCGGCCCCGAGCGGGTGCCCAAAGCCCGGGGGCCCCGGGAGCCCCGCGCACTGACCCCGGGCCGGCGGCGCTCCGGGCGCATCGGGCGGGGGACTCGTGGACGGGGGCCGTCTCCTTCCCGCGCCCCCACGCGCTCCCGCGGCTGCGGACCCGGCCCGCCGCCCACGCGCCTGCTGTCCCCGCGGGAGAGGGTCCGCCGCGCCTCCCGGGCAGCGCGCACCGCCCGCGTGCGTTCCCGGTGGGCAGCGCGACCACGCAGCGCGGGGCCGGGACGGGATCAGTCAGGGACGCGGTGCTGGCCGTGGAGGACAGCCTGATGGAGCCCCTGGGCGCCCTTCCCCGTGGGGAGGCGGCTGGAGGTCAGGCGCTGTGGCCCGGGTGCACCCCGCTGAGCTCAGTCCGTTTTACTCCGCTCTGCGAGGCGCCCCTGGCCGCGCACTGGGAGCCCCCTTCACCCTCTGCCACAGAGGACCTTCCCCCCGGGGGGCCGGGCTCCAGTGAGAGAGGAGAGGAGAGCTGCCAGAGGAGGAAGCCTCTGGGTGAGACGTTCCAGGAAATGGATGGGGATTTGAACAGGAAAGCCGTCAGGGGGTGAAAGGACTCGGAATGGGACACAGCGATCTTCTCCAGAAATCGCAGGCTCCTTCCCAAGGAGCAGTGTCCCACCAGCTTCTCCGTGGAGCTGTGCTCAGCGAGGACACGGCATGCAGCCCAGCGCCCGCCACGGCCAGGCTCTGGGGGTCCCAGTGCCCCTCAGTGTGGTCTCCACGGTCAGAAGCCAGTGGGCCATGGGTGCCAGACCGCACCCCGAAATCCAGATGCAAAATAAATATTTTTTATTTTAAAATTTACTTTCCTCCTCTTCGTCTGTGTCCTCCTGCCTTCATCTTTCTGAGGTCCGTGTATTTATTCACTCATGCGCCCCACAACACACATGACCGAAGTGTGCCGAGGGCTGGTCACGGGCTCCCATGTGTGGTCAGAACACACAGAGAAACAGCAGCCGCAGGAGGAGCCCAGCACCCACCCCAGCACTTCCCGGCGGGAAGGGATAGGGCCCAGTCAGCGGGTGGGGTCAGGGAGACACATCTTCCTCTCCCTCCGGTTTTCCCAGGAGCAGGTCCTGGGGCTGGGCTGGGGCACAGGCGTTTGTGTGGAGAGAGGAGCTGGCTGGGGTGCGTTCCGGAGCTGGCCACCTGTGGACAAGGGGCTCAGACTGGCGGGGCCTCTGGAACGCCCCGGGGAATGCCCCTCAGGCTGGCAGGTGGACGTTTTTTATCTGACTTCCATCACCCAGTGATTGACACTCCCACTCCCACCCCTATGCCCCCCACCCCGGTTCCTCTGGCTGAGCAGCTCCCAGGAAGCCGGGAGGTGGACACACAGGGTCTGAGGTGCCAGTGGGGAGGTCAGGTGGGCGTTCAGCATGGGCTGCTTCCCAGGAGAACGGGTAGGGTGCCAGGGGAGGGGTAGTGGAGGGTGAGCACCTGGTGATGTGAGAGTCTGAGGAAAAATGAGAAGGGGGGCGGGTGAACACCTCTGCACTGCATGTCTGAGTCTGAAGGACATTTATGGGCTCTGAATTATTCCCTGGACATAGGGACTCTTTGTCCAAATCATTATTTATTGTTCAAAGTATCACATGTCCCCCTTCCTCCCCCATTGCCCCCCTCCAGCCTACCCCTGCCCCCCAGCCTTCACCACCCCATTGTCTGCCGGACGCAAGGAAGCTGGCTGTGGGGCTCTGAGCAGGGAGACATGTTCTGCACGGCCAGTCACGGCCTCTATGCCTCTGTTTCCTCTGCTGCTCACAGGGCCCTAGCCACGGCTTCCCCCTGGGGTGGGAAAGGGTGGGGAGGGGCCGTGAGGGCCGGAGGGAGCGTCTCATTTCTCCGCAGTGAATGTGGCATCCGCTGTGGCTCCTGCACGTGTTCTTCATCAAGTCGAAGAAGTCTCCCCTTCCCAGTTCGCTGGGTGTTTTTATGTTGGACTTGGCACTTTGTTGAAATACATCAAATGCTTTTTCTGCGCCCACTGACACGATCACGTGATTGTTCTTTAGCTTGTATGCCATTCGCCTGATGGGACGCGCTGGAGCTCCCTTCCCTGTGCTTGTTCTCCTCCTTCCTGACTCCTGTGTCCGTGCAGGTCTTAGCGCTTCTCTTATCATGCCGTTCCTGTTCCATCGCTCATTATCCCAGCTCAACGGGACCAGGTGCTTCACACACAGATCGGCTGTGTATGTGGTGTATGTTCTGCTGTGTGTGTTTTTAACCCTCTTTTGATTATATGTGTATGTGGCGTGTGTTCTGTCTCTCTTTTTTAATATATATATTTTTATTGATTTCAGAGAGGAAGGAAGAGGGAGATGGAAACATCCATGATCAGACAGAATCAGGGATCAGCTGCCTCCTACATGCCCCTCCTCTGGGGATCGAGCCTGCAACCCGGGCATGTGCCCTTGACCGGAATGGAACCTGGGACCTTTCCGTTCACAGGCAGACGCTCTATCCACAGAGCCAAACCAGCGAGGGCTGTTCTGTCTTTAAAAGCCCGCCAGCTGCCAACCCACTCCCCAGTCCCAGTAGAGAGGGGTCTCCGTGCCTGTATTAAGCTTCTCTCTGGGATTCCCACCAAGCTGGAGCCTCCATCGCTAACACCATCACCGGCGTCAAGGCCCCCGGCTACCTGCCCTTGGCGAGTCCGGTTGCCTGGGGTCAGGCCTCGCCTCGCCCATCCGCAGCCTTAGAGACAAATGACTTCCGGGGCTCAGCTTCGGGGCACCCCACAGCGGTCCTGGGGGGGGGGGGAATCGCTGGCCTGGGGGGCCAGACCGCACACCGGGGCCATTGGACGCCTCTTCTGCCACAGCCCAACACGTCCTCGGCCAGAACCTCTTTGGCTCAGACTCCAAATGGATCCCAAACCCAACGACCTCTCCCCACCACTGCCCATGCTGCCGGCCACCGAGGTCTTCCTTACAGCCTCGGCCTCGGCCTCCGGGGCTCCGTGCTTCCTCCACAGACACCTGCTCTGGGGACAGCGCCCCAAGGACTTCTTCCGATGTCAGATGACTTCACTGTGTCCCAAACCAGCGCCCTTCCACCTCGCCCGCTGGAAACACAAAGCTAAGCCCTCCCGCGACCTGGAGCCTGACCCCATCCCTCACTCCCTCACCCGCCTGGCCCTGTGAGCCTGGCCCTGAGCCCTCCCGCTGGCCTTGGGGGGGGGGGGGGCACTGCTCCCGGACACAACCCTCAGGGCCTGGGACACTGGCTGCTCCTGCTGGGAGCCCGGCTCAGATTCCCTGAGGCTCCCTGATTCCCCACCTGCCCCCCTGAACCTCCCTACTGCCCTTTCCTCCCAAGTGGGCACCTCCCTTCACACTGTCACCCCACCCCTAGTGGGGGCACCCAGCATGCAGAACAGTGACCGACACGGCTCCAAAATACGTTTCCCAAGACATACACCGGGGAGGGGGCAAGCCCAGGTCCCGGGGTGGCCTGCGGGTGGGAGGAGGCCTCGGTGCGGACGCGGGCGCCGGCTCCTGTGGGACCCCCTGTTCCCAGGCCGCGCGGCACCCCTCACCCCGCCCCGCCGCCCCCGCCACCTCCCCCTGCGCTCCGCCGATCCCGCCCGGGGACCCCTCCGGCCCCGCCGCCCCCGCCACCTCCCCCTGCGCTCCGCCGCCCCCGCCCGGGGCCCCCTCCGGCCCCGCCGATCCCGCCACCTCCGCCGCCCCGCCGATCCCGCCCGGGGGCCCCTCCGGCCCCGCCGATCCCGCCCGGGGACCCCTCCGGCCCCGCCGATCCCGCCCGGGGGCCCCTCCGGCCCCGCCGATCCCGCCCGGGGGCCCCTCCGGCCCCGCCGATCCCGCCCGGGGGCCCCTCCGGCCCCGCCGCCGGGCCGCCGCACCGGGGACTCAGTCGGGCTCCTCCGAGTGTGCGCGGAGCCCAGGCGCCCGGAGGCCACGCCCACATGCTCCCTAGAGCCAATCCGGAGCGGGGGCGCGGCTGAAGGGCACCAATGGCGGAGGCCCTGGGCCCGGATTGGGCACGCCTGCTTTGTGGGCGGGTCTGCAGGGGCGGATACGGAAGCGGCGCTGGGAGCTGGGCGGGCGGGTCGGGGGTCGTGGACCCGCATGGCGGCGGCGCGGAGGCACGGTAGGCGGCGGGGCGGGGCGGGGCGGGGGACCCGCCGCTCGGACAGCGCTCGGCCCGGCCCGGCCACGTCCCCGGACTCCACACCCGGCCGCCGGCGGGGGAGGCTGTCCCCGTCCCGGGCGCGTCCGGGACCCGCAGCCTCTCCGGTGTCCGAGGGGCTCCCAGGCCCGCGGGGACCGCAGGGCCCGGCGGGCACCTCCAGGGTGAAGGCCCTGATGGCGGGGCAGGGCCTGCGGCGGGTGCTCACCTGACCGCTGTGACCGAGCTGGAGGTGATGGCGGGCACACGGTGGTGATGGTGAGTGACAGCTTTAACCAGCGCCACAGGCAGGGCCCTCACCATGCCCTGCGACCCCCACCACCCTGGAGAAGGGGGGTCCGGTGCCCAGCGGCGCTGAGCCCTGAGCCTGACCCCTCTGCAGAAGGTTAAGGTCGCAGCCCGATGGCCCCACAGCCCGATGGCCTCGCGGGCCCAATGGCCCCACAGGCCCGATGGCCCCACAGGCCGATGGCCCCACAGCCTGATGGCCCCACGGGCCCAATGGCCCCACAGCCTGATGGCCCCACAGGCCGATGGCCCCACAGCCTGATGGCCCCACGGGCCCAATGGCCCCACAGCCTGATGGCCCCACAGGCCGATGGCCCCACAGGCCCAATGGCCCCACAGGCCCGATGGCCCCACGGGCCCGATGGCCCCACAGGCCCGATGGCCCCACAGGCCCGATGGCCCCACAGCCTGATGGCCCCACAGGCCGATGGCCCCACAGCCTGATGGCCCCACAGCCTGATGGCCCCACGGGCCCAATGGCCCCACAGGCCCGATGGCCCCACAGCCTGATGGCCCCACGGGCCCGATGGCCCCACAGCCTGATGGCCCCACGGGCCCAATGGCCCCACAGCCTGATGGCCCCACGGGCCCAATGGCCCCACAGGTGTGGCCGCTCCAGCCGCTGCCTCCTGCGGTTACCAAGATGCCTCCTTGGGATGGCAGCTGTGAGGTTCTCTCTCAGCGGCGGTCCAGATGTGTACAACCTCCGGGCGTTTGTGGCTGGAACAGATTCAGCACTTGGACTTGGGCGAAGCGTGAGAGCCAGAGGCGCCCTGTCCTCCGTTGCCCGCCTCTGTGGCCCGGGGTGGCTGACAGTTGGGGGGTGGGGGGGGTGTGACGGCGGAGAGGGCGGTGGCTGCACCTGCCCTGCCTGCCTCCTGCGGGCTGGCTGCCCCCTGAGACGGGAGGGCACTGCGCGTGGGCACTCACAGAGGGAAGCGAGCCCCCGCCCCGGGGATGCTGAGGCTTCCCAGGAGGATGGTGCACAGCTCCGGGCTGATGGGAGGGAGGACGGGGACCTCGCAGCAGTGCTCCTGGAGCCGGAGGCACAGTTTGAAACGTGCTTTCCCGCTGGGCGGGAACCGAGGTAAACCCCGAGGGGCCCCGTCCCAGGTGTGCCTGGGTGGCTTCCTCCGGCTTGGACAGTGGGTGAGCATCCCGATGGGACTGTGGGCAGCCCCCCCCCCGTCGTCCCCCCCCCCCCCCGCCCCGGTGCTGGCGCTCGGAGGGGGAGAGCTGAAAGCCTCCCTGCACCTCCATCCTGGGGTGGGGAGGGGTGTTGGGACCCTGCCATTAGGGGGAGCTGCCTGGCTGGCCTGGCGCTCCTGCTACGTTTTGTGGGAGCCCCCGCCCCTCCCCACTCGCACAGTGCTGGCTGGGGTCCTGGGGGGACAGGCACCTTTCTTTCTGGTATTAATAGTAGATTATGTTTTGTTTTGTTTTTTAAATACACTATAGGCAATTTAAGTAGAACTGCTTTAAGTAATTCTCTTTTTTGTTTTTGTTAATTGGTTGCATTTCAGTGTTTGTTGAAAAAGTGCTGAAGAGACTTTTCCCTCAGGATCCACGCGGCCGAGAAAAGGGGGCACCTCCGCCTGCAGCCCCCGAAACCCCTCCCAAGAAGGAGCGATGCCGGCGCGGCGCCCCGCTGGCAGGTGAGGGGCTGTGGGTCACGGGGAGTCCCGGACGCACACCTGGCTCCTCCACGGCCGTCTGTCCGCAAGCTGGTCGGATGGACCCGACCGCCGGCCAGCCCCGTGGGAGGGATGGGGGCTGGCGACTGGGTCCTCGCCCTTCAAAGACAGTGCCCGTTGGGGGCTGCACGTGTCCTTGGAAGCTCACACGACAGGCACACAGCGGTTCAGCCGTCTGCACCCCGACTCTGTAAGCGCCATGCCTGGCGCTCAGCCTCCCGCGGGGACAGAGAGGGACGTCTGTTGGCGCCCGGACGTGGGCGTGGTCAGCGAGGAGCTCGGTTCTCAGTCACACGTCCGAGGGGAGCCTCGGGGCCCCTGAGGCTGGGGTTGGGCCTGGACACTCAGACCTGGAACACGGCCGGACGGAGAGGTTGCTGGACGTGACATGCTCCCGACACGGAGGGACGGCGGCACTGTCTCGGGAGGAATGCTTCAGGCCACGCTTTCTCTAAAGAGGCCGGGTTCACTCTCAAATGTTGCAACTGTCGGGACCAGGGGGAGCCGGGAGCTCCGCCCTGAGGGGCTTGTCAGCTGCCGAGCACAGACAGAAGGCGGTCCCTGTCCCTGGGAGGATGGCAGTCCTCCCGCAGGCAGGTCGGCGGGCACACAGGTTCTGGCAGAGGGTTCCCTTCCTTCGTGCTGATGACAGCGTGAGCCACAGCTCAAGGACACGGCCCAGGAGAGTGACAGGCGGCCGAGGAGACCCCCGCGGCTCCTCAGCATCAGCACGGCTCCCTCCGCTGGCCCCGCAAGCCCGAGTCAGGTTGTCAGGAACCGGCTGACCGGCAGGCACTCAGCCTAGCCGAGGGGAGAAGGCCGCAGACCATCCCGGAAAGGCCGGGGGAGACCATGGAAGGTGCCCGGTGCGCACCAGGGCCGGCGGGCACACCTGAGCGATTTGACCTGACCCTGACGCTCCAGGGGTGGAAACAGGCGTGTTCAAGGTTACCATGACACCATCACTCAGAACAGCATGTGAGTCCCCAGGAGGAGGAGAGCGGCACTTGTCCCGGGGAAGGCGCCCGCGCCACAGGAAGGGGCAGCGCCAGGGGACCCCAGGAGGGGCAGCAGCAGGGGAGACGCTGGCCGGGGGTCCGGGAGGGGGGGATGGTGTGGTGTTGGCACGCACACGGGTCGCCTGAGGAACAAGCACAGGAGGACGTGACCGAGGAGCTGCCTCGAGGAGGGGGCGGTGGCCCTGCATAGCACCGTGTGGTTGTAGCACCTATCCTATCTAATAAAGAGGGATATGCAAATTGACCATCACGCCCTAACAAGATGGCTGTGCCCACAGCAGAGGCAGGGATCCCATAACACAAGATGGCTGGGCCCACAGTGAAGGCTGAGTTCCCATAAAGAGCCTTACCAAGCAATCAGCAGGGACCTGAGGTTGCGTGGTGCTGGGCCAGGGAAGGGGACTGCTCTCCCACCTGGTGGGGCTTGACAGAGGACCTGAGGCTCTGGGCCGGGGACCTGAGGCTGCTCCTCCCCACCTGGCAGGGCTTGACAGGATAGGTGACCTAAGGCTGCTCCCCCGACCCGGGGGGTTGACAAGGGTGGGGCCGACCATGTCTGGATCTAGCCCCATGTGGGTGGGGCTGGCCAAGTCTGGGTCTCGCACAATTTTGAGGCACACATGGGTGGGCGGGGACTTGACACTGGTTCCTGTGGTGCGCCCCAGACTCTGACAGCAGGAAGGTTTTCATATACATTTTACTAACTTTCTTTCATCTTTGACAATCCTATTATAGAGAAAGGGCAGATAGCAATATTAAAATATTCCCTCTAATTCCCTTTTGATGTGCACGGATTCCGTGCACCGGGTCACTGGTTACTATATAATAAATGGAATCCTCTAAAGATGTGTTCATTTTACAAAGCTTAAGGGATTTCTCCACCCACACACCTCACTGAGCGGATACCGCTGTGTTTAACAGAAACAAAGAGGAACCTAGAGAGGAGGAAACGGCGAGGCCAGGATAATGTTTTAAGTCTCAGTAACGTAGCTGCTAACTGACAAAGAAGGGGTGTTTTTGTGTTTGGCGAGATTTGGAAGCCTCTGTGACCAGAGCCTGTGGCGTGGGGCCCAGGGGGACCGGAGTCAGGGTCGAAGGGCACGGATGGGCCAAGTCTATTTTGAAGAAGTGGTGTTAGAAGAAGTTTAAGTTTTAAAAATTTGGCTCTCCAAAGAAATTTCAGTCGTTGTACCGTTTATATTTGGCTCTGTTGACTAATGAGTTTGCCGACCACTACTCTAGTATTATTATATTTAAAATATTTTTTTCTTGAAAAAAAAGACTATATTTTAAGTCACTTTTGAATGATATATATATTATATAATATACAAGTGTATGACCTATGTTTTATAATAAAAGGTGTGCGTGTGTGTGTGTACACGCACATGCACATGCACTGTGTGTATGGATTGTTAGCGTTCATGGAGAGGAAGGTCCAGAAGATGATGCCACCAAAATGTTGAGACCCCCGTGACAAGGCTGGGTGTGCTCTGTGGGGAATTTTGTACTCGTTAGTGAGTTCTGTCTGTGTCACCAGAGCCCAGAGTGGACATGAGTGGCCCGATGTGACTGTGAGTGATGGCTGAGCGGCCTTTCCTGGCCGGGGGGCCGCTGGCTCGCGCCCTGGCATTGTGGGCGGTGCGTGGGGGGCCGCGCTGAGCGGGGTGGAGCTCACTGCCCGCTCCCAGGACAGGTTTGGGGATCAGTGTGATGACCCCGCGTGGCTGACTGGCCCCTGATGTGCCCGTTTCCTCCTGCAGGTGGCGGCACTGGGACCCCGCCTGGCCGAAGGCTCTACACGGTGGCCTTGCCTCCTGAGGGCTACGTTCCTGTTCCTGCCCCTGCCCAGCCGGAGCCGGAGCCCGAGGCGCCCAGCTGCGCGGATTCCGCGGATTCTGAGGGCTCCTCCAGCGGCCAGGACGCGGCAGGTGAGAGCATGCTTTCCCGGTGAGCCGGTGCTGTGCGTTGGTTCACTGAGTCCATCCTCAGGCCGGCCTGTCCCCGCCCAGCCACGCGGTGAGCCCCTGGCGGTGTGACCGTGGGAGGAGGCCTCCTGCTGAGGGCCTCTCGGCGTCTCTCGCGTGTCGGCTTCCTGTAACGTTCCCTGCTTCCGGACCTGGCCAGCGCTGTGCTCCTGGGAGCCGCTTGATTGCTCGCTCCTCCCTTTGGGGAAATGGAGTTACTCTCTCCTCTCGGTCTTCGCCGTCTGCTCTCCGGTCATAGCTGCTGCCCGGGAGTTTCTGCCTGAAAAGCAAAGGTAGCTTTTCCTCGGAGTCCTCACTCCAGACTTCCTGTGTGTGCAGGAATGTGTGTTTTCAAATAAAATCGGACCCCGCTGGTTTTCTCCAGATGTAAGCCGGAAGCTGTGCTCAGACCTTAATTAACTGGAGTGTTTAAAAGTGTGGCTTTCTAGCTCATTGATCTTCCTGACTTCCCAATTAATGGCTCGGAAACCACAAACCCGAAAATGGAGTCGCCAAGGAGTAATAGATTCATCTTCTTTAGATGAATTCCTTTAGATGAAAACCTTTAGAATACAATTACTAGATAAATAGCTGATAGCACACAGTACAGCACTGTCTTTGTGAGGAGCGATGGCTTTGTGAGCAGGCGTGGTGCAGTCTTCTTTAGACTCGGCCGTGGCCTGAGGGCAGGTGTGCGGGCTGGGCTGAGGCCCTGGGGCTGTTCCGGACCCACCACCTCCCGGCCGCTCCAAGGCTGAGCTCCATGGCGGCCTCAGAGGAAACAGGACGATGGCAGTGCCAGCCGGACACATGGGACTCCTGTAAGCCGTGAGCTCTGACCCTGCCGGCCGTCACGCTTCCTGTCCAGGGGCCGGCTGGCCTGGCGCCTCCTTCGGGAAGGCAGCTGGGGTGGCCTGCCGCCGGCCTCTGCTCTGACGGAGGGCAGTAGAGCAGACGGCTTCTCTAAGATGTAAAGAAAGGGGAACTGAGCGCCATCTATTCCGTTTAAGTTGCCATAGTAACCTGGCAGAGTCGGTGGTAACTTTTGACTGCACCATTATTACAAGTTACATTTTTGTAAGCTGCCTGTGAGGCACAACCTTCTGTGAACTGATTTCTTCCTGTGCTGCCGGGTGCCTGGGGCCGTCGGCACGAGCCTTCGGGGGGTGCCTTCTCTCCCGGGAGCCGCCAGTTCCCTCCGCGGGCCGAGTGAGTCCACGGCCCGGGACCCACATCGCGGCCGCAGCAGGTGGCCGACACGTCCTGGGGGTCATTTTTCTAAAAGGAAAAGAAGCTTTTCTTCCGACAGAAGTGTTATTTTTGAAGAGTCTCGTTTTATAGCCAATGACAGGATGGAACACGTGCCCAGGGCGGCTCCGGTCCTGCACACACCGCCCGGGAGTGGCACACACGGGGCACCCTCCCCACGCGTGTCGCACACAGACACAGAGATTGCCCCTGGTGGCGGCGGTGCCGCCCCTGCCCGTCGCTCTCAGTGCTGTGCAGGTTCCCTCTCGGTTCACAGAGACGTGCTGATAGCACTTTCTAAAACAGCCGAACCCATTTTATGAAGCCAGCTTGTTAATAACTGCCCCTCCCTCTCCCTTCCCCTCCCGCTGCCTCCCCCCCCCCCCCCCCCCCCCGCCCAGCTGAAAGCACCCAGTTTTCTGAGGAGCCTCGAGGAGTGCCTGTGCGGCACTGTGCGGTCCCAGGTGGGTCTGGGTGGGAAGCTGAGCCCCACACCGCAGGCAGCGCAGGCTGCCCGTGGATGGGGCTGTTGCTGGGCTGTCCTCGGGCACGTGAGGAAGTGCGCCTCCGGAGGCAGTGCGAGGAAGTGCGCGTTCCCGCGGGGCTCCCCCACCCAGGCTCATGTGTTAGCCGAAGGCCGGGCAGCAGGCCTCTTCCATATGCCGGGAGGAGTGCCCAGGAGGGAGCTGTTCTACGCCTGTGAGCCTCGGACAGACCTCACTGGGCACTCCCACAGGTGCCCAGAGGCCCAGCAAACAGGGTGGACACAGAGGGCCGGGCGGAAGTGGTGCCTGCACGTTCCCGGGCGATGAGCTCCTTCCCCTGAAATAGAACAGACTGGGGAGGCAGGGCTTCCGCGGGCTGGCAGGGGCAGGGATCCCAAAGCACAAGATGGCTGCGCCCACAGCGGAGGCCTGGTTCCCTAACAAGCCTTAGCGAGCAGTCAGCAGGGGCTGAGGCTGAGGGGCACTGGGCCAGGGCAGGGATCTGAGGCTGTGCCCCCACCAGGTGCGGTTGATGGGACCTCAGGCTGTGGCCCGGACCCCAGTGCCAGACCCTGGGGGACCTCAGCCCGCACCCCTCACCAACAGGACTTGACAGGGAACCTCAGGCTGCACCCCCAACTGGCCAGGCTTGATGGGGTCGGGCCGGCCGGGTTTGAGTCTCTCACGATTTCAAGGTGCACGTTGGTAGGTGGGGACTTGACTCTGGTTCCCGTGGCACACCACAGACTTGCCCCCGACTCTGACAGGAGGAAGGTTTTCATATACACTTCACTAATTTTCTTTCATCTCTGATAATTCAATTATAGAGAAAGGGCAAATAGCAATATTAAAATATTTAATTAATTCCTATTTAGTGTGCGTCACCAGTCTTCTATAATAAAAAAAGCACAATGTGCTAAGTAAGTAGTTGGACCTTCCGGACGACCTTCCGGACGACCTTCCGGACGACCTTCCGGACAGAGCCGAGCCCCCTGCACAGTAATTAATAAGTGATGAGACAAGAATGAACTGCTGTGAATACTCAGACTGTCAGCCTCCGTTCGTCCTGTCCTCTCGGTGTGATTTGCACTAAAAGCTAAATTACATCCTGGTGAAGCCACAGGCCCAGTGCCGGGCCCGGTGTCCGGCCTCTCCTGCCCTGGCCGGCATAGCTGTAGGCATTCGGAGCCACTAGGAAGGAGCATCTGCTTTTGAAAGGCAGCACCTGTCCAGTCTGATGGGTTGGCTCAGTGGCTAGAGTGCCGCCTGCAGACTGAAGGGTCCCAGGTTCGATTCCTGTCAAGGGCACATGCCCTTGATATCCCCAGGGTGGGGCCTGCAGGAGGCAGCTGACCAATGACTCTCTCTCATCACTGATGTTTCTATCTCCCTCTCCCTTCCTCTCTGACCTCAATAAAAAATAAATTAAAAAAAAAAAAATAAGGTGAAGTCTCCACTCCAAGCTTGGTCAGGCATCCCTGCCCGCAGGCGCCATTGCAGGAGCCGCTCAGAAGGTTCAGGCTGGCCCCGCTCGCTCGCCCTCCTCCCACCCCTGTGCCTCCAGGTGGAGCTCCATCTCGGAGGGCAAACCCAGCACACCGTCCTCCCCGGCTGGGCTCCTGGCCACACCGGCCACCGCTCTGCCCTGGCTCTGCTTGCCGGCCTTCCTGGGCCTGCACCGGCTGCTGCTGACGGCCGGGCTGTGGGGCCTGGGCTGTGGGGCCCGGGCTATGGGCCCCGGGCTGTGGGGCCCGGGCTGTGGGCCCCGGGCTGTGGGGCCGGGCTGTGGGCCCCGGGCTGTGGGCCCCGGGCTGTGGCCCCGGGCTGTGGGCCCCGGGCTGTGGGGCTGGGCTGTGGGCCCCGGGCTGTGGGCCCCGGGCTGTGGGGCTGGGCTGTGGCCCCGGGCTGTGGGCCCCGGGCTGTGGGGCTGGGCTGTAGGGCTGGGCTGTGGGCCCCGGGCTGTGGGCCCCGGGCTGTGGGGCTGGGCTGTAGGGCTGGGCTGTGGCCCCGGGCTGTGGGCCCCGGGCTGTGGGGCTGGGCTGTAGGGCTGGGCTGTGGGCCCCGGGCTGTGGGCCCCGGGCTGTGGCCCCGGGCTGTGGGCCCCGGGCTGTGGGCCCCGGGCTGTGGGGCTGGGCTGTGGGGCATGGGCTGTGGGGCTGGGCTGTGGGGCTGGGCTGTGGGCCCCGGGCTGTGGGCCCCGGGCTGTGGCCCCGGGCTGTGGGCCCCGGGCTGTGGGCCCCGGGCTGTGGGGCTGGACTGTGGGGCATGGGCTGTGGGCCCCGGGCTGTGGGGCTGGGCTGTGGGCCCCGGGCTGTGGGGCTGGGCTGTGGGGCCGGGCTGTGGGTCCCGGGCTGTGGGGCTGGGCTGTGGGGCTGGGCTGTGGGACCCCGGGCTGTGGGGCCGGGCTGTGGGCCCCGGGCTGTGGGGCTGGGCTGTGGGACCCCGGGCTGTGGGGCCGGGCTGTGGGCCCCGGGCTGTGGGGCTGGGCTGTGGGGCCGGGCTGTGGGCCCCGGGCTGTGGGGCTGGGCTGGGCTGTGGGCCCCGGGCTGTGGGCCCCGGGCTGGCCCGCTGAGTGCCTGTGACAGTGCGTTGGGACCAGCCACGCTGAGCTTGGGAAGGCAGTGGCTTGTTCACACGAAGCACCCGGTGTCGCCATATTTAACACGTGGTTTAGGTCCAGGTGGGTGTCAGTGCCGCTTCCGCCTGGGCCCGGAGCCCCGGAGGCCGAGGAGGGCGGGCCCGGGAGCCTTGGTGTTGGGTCCGGAGTAAACCGTTTCCTTCAGGTGCTCCGCTCGGGCCCACGTGACCGTGCAGCTGCGGGGCGGCTATTGCGGGGCTGTTTCCACTACAGCCGCATCGCACGTGGGAGCCAGGCAGCGGCAGAGACTGACGCGCTGCGGCTATTTTTACAGCGAGCACGTGTGAGAGAAAGGTGTGCTTTTCAGAATGAGTGAGCTACTCAGTTATAAATAGCCAGGCCTCCGCTCCCTGAGTAAACTTCCTGTCGCCTTGCTCGTGGCTGCGGGTCCGAGGCCGGTGACAGGCGGGAGGCTGGGGTGTGGGTGCTGGAGCACGTGGGCAGCATAGCCTCCTGTGCTCCGGCCGGAGGGGAGGAGGGTCTGGGCCCTCCCGCCACAGGGACGCCAGGCAGGTTCGCGCCCGGGCAGGGCACCTGAAGGCAGAAACAATAGGAACAAAGATTCCAGGTCCTTCCTAGGAGGCTCAGGTGTCCCCTCCGATGTCCAGGCTGAGCATCCAGGCTGAGCGGGCTGTCCAGGTCCCTCCCACTCAGCATCCTAGGGCACGTGGGGATAGCGCCACCTGCCGGCCGTGGCAGGGACCTTCCTCTGAAGTCTGCTGGAACCTACTGGCAGGGTTTGGGAGGCCCTGGGCAGGGCCTGTGCTTTGCTCCGGAGGATGAGGGCGTGGCTGCATCCAGCTATCCCCCATCCCATCCCCATCCCCATCCCCATCCCCATCCCATCCCCATCCCCATCCCCGTCCCCGTCCCCGTCCCCATCCCCGTCCCCGTCCCCGTCCCCATTCCCATCCCCATCCCATCCCCATCCCCATCCCCATCCCATCCCCATCCCCATCCCCATCCCCGTCCCCGTCCCCGTCCCCGTCCCCGTCCCCGTCCCCATTCCCATCCCCATCCCATCCCCATCCCATCCCCATCCCCATCCCCATCCCCATCCCCATCCCCATCCCCATCCCCATCCCCATCCCCTCCTCATCCCCATCCCCTCCCCATCCCCATCCCATCCCCTCCCCATCCCCATCCCCATCCCCATCCCCATCCCATCCCATCCCCATCCCCATCCCATCCCATCCCCTCCCCATCCCCATCCCCATCCCCTCCCATCCCATCCCATCCCATCCCATCCCATCCCCATCCCCATTCCCCATCCCCATCCCCATCCCCATCCCCATCCCCTCCCCATCCCCATCCCCATCCCCATCCCCATCCCCATTCCCATCCCCATCCCCATCCCCATCCCCATCCCCATCCCCATTCCCCATCCCCATCCCATCCCCATCCCCATCCCCATCCCCATCCCCGTCCCCGTCCCCGTCCCCGTCCCCGTCCCCGTCCCCATCCCCATCCCCATCCCCATCTCCATCCCCGTCCCATCCCTGTCCCCATGCCCATCCATCAGGCCGGTCACAGCCCGGTCCCAGCGGAGCAGTTGCAGTGATGCAGCTCCAGGGGGCAGGCTGGAGGGCCCAGGCCCCGGGCAGGAGCCAGGGTGCAGCAGGTGCTCAGCCCCTCTCAGCGGCTGCGGCGGGCGGTGGCTCTGTCCCCACCTCGGGGTGCGGGCGCTGAGGCAGAGCGACCCAGTCGTGTGCTGGGGTACACCGTCGTCGTCAATGTGGGGGTGGCCGTGGGAATGAATTTTACTCCCGATAAAACTGCAGCAGCTACTCCTTAATACCACACTGAACGACATGACTGTGTCAGCTGTGTGATCTCTCTGCAGCCGGAGGCCTGTGGGGTGAAGAAGGAAACTTCACTCAGTGCAAAACAGCTCAGAGGTGACAAGACGGCTGGGAGCGGCCGGGGCCAGGCCCTGTCCGGCACGGCCTGCTCTGCCGTGCTCCCTGAGACTTCTCTCATCCCCCGTCTCCCCGTGTCTTCACCGGGGCCGGGGCCGGGACTGGGCCGGGCCGGGAAGCTGCGCTCCGGCCGGAGGAGCTGAGCCCGCAGCCCTCCGAGCAGGTGTCTGCCTCCGTGCAGGCCTGACGGGCTCTTTCTAAGAACGCGCCGGCTGTTAATTAACTCCACTGTACGTCTCAGGATCCTGGGGAGTGCAATCAGTTGAGATACAGTTAAGAATTAAATGTTTTTAATTCCTGTTCTAAAATGACAAGATCCTAAGGGAAATGTGTTTAACACTCTTGTTGTGGTTCATCATGCAGAAAAGTGTTGTCTTGAACTTGCATTTTATAGATCAGGAGCCTCTCGATCAGCCGAAGAGAAGGAGGATTCGGAAGCATAAATCAAAGAAAAGAACCGGCCGTCCCGGCGGCAGCCTGCCTGCAGGGGAGGCGCAGTCAGAGGAACAGCGGCGTCCCCGAGAGGAAAGACCTCAGCCCCAGGGCGCGGACGGCCCCGCCATCAGCAAAAACAAGAAGAGGAAGCTGAAGAAGAAGCAGCAGGTGAAAAGGAAGCGAGCAGCCGGCCTGCTGACCAAAGCCGCCGGCCTCAGCTTCCTGTACGTGCCCTGCGAGGGCGACTCGGAGCCCGGGGACTCCAGCGAGGGGGCCGGCGGGGGCTCCGACGCCGAGGACCCAGCGGACGCCGGGGACAAGGAGGGCCGGGGGGACAGCGTGGACGCCCAGCAGGACCGGGGGGACAGCGTGGACGCCCAGCAGGACCGGGGGGACAGCGTGGACGCCCAGCAGGACCGGGGGGACAGCGTGGACGCCCAGCAGGACCGGGGGGACAGCGTGGACGCCGAGCAGGATGATGCCCAGGCAAAGGGTGTCCTCGATTTTTTGAAGTCGACACAGGAATTGTATTTTTATGATGGTACGTTTTCCCCCGCTTTTCTTTTGAATAATGACATCTGCTTGTTTGGACAAGTAATCAAAGACAGTATAATATTTAAAGGCTTACAATACAAAATGACCAATATCCAAAATGGCCGTTAGTTTTGAGGCAGAAATGAGAACATTGAGGTTCTTCTCACCAGGGCCCAACCAACACTTAGCGTACTCCGCACGGCGGGAGGCACGGCCACGGCCCAGCTCCCGGCACCGGCTCCCGGCGCGCGCCCCTGGGTCCGTGTTGGAATATGTTGGAATCGGCTCTATTTCTTAAAAAAAAGTGCAATATGCCTGACATTATCAGGCAGGGAATTTTAATTAAAATAGCTATAGTCAAGATGTTCAAAAACAGAGGGGAATTGGAGAATGTCACCAGTTAATTTGAGTCTATTAAGATCGTGAAATGGAAATCCTAGATCCGAAAAAATGTAATAACAAATTAAAAATTCGAACATGAGTTTAGACAGCAGATTAGACTCAGCATAAAAGACGGCAGCTGGCAGGCGGGCCAGCAGAGCGACAGGAGGAGGGAGGGCGGGCCCGGAGAGGTGCGGGCGGGGCGCAGGACAGGGCTCAGGGGGGTGACACGGGGTGCTCAGAGCTCCCGAAGGCCCTGGCGCCCAGCTCTCCGCGCGCCCTGTGAGCTGCCAGCAGCCCTGGCGGGGTGGCGGTGACGAGAGGACACACCGTCCTCGGGTGGCCCAGGTGTCCTTGCTGCGCCCAGAGGCCTGACCGTCTGTGGGGCGTGTCCTGTCCTGGGTCCCGCGGCGCCCGGATGGAGGCTGCTCCCGGCAGCCCAGGAGCGGGGCCCAGTCCCCGAGAGCAGCGGGTGCTGTTTCCCCTGGGCTCCGCCCGTGGGCCCGGCCTCTCTCCCCCGCGGCCTCCCCACTCGGCCTCCCGTTCTCCAGTCTCTTCTCCGGCCTCCCCTCCCTGTAGCTGTCTCCAGGGGCGCGGACCCCGCCTTCCTGGCCGCGTCGGAGGCGCTGCTGAGGGGCCTGGCCGCGGGCAGCGTGCCCCCCTCCGACCTGAGGGCCCTGGGCTACATGAAGGCGCTGCTGCTGCTGCAGGACCGGGGGGCGCTGCGGGGCGCCCTGCAGGCGTTCGAGGAGCACTGCACCCTGCCACCAGGTACGCCCCGCCCCCCTGCGCCCTGCCCCAGGTACACCCCACCGCAGTCACCCCCTGCATCCCCCCAGGTACACCCCACCGCGGTCACCCCACTGCACCCCCACCAGGTACACCCCACCGCAGTCACCCCCTGCATCCCCCCCAGGTACACCCCACCGCAGTCACCCCCTGCATCCCCCCCAGGTACACCCCACCGCAGTCACCCCCTGCACCCCCCCAGGTACACCCCACCGCAGTCACCCCCTGCACCCCCCCAGGCACACCCCACCGCGGTCACCCCCCTGCACCCTGCCCCAGGTACACCCCACCGCAGTCACCCCCTGCACCCCCCGCAGGTACACCTCACCGCGGTCACCCCCCTGCATCCCCCCAGGCACACCCCACCGCAGTCACCCCCTGCATCCCCCCCAGGTACACCCCACCGCAGTCACCCCCTGCATCCCCCCCAGGTACACCCCACCGCGGTCACCCCACCGCACCCTGCCCCAGGCACACCCCACTGCGGGCACCCCCTGCATCCCCCCCAGGTACACCTCACCGCGGTCACCCACTGCACCCCCACCAGGTACACCCCACCGCGGTCACCCCACTGCACCCCCACCAGGTACACCCCACCGCGGTCACCCCACTGCACCCCCACCAGGTACACCCCACCGCGGTCACCCCCTGCATCCCCCCCAGGTACACCTCACCGCGGTCACCCACTGCACCCCCACCAGGTACACCCCACCGCGGTCACCCCACTGCACCCCCACCAGGTACACCCCACCGCGGTCACCCCACTGCACCCCCACCAGGTACACCCCACCGCGGTCACCCCCTGCATCCCCCCCAGGTACACCCCACCGCAGTCACCCCCTGCATCCCCCCAGGTACACCCCACCGCGGTCACCCCACTGCACCCCCACCAGGTACACCCCACCGCGGTCACCCCACCGCACCCTGCCCCAGGCACACCCCACCGCGGTCACCCCCTGCATCCCCCCCAGGTACACCCCACCGCGGTCACCCCCTGCATCCCCCCCAGGTACACCCCACCGCAGTCACCCCCTGCATCCCCCCCAGGTACACCCCACCGCGGTCACCCCCTGCATCCCCCCCAGGTACACCCCACCGCAGTCACCCCCTGCATCCCCCCCAGGTACACCCCACCGCAGTCACCCCACTGCACCCCCCAGGTACACCCCACCGCGGTCACCCCCTGCATCCCCCCCAGGTACACCCCACCGCGGTCACCCCCTGCATCCCCCCCAGGTACACCCCACCGCAGTCACCCCCTGCATCCCCCCCAGGTACACCCCACTGCGGTCACCCCCTGCATCCCCCCCAGGTACACCCCACCGCGGTCACCCCCCTGCACCCTGCCCCAGGTACACCCCACCGCGGTCACCCCCCTGCGCCCCGCCCCAGGGATGCCCCACAGGCGGTCACCCCACGGGTCGGGAGTCAGGACATAGTGCTGAGTGGCCTTTGAGGGGCGTCCAGCGTGCTGCGCCTCCGGACCTGGAGCTGTGGGCTCCGAGGACCGTTTCCTTCGTTCAAATGGAGTGAAAGCTCGTTTCTTCTCCTGTTTCCGTCCATTCTGCCCGCGGCTGCTGTCCTGGGTGTTTGGTGGCCACGGGGAACGGTGTCCGGTGCTTCCTGCTGAGTGGTTCTGTCCTGTTCTCTGCAGACCAAGCCCGAGTGGTCTCCGCCTTCTTCAGCTACTGGCTCACCCACATCCTTCCTGAGGCCCCGGAGAGCGAGCCCGGAGCAGCGCCCGAGAGCTGGCCGAGCCCGGAAGCCTGACCGGCCGAGGCGGCCGAGCTCGCGCCCGACACAGACCCCGGGCCCGGGGCCTGGAGGACGGTCCTGCACGGAACTTACTCGGCGTCCCCGTCCACCGGCGCCTGAGGCCCTGCAGCGCGGACCCAGGGGAAGCTGCCGCAGTCTGGAACCGCCCGGTGCTGGCTGCGGCTGCTTATTCCGCTCTGTGAGGGGGGGAGCTGTCTATTTTTATAATAAAGTTTAAGCCACCTTGTCCTAAACGTCCGTCCGGAGAATGCTGTGGATGCTAGGATGCTGCGGTGCAGGCAGTGTGATCCCGTTGTTTTTCCTGTTTCTCTCGCACCCGGACGAAGTCTGGAGCAGCAGCCCGGGTGGGGAGCGGGCGCTAGCGGTGCTTCTCGGCCAGAGGCCCGTCCCCCTGGTGGTGCCACCCTTCGGGGGCCTGGCTCCATCCTGAAAATGCTGGGAGCACTGCGTATGCCCCCAGCTTCGCGCCCCGACAGGGCTGGGGTCCCCCCTTGGCGGTCAGGAGTCAGGACGTAGCGGTGACCGGACAGTGCCTTCCACGGGGCCACGTCTGACCCGCTGAAGTCACGCTCACGGGGCCCCGTCACTTTCCTCCACAGAAAGAGCGCGTTTCTCAGCCCCGACGGCAGGCTGTGGGCTGCTGACTCTGGGCCTCACGGGTTTCCTCCGCTTCGCTCCGCGCACCACGCTGGCAGCCTGCTCCTGCCTCTGGGCTCATGGCTGCTGTCTCCTGAGAGCTGGCTTCACTGCTCATGTTTTTCCTCTGAACAGCTCCGTCAGGGTGTAACTGCTATTAAAAGCCGTTCGGTGACTAAGACTTCATGAGATGACATATCTGAACACCCACAAAGCCAGCAGTCAGCGAGCAAACCCTGGGCCCCGCACTCTCCTTCCTGCTCAGGGGGCAGGCAGTGTGGAGGGCAGGTCCGCTCACGCCTCCGCCCGGACCCCGAGGGCAGACGTGCCCCCGCACTCGGCCTCTGGCTGCACCTACATCTCGTGGCTTTTCCTGCGGGGCCACGGGACTGGGACTCGGCGTTCCCCCACAGCTGCAGCCCGGCACCGAGCAGAGACCCCGGCGCTCGGGGGGGTGGGGGGTGGTGGAGGGCAGGCTGCCCTCCGCACTGAACGGTGGGAGGCCCGGGCCTCCAAGGCCACCGGAGAGATGGGTGGGGCCTGTTTTCTGGAACACGGTGGCTCCGCACAGGGGCGCCCTCCCCCCAGGGGTCCGGGCCCGGCCCTGCGCCTCAGCCACAGGCCTCTCCGGAGGAGTTCCCACGGCCAGTGTGGAGGTCAGGGATGGGCGGGGAGGGGACAGGGAGGGATGAGACCGGAGAGGTCACTGTGCTGGGGTGGGAACGAGGAGCTGCCGGAGGGAGGCCTGCAGGGTGAGCCCGGAGGAGGGGAGGACTCTCCCGGTGGAATTCAAACCAGCTCGGACTGTACGGTTACATTCCATTCAGGTCAGAGGAACAGGGAGGCCGGTTAGGGGGCGCCTGGGGCACAGCTCTTCACCTCCCCAGAGCGGTGACCACTGTGAAACAGCCGCTTTGCCTCAGTTTCCTCCGGGATTCTACTTACAGGGGATTTCCTTCTTTTTTAATTTTGAAAATACTGGCCTCTCAATACTTTATATGTAACCGCCAAAGGGCTTTCTAGGCAGCTGATGGTTTTCATACCGGCTGTTCCTTTGGGCACTCTTACTTACAGACCGGTTTCTGCCAGCCCCTGCCCTCCTGTAGCCCTTGAGGTCCCAGCGGCAGGTCCCCAGGACAAGGTGCGGCAGGGGCAGCGGGGGGAGGGGCGGGGGGGGTGTGTGGGGAGGGGGCGTGTCCGCGGGAGCCCGCCGGCCGGCCGAGGCCTCCAGGCCAGAGTGCCCGAGAGGAGGGCCGGGGCCTCTGCTGAGTCTTAGGAAACCCTTCCCTCAGTCTGTCCTTGTCTTCACATGGCCAGAGTTCAGCCACTTTCCACAGGCCCGGGCGAGGCTTCCAGCATTCACCGGGGACGGAGAGGGAGGGGCCGGTAAGGAGAAGGCCAAGCGAACCCTGCCTTGGGCCTCCGGCCTGCCTGCGCAGGATGAGAATGCTGCTGATCCAGGGTTTCTGAACAGCGCGCACTCGCCCTGCGGCAGAGTTTCAGCAGCCACTGCACTCCTTTCAACTGGAGCGGCTGCCCTTCCCCAGACCAAAACATCCCTCCCTGAGAGGAAGGAAGGAAAGGCTCCTGGCGGGCACGGTGGGCCGGCGGCCGGCCGGATGTCACTGAGTTCAGAGGCTGGGCGCGCCGGTCGGGGCTGGTGGCGGTGGGGGGAGCTGCTGCTGGGCCTGCTGCTGCCGCCCCAGGCTGGCTGTGAACGTGAGTGCGGCCTCCGCCTGCCTCTCTGGCCGCCTTCTGCTTGGGCTGCTTTGGAAGCAACGCGATCTGTTTCCAGGGACAGGATCGAGTTTCGGTAACGCTGCCTCCGCAGTGCCGGCGGCCAGCGGCGCTCGGCTCCCCGCGGCTCACGGTGACACCCGGTGAACGTGGGCGTTTCCGCCGTGAGAACCCTCTGCAGCCGCTCACACGTGTTTACTGACCGGCGCATGCACGGGCTCAGCCATGTCACCCTCAGGCCAGAAACGGGGCGCTCAGACTGCTGTCCTCAGCCTCCTCCGGACGCCAGCCCCGGCCTGGGCACAGCCCGGTGACTGAGGGCCAGCGGGGTATTTTTTAAGAAAATATATTTTCATTGATTTCAGAGCGGAAGAGAGAAGGAGAGGGAGGGAGGGAGGGAGAGAGACAGAGAGAGAGAGAGAGAGAGAAGAATCAGTGATGAGAGAATCTTTGATCGCTGCCTCCTGCACACCCCACTCTGGGGATCGAGCCCACAACCCAGGCTTGTGTCCTGACGGGGAATCGAACCCTGACCTCCTGGTTCGTAGGTCGGCAGTCAACCACTGAGCCACGCCGGCCGGTGAGCCAGTTCCGGGTATTTTATTCTGTAGCTAGGGGCCTGGTGTGGGCGGCGAGGCTGTGGTGGGCACAGGGTGGGTCTCGGCCCATCCTCTGCTCCCACGAGCTGACGGTGCCAGCCTGCTCGCAACACTGATGCTGCAGAGCAGTTGGCGCTGGCGCCAGCAGTGGGTGCAAGCCTGAGGCAGGACCACGGCGTTCGGGAGCAAAGGCTTTCCAGTCACCACTAGGGCTCGCCCCGATGACAGTGACCTGCACCCCGCCTTGGTCTGGTGCCCCGCTCACCTGCTCCACCATCGGGCCACAACCAGTTCACCATGTTCCACACACACGCCCTCTGGTGGTCAGCGCCCGTCATAGCAACTGGTTGTTTGGTTGTCCTCCATTTGGTCTATTTGCATATTAGATTTTTATTACATGGGATTATTATACTAGATTATGCTCCTCTCAGTCTGGGATCCCCCCCCCACACACAGGAATGATCGATAAGGCGCTGACCTTTGGTCTGGGACAAGGAGGATGGACGGATGAATGGCCAGCAGCTGGCGATGGAGGGGACCTCCAGTCCGGAAGAGTGTGTGTCCTGGTGGGCACCCCGGAAGGCCCTCCTGGCAGGGGGTGGGGGTGGGGGGACGGGGGGCTCACCCTTTCCGCCCAGCTTTGTACGTGAGGGGTGAATGCTGCCCCCGTGAGGAAGCCAGGCTGGGTGGGCACCTCTGCCCAAGGCCCAGGCCTCCCTCAGAGGGACCTGTGCGGGCTGCAGGGGTCCCCGAGCTCGTGGTGGGTGAGGGAGGGCTGGGGGAGGGGCTAGGGCCCAGGAGTGGAGGGGCCTGGATGGAAACTAACGGGAAGCCTCTCAGTAAGGAGCAGAGGCCTGAGGGCCGCCCGGAGGAGGGGGCCGGCCCCTCATCCGGACTGGGTTCCGACCAAGAGCTCAGCTTGCAGGTTGTGCCTCTGGGAGATGTGCAGGGAGCTTCCTGCCTGGAGGTCACCATGGAAACCGAGGCCAGACTGGGTCAGCCACGCCCCCAGAGCCTCCCAGCATGCTCGGCGGAGGCAGCCTCCCCCTCTGCCCCCCCCACTCCCCCTTCCCTTCACACACACACACACACACACTCACAGACACACATACACACACACACTCTCACATACACACACACATACACACACACTCACACACACACTCACACACACATACACACACACTCACACACACACATACACACACGCTCACACACACACTCACACACACATACACACACATACACACTCACACACACACATACACTCACACACACACATACACACTCACACACACATACACACACGCACACACACACACATACACACACATACACACACACTCACACACACTCACACACACACTCACACACACATACACACACACACACACACACACATACACACACACATACACACACACACTCACACACACTCACACACACACTCACACACACATACACACACACACACACACACACACTCACACACACACTCACACACACACATAAACACACACACACACACACACACACACACACACCCTGTGAGGTCCCCCTTCCCAGAGGACAGACAGGTGCACAGCGAGGCCCGGCTGTCTGTGCCCAGGAACTTTTTAAATAGAAAAACACAGGCAGGTGAAGGCAGGGCCGGAAAACACACTCTCGGGCTTTCTGCTTCCAGAGAGTCCTGGGCTTGCGGGAGGTTGCAATTCCGTTTACGATAGAAAACGTAAAAGCGCAGCAGGTGGCTGTGCCCACGGAGGGGAAGCCAGGGCTGGCACACGCCCTGTGCCGTCTGCGGGAAGGGGGGCCTGCGCGGGGATGCCTGAGTCCGCGTGTCCCCCGGCCGTTCTGTGACCTGTGCCACGGTTTCCCTGCCTCCGTGTTGTGAGCAGAGCGTGTGTCTGACAGGGGACCCGGGTGCCAGCTCAGGAACCCCGCCGTGTGTGTGTAGCGCGTACGGTAAGCAGTGCCCGTCTGCGTACCCAGGCCATGAGCCCGGAAGGCCAGGCGCTGCGCCGGTGTGAGCTGGTTCGAAATGGCGTGTCCATGCACATTTTTTAAATAAATATATTTTATTGATTTTTTACAGAGAGGGAGAGGGATAGAGAGTTAGAAACGTCGATGAGAGAGAAACATCAACCAGCTGCCTCTTGCACACCCCCTACCGGGGATGTGCCCGCAACCAAGGTACATGCCCCTGACCGGAATCGAACCCGGGACCTTTCAGTCCGCAGACCGACGCTCTACCGCCGAGCCACACCGGCTCCGGCTCCCTGCACATCTTTAACATTCTCACACGCAGGCGTGAAGGCGGCGTTCCCACACTCCCTTCCAGCAGGTGGAGTCTTCGTGGGTGTGCTCTGTGCATTCCATGGTCCGCTGTGTGCCTGGCGGCCGCAGCTGCTTTACCTCAGGATCCTGCGACTCGCTGAGCAGGTCAGATGTCTGGCGGCCCACGTGCCCGCTGGGTAAAGCTCGGCTAATCCCACCAGCTCCAGCCCTTCCGGACCCTACCCCTCGCCCTGCGGCCGTGCCTGACACCGCTGTCTGCGCTGGCTTCTGCCGGCCTCTCCCTCCCAGGCACACTCAGAGCCTCTTTCCAGTTTAACGGTTTCATTGCTGATCACTTCAGAGTAAAACCCAAAAGGTACATCTGATTTTTAAAAAAATATATTTTATTGATTTTTTGCAGAGAGGAAGGGAGAGGGATAGAGTCAGAAATATCGATGAGAAACACCAATCAGCTGCCTCCTGCACACGCCCCATTGAGGATATGCTCGCAACCAATGCACATGCCCTTGACCCGAATCGAACCTGGGACCCTTCAGTCCACAGGCCAATGCTCTATCCACTGAGCCACACTGGCCAGGGTTGATTTTTTTTTTTTTTTTTTTTTTTTTTTTTATAGTAGAGAAGTTATAATACTTAAGAAACATGTGCACAGAGCTGTCCAGTCCTGGGATCTCTTTATAAATTTTTAAATGTTACTTGAATTCTCAAGTAAACACGTGAATGTAGAGTTAGTGTGAAAATAGAAGCAATATGAAGTCTGTCCGGTGAAAAGCTTCTCTGTAGAAGTTAGTTTGCTTGGCAGGAGGCTATGCGCATTAAAATTTGATAGATACTCAGAAATGGATCCAATTTGCCTCCAACAGTTTCTTTTTTTCCTTAAGATTTTTTATTGTTGTGAGGTTTTTGGGGTGGAGAGTGGGGGAGAGGAACGGAGAGGAGAGAACTATCCATGTGAGAGCGAAACATCAGTCTGCTGCCTTCTGGGGATGGAACCCTAACCCAGGCCCGTGCCCTGACCGGGAACCACAGGGCAGCCATCCATCCACAGGCGACCCAACCACTGAGCCGCACCAGCCCGGCTCTGGCCAACACTGGACCCACCTTCAGACATCCTTACCGCTCTGGCGGGCGGGGAGGGGGCTGTTCGTGTGAATGTGCATTTTTCTGATGATAACGGAGGTGTGTCCTTTGTGCTTTATTGTCCCGCTCTTTCCTGAGACAGGAAATAAGCCGTTGTGCGCTGTGAGGGAGCCCGAGGTGCACCTCCTGCTTGGGGGCCTGGGGAGCAGGCTGGGCCCCCAGTTCACTGGCGGGGTGTCACCACAGCTAGAAAAGCACCAAAGACAGGCTCAGACTCCCGTTCACTGTGCCACGTGAGGCGCGTCCCGCCTGCGTTTAGAAATAAACCCCTCAGAACGGGTTCCGCTTTATTTATTTTTATTTTTTATTTAAAAAAAATATTTTACTGATTTTTTTACAGAGAGGAAGAGAGAGGGATAGAGCTGAAACCGGTGTGGCTCAGTGAATAGAGCGTCAGCCTGTGGCCTGAAAGGTCCCAGGTTCGATTCCAGTCGAGGGCATGTATCTTGGTTGCTGGCACATCCCCAGTGGGGGGTGTGCAAAAGGCAGCTGATCAATGTGTCTCTCTCTCATCGATATTTCTCTCTCTCTCTTCCTCTCTGTAAAAAAATCAATAATATATATATATTTCTTTAAAAAGAGAGAGGGATAGAGAGTCAGAAACATCGATGAGAGAGAATCATCGATCAGCTGCCTCTTGCACACCCCTTATTGGGGATGTGCCCGCAACCAAGGTACATGCCCTTGCCTGGAATCGAACCCGGGACCCTTCAGTCCGCAGGCGGACGCTCTACCCCCTGAGGCTGGCTCCACTGTCTTTGGCCGGGAGGGCGGCCCGGCCCCCAGCGCTGTGGGTTCCCCGTGGCCGGTGCAGGCAGGCCTGGCCCTGGGTGCACCGTGGGCCGTGCACAACGCTCCGCTCCCCGCGGGTCCGGACACGGCCGCCCACCCCGGAGGCCGGGCCTGGGGCGCACCTGCCGGCCTGACCTCGGGGCTCCCCGCCCTGCAGGCGCCCCCCACCTCCCACCCCAAACCCAGAAGCCCCGGTGGGTGGGGGGGCCGCAGACCCAGCCCGGGGGCGGGGCGCGGGGCGCGGGCTCCGCGGACGCTCGGGCCCTGCGTGCGGTGCGGGGGCTCCGCTCCGAGGACAGGGTCACCGCCGGGGAGGTTCGTCCTTCCCCCCGGCCGCCTCCCCGGCCCCGGAGCCCCCGCCCG